>JBAIAA010000176.1:0-1200000 GCA_037893245.1 Crossaster papposus
GGTGTGACTGGGCCTTTAGGAGGGCCAAGAAAAAAATAATCAAGATGACGTCATCGCGGGTCATGTGACGTCACATTAAAGGTGTAGTTTTCGGACCCTCTATCTCTGAAAGTACAAGTCCAATTAGGGTCAAACTTTGTATTCGGGTATTCCGGGATGTGTTATAGACGAAAATTAGGATGACATTGTGATGATATCATCGGGTGTCATGTGACGTCACATTAAAGGTTTAATTTTCCCCATAGGATTTGTACACGTTTTTTTCAACCAATTTATCTTTGGCACTAAATTCGATCGACTTTAGACTTGGCACACACTTAGACCACCACACAAATATTTAAAGGCATTTTAGACATGCGAAACAGCTCTGTGTTTGTCCACAAACACATTTCTAGTTTCTTTTTTTTCCTCTGTTTCAGACTTCTCTCCATAGGGTTTGTACACGTTTTTTGTTCGGACAATACACTTTGGTACTTTGTTAAATCCGATCGACTTCAGACTTGGCCTACGTGTAGACCACCACCCACAGATGATCCTAGAAGAAATTCGTCGCGATTACGTCATTCGTGGTCACGTGACGTCACGTTAAAGGTGCAATTTTTCCCCAAAGGATTTGTACACGTTTTTCTTTAAAATATTGAATTTGACACTTCTGTAAATTCGATCGACTTGAGACTTAGCACAGACCTCGACCACCATCCTTAGGAGGGCCAAGAAAAAAATAATCAAGATGACGTCATCGCGGGTCATGTGACGTCACATTAAAGGTGTAGTTTTTAAGACCCTCTAACTCTGAAAGTACAAGTCCGGTTGGGGTCAAACTTGGTTTGCAAGCATTCGAGGATGTGTTATAGACGAAAATTAAGATGACGTAATTATGACATCATCGGGTGTCATGTGACGTCACATTAAAGGTTCAATTTTCTCCATAGGTTTTGTACACGTTTTTCGTCAGACTATTGAATTTGACACTTTGGTAAATCCAATCGACTCGAGACTTAGTACACACCTCGACCACCATCTCTAGGAGGGCCACAAGGATAATCGTCATGATGACGTCATCGCGAGTCATGTGACGTCACATTAAAGGTGTAGTTTTTAAGACCCTCTAACTCTGAAAGTACATGTCTGATTGGGGCCAAACTTGGTACTCAAGTATTCCAGGGTGTGTTATAGACGAAAATTAAGATGACGTCATGACGACGTCATCGTGGGCCATGTGACGTCACAATAAAGGTGCAGTTTTTCCCATAGGATTTGAACACGTTTTTTTCAACTAATATATCTTTGACACTTCGGTACATCCGATCGACTTCAGACTTAGCACACACCTCGACCACCATACCCATGAGGGCCAAGGGGAAATCGTCATGATGACGTCATCGTGGGTCATGTGACGTCACATTAAAGGGGCAGATTTTAGGACCCTCTATCTCTGAAAGTACATGTCTGATTGGGGTCAAACTTGGTATGCAAGTATTCCAGAATGTGTTATAGACGAAAATTAAGATGACATCATGATGACATTACCGGGTGTCATGTGACGTCACATTAAAGGTTCAATTTTCCCCATAGGATTTGTACACATTTTTTTCAACTAATAATCTTTGACACTTGTGTAAATCCAATCGACTTCAGACTTGGCACACATATAGACCACCACACATACATATTGAAAGTAACGTTAGACAATCGAAACAGCTCTGTGTTTGTCCACAAACACATGTCTAGTTTTTCTTTTTCTCCTTCAGATTTTTTCCCATAGGGTTTGTACACGTTTTTTGTTCGGACAATACACTTTGACACTTTGGTACATCCGATCGACTTGAAACTTGGCATACACTTAGACCACCACCCACAGATGATCCTAGAAGAAATTTGTCACGATTACGCCATTCGTGGTCACGTGACGTCACGTTAAAGGTTTAATTTTTCCCAATAGGGTTTGTACACGTTTTTCTTCAGACTATTGACTTTAATACTTTGGTAAATGCGATTGACTTGAAACTTAGCACACACCTCGACCACCATCCCCAGGAGGTCCAAGAGAAAAATCGTGATGATGACGTCATCGTGGGTCATGTGACGTCAAATTAAAGGTGCAGTTTTTGGGACCCTCTATCTCTGGAAGTACATGTCCGATTGGGGACAAACTTGATATGCAAGTATCCTGAGATGTGTTATAGACGAAAATTAAGATGACATGACGATGACGTCATCGGGTGTCATGTGACGTCACATTAAAGGTGCAATTTTTCCCCATAGGGTTTGTACACGTTTTCCCTCAGACTATTGATTTTGACACTTTGGTAAATCCCATCGACTCGAGACTTAGTACACACCTCGACCACCATCCATAGGAGGGCCACAAGGAAAATCGTCATGATGACGTCATCGTGGGTCATGTGACGTCACTTTAAAGGTGTAGTTTTTAATACCCTCTATCTCTGGAAGTAAATGTCTGATTGGGGTCAATCTTGGTATGCAAGTATTCCAGGATGTGTTATAGACGAAAATTAAGATGACGTCATGATGACGTCATCGTGGGTCATGTGACGTCACATTTAAGGTGTAGTTTTTAAGACCCTCTATCTCTGGAAGTACAAGTCCGATTGGGGTCAAACTTGGCATGCAAGTATTTAAGTGTGTGTTATAGACACAAATTAAAATAACATCATGATGACGTCATCGTTGGTCATGTGACGTCTCCTTAAAGGTTCAATTTTCCCCATTGGTTTTGTACATGTTTTTATTCAGACTATTGAATTTGACACTTTGGTCAATCCGATCAACTCGGGACTTAGTACACACCTCGACCACCATCCCCAGGAGGGCCAAGGGGAACATCGTCAGGATGACGTCATTGTTGTACATGTGACGTCACATTAAAGGTCAGTTTATAAGACCCTCTATCTCTAGAAGTACATGTCCGATTGGGGTCATACTTGGTATGCAAGTAATCGGGGATTACAAATTAGACACCCGAAACAGCTCTGTTTGTCCACAAACACATTTCTAGTTAGCTGTTTCGGTTTTTCACCGAAACAGCTTTTGTTTTCGTTAAATTTTTTTTTTTTTTGGGGGGGGGGTTTTTCGCAAATTTTGCGAAAAAGCCTTTGTTTTTGTTCTGATTTTTGTTTTTCTTTTTTCTTTTCTTTTAGTAACCTAAACCCCATAGACTTTGTACACGTTTTTTCTGCCCGTCACTTTTAATAGAAAACAAAGTCGTATTTCCATAAAACTTAACCCAGGTGATGGCCCTATAGTGAACTCGTGTCTCGCAGACAGACGTCATGATGACGTCATCAGGGGTCACGTGACGTCATCTTAAAGGTGCAATTGATTTAATCTTTGAAAATCAATAACAAATCAACCGCAAGAGACCGAAACTTGATGTTTGTGGCAATAGATAGAATAATTCAGGATCTTCATTTTATCTCGTGTGCGTGAAATCACGTGACCCTTCCTTCCGGTCTAAACCGGAAGTGCCTCATAATTTGAAAGTGAAAAATGATATGAACTTACTTTCAAAGATGTTAGTGTCTGGCTAGAATAAACTTTTCCAAAACAATTCGGCGACGTCATAACATGTTATAGCGCCCTCTAACGGCAGGTTGAAAAATGATTAAAATGAATAATCTGTTGATGTGTGTGGCGAAGTTTGCTGAAACCACTTTATAACCGGTGTATATAATCAGCTTCATGATTAGACCATATTGGGAAGGAGAAATATTTATGACGTCACCAAACCGGAAGTTACAATGAAAAATCCTTTAAACCTTAAACAATCGCTTAAAAATCAACCGCTATAGATATAATCCAGATTTTTGCATCAGATAGCAAAGTAAACCCAGCTCTCGAGCTTTCTGTTAATTACGTCACGATGACGTCATCAAATGTCAGATTACAAGCAACCAAATATTTCTAGATTTAATCTTTGAAAATGAATATAAAATAAACTGTAAGAGATCTGATTTAGATTTTTTAGGGAATTGATAGATTAATCCATGGTCTTCATAATTTGTATTACATGCAAAAAAACCTGACCCTTCCTTCCGGTCCAAACCGGAAGGGCATTATAATTTAAAAGTGGAAAACGATGTGAACTTACTTTCAACGATGTTAGGCGCTGGCTAGGTTGTAAGTAACAAACAAGTTAACGATGACTTCTTAAAATGTTATAGCGCCCTCTAGCGGCATGTTTACAAATGTTACGTCATATTACGATTATATTTGAATTATTACGTTTTTCGACCTTTAAGTCATATCTCAGCAACGGAACGTGCTAACATAACATACGTTTGTATTGTTAGGTGATAGATAGTTGCACAAAAAGTTCACAAACGTGTGACGTCATCGTTTTAATCAGTTTGGATTCATTTTAATCTGTTTAAATTAACTTAAATTCGTTTTCGATGATTTTAAATTATTTTGATGGTATAAAAGTTCAATTTTTGAAAAAAAAATTAATCTAAAAAATTGCGAAAGCGAAAAAGCCCTATGTTCTGTTCCTCGAACAGACGTAGTTCTAGTTAGCTGTTTCGGTTTTTCACCGAAACAGCTTTTGTTTTCGTTAAAGTTTTTTTTTTTTTTAGCTGTTTCGGCAATTCAGCCGAAACAGCTTTTGTTTTCGTTAAAGTTTTTTCTTTTTCTTTTTTTAGCTGTTTCGGTTTTTCACCGAAACAGCTTTTGTTTTCGTTAAAGTTTTTTTTTTTCTTTTTCCTTTTTTTTTTTTTTTCCACTTTCAGTGTTTACACCCATAGGATTTACACACGTTTGTTCTGCCAATACACTTTGGCACTTTGGTAAATCCAATCGACTTGAGACTTGGTATACACTTAGACCTCCACCCACAGATGGTCCTAGAAGAAATTTGGCTCGATTGCATCATTCAAGGTCACGTGACGTCACGTTAAAGGTTTAATTTTCCCCATAGGTTTTGTACACGTTTTTCTTCAGACTATTGACTTTGGCACTTCGGTAAATCCGACCGACTTAAAACTTGGCATACACTTAGAATACCACCCCCAGATGTTTCTGAAAGAAATTCGGCACGATTGCGTCATTCAAGGTCACGTGGCGTCACATTAAAGGTTCACATTTTTCTCCCATTGGTTTTGTACACGTTTTTCTTTAGACTATTGACTTTGACACTTTTGTAAATTTGATCGACTTCAGACTTAGCACATACCTCGACCACCATCCCCAGGAGGGCAAAGGGACAAATCGTAATAATGACGTCATCGTGGGTCATGTGACGACACAATAAAGGAGCAGTTTTAAGGACCCTCTATCTCTAGAAGTACATGTCCGATTGGGGTCAAACTTGGTATGCAAGTATTCCTGGATGTGTTACAGGCGAAAATTAAGATGACATTGTCATGATGACATCATCGGGTATCATGTGACGTCACATTAAAGGTTCAGTTTTCCCCATAGGATTTGTACACGTTTTTTTCAACTAATATATCTTTGGCACTTGTGTAAATCCAATCGACTTCAGACTTGACACACACATAGACCCATTAACACACATATTGAAAGTAACGTTAGACAATCGAAACAGCTCTGTGTTTGTCCACAAACACATGTCTAGTTTTTTTTTTTTTTTTTTTTTTTTTTTGTCACTTTTCCCTATAGGATTTGTACACGTTTTTTCTGCCAATACACTTTGACACTTTGGTAAATCCGATCGACCTGAGACTTGGCATACATTTAGACAACCACCCAAGGACGGTCCTAGAAGAAATTCGTCGCGATTCCGTCATTCATGGTCACGTGACGTCACGTTAAAGGTGCAATTTTGTCCCATAGGGTTTGTACACGTTTTTCTTCAGAATATTGAATTTGACACTTCTGTAAATCCGATCGACTTGAAACTTGGCATACACTTAGAACCCCACTCCCAGATGTCCCTGAAAGAAATTCGGCACGATTGCGTCTTTCAAGGTCACGTGACGTGACGTTAAAGGTGCAATTTTTTTCCCCATAAGGTTTGTACACGTTTTTCTTCAGAATATTGAATTTGACACTTCTGTAAATCCGATCGACTTGAGACTAATTAGCACACACCTCGACCACCATCCCCAGGAGGGCCAAGAGAAAAATCATCACAATGACGTCATTGTGGGCCATGTGACGTCACATTTAAGGTGTAGTTGTTAAGACCCTCTATCTCTGGAAGTACAAGTCCGATTGGGGTCAAACTTGGTTTGCAAGTATTCGAGGATGTGTTATAGACGAAAATTAAGATGACGTAATTATGACATCATCGGGTGTCATGTGACGTCACATTAAATGTTCAATTTTCTCCATAGGTTTTGTACACGTTTTTCTTCAGACTATTGAATTTGACAATTTGGTGAATCCGATCGACTTCAGACTTAGCACACACCTCGACCATCAAACCCAGGAGGGCCAAGGGGAAAATCGTCAGGGTGACGCCATCGTGGGTCATGTGACGTCACATTAAAGGGGCATATTTTAGGACCCTCTATCTCTGGAAGTACATGTCTGATTGGGGCCAAACTTGGTATGCAAGTATTCCAGAATGTGCTATAGACGTAAATTAAGATGACACCATGATGACATCATCGGGTGTCATGTGACGTCAATTTAAAGGTGCAGTTTTTCCCATAGGATTTGTACACGTATTTTTCAACTTGTATATCTTTGGAAAATTGGCAAATCCAATCGATTTCAGACTTGGCACACACATAATGAAAGTCATCTGAGACATCCGAAACAGCTCTGTGTTTGTCCACAAACACATGTCTAGTTAGCTGTTTCGGTTTTTCACCGAAACAGCTTTTGTTTTCGTTAAAGTTTTTTTTTTTCTTTTTTTTTTTTTTTTTCTTTTTTTTGTTTTTCAGATTTTTCTTCATAGGATTTGCACACGTTTGTTCAGACAGGGCACTTTGACACTTTGAGAAATCCGATCGACTTGAAACTTGGCATACATTTAGACAACCACCCAAGGACGGTCCTAAAAGAAAATTGTCACGATTACGTAGTTCAAGGTCACGTGACCTCACGTTAAAGGTTAAAATTTTCCCATAGGTTTTGTACACGTTTTTCTTCAGACTATTGACTTTTGCACTTCGGTAAATCCGACCGACTTGAAACTTGGCATACACTTAGAAGACCACCCCTAGATGTTTCTGAGAGAAATTCGGCACGATTGCGTCATTCAAGGTCACGTGACGTCACATTAAAGGTGCACATTTTTCTCCCATTGGTTTTGTACGCGTTTTTGTTTAGACTGTTGACTTTGACACTTTAGTAAATCCGATCGACTTGAGACTTGGCACACACTTAGACCACCATCCACAGACGGCCCTAAAAGAAATTTGGCACGATTACGTCATACAAGGTCACGGGGCGTCACGTTAAAGTTTTATTTTTCCCCCATAGGTTTTGTACACGTTTTTCTTTAGACTATTGACTTTGACACTAGTAAATCTGATCGACTTGAGACTTGGCACACACAAAAGACCATCACACAAATATTAAAAGACACTCGAAACAGCTCTGTGTTTGTCCACAAACACATGTCTAGTTTTTTGTTTTTTTTGTTTTTCAGATTTTTCTTCATAGGATTTGCACACGTTTGTTCAGACAGGGCACTTTGACACTTTGGGAAATCCGATCGACCTGAAACTTGGCATACATTTAGACAACCACCCAAGGACGGTCCTAAAAGAAATTTGTCACGATTACGTAGTTCAAGGTCACGTTACCTCACGTTAAAGGTGAAAATTTCCCCATAGGTTTTGTACACGTTTTTCTTCAGACTATTTACTTTGGCACTTCGGTAAATCCGACCGACTTGAAACTTAGCATACACTTAGAAGACCACCTCTAGATGTTTCTGAGAGAAATTCGGCACGATTGCGTCATTCAAGATCACGTGACGTCACATTAAAGGTGTCCATTTTTCTCCCATTGGTTTTGTACACGTTTTTGTTTAGACTGTTGACTTTGACACTTTGGTGAATCCGACCGACTTGAGACTTGGCACACACTTAAGCCCCGGTCACATCTTACGATCATGAACGTAGTTGAACGTAGTACGGTGTGACCGTAGTTGACCGTAGTAGACCCTAGTAGTCGTAGTTAAACGTAGTTAAACGTAGTTAAACGTAGTGGACCGTAGTTCTGAACGTACTTAGACCTTGAGGAAAGCCATGATTTGGCCGTAGTTAGCCCAAAGGTTTTCAACATGTTGAAAATATTTATACGGTCACCTTGAATACCTATACCGTACTGTGAGCCTAGTATATACGTAGTTAACCCTAGTTGACCCTAGTTGACCCTAGTTGACCCTACTTGACCGTAGTGTGGACCGTAGTTGACCGTAGTTGACCGTAGTAACCACGACACTACGGTCGAAGTACGGTCAACTACGGTCGAACTGCGTTTGAAGTACGTTCACAGTACGGTCACACTACGGTTAAGTACGACAAGCAGGGTTAACTAGGGTGAAGTAGGGTGAAGTAAGGTTGAATTTAGGAGTTCCTGGACGATATAAAAGGGGGCCAGCATGCCACATGGTCCCTGCAGTCTGTCTAACCTTTTCTGGAGGACATACGTCTTGTTTGCTCATGCTTCAATTCTACTTCTTCAACTCCATACAAACACAATGGGTGACAGAGTCAGGATGGCCAAGTACTTGGGTCAGGTCGACATGGAACTTGCTGGTCTGGCAAGAGACCTTGTGGAGTTGGAGGAGCTAGAGGAACAGGAAAGGAGGGAGGAAATAAGACAAAGAAGATGGTGGACCAGGGACTGGCTGCTGCGTAGACCCCTCCACGGCCAGTATGAGGCTCTGATGACAGAGCTTCAACTGGAGGACCCACATGCCTTCCATCAGTTCATGCGTGTACATGTGGCCACCTTCCATGACATCCTGTCCAGGATAGAGAGGAGGATCACCAAACAGACCACCTATTTCAGGCGACCCGTCTCTCCTGGGCTAAAGCTGGCGCTCACACTCAGGTACCTGGCCACTGGGAACTACTACCGAGACATGAGGTTCGGCTTCAGGGTGGCCCACAACACCATATCAGGCCTCATTGTTGATGTGTGTCAGGCTCTGGTTGAGGTCCTGGAACCAGAGTTTGTCAAACTTCCCACAGAAGCTGAAGAGTGGCAGCAGGTGGCTCGGGCCTTTCAGCAGAAGTGGCAGTTCCCGCACACCCTTGGTGCTCTGGATGGGAAGCACATCCGGATCAAGAAGCCACCCCACTCAGGGTCTACCTACCACAACTACAAGGGGTTTGACTCCATTGTACTGATGGCCTTGGTGGATGCCCAATACCGCTTTATGTGGACACAGATTGGAGACGTGGGTTCCAGCTCGGATGGCCAGATCTGGAACCATTGCGACCTCCACCAAGCTCTGCAGGATGGTGTCCTTGGTGTCCCAGATGCAGACCCGCTACCAGGGGATGATCTGAACACCCCGTACTACATCATAGGGGATGACGCGTTCGCCATGAGGACCTGGCTGATGAAACCCTTCCCTCGGCGCGGTTTGGACCACGGCCAGCAGGTCTTCAACTACCGGCTGTCCAGAGCCCGTCGTGTGGTGGAGAATGTCTTTGGCATCCTTGCCAACCGTTTCCGCTGTCTCCTCTCCACCCTCCAGGTCTATGTGGATACTGCAGCACTCGTAGTGAGATCGTGTGTCGTCCTGCACAACTACCTGAGGGTGAGGAACCCTGCTGCAGACCAGCATCTTGTGGACCAGGAGGATGCTCAGCACAACCTCGTCGATGGTGCCTGGCGGGCCAATGCCAACCTGTTGGACCTCACCCAACCACAGTGTGGGAACCGCGACAGCAGGGAAGCAAAGAGGCAGAGGCTGTACCTCAAGCACTACCTGGCGTCACCAGCTGGCTCGGTTCCATGGCAGGACCAGCGTCTCCAATAATGAGCAGGGTCACCCAAACTCAGGTCTCCCAAAATCAGTTGGTTGAGCCCCCCAACCCCCCCCCCCCCCCCCCCCCCCACCAAACCCACCAAATTACCAGGGGCACACAAACTCATGTCATGATTTTAACCCCCACCCCTGCCCTACTTAAAATCAGGAGACCCCCACCCATTTATGAACCCGTTCATGTCTCTTTCATTTAATGATTATAATTTAACAGTTATAATTTGTTATGATCTTATTTATTATCTATTTCTCATTTGTTTTGATAATTTTACACACTTTTAATCCTTTAAATTGTTCGGTTTTTGTTTTATTAATTTATAATTTTATGTTCACGGCCCCGTGGAAGACCACATTATATGTGAACGAGCTACCCTGATAAAAGATCAGATAATAAATAAATAAATAAATAAACTCATTCTTTGGATTGAGTTTGGGTGCCCTGGGCCAATTTATTAAACATTACAATTTGTTTTATTTCAAAATTAAACATTAAATGTTTAAGACAAATAAAGGACAAACAAACATTTCACATTTATAGCATCATAGAGTTGCTTTATTCTTTTGGGAGGATGTGGTGGGCCTAGGGCCGGGCGTAAAGCCGGGTGAATGTCGTATCCTTAAAAGGACCGTTCCCCACTTCCCCACCACCTTACTCATGTAAAGTGGCGAAGAAGTCAATCCCACCAGCGGGTGCACTGCTGGGACGCTGCTGGTCTGCCTGCTGCTGGTCTGGCTGCTGTTGGTGCTGCTGCTGCGACTGGTACTGGCGCTGCCAGTTAGCGATGAAGCCCCCTGGGCACTGCTGCTGCTGTTGTGTGGCTGCGGCTGATGCAATCCCAAAGTCGCCAATGGTGTGGTGGATGGTGGCACCGGGCGGCATCTGCGGCAGTGGCGGCGGGCGTGGTGCGGCCTGGGCGACTGCTGCGACCTGAGTCCTGGCACGGGACTCTCGCTTGTACTTCACAAGTAGAGCGGTCACCTCCACCTGCAGGCCCTCAAAAGCCTCCTCATCCATCTCGGCTGCCGAGAGGCCTACCATGCGGCCAAAAGCCGCTCGAGGACTGTCCTCCTTAAATGACACATAAAGGAAAAACATATTAAAATATATAACAATTTGAATTTAAATGAAATTGCAACTGGTGTGACAAAAACAATTTGGAACAAGTTTTGGACAAACACCATTTGCATCTGCAACCGCATTGCGGCTGGTGTGACAAAAACTATTGTATAATAAAATATTATATGTTTGTCCACAAAAGTCTTTTGGATACAATTAGTGGAGAAGCATGTTATGTTTCATCAAAATAGTTTGTTTACCTGTTGGGCAATCTGGGCCGTCTGCTGCTGATTGGCCGCCAACCTCTTCTCTATCTTCTCAAGAAGGATGTCAGAAGGCTTCCTCTTCCTATAGGCGGAGCTGGTGGTCCTCTGGCTGGCAGTAGAGGCAGGCTCCTCAATCTGCGTGCCCGTGGGGGAGGTGGTCTGCTCCTGGTCGGAGTCTGACTCCGTCTCCCGTGGCGGTGTGCCCTCAGCTGCAGGTAGGTCGAATCTCTCAGGATGCTTCCTGCGAAGCTGCCCCAAGAGCTGAAAGTAGAAAAGAGCAGAAATATTCATGCATTAATACATTTTCAACATTCAACATTACCATTCAACATTAACAATTTTCTTTGTGATTAAGTTATTTAGTCAATCATTAATTCAGTGTGTCAGTCAGTCAGTCAGTCAGTCGGTCAGAAATAAGTCGGTCGGTCGGTCGGTCGGTCACTCACTCACTCACTCACTCACTCACTCACTCACTCACTCACTCACTCACTCACTCACTCACTCACTCACTCACTCACTCACTCACTCACTCACTCACTCACTCACTCACTCACTCACCCACACACCACCACCACTCCACCACACACCACCCACCCTCCACACCACATCACTCCACACACACCACACACCACCACCACACACCACACCACCACCACCACCACTCACCACCACACACTCACTCACCACCACCACTCACCACACACCACCACCACACACCACCCACACCACCACATCACACACCACACACCACCACCCACCACCACCACATCACTCACATCACTCACCACACACCCACTCACTCACACACTCACTCCACCCACCACACACACACTCACTCACAACACCACCTCACTCACACACACACACACTCACACACTCACACACTCACTCACTCCACACATCACTCACTCACTCACTCACACACCACTCACTCACACACTCCTCACCACTCACTCACTCACTCACTCACTCACTCACTCACTCACTCACTCACTCACTCACTCACTCACTCACTCACTCACTCACTCACTCACTCACTCACTCACTCACACACTCACTCACTCACTCACTCACTCACTCACACTCACTCACTCACTCACTCACTCACTCACTCACTCACTCACTCACTCACTCACTCACTCACTCACTCACTCACTCACTCACTCACTCACTCACTCACTCACTCACTCACTCACTCACTCACTCACTCACTCACTCACTCACTCACTCACTCACTCACTCACTCACTCACTCACTCACTCACTCACTCACTCACTCACTCACTCACTCACTCACTCACTCACTCACTCACTCACTCACTCACTCACTCACTCACTCACTCACTCACTCACTCACTCACTCACTCACTCACTCACTCACTCACTCACTCACTCACTCACTCACTCACTCACTCACTCACTCACTCACTCACTCACTCACTCACTCACTCACTCACTCACTCACTCACTCACTCACTCACTCACTCACTCACTCACTCACTCACTCACTCACTCACTCACTCACTCACTCACTCACTCACTCACTCACTCACTCACTCACTCACTCACTCACTCACTCACTCACTCACTCACTCACTCACTCACTCACTCACTCACTCACTCACTCACTCACTCACTCACTCACTCACTCACTCACTCACTCACTCACTCACTCACTCACTCACTCACTCACTCACTCACTCACTCACTCACTCACTCACTCACTCACTCACTCACTCACTCACTCACTCACTCACTCACTCACTCACTCACTCACTCACTCACTCACTCACTCACTCACTCACTCACTCACTCACTCACTCACTCACTCACTCACTCACTCACTCACTCACTCACTCACTCACTCACTCACTCACTCACTCACTCACTCACTCACTCACTCACTCACTCACTCACTCACTCACTCACTCACTCACTCACTCACTCACTCACTCACTCACTCACTCACTCACTCACTCACTCACTCACTCACTCACTCACTCACTCACTCACTCACTCACTCACTCACTCACTCACTCACTCACTCACTCACTCACTCACTCACTCACTCACTCACTCACTCACTCACTCACTCACTCACTCACTCACTCACTCACTCACTCACTCACTCACTCACTCACTCACTCACTCACTCACTCACTCACTCACTCACTCACTCACTCACTCACTCACTCACTCACTCACTCACTCACTCACTCACTCACTCACTCACTCACTCACTCACTCACTCACTCACTCACTCACTCACTCACTCACTCACTCACTCACTCACTCACTCACTCACTCACTCACTCACTCACTCACTCACTCACTCACTCACTCACTCACTCACTCACTCACTCACTCACTCACTCACTCACTCACTCACTCACTCACTCACTCACTCACTCACTCACTCACTCACTCACTCACTCACTCACTCACTCACTCACTCACTCACTCACTCACTCACTCACTCACTCACTCACTCACTCACTCACTCACTCACTCACTCACTCACTCACTCACTCACTCACTCACTCACTCACTCACTCACTCACTCACTCACTCACTCACTCACTCACTCACTCACTCACTCACTCACTCACTCACTCACTCACTCACTCACTCACTCACTCACTCACTCACTCACTCACTCACTCACTCACTCACTCACTCACTCACTCACTCACTCACTCACTCACTCACTCACTCACTCACTCACTCACTCACTCACTCACTCACTCACTCACTCACTCACTCATTATACTTACATCAACACCGCCCCTGCTGGGCACCCTGTAGACATGGGCGCCCAGGAACGCCAGGCGTTCCTTCAAACGCTGTTCACGAGCGGTCAACCGCTTGACCCCCTGGCCAGAGACGCTACGGGTCACCTTTCCATAGGCCGACCTTTGGCTCGTCCACCATGTCATCACACGGGCCCCCTTAGCAATGGAACCTAACAAATATGAAACAAGAAATATGTGTTAATACATGTTTTCACAATATATAAACGAGTGCAGCACCTGAAAATACAGTTTGGTATTATGTTTGTGAATTTCAGTAATTTTATCTTGCTAATAGCAATATAAATTAACCACATTTGCTACTCACCATCATACACAGTGGCCTTCAGTGACTCTGCCAAAGACTCCCAAAGAGCCAACTTCTGCCCTGTTTTGAGGAAATCAGGGTGGCCTTTGTTGTAAAGCTCCTGGTGAGCCTCAACATAGTCAAACACAGTGTCTTTTTCTTGGGTAGAACAGGGACAAGACCCCGCTTCTCCCGTTGAGGTGCATCAAGCCTCAGGGGTTCAGAGTCCTGAGCCCTCTCTGGCACCCTCTCTGGCTCCTCAACCGTCTCCTGGACAGTAGTAACAGCAGCAGCAGCAGCACTCTTACGTGGTGCTCTCTTCTTCCTCGTTGCAGGCATGTCAGTAGTATAGAAAAGGAGAAAACAAAAAGAGACAAGTTCAGATAAAAAAACAGCAGTCTTGTCTCTCTGACTTTTCAAAGCGCAATGGCTGTCCCCACGCCGTGGCCGACCCGCACTACGCAGACACGGTCGCGAGCTTTTATCGTAGTACAACGTAGTTGACCCTAGTTGACCATAGTTGCACGCAGTTCACACGTAGCTCGACCGCAGTTCAACGTAGTTGACCGTATTAAGACGTAGTTCAACCCTAGTTAACCGTAGCCGATTTGACCGCAGTTCAACGTAGTTCAACGTAGTTGACAGTAGTTGCACGTACTTCACCCTACTTAACCGTTCTTTATATTTGCTCTTTTGCCAATTTTGAACCTACTTCGACCCTACTTCACCCTACTTCACCCTAGTTGACCGTAGTTGCACTACGGTCTACTACGGTCAAATGAACTACGTTCAACTACGTTCATGACCGTAAGATGTGACCACCGCATTAGACCACCGTCCACAGACGGTCCTAGAAGAAATTCGGCACGATTAGGTCATTCAAGGTCACGGGGCGTCACGTTAAAGGTTCAATCTTTCCCCCATAGGTTTTGTACACGTTTTTCTTTAGACTATTACCTTTGACCCTTTAGTAAATCTGATCGACTTGAGACTTGGCACACACAAAAGACCACCACACACATATTGAAAGTAATTTTAGACACTCGAAACAGCTCTGTGTTTGTCCACAAACACATGTCTAGTTTTTCTTTTTAGCTGTTTCGGTTTTTCACCGAAACAGCTTTTGTTTTCGTTAAAGTTTTTTTTTTTTTTTTTTTTTTCCACTTTCAGTGTTTTTACCCATAGGATTTACACACGTTTGTTCTGCCAATACACTTTGGCACTTTGGTACATCCAATCGACTTGAGACTTGGTATACACTTAGACCTCCACCCACAGATGGTCCTAGAAGAAATTTGGCTCGATTGCGTCATTCAAGGTCACGTGACGTCACGTTAAAGGTTTAATTTTCCCCATAGGTTTTGTACACGTTTTTCTTCAGACTATTGACTTTGGCACTTCGGTAAATCCGACCGACTTGAAACTTGGCATACACTTAGAATACCACCCCCACATGTTTCTGAAATAAATTCGGCACGATTGCGTCATTCAAGGTCGCGTGACGTCACATTAAAGGTTCACATTTTTCTCCCATTGGTTTTGTACACGTTTTTGTTTAGACTATTGACTTTGACACTTTAGTAAATCCGATCGACTTGAGACTTGGCACACACTTAGACCACCATCCACAGACGGCCCTAGAAGAAATTCGGCACGATTACGTCATTCAAGGTCACGGGGCGTCACATTAAAGGTTCAATTTTCCCCCATAGGTTTTGTACACGTTTTTCTTTAGACTATTGACTTGGACACTTTAGTAAATCTGATCGACTTGAGACTTGGCACACACAAAAGACCATCACACACATATTGAAAGACACTCGAAACAGCTCTGTGTTTGTCCACAAACACATGTCTAGTTTTGTTTTTTGCTTTTCCGCTTTAAAGCGGAAAAGCTTTGTTTTTGTTCTGATTTTTTTTTTTCTTCTTCTTCTTCTTCTTCTTCTTCTTCTTCTTTTTTTCTTTTAGTAACCTAAACCCCATAGACTTTGTACACGTTTTTTCTGCCAGTCACTTTTAATAGAAAACAAAGTCGTATTTCCATAAAACTTAACCCAGGTGAAGACCCTATAGTGAACTCGTGTCTCGCCGAAAAACGTAATGGTGACGTCATCAGGGGTCACGTGACGTCATCTTAAAGGTGTAATTGATTTAATCTTTGAAAATCAATAACAAATCAACCGCAAAAGACCGAAACTTAATTTTTGTGGCAATAGATAGAATAATCCAGGATCTTAATTTTATCTCGTGTGCGTGAAATCACGTGACCCTTCCTTCCGGTCTAAACCGGAAGTGCCTCATAATTTGAAAGTGGAAAATGATATGAACTTACTTTCAACGATGTTAGTGTCTGGCTACAATGTATTTTTCAAAAAAAATATTGGTGACGTCATAACATGTTATAGCGCCCTCTAGCGGCAGTTTGAAAAATTGTTAAAATGAATAATCTGTTGATGTGTGTGGCGAAGTTTGCCGAAATCACTTTATAACCGGTGTATTTAATCAGCTTCATGCTAGGAACAAGTTGACGAGAAGAAAAAATTATGACGTCACCAGACCGGAAGTTAGAATGAAAAGACTCCTTTTCCTTTGAAAATTCCTAAAAAATTAATCCTGACGGATACAATCTTGATTTTTGCTCTAAAGGTTAATGTAAAAGTAGTTCTCGAACTTCCCTGTGTTTTGGGGCAAAAAACGAACTTGAACATACCCTGCGGTACCCTTGAAATGTAATCGTTTTGGCCTAGGTGCAAAAAGCATTGACCCCTTACGTGTGTATGGCACACGTATAATATATGCTAGTGCATGTACGTATACACTGATAGTGTATTATGTATTGAGCGAATGTATCACCACTGACATCGTTCGTGCAAGCACATGTACGCTTACCCAAGAGGACACTAGCCGCCAACCTGTGAAACAGGGGACGTCATCAAATTGCCTATGGGGAAGGGCGCCGCGTACGACAGGTAGGTAAACACGCTTTCGGCTACGCAGAATCCAA
Organism: Crossaster papposus; assembly: GCA_037893245.1. NCBI lineage: Eukaryota > Metazoa > Echinodermata > Asteroidea > Velatida > Solasteridae > Crossaster > Crossaster papposus. The sequence goes on from JBAIAA010000176.1 coordinate 17,363, forward strand.
CCCCGTAGACTTTGTAAACGTTGCTTGCACAATTCAAAGCACTTTTAACGAAAAAAAAAAGTCGTATTCCCATAAACTTGACCCAGGTGAAGACCCAATAGTGAACTCCAGTCTCGCCGACAGACACCACGAGGAAGACGTCATCAGGGCCACGCGACCTTATCTTAAAGGCGCAATTAATTTAATCTTTGAAAATCAATAAAACACCAACCGCAAAAGACCGAAACTTGAATTTTGTGGCAATTAATAGAATAATCCAGGATATTCATTTTATCTCCTGTACGTGAAATCACGTGACCCTTCCTTCCGGTCTCCTTCTTCTTCTTCTTCTTTTTTTCTTTTAGTAACCTAAAACCCATAGACTTTGTACACGTTTTTTCTGCCCGTCACTTTTAATAGAAAACAAAGTCGTATTTCCATAAAACTTAATCCCAGGTGAAGGCCCTATAGTGAACTGGTGTCTCGCAGACAGACGTCATAGTGACGTCATCAGGGGTCACGTGACGTCATCTTAAAGGTGTAATTGATTTAATCTTTGAAAATCAATACAAAATCAACCGCAAAAGACCGAAACTTAATTTTTGTGGCAATATATAGGATAATCCAGGATCTTAATTTTATCTCACGTGCGTGAAATCACGTGACCCTTCCTTCCGGTCCAAAACGGAAGTGCCTTATAATTTAAAACTGAAAAATGATATGAACTTACTTTCAACGATGTTAGTGTCTGGCTAGAATAAACTTTTCAAAATAATTACCGGCGACGTCATAACACGTTATAGCGCCCTCTAGCGGCAGGTTGAAAAATTGTTAAAATGAATAATCTGTTGATGTGTGTAGCGAAGTTTGCTAAAATCACTTTATAACCGGTGTATATAATCAGCTTCGTGCTAAGAACATATTGAGAAAGATATTTATTGATGACGTCACCAAACCGGAAGTTACAATGAAAAGACCTTAAAACCTTAAAACGTCGCTTAAAAATCAACCGCGATAGATATAATCCAGATTTTTGCTTGAAATAGCAAAGTTAAGACAGCTCTCGAGCTTTCTGTTAATTACGTCACGATGACGTCATCAAGTGTCAGATTACAAGCAACCAAATATTTATAAATTTAATCTTTGAAAATCAATATAAAATCAACTGTAAGAGATCTGATTTAGATTTTTAGGAGGATTGATAGATTAATCCATGGTCTTCATAATTTGTATTACATGCAAAAAGACCTGACACTTCCTTCCGGTCCAAACCGGAAGTGCCTTATAATTTAAAACTGAAAAATGATATGAACTTACTTTCAACGATGTTATTGTCTGGCTAGAATAAACTATTCAAAAAAATTCCGGCGACGTCATAACATGTTATAGCGCCCTCTAGCGGCAGGTTGAAAATGGTTAAAATGATTAATCTGTTGATGTGTGTTGCAAAGTTTGCTGAAATAACTTTATAACTGGTGTATATAATCAGCTTCATGCTTAGAGCATATTGGGAAGGAGAAATATTTATGACGTCACCAAACCGGAAGTTACAATAAAAAAATCCTTTAAACTTTAAAAAGTCGCTTAAAAATGAACCGCTATAGATATAATCCAGATTTTTGCTTCAAATAGCAAAGTTAAGACTGATCTCGAGTTTCTGTTAATTATGTCACAATGACGTCATCAAGTGTCAGATTACAAGCAACCAAATATTTCTAAATTTAATCTTTGAAAATCAATATAAAATCAACTGTAAGAGATCTGATTTAGATTTTTAAGGAAATTGATAGATTAATCCATGGTCTTTATAATTTGTATTACATGCAAAAAGACCTGACACTTTCTTCCGGTCCAAACCGGAAGTGCCTTATAATTTAAAAGTGGAAAACGAGGCTAACTTACTTTCAACGATGTTAGGCGCTGGCTAGGTTGTAAGTAACAACAAAGTTAACAGTGACTTCATAAAATGTTAAAGCGCCCTCTGGCGTCATGTTGACAAATGTTACGTCATATTACGATTATATTTGAATTATTACGTTGTTAGACGTTGAAGGCATATCTCAGCAACGGATCGTGTTAACATAACACCTCATTTTGTGTTGTTAGGTGATAGATAGTTGCACAAAAAGTTCACAAACGTGTGACGTCATCGTTTTAATCAGTTTTAATTCATTTTACTCTGTTTAAATTAACTTAAATTAGTTTTCAATGATTTTAAATTGTTTTGATGGTTTAAAAGTTCAATTTTTGAAATATTTAATAAAAAAAAATTGCGAATGCGAAAAAGCCCTATGTTCTGTTCCTCGAACAGACGTAGTTCTAGTTTTTTCCACTTTCAGTGTTTTTACCCATAGGATTTACACACGTTTGTTCTGCCAATACACTTCGGCACTTTGGTGATTCCAATCGACTTGAGACTTGGTGTACACTTAGACCTCCACCCACAGATGGTCCTAGAAGAAATTTGGCTCGATTGCGTCATTCAAGGTCACGTGACGTCACGTTAAAGGTGAAATTTTTCCCATAGGTTTTGTACACGTTTTTCTTCAGACTATTGACTTTGGCACTTCGGTAAATCCGACCTACTTGAAACTTGGCATACACTTAGAACACCATCCCCAGATGTTTCTGAAAGAAATTCGGCACGATTGCGTCATTCAAGGTCACATGACGTCACATTAAAGGTTCACATTTTTCTCCCATTGTTTTGTACACGTTTTTCTTTAGACTATTGACTTTGACACTTTAGTAAATCCGATCGACTTGAGACTTGGCACACACTTAGACCACCATCCACAGACGGCCCTAGAAGAAATTCGGCACGATTACGTCATTTAAGGTCACGGGGCGTCACGTTAAAGTTTCTATTTTGTTCCCATAGGTTTTGTACACGTTTTTCTTTAGACTATTGCCTTTGACAGTTTAGTAAATCTGATCGACTTGAGACTTGGCACACACAAAAGACCACCACACACATATTGAAAGTAATGTAAGACACTCGAAACAGCTCTGTGTTTGTCCACAAACACATGTCTAGTTAGCTGTTTCGGCACTACAGCCGAAACAGCTATTGTATTCCTTTTGATTTTTTTTTTTTTAGCTGTTTCGGCATTTCAGCCGAAACAGCTTTTGTTTTCGTTAAAGTTTTTTTTTTTCTTTTTTTTTTTTTCCTCTTTCAGACTTTTTCCCATAGGATTTGTACACGTTTGTTCTGGCATAGCACTTTGACACTTTGGTAAATCCGATCGACTTGAAACTTGGCATATATTTAGACAACCACCCAAGGACGGTCCTAGAAGAAATTCGTCGCGATTACGTCATTCAAGGTCACGTGACGTCATGTTAAAGGTAAAATTTTCCCCATAGGTTTTGTACACGTTTTTCTTCAGACTATTGACTTTGACACTTTGGTAAATCCGACCGACTTGAAACTTGGCATACACTTAGAACACCAGCCCCAGATGTTTCTGAAAAAAATTCGGCGCGATTGCGTCATTCAAGGTCACGTGACGTGACGTTAAAGGTGCAATTTTTTCCCATAGGGTTTGTACACGTTTTTCTTTAGACTATTGACTTTGACACTTTCGTAAATTTGATCGACTTCAGACTTAGCGCATACCTCGACCACCATCCCCAGGAAGGCCAAGGGAAAAATCGTAATAATGACGTCATCGTGGGTCATGTGACGTCACATTAAAAGTTCAGTTTTAAGGACCCTCTATCTCTAGAAGTGCATGTCCGATTGGGGTAAAACTTGGTATGCAAGTATTCCAGGATGTGTTACAGACGAAAATTAAGATGACATCATGATGACATTATCGGGTATCATGTGACGTCACATTAAAGGTTCAATTTTCCCCATAGGATTTGTACACGTTTTTTTCAACCAATTTATCTTTGGCACTAAATTCGATCGACTTTAGACTTGGCACACACTTAGACCACCACACAAATATTGAAAGGCATTTTAGACATGCGAAACAGCTCTGTGTTTGTCCACAAACACATTTCTAGTTTTCTCCTTCAGACTCTTCTCCATAGGGTTTGTACACGTTTTTTGTTCTGGCATAGCACTTTGGCACTTTGGTAAATCCGATCGACTTGAGACTTGGCATACACTTAGACCACCACCCACAGATGATCCTAGAAGAAATTTGTCACGATTACGTCATTCGTGGTCACGTGACGTCACGTTAAAGGTACAGTTTTTTCCCATAGGATTTGTACACGTTTTTATTCAGAATATTAAATTTGACACTTCTGTACATCCAATTGACTTGAGACTTAGCACAGACCTCGAACACCATCCCCAGTAGGGCCAAGAAGAAAATCGTCATGATGATGTCATCAGGGGTCATGTGACATCACATTAAAGGTGCAGTTTTTGGGACCCTTTATCTCTGAAAGTACATGTCCGATTGGGGTCAAACTTGGTACATACAGGTATTCTGGGATGTGTTATGGACGAAATGTAGGTGACGTCATGATGACAACATTGTGGAACATGTGACGTCGCCTTTAAGGAGCAGTTTTTGATGATGTCGTGATGACGTCACCGTGTGATTTGTATATGAAATGTTGTGTTTTGTGACCTTTAAGCCATAATTATGGTGGCCTTGGAGGGACTACACAGAGTGTGAATATTGACGTCGATATTCGCAACAAATTTTACGACTTGCTCCCAAAGTCTTGAATATCGTCGTAAATATTGACGTCAAATTTTATAACTTTCCCCAAAAGTTGCGAATATTGACGTCAACATTGACGTCAAATTTCACGACTTTCCCCAAGGTCGCGAATATTGACGTCAATATTGACGTCAAATTTCAAGAGTTTCCCAAAAAGTCGCGAATATTGACGTCAAATTTGACGTCGATATTCGCAACAAATTTCACGACAATTGCCTCCAAAATCTTGAATATCTACGTAAATAGATAAATGTCCGATTGGGGTCAAACTTGGTACATACAGGTATTCTGGGATGTGTTATAGACGAAATGTAGGTGACGTCATGATGACAACATTGTGGAACATGTGACGTCGCCTTTAAGGAGCAGTTTTTGATGATGTCGTGATGACGTCACCGTGTGATTTGTATATGAAATGTTGTGTTTTGTGACCTTTAAGCCATAATTATGGTGGCCTTGGAGGGACTACACAGAGTGTGAATATTGACATCAATATTTGCAACAAATGTTACGACTTTTTCCAAAGTCGCGAATATTGACGTCAATATTGACGTCAAATGTTATGACTTTCCCCCAAAAGTTGCTAATATTGACGTCAATATTGACGTCAAATTTCACGACTTTCTCCAAAGTCGCGAATATTTACATTAATATTGACACCAATATTGACATCAATATTGACGTCAAATTTTAAGAGTTTCTCCGAAAGTCGCGAATATTGACGTCAAATTTGACGTCGATATTCGCAACAAATTTCACGACTTGCCTCAAAATCTTCAATATCTACGTAAATATTGACATCCAATTTCACGACCGGTCATACATTTTGACCTGATTTTTTTTTCCAGCAAGCTAGGTTTTTGTTGTCGGTTATTATGCGCACGCGCAGAATAATTGGGCGTTTGTACTTGCAAACATCATGCGACCGCTTGCACTGGTACTTATGCACGATGAACATTGTAGGATTTTGGTTGATTTCAATCGTTTCTCGCAGTGTGCATATATAGTATCCCTAACTTAAGGTTCATCTGTGAACAAATTTAAAAGAAGCTAATTTCAACTGATTTGGGTAGGTATGGGTATGGACAACTACCAACAAAAAGGAAGGAGGGATAGGGGTTGGTGATTTTTTTTATTAGAGGTCAAAGGTCATTGACCCCTGCCCAAATCACTACAAATTATATTTTAGCAACAAAATATGGTATATAGATGATCTTGGTGTCAAAATGCACAGAATTACAATAGAAGATGACATCAAATAATTATTGACCCTTCCCTCACCAAAGTGAATGCCTTCACTAAGCAGTTGATAAGTAGTCAAATAAGCAGTCATTATAGGCAGTTTAACAAGCATTTTTTATGTAGTCAATTTTTTGTCTTCATGCGTTTCATATAGGTTTCGAAGGCTAATAGGCCTTCGAAGCCCTATAGTCATTCGCTAAGCCTTCCCACAGACGAAAAATGCAAATGAGCTAAGCCTTCATTTTACGGTAAGCGGTCGTAGAGGCTCCTTCAAGCTCTATATTTGAGTAGATGAAGGCTTAATATAAGCAGTCAACTGTCTAAATGAAGCTCTATATTTATACAGTTGACTTCTTCGATGAAGGCTTATTAAGCAGTCAACTGTCTAAATGAAGCTCTATATTTAAGCAGCTGACCACTTCTTTGAAGGCTTAATTTATCAAGAAGTTCACCGTCTAAATGAAGCTATGACTGTGTAAACGGATGTAGCCTAAATATTTTATCAAAAATTAAAGCTGCTTGATTCGGTTGGTTCTCGCTGTAAATATTATTTTTTTATAGCAACCTAAATTAGGGCCTTGTTGTATAACACTGCAACAAGTAGAAGTACAAGAAGTAGTAAGTACAAAGCAGTTTTTCAAGCGATCCGGAACTAGGAAAAGCATGGAAAGCGATGTCAGTTCGTCGTGGCCTGCCCTTGACCTACATGTATTTTCAAAAATAGAACTGAAGTAGAACTTTTTACTTAGATTAGAAATATAAGTTTTTTTTATTTTTATGGAAAACAAATTTAGTGCCTACTTCTTCAATTCAAGTTCATCAATCATTGTATGATTGCTACATCGTCATGTCCATTTTTTTGCGATCCCAATATCCAGAACAGCAAAACTTAGGACACAAGAATGAAAGTTATAGATTTGCGTCCACCGCCCGCATGCCTGAAAAGCTACCGCACATAAATTTTTATTATTTAACATTTTTTCATTATTAAAAAAAAGAAAAGAATTTAATTTAAAAAAAAAATTCATTTGATTACATAAATTCTGTTCAAAATCGCCCCTAATAATTACTAATAGTAACAGAAAGATGATCTATGAACAACTATGAACGCACTATCATCTTGCCAATATCTTGCGGCGGCGTCGGGGTCATTGTTGAAATATTAGGGCTAAACAATAAAGAAGTTTATTGACATTGATCGATGGCATGATCGAAATGTGAAATTTTACGATTCATCACTGATCGATGTTCCGCAGTGTTTTCGATCGCCTCCTCTGTATTTATTCCATATTGAGAATCATTTGCGTGTTTGTGTAAATACCTGTTCACTTATGGAGGAATAAGAAGGAATGGTTCACTACATTGACTCTCAAATTTGTATCCTAGTGGAGACATCTCTTTGTTCTCGTGTACAAACTGCTTAAAAAGTCGGGCACCTGTTTCAAAATGCTCCTATTTCAACCACAATTAATTTCCTGGGTTGAAATTTCGACCCAATATACCCTATATCATACCCTAACCCAAACACTAACCCTAACCCACATCCTAAACCTAGTTTTTGAGTAATTTGAGGCACACTCCAAAAATCTAATTCGTGAAATTCCCTGTGGCGACCTATTCTGTATTCATCTATAGAAATTTACCCTCCGGCGTCCTTTTGTCTCCATACACATTGTGTTCAGGTCTCCAGAGCCTGGGGTACCGAATTTCAGATCATGGGTGCGTATGTATAAACTCTGGCTACACCACTGATCGTGTAAAACAACAGTCATTAAAAAATAATGAATAATGAAAAAAAGCCTCATGTGTTTTCAAAAAAGTCCGGACACAAATCTATAACTTTCATTCTCGTGGCCTAACGACCGTACGTTCATGACGTTACACGTGTGTTTGTGTCCACTTGGCACTTGGTTGCCCGGCCCCGGCCCCCGCCCCCGGCGCGGCCAGCACTGCAGCTGTCATGTCAAAGCCAAACTTCTCGATGATGTCTCCCAATCTCGAAAAGATTCTTTCCAAACCATTATGAGCAGATGAGTAACAAAAGTAACTTAGTAAGTAAGAAAATTAAGTTACAAAACCGTCTTCTTATTCATCCAGACTATATCAGGCTCGCTTCTTGCGCCTGATGAAAACCGTTACAATAGACGCAGTGAACTTCGATTTCAAACACATTTTAGTCAGTTACCTAATACAATGCGTATTTACTCAGCGCAAATTAGAGCTGGGAACTTGACCAAGAATCGGTGTAAAGTTCCCGGATGAAAGAATTTGACGATCTGCTTGGAAGATACCATTTTTGAAAGGGGTGTACGCACGACTTTCTTTAACAGAAAAAACCCCCCAAAATCATTTTTAATATTAAAACCCAACTATGCAAAAATAATTTGATGGATATAATTAAATATGCTACTGAAATATTATTTTTGTTGCCATTTTCGCAATCCTTGGGCGGTATTTTTCATTTGACCCCCTGTATTTTCACAATGGTAGGCCTACGACCAGGTCAACTCGGCCCCAATCCAACTCGGCCCCAATCCAACTCGGCCCCAAAGCCGAGACAGCTTGACCGTCAAGACAATTTAACTTTTCCCACCAAAAACATTGGTGTGACCGAGCGAACGGCGCACTGTACGTTCTACACGCGCTGCATGTACACATCGACTTTGGGTTGTCTGGACGGTCGAGTTGGCTCGATTTGGGGCCGAGTTGACTGGGACCAAGTTGACTGGGACCAAGTTTCCTCTCGCTCGGAAAACAATCGCCGCACAAAATTTGGTTATTTTTTTCTCTCTGTAACTTCGTTAATAATGCTCGTATTGGATTGAAACTTTCACAGATGAGAGATAAGATATTAAAAGAGTAGCCTGAACAAATGTGTGATGACACTGAACTAGGCATACATTTACAATGATTTCTCAAAGGTTATGTGCGGCCCAGATTACGGACGCGAATTGCCTTTCCTGATTTTTCTCTCCATGTAGCCACTTTTATCTCTGACGATATGGTTTTAAAAGGATTTTTATAACAGAACAGTCATGAACCCCATAGGATTTGTACACGTTTTTATTCAGAATATTAAATTTGACACTTCTGTACATCCAATTGACTTAAGACTTAGCACAGACCTCGAACACCATCCCCAGTAGGGCCAAGAAGAAAATCGTCATGATGATGTCATCAGGGGTCATGTGACATCACATTAAAGGTGCAGTTTTTGGGACCCTTTATCTCTGAAAGTACATGTCCGATTGGGGTCAAACTTGGTACATACAGGTATTCTGGGATGTGTTATGGACGAAATGTAGGTGACGTCATGATGACAACATTGTGGAACATGTGACGTCGCCTTTAAGGAGCAGTTTTTGATGATGTCGTGATGACGTCACCGTGTGATTTGTATATGAAATGTTGTGTTTTGTGACCTTTAAGCCATAATTATGGTGGCCTTGGAGGGACTACACAGAGTGTGAATATTGACGTCGATATTCGCAACAAATTTTACGACTTGCTCCCAATGTCTTGAATATCGTCGTAAATATTGACGTCAAATTTTATAACTTTCCCCAAAAGTTGCGAATATTGACGTCAACATTGACGTCAAATTTCACGACTTTCCCCAAGGTCGCGAATATTGACGTCAATATTGACGTCAAATTTCAAGAGTTTCCCAAAAAGTCGCGAATATTGACGTCAAATTTGACGTCGATATTCGCAACAAATTTCACGACAATTGCCTCCAAAATCTTGAATATCTACGTAAATAGATAAATGTCCGATTGGGGTCAAACTTGGTACATACAGGTATTCTGGGATGTGTTATAGACGAAATGTAGGTGACGTCATGATGACAACATTGTGGAACATGTGACGTCGCCTTTAAGGAGCAGTTTTTGATGATGTCGTGATGACGTCACCGTGTGATTTGTATATGAAATGTTGTGTTTTGTGACCTTTAAGCCATAATTATGGTGGCCTTGGAGGGACTACACAGAGTGTGAATATTGACATCAATATTTGCAACAAATGTTACGACTTTTTCCAAAGTCGCGAATATTGACGTCAATATTGACGTCAAATGTTATGACTTTCCCCAAAAAGTTGCTAATATTGACGTCAATATTGACGTCAAATTTCACGACTTTCTCCAAAGTCGCGAATATTTACATTAATATTGACACCAATATTGACATCAATATTGACGTCAAATTTTAAGAGTTTCTCCGAAAGTCGCGAATATTGACGTCAAATTTGACGTCGATATTCGCAACAAATTTCACGACTTGCCTCAAAATCTTCAATATCTACGTAAATATTGACATCCAATTTCACGACCGGTCATACATTTTGACCTGATTTTTTTTTCCAGCAAGCTAGGTTTTTGTTGTCGGTTATTATGCGCACGCGCAGAATAATTGGGCGTTTGTACTTGCAAACATCATGCGACCGCTTGCACTGGTACTTATGCACGATGAACATTGTAGGATTTTGGTTGATTTCAATCGTTTCTCGCAGTGTGCATATATAGTATCCCTAACTTAAGGTTCATCTGTGAACAAATTTAAAAGAAGCTAATTTCAACTGATTTGGGTAGGTATGGGTATGGACAACTACCAACAAAAAGGAAGGAGGGATAGGGGTTGGTGATTTTTTTTATTAGAGGTCAAAGGTCATTGACCCCTGCCCAAATCACTACAAATTATATTTTAGCAACAAAATATGGTATATAGATGATCTTGGTGTCAAAATGCACAGAATTACAATAGAAGATGACATCAAATAATTATTGACCCTTCCCTCACCAAAGTGAATGCCTTCACTAAGCAGTTGATAAGTAGTCAAATAAGCAGTCATTATAGGCAGTTTAACAAGCATTTTTTATGTAGTCAATTTTTTGTCTTCATGCGTTTCATATAGGTTTCGAAGGCTAATAGGCCTTCGAAGCCCTATAGTCATTCGCTAAGCCTTCCCACAGTCGAAAAATGCAAATGAGCTAAGCCTTCATTTTACGGTAAGCGGTCGTAGAGGCTCCTTCAAGCTCTATATTTGAGTAGATGAAGGCTTAATATAAGCAGTCAACTGTCTAAATGAAGCTCTATATTTATACAGTTGACTTCTTCGATGAAGGCTTATTAAGCAGTCAACTGTCTAAATGAAGCTCTATATTTAAGCAGCTGACCACTTCTTTGAAGGCTTAATTTATCAAGAAGTTCACCGTCTAAATGAAGCTATGACTGTGTAAACGGATGTAGCCTAAATATTTTATCAAAAATTAAAGCTGCTTGATTCGGTTGGTTCTCGCTGTAAATATTATTTTTTTATAGCAACCTAAATTAGGGCCTTGTTGTATAACACTGCAACAAGTAGAAGTACAAGAAGTAGTAAGTACAAAGCAGTTTTTCAAGCGATCCGGAACTAGGAAAAGCATGGAAAGCGATGTCAGTTCGTCGTGGCCTGCCCTTGACCTACATGTATTTTCAAAAATAGAACTGAAGTAGAACTTTTTACTTAGATTAGAAATATAAGTTTTTTTTATTTTTATGGAAAACAAATTTAGTGCCTACTTCTTCAATTCAAGTTCATCAATCATTGTATGATTGCTACATCGTCATGTCCATTTTTTTGCGATCCCAATATCCAGAACAGCAAAACTTAGGACACAAGAATGAAAGTTATAGATTTGCGTCCACCGCCCGCATGCCTGAAAAGCTACCGCACATAAATTTTTATTATTTAACATTTTTTCATTATTAAAAAAAAGAAAAGAATTTAATTTAAAAAAAAAATTCATTTGATTACATAAATTCTGTTCAAAATCGCCCCTAATAATTACTAATAGTAACAGAAAGATGATCTATGAACAACTATGAACGCACTATCATCTTGCCAATATCTTGCGGCGGCGTCGGGGTCATTGTTGAAATATTAGGGCTAAACAATAAAGAAGTTTATTGACATTGATCGATGGCATGATCGAAATGTGAAATTTTACGATTCATCACTGATCGATGTTCCGCAGTGTTTTCGATCGCCTCCTCTGTATTTATTCCATATTGAGAATCATTTGCGTGTTTGTGTAAATACCTGTTCACTTATGGAGGAATAAGAAGGAATGGTTCACTACATTGACTCTCAAATTTGTATCCTAGTGGAGACATCTCTTTGTTCTCGTGTACAAACTGCTTAAAAAGTCGGGCACCTGTTTCAAAATGCTCCTATTTCAACCACAATTAATTTCCTGGGTTGAAATTTCGACCCAATATACCCTATATCATACCCTAACCCAAACACTAACCCTAACCCACATCCTAAACCTAGTTTTTGAGTAATTTGAGGCACACTCCAAAAATCTAATTCGTGAAATTCCCTGTGGCGACCTATTCTGTATTCATCTATAGAAATTTACCCTCCTGCGTCCTTTTGTCTCCATACACATTGTGTTCAGGTCTCCAGAGCCTGGGGTACCGAATTTCAGATCATGGGTGCGTATGTATAAACTCTGGCTACACCACTGATCGTGTAAAACAACAGTCATTAAAAAATAATGAATAATGAAAAAAAGCCTCATGTGTTTTCAAAAAAGTCCGGACACAAATCTATAACTTTCATTCTCGTGGCCTAACGACCGTACGTTCATGACGTTACACGTGTGTTTGTGTCCACTTGGCACTTGGTTGCCCGGCCCCGGCCCCCGCCCCCGGCGCGGCCAGCACTGCAGCTGTCATGTCAAAGCCAAACTTCTCGATGATGTCTCCCAATCTCGAAAAGATTCTTTCCAAACCATTATGAGCAGATGAGTAACAAAAGTAACTTAGTAAGTAAGAAAATTAAGTTACAAAACCGTCTTCTTATTCATCCAGACTATATCAGGCTCGCTTCTTGCGCCTGATGAAAACCGTTACAATAGACGCAGTGAACTTCGATTTCAAACACATTTTAGTCAGTTACCTAATACAATGCGTATTTACTCAGCGCAAATTAGAGCTGGGAACTTGACCAAGAATCGGTGTAAAGTTCCCGGATGAAAGAATTTGACGATCTGCTTGGAAGATACCATTTTTGAAAGGGGTGTACGCACGACTTTCTTTAACAGAAAAAAAACCCCAAAATCATTTTTAATATTAAAACCCAACTATGCAAAAATAATTTGATGGATATAATTAAATATGCTACTGAAATATTATTTTTGTTGCCATTTTCGCAATCCTTGGGCGGTATTTTTCATTTGACCCCCTGTATTTTCACAATGGTAGGCCTACGACCAGGTCAACTCGGCCCCAATCCAACTCGGCCCCAATCCAACTCGGCCCCAAAGCCGAGACAGCTTGACCGTCAAGACAATTTAACTTTTCCCACCAAAAACATTGGTGTGACCGAGCGAACGGCGCACTGTACGTTCTACACGCGCTGCATGTACACATCGACTTTGGGTTGTCTGGACGGTCGAGTTGGCTCGATTTGGGGCCGAGTTGACTGGGACCAAGTTGACTGGGACCAAGTTTCCTCTCGCTCGGAAAACAATCGCCGCACAAAATTTGGTTATTTTTTTCTCTCTGTAACTTCGTTAATAATGCTCGTATTGGATTGAAACTTTCACAGATGAGAGATAAGATATTAAAAGAGTAGCCTGAACAAATGTGTGATGACACTGAACTAGGCATACATTTACAATGATTTCTCAAAGGTTATGTGCGGCCCAGATTATGGACGCGAATTGCCTTTCCTGATTTTTCTCTCCATGTAGCCACTTTTATCTCTGACGATATGGTTTTAAAAGGATTTTTATAACAGAACAGTCATGAACCCCATAGGATTTGTACACGTTTTTATTCAGAATATTAAATTTGACACTTCTGTACATCCAATTGACTTGAGACTTAGCACAGACCTCGAACACCATCCCCAGTAGGGCCAAGAAGAAAATCGTCATGATGATGTCATCAGGGGTCATGTGACATCACATTAAAGGTGCAGTTTTTGGGACCCTTTATCTCTGAAAGTACATGTCCGATTGGGGTCAAACTTGGTACATACAGGTATTCTGGGATGTGTTATGGACGAAATGTAGGTGACGTCATGATGACAACATTGTGGAACATGTGACGTCGCCTTTAAGGAGCAGTTTTTGATGATGTCGTGATGACGTCACCGTGTGATTTGTATATGAAATGTTGTGTTTTGTGACCTTTAAGCCATAATTATGGTGGCCTTGGAGGGACTACACAGAGTGTGAATATTGACGTCGATATTCGCAACAAATTTTACGACTTGCTCCCAAAGTCTTGAATATCGTCGTAAATATTGACGTCAAATTTTATAACTTTCCCCAAAAGTTGCGAATATTGACGTCAACATTGACGTCAAATTTCACGACTTTCCCCAAGGTCGCGAATATTGACGTCAATATTGACGTCAAATTTCAAGAGTTTCCCAAAAAGTCGCGAATATTGACGTCAAATTTGACGTCGATATTCGCAACAAATTTCACGACAATTGCCTCCAAAATCTTGAATATCTACGTAAATAGATAAATGTCCGATTGGGGTCAAACTTGGTACATACAGGTATTCTGGGATGTGTTATAGACGAAATGTAGGTGACGTCATGATGACAACATTGTGGAACATGTGACGTCGCCTTTAAGGAGCAGTTTTTGATGATGTCGTGATGACGTCACCGTGTGATTTGTATATGAAATGTTGTGTTTTGTGACCTTTAAGCCATAATTATGGTGGCCTTGGAGGGACTACACAGAGTGTGAATATTGACATCAATATTTGCAACAAATGTTACGACTTTTTCCAAAGTCGCGAATATTGACGTCAATATTGACGTCAAATGTTATGACTTTCCCCCAAAAGTTGCTAATATTGACGTCAATATTGACGTCAAATTTCACGACTTTCTCCAAAGTCGCGAATATTTACATTAATATTGACACCAATATTGACATCAATATTGACGTCAAATTTTAAGAGTTTCTCCGAAAGTCGCGAATATTGACGTCAAATTTGACGTCGATATTCGCAACAAATTTCACGACTTGCCTCAAAATCTTCAATATCTACGTAAATATTGACATCCAATTTCACGACCGGTCATACATTTTGACCTGATTTTTTTTTCCAGCAAGCTAGGTTTTTGTTGTCGGTTATTATGCGCACGCGCAGAATAATTGGGCGTTTGTACTTGCAAACATCATGCGACCGCTTGCACTGGTACTTATGCACGATGAACATTGTAGGATTTTGGTTGATTTCAATCGTTTCTCGCAGTGTGCATATATTGTATCCCTAACTTAAGGTTCATCTGTGAACAAATTTAAAAGAAGCTAATTTCAACTGATTTGGGTAGGTATGGGTATGGACAACTACCAACAAAAAGGAAGGAGGGATAGGGGTTGGTGATTTTTTTTATTAGAGGTCAAAGGTCATTGACCCCTGCCCAAATCACTACAAATTATATTTTAGCAACAAAATATGGTATATAGATGATCTTGGTGTCAAAATGCACAGAATTACAATAGAAGATGACATCAAATAATTATTGACCCTTCCCTCACCAAAGTGAATGCCTTCACTAAGCAGTTGATAAGTAGTCAAATAAGCAGTCATTATAGGCAGTTTAACAAGCATTTTTTATGTAGTCAATTTTTTGTCTTCATGCGTTTCATATAGGTTTCGAAGGCTAATAGGCCTTCGAAGCCCTATAGTCATTCGCTAAGCCTTCCCACAGTCGAAAAATGCAAATGAGCTAAGCCTTCATTTTACGGTAAGCGGTCGTAGAGGCTCCTTCAAGCTCTATATTTGAGTAGATGAAGGCTTAATATAAGCAGTCAACTGTCTAAATGAAGCTCTATATTTATACAGTTGACTTCTTCGATGAAGGCTTATTAAGCAGTCAACTGTCTAAATGAAGCTCTATATTTAAGCAGCTGACCACTTCTTTGAAGGCTTAATTTATCAAGAAGTTCACCGTCTAAATGAAGCTATGACTGTGTAAACGGATGTAGCCTAAATATTTTATCAAAAATTAAAGCTGCTTGATTCGGTTGGTTCTCGCTGTAAATATTATTTTTTTATAGCAACCTAAATTAGGGCCTTGTTGTATAACACTGCAACAAGTAGAAGTACAAGAAGTAGTAAGTACAAAGCAGTTTTTCAAGCGATCCGGAACTAGGAAAAGCATGGAAAGCGATGTCAGTTCGTCGTGGCCTGCCCTTGACCTACATGTATTTTCAAAAATAGAACTGAAGTAGAACTTTTTACTTAGATTAGAAATATAAGTTTTTTTTATTTTTATGGAAAACAAATTTAGTGCCTACTTCTTCAATTCAAGTTCATCAATCATTGTATGATTGCTACATCATCATGTCCATTTTTTTGCGATCCCAATATCCAGAACAGCAAAACTTAGGACACAAGAATGAAAGTTATAGATTTGCGTCCACCGCCCGCATGCCTGAAAAGCTACCGCACATAAATTTTTATTATTTAACATTTTTTCATTATTAAAAAAAAGAAAAGAATTTAATTTAAAAAAAAAATTCATTTGATTACATAAATTCTGTTCAAAATCGCCCCTAATAATTACTAATAGTAACAGAAAGATGACCTATGAACAACTATGAACGCACTATCATCTTGCCAATATCTTGCGGCGGCGTCGGGGTCATTGTTGAAATATTAGGGCTAAACAATAAAGAAGTTTATTGACATTGATCGATGGCATGATCGAAATGTGAAATTTTACGATTCATCACTGATCGATGTTCCGCAGTGTTTTCGATCGCCTCCTCTGTATTTATTCCATATTGAGAATCATTTGCGTGTTTGTGTAAATACCTGTTCACTTATGGAGGAATAAGAAGGAATGGTTCACTACATTGACTCTCAAATTTGTATCCTAGTGGAGACATCTCTTTGTTCTCGTGTACAAACTGCTTAAAAAGTCGGGCACCTGTTTCAAAATGCTCCTATTTCAACCACAATTAATTTCCTGGGTTGAAATTTCGACCCAATATACCCTATATCATACCCTAACCCAAACACTAACCCTAACCCACATCCTAAACCTAGTTTTTGAGTAATTTGAGGCACACTCCAAAAATCTAATTCGTGAAATTCCCTGTGGCGACCTATTCTGTATTCATCTATAGAAATTTACCCTCCGGCGTCCTTTTGTCTCCATACACATTGTGTTCAGGTCTCCAGAGCCTGGGGTACCGAATTTCAGATCATGGGTGCGTATGTATAAACTCTGGCTACACCACTGATCGTGTAAAACAACAGTCATTAAAAAATAATGAATAATGAAAAAAAGCCTCATGTGTTTTCAAAAAAGTCCGGACACAAATCTATAACTTTCATTCTCGTGGCCTAACGACCGTACGTTCATGACGTTACACGTGTGTTTGTGTCCACTTGGCACTTGGTTGCCCGGCCCCGGCCCCCGCCCCCGGCGCGGCCAGCACTGCAGCTGTCATGTCAAAGCCAAACTTCTCGATGATGTCTCCCAATCTCGAAAAGATTCTTTCCAAACCATTATGAGCAGATGAGTAACAAAAGTAACTTAGTAAGTAAGAAAATTAAGTTACAAAACCGTCTTCTTATTCATCCAGACTATATCAGGCTCGCTTCTTGCGCCTGATGAAAACCGTTACAATAGACGCAGTGAACTTCGATTTCAAACACATTTTAGTCAGTTACCTAATACAATGCGTATTTACTCAGCGCAAATTAGAGCTGGGAACTTGACCAAGAATCGGTGTAAAGTTCCCGGATGAAAGAATTTGACGATCTGCTTGGAAGATACCATTTTTGAAAGGGGTGTACGCACGACTTTCTTTAACAGAAAAAAACCCCCAAAATCATTTTTAATATTAAAACCCAACTATGCAAAAATAATTTGATGGATATAATTAAATATGCTACTGAAATATTATTTTTGTTGCCATTTTCGCAATCCTTGGGCGGTATTTTTCATTTGACCCCCTGTATTTTCACAATGGTAGGCCTACGACCAGGTCAACTCGGCCCCAATCCAACTCGGCCCCAATCCAACTCGGCCCCAAAGCCGAGACAGCTTGACCGTCAAGACAATTTAACTTTTCCCACCAAAAACATTGGTGTGACCGAGCGAACGGCGCACTGTACGTTCTACACGCGCTGCATGTACACATCGACTTTGGGTTGTCTGGACGGTCGAGTTGGCTCGATTTGGGGCCGAGTTGACTGGGACCAAGTTGACTGGGACCAAGTTTCCTCTCGCTCGGAAAACAATCGCCGCACAAAATTTGGTTATTTTTTTCTCTCTGTAACTTCGTTAATAATGCTCGTATTGGATTGAAACTTTCACAGATGAGAGATAAGATATTAAAAGAGTAGCCTGAACAAATGTGTGATGACACTGAACTAGGCATACATTTACAATGATTTCTCAAAGGTTATGTGCGGCCCAGATTACGGACGCGAATTGCCTTTCCTGATTTTTCTCTCCATGTAGCCACTTTTATCTCTGACGATATGGTTTTAAAAGGATTTTTATAACAGAACAGTCATGAACCCCATAGGATTTGTACACGTTTTTATTCAGAATATTAAATTTGACACTTCTGTACATCCAATTGACTTGAGACTTAGCACAGACCTCGAACACCATCCCCAGTAGGGCCAAGAAGAAAATCGTCATGATGATGTCATCAGGGGTCATGTGACATCACATTAAAGGTGCAGTTTTTGGGACCCTTTATCTCTGAAAGTACATGTCCGATTGGGGTCAAACTTGGTACATACAGGTATTCTGGGATGTGTTATGGACGAAATGTAGGTGACGTCATGATGACAACATTGTGGAACATGTGACGTCGCCTTTAAGGAGCAGTTTTTGATGATGTCGTGATGACGTCACCGTGTGATTTGTATATGAAATGTTGTGTTTTGTGACCTTTAAGCCATAATTATGGTGGCCTTGGAGGGACTACACAGAGTGTGAATATTGACGTCGATATTCGCAACAAATTTTACGACTTGCTCCCAAAGTCTTGAATATCGTCGTAAATATTGACGTCAAATTTTATAACTTTCCCCAAAAGTTGCGAATATTGACGTCAACATTGACGTCAAATTTCACGACTTTCCCCAAGGTCGCGAATATTGACGTCAATATTGACGTCAAATTTCAAGAGTTTCCCAAAAAGTCGCGAATATTGACGTCAAATTTGACGTTGATATTCGCAACAAATTTCACGACAATTGCCTCCAAAATCTTGAATATCTACGTAAATAGATAAATGTCCGATTGGGGTCAAACTTGGTACATACAGGTATTCTGGGATGTGTTATAGACGAAATGTAGGTGACGTCATGATGACAACATTGTGGAACATGTGACGTCGCCTTTAAGGAGCAGTTTTTGATGATGTCGTGATGACGTCACCGTGTGATTTGTATATGAAATGTTGTGTTTTGTGACCTTTAAGCCATAATTATGGTGGCCTTGGAGGGACTACACAGAGTGTGAATATTGACATCAATATTTGCAACAAATGTTACAACTTTTTCCAAAGTCGCGAATATTGACGTCAATATTGACGTCAAATGTTATGACTTTCCCCCAAAAGTTGCTAATATTGACGTCAATATTGACGTCAAATTTCACGACTTTCTCCAAAGTCGCGAATATTTACATTAATATTGACACCAATATTGACATCAATATTGACGTCAAATTTTAAGAGTTTCTCCGAAAGTCGCGAATATTGACGTCAAATTTGACGTCGATATTCGCAACAAATTTCACGACTTGCCTCAAAATCTTCAATATCTACGTAAATATTGACATCCAATTTCACGACCGGTCATACATTTTGACCAGATTTTTTTTTCCAGCAAGCTAGGTTTTTGTTGTCGGTTATTATGCGCACGCGCAGAATAATTGGGCGTTTGTACTTGCAAACATCATGCGACCGCTTGCACTGGTACTTATGCACGATGAACATTGTAGGATTTTGGTTGATTTCAATCGTTTCTCGCAGTGTGCATATATAGTATCCCTAACTTAAGGTTCATCTGTGAACAAATTTAAAAGAAGCTAATTTCAACTGATTTGGGTAGGTATGGGTATGGACAACTACCAACAAAAAGGAAGGAGGGATAGGGATTGGTGATTTTTTTTATTAGAGGTCAAAGGTCATTGACCCCTGCCCAAATCACTACAAATTATATTTTAGCAACAAAATATGGTATATAGATGATCTTGGTGTCAAAATGCACAGAATTACAATAGAAGATGACATCAAATAATTATTGACCCTTCCCTCACCAAAGTGAATGCCTTCACTAAGCAGTTGATAAGTAGTCAAATAAGCAGTCATTATAGGCAGTTTAACAAGCATTTTTTATGTAGTCAATTTTTTGTCTTCATGCGTTTCATATAGGTTTCGAAGGCTAATAGGCCTTCGAAGCCCTATAGTCATTCGCTAAGCCTTCCCACAGTCGAAAAATGCAAATGAGCTAAGCCTTCATTTTACGGTAAGCGGTCGTAGAGGCTCCTTCAAGCTCTATATTTGAGTAGATGAAGGCTTAATATAAGCAGTCAACTGTCTAAATGAAGCTCTATATTTATACAGTTGACTTCTTCGATGAAGGCTTATTAAGCAGTCAACTGTCTAAATGAAGCTCTATATTTAAGCAGCTGACCACTTCTTTGAAGGCTTAATTTATCAAGAAGTTCACCGTCTAAATGAAGCTATGACTGTGTAAACGGATGTAGCCTAAATATTTTATCAAAAATTAAAGCTGCTTGATTCGGTTGGTTCTCGCTGTAAATATTATTTTTTTATAGCAACCTAAATTAGGGCCTTGTTGTATAACACTGCAACAAGTAGAAGTACAAGAAGTAGTAAGTACAAAGCAGTTTTTCAAGCGATCCGGAACTAGGAAAAGCATGGAAAGCGATGTCAGTTCGTCGTGGCCTGCCCTTGACCTACATGTATTTTCAAAAATAGAACTGAAGTAGAACTTTTTACTTAGATTAGAAATATAAGTTTTTTTTATTTTTATGGAAAACAAATTTAGTGCCTACTTCTTCAATTCAAGTTCATCAATCATTGTATGATTGCTACATCGTCATGTCCATTTTTTTGCGATCCCAATATCCAGAACAGCAAAACTTAGGACACAAGAATGAAAGTTATAGATTTGCGTCCACCGCCCGCATGCCTGAAAAGCTACCGCACATAAATTTTTATTATTTAACATTTTTTCATTATTAAAAAAAAGAAAAGAATTTAATTTAAAAAAAAAATTCATTTGATTACATAAATTCTGTTCAAAATCGCCCCTAATAATTACTAATAGTAACAGAAAGATGATCTATGAACAACTATGAACGCACTATCATCTTGCCAATATCTTGCGGCGGCGTCGGGGTCATTGTTGAAATATTAGGGCTAAACAATAAAGAAGTTTATTGACATTGATCGATGGCATGATCGAAATGTGAAATTTTACGATTCATCACTGATCGATGTTCCGCAGTGTTTTCGATCGCCTCCTCTGTATTTATTCCATATTGAGAATCATTTGCGTGTTTGTGTAAATACCTGTTCACTTATGGAGGAATAAGAAGGAATGGTTCACTACATTGACTCTCAAATTTGTATCCTAGTGGAGACATCTCTTTGTTCTCGTGTACAAACTGCTTAAAAAGTCGGGCACCTGTTTCAAAATGCTCCTATTTCAACCACAATTAATTTCCTGGGTTGAAATTTCGACCCAATATACCCTATATCATACCCTAACCCAAACACTAACCCTAACCCACATCCTAAACCTAGTTTTTGAGTAATTTGAGGCACACTCCAAAAATCTAATTCGTGAAATTCCCTGTGGCGACCTATTCTGTATTCATCTATAGAAATTTACCCTCCGGCGTCCTTTTGTCTCCATACACATTGTGTTCAGGTCTCCAGAGCCTGGGGTACCGAATTTCAGATCATGGGTGCGTATGTATAAACTCTGGCTACACCACTGATCGTGTAAAACAACAGTCATTAAAAAATAATGAATAATGAAAAAAAGCCTCATGTGTTTTCAAAAAAGTCCGGACACAAATCTATAACTTTCATTCTCGTGGCCTAACGACCGTACGTTCATGACGTTACACGTGTGTTTGTGTCCACTTGGCACTTGGTTGCCCGGCCCCGGCCCCCGCCCCCGGCGCGGCCAGCACTGCAGCTGTCATGTCAAAGCCAAACTTCTCGATGATGTCTCCCAATCTCGAAAAGATTCTTTCCAAACCATTATGAGCAGATGAGTAACAAAAGTAACTTAGTAAGTAAGAAAATTAAGTTACAAAACCGTCTTCTTATTCATCCAGACTATATCAGGCTCGCTTCTTGCGCCTGATGAAAACCGTTACAATAGACGCAGTGAACTTCGATTTCAAACACATTTTAGTCAGTTACCTAATACAATGCGTATTTACTCAGCGCAAATTAGAGCTGGGAACTTGACCAAGAATCGGTGTAAAGTTCCCGGATGAAAGAATTTGACGATCTGCTTGGAAGATACCATTTTTGAAAGGGGTGTACGCACGACTTTCTTTAACAGAAAAAAACCCCCAAAATCATTTTTAATATTAAAACCCAACTATGCAAAAATAATTTGATGGATATAATTAAATATGCTACTGAAATATTATTTTTGTTGCCATTTTCGCAATCCTTGGGCGGTATTTTTCATTTGACCCCCTGTATTTTCACAATGGTAGGCCTACGACCAGGTCAACTCGGCCCCAATCCAACTCGGCCCCAATCCAACTCGGCCCCAAAGCCGAGACAGCTTGACCGTCAAGACAATTTAACTTTTCCCACCAAAAACATTGGTGTGACCGAGCGAACGGCGCACTGTACGTTCTACACGCGCTGCATGTACACATCGACTTTGGGTTGTCTGGACGGTCGAGTTGGCTCGATTTGGGGCCGAGTTGACTGGGACCAAGTTGACTGGGACCAAGTTTCCTCTCGCTCGGAAAACAATCGCCGCACAAAATTTGGTTATTTTTTTCTCTCTGTAACTTCGTTAATAATGCTCGTATTGGATTGAAACTTTCACAGATGAGAGATAAGATATTAAAAGAGTAGCCTGAACAAATGTGTGATGACACTGAACTAGGCATACATTTACAATGATTTCTCAAAGGTTATGTGCGGCCCAGATTACGGACGCGAATTGCCTTTCCTGATTTTTCTCTCCATGTAGCCACTTTTATCTCTGACGATATGGTTTTAAAAGGATTTTTATAACAGAACAGTCATGAACCCCATAGGATTTGTACACGTTTTTATTCAGAATATTAAATTTGACACTTCTGTACATCCAATTGACTTGAGACTTAGCACAGACCTCGAACACCATCCCCAGTAGGGCCAAGAAGAAAATCGTCATGATGATGTCATCAGGGGTCATGTGACATCACATTAAAGGTGCAGTTTTTGGGACCCTTTATCTCTGAAAGTACATGTCCGATTGGGGTCAAACTTGGTACATACAGGTATTCTGGGATGTGTTATGGACGAAATGTAGGTGACGTCATGATGACAACATTGTGGAACATGTGACGTCGCCTTTAAGGAGCAGTTTTTGATGATGTCGTGATGACGTCACCGTGTGATTTGTATATGAAATGTTGTGTTTTGTGACCTTTAAGCCATAATTATGGTGGCCTTGGAGGGACTACACAGAGTGTGAATATTGACGTCGATATTCGCAACAAATTTTACGACTTGCTCCCAAAGTCTTGAATATCGTCGTAAATATTGACGTCAAATTTTATAACTTTCCCCAAAAGTTGCGAATATTGACGTCAACATTGACGTCAAATTTCACGACTTTCCCCAAGGTCGCGAATATTGACGTCAATATTGACGTCAAATTTCAAGAGTTTCCCAAAAAGTCGCGAATATTGACGTCAAATTTGACGTCGATATTAGCAACAAATTTCACGACAATTGCCTCCAAAATCTTGAATATCTACGTAAATAGATAAATGTCCGATTGGGGTCAAACTTGGTACATACAGGTATTCTGGGATGTGTTATAGACGAAATGTAGGTGACGTCATGATGACAACATTGTGGAACATGTGACGTCGCCTTTAAGGAGCAGTTTTTGATGATGTCGTGATGACGTCACCGTGTGATTTGTATATGAAATGTTGTGTTTTGTGACCTTTAAGCCATAATTATGGTGGCCTTGGAGGGACTACACAGAGTGTGAATATTGACATCAATATTTGCAACAAATGTTACGACTTTTTCCAAAGTCGCGAATATTGACGTCAATATTGACGTCAAATGTTATGACTTTCCCCCAAAAGTTGCTAATATTGACGTCAATATTGACGTCAAATTTCACGACTTTCTCCAAAGTCGCGAATATTTACATTAATATTGACACCAATATTGACATCAATATTGACGTCAAATTTTAAGAGTTTCTCCGAAAGTCGCGAATATTGACGTCAAATTTGACGTCGATATTCGCAACAAATTTCACGACTTGCCTCAAAATCTTCAATATCTACGTAAATATTGACATCCAATTTCACGACCGGTCATACATTTTGACCTGATTTTTTTTTCCAGCAAGCTAGGTTTTTGTTGTCGGTTATTATGCGCACGCGCAGAATAATTGGGCGTTTGTACTTGCAAACATCATGCGACCGCTTGCACTGGTACTTATGCACGATGAACATTGTAGGATTTTGGTTGATTTCAATCGTTTCTCGCAGTGTGCATATATAGTATCCCTAACTTAAGGTTCATCTGTGAACAAATTTAAAAGAAGCTAATTTCAACTGATTTGGGTAGGTATGGGTATGGACAACTACCAACAAAAAGGAAGGAGGGATAGGGGTTGGTGATTTTTTTTATTAGAGGTCAAAGGTCATTGACCCCTGCCCAAATCACTACAAATTATATTTTAGCAACAAAATATGGTATATAGATGATCTTGGTGTCAAAATGCACAGAATTACAATAGAAGATGACATCAAATAATTATTGACCCTTCCCTCACCAAAGTGAATGCCTTCACTAAGCAGTTGATAAGTAGTCAAATAAGCAGTCATTATAGGCAGTTTAACAAGCATTTTTTATGTAGTCAATTTTTTGTCTTCATGCGTTTCATATAGGTTTCGAAGGCTAATAGGCCTTCGAAGCCCTATAGTCATTCGCTAAGCCTTCCCACAGTCGAAAAATGCAAATGAGCTAAGCCTTCATTTTACGGTAAGCGGTCGTAGAGGCTCCTTCAAGCTCTATATTTGAGTAGATGAAGGCTTAATATAAGCAGTCAACTGTCTAAATGAAGCTCTATATTTATACAGTTGACTTCTTCGATGAAGGCTTATTAAGCAGTCAACTGTCTAAATGAAGCTCTATATTTAAGCAGCTGACCACTTCTTTGAAGGCTTAATTTATCAAGAAGTTCACCGTCTAAATGAAGCTATGACTGTGTAAACGGATGTAGCCTAAATATTTTATCAAAAATTAAAGCTGCTTGATTCGGTTGGTTCTCGCTGTAAATATTATTTTTTTATAGCAACCTAAATTAGGGCCTTGTTGTATAACACTGCAACAAGTAGAAGTACAAGAAGTAGTAAGTACAAAGCAGTTTTTCAAGCGATCCGGAACTAGGAAAAGCATGGAAAGCGATGTCAGTTCGTCGTGGCCTGCCCTTGACCTACATGTATTTTCAAAAATAGAACTGAAGTAGAACTTTTTACTTAGATTAGAAATATAAGTTTTTTTTATTTTTATGGAAAACAAATTTAGTGCCTACTTCTTCAATTCAAGTTCATCAATCATTGTATGATTGCTACATCGTCATGTCCATTTTTTTGCGATCCCAATATCCAGAACAGCAAAACTTAGGACACAAGAATGAAAGTTATAGATTTGCGTCCACCGCCCGCATGCCTGAAAAGCTACCGCACATAAATTTTTATTATTTAACATTTTTTCATTATTAAAAAAAAGAAAAGAATTTAATTTAAAAAAAAAATTCATTTGATTACATAAATTCTGTTCAAAATCGCCCCTAATAATTACTAATAGTAACAGAAAGATGATCTATGAACAACTATGAACGCACTATCATCTTGCCAATATCTTGCGGCGGCGTCGGGGTCATTGTTGAAATATTAGGGCTAAACAATAAAGAAGTTTATTGACATTGATCGATGGCATGATCGAAATGTGAAATTTTACGATTCATCACTGATCGATGTTCCGCAGTGTTTTCGATCGCCTCCTCTGTATTTATTCCATATTGAGAATCATTTGCGTGTTTGTGTAAATACCTGTTCACTTATGGAGGAATAAGAAGGAATGGTTCACTACATTGACTCTCAAATTTGTATCCTAGTGGAGACATCTCTTTGTTCTCGTGTACAAACTGCTTAAAAAGTCGGGCACCTGTTTCAAAATGCTCCTATTTCAACCACAATTAATTTCCTGGGTTGAAATTTCGACCCAATATACCCTATATCATACCCTAACCCAAACACTAACCCTAACCCACATCCTAAACCTAGTTTTTGAGTAATTTGAGGCACACTCCAAAAATCTAATTCGTGAAATTCCCTGTGGCGACCTATTCTGTATTCATCTATAGAAATTTACCCTCCGGCGTCCTTTTGTCTCCATACACATTGTGTTCAGGTCTCCAGAGCCTGGGGTACCGAATTTCAGATCATGGGTGCGTATGTATAAACTCTGGCTACACCACTGATCGTGTAAAACAACAGTCATTAAAAAATAATGAATAATGAAAAAAAGCCTCATGTGTTTTCAAAAAAGTCCGGACACAAATCTATAACTTTCATTCTCGTGGCCTAACGACCGTACGTTCATGACGTTACACGTGTGTTTGTGTCCACTTGGCACTTGGTTGCCCGGCCCCGGCCCCCGCCCCCGGCGCGGCCAGCACTGCAGCTGTCATGTCAAAGCCAAACTTCTCGATGATGTCTCCCAATCTCGAAAAGATTCTTTCCAAACCATTATGAGCAGATGAGTAACAAAAGTAACTTAGTAAGTAAGAAAATTAAGTTACAAAACCGTCTTCTTATTCATCCAGACTATATCAGGCTCGCTTCTTGCGCCTGATGAAAACCGTTACAATAGACGCAGTGAACTTCGATTTCAAACACATTTTAGTCAGTTACCTAATACAATGCGTATTTACTCAGCGCAAATTAGAGCTGGGAACTTGACCAAGAATCGGTGTAAAGTTCCCGGATGAAAGAATTTGACGATCTGCTTGGAAGATACCATTTTTGAAAGGGGTGTACGCACGACTTTCTTTAACAGAAAAAAAACCCCAAAATCATTTTTAATATTAAAACCCAACTATGCAAAAATAATTTGATGGATATAATTAAATATGCTACTGAAATATTATTTTTGTTGCCATTTTCGCAATCCTTGGGCGGTATTTTTCATTTGACCCCCTGTATTTTCACAATGGTAGGCCTACGACCAGGTCAACTCGGCCCCAATCCAACTCGGCCCCAATCCAACTCGGCCCCAATCCAACTCGGCCCCAAAGCCGAGACAGCTTGACCGTCAAGACAATTTAACTTTTCCCACCAAAAACATTGGTGTGACCGAGCGAACGGCGCACTGTACGTTCTACACGCGCTGCATGTACACATCGACTTTGGGTTGTCTGGACGGTCGAGTTGGCTCGATTTGGGGCCGAGTTGACTGGGACCAAGTTGACTGGGACCAAGTTTCCTCTCGCTCGGAAAACAATCGCCGCACAAAATTTGGTTATTTTTTTCTCTCTGTAACTTCGTTAATAATGCTCGTATTGGATTGAAACTTTCACAGATGAGAGATAAGATATTAAAAGAGTAGCCTGAACAAATGTGTGATGACACTGAACTAGGCATACATTTACAATGATTTCTCAAAGGTTATGTGCGGCCCAGATTACGGACGCGAATTGCCTTTCCTGATTTTTCTCTCCATGTAGCCACTTTTATCTCTGACGATATGGTTTTAAAAGGATTTTTATAACAGAACAGTCATGAACCCCATAGGATTTGTACACGTTTTTATTCAGAATATTAAATTTGACACTTCTGTACATCCAATTGACTTGAGACTTAGCACAGACCTCGAACACCATCCCCAGTAGGGCCAAGAAGAAAATCGTCATGATGATGTCATCAGGGGTCATGTGACATCACATTAAAGGTGCAGTTTTTGGGACCCTTTATCTCTGAAAGTACATGTCCGATTGGGGTCAAACTTGGTACATACAGGTATTCTGGGATGTGTTATGGACGAAATGTAGGTGACGTCATGATGACAACATTGTGGAACATGTGACGTCGCCTTTAAGGAGCAGTTTTTGATGATGTCGTGATGACGTCACCGTGTGATTTGTATATGAAATGTTGTGTTTTGTGACCTTTAAGCCATAATTATGGTGGCCTTGGAGGGACTACACAGAGTGTGAATATTGACGTCGATATTCGCAACAAATTTTACGACTTGCTCCCAAAGTCTTGAATATCGTCGTAAATATTGACGTCAAATGTTATAACTTTCCCCAAAAGTTGCGAATATTGACGTCAACATTGACGTCAAATTTCACGACTTTCCCCAAGGTCGCGAATATTGACGTCAATATTGACGTCAAATTTCAAGAGTTTCCCAAAAAGTCGCGAATATTGACGTCAAATTTGACGTCGATATTCGCAACAAATTTCACGACAATTGCCTCCAAAATCTTGAATATCTACGTAAATAGATAAATGTCCGATTGGGGTCAAACTTGGTACATACAGGTATTCTGGGATGTGTTATAGACGAAATGTAGGTGACGTCATGATGACAACATTGTGGAACATGTGACGTCGCCTTTAAGGAGCAGTTTTTGATGATGTCGTGATGACGTCACCGTGTGATTTGTATATGAAATGTTGTGTTTTGTGACCTTTAAGCCATAATTATGGTGGCCTTGGAGGGACTACACAGAGTGTGAATATTGACATCAATATTTGCAACAAATGTTACAACTTTTTCCAAAGTCGCGAATATTGACGTCAATATTGACGTCAAATGTTATGACTTTCCCCCAAAAGTTGCTAATATTGACGTCAATATTGACGTCAAATTTCACGACTTTCTCCAAAGTCGCGAATATTTACATTAATATTGACACCAATATTGACATCAATATTGACGTCAAATTTTAAGAGTTTCTCCAAAAGTCGCGAATATTGACGTCAAATTTGACGTCGATATTCGCAACAAATTTCACGACTTGCCTCAAAATCTTCAATATCTACGTAAATATTGACATCCAATTTCACGACCGGTCATACATTTTGACCTGATTTTTTTTCCCAGCAAGCTAGGTTTTTGTTGTCGGTTATTATGCGCACGCGCAGAATAATTGGGCGTTTGTACTTGCAAACATCATGCGACCGCTTGCACTGGTACTTATGCACGATGAACATTGTAGGATTTTGGTTGATTTCAATCGTTTCTCGCAGTGTGCATATATAGTATCCCTAACTTAAGGTTCATCTGTGAACAAATTTAAAAGAAGCTAATTTCAACTGATTTGGGTAGGTATGGGTATGGACAACTACCAACAAAAAGGAAGGAGGGATAGGGGTTGGTGATTTTTTTTATTAGAGGTCAAAGGTCATTGACCCCTGCCCAAATCACTACAAATTATATTTTAGCAACAAAATATGGTATATAGATGATCTTGGTGTCAAAATGCACAGAATTACAATAGAAGATGACATCAAATAATTATTGACCCTTAATTGTGACCAAATCCTCCCCTCCGAAAATGAGGTCAAAGGTCACAAAACAATTTTATTACTAAAATGTCATATTTATAGCAACAAAATATAGTATATAGATGATATTGGTGTCAAAATGCACAGGATTATGAAAGAAGATGACATAGAATAACTACTGGCCCCTTACAGAAAAAGGTCAAAGGTCAAAAATAGACGTATTACTAAAATGTCATTAGTAAAATAACAGGAAAATTACCATGAACAAAAACAAATCTAAGAAGCTAATTTCAACTTATTGTGGCGGGTATGGGGGTTATTATTTATTCCAAGAGCAAAGAAGGAGGGGAAATTCCCTTTCTGAGGGTCAAAGGTCTTTGACCCTGCATTAAAACATTATAAATTGTATCTCAGCAGCAGTATGTTTTTCATAGGTCTAAGGTACAATTTTCCCCATAGGATTTGTACACGTTTTTTTCAACTAATATATCTTTGGCACTTGTGTAAATCCAATCGACTTCAGACTTGGCACATGTATAGACCACCACACACACATATTGAAAGTAACGTTAGACAATCGAAACAGCTCTGTGTTTGTCCACAAACACATGTCTAGTTTTTTTTTTTTTTCTTTTTCAGACTTTTCTTCATAGGATTTGCACACGTTTGTTCAGACAGGTCACTTTGACACTTTGGTAAATCCGATCGACTTGAGACTTGGCATACATTTAGACAACCACCCAAGGACGGTCCTAAAAGAAATTCGTCACGATTACCTCATTCAAGGTCACGTGACCTCACGTTAAAGGTGAACATTTTCCCATAGGTTTTGTACACGTTTTTCTTCAGACTATTGACTTTGGCACTTTGGTAAATCCGACCGACTTGAAACTTGGCATAAACTTAGAACACCACCCCCAGATGTTTCTGAAAGAAATTTGGCACGATTGCGTCATTCAAGGTCAGGTGACGTCACATTAAAGGTTCACATTTTTCTCCCATTGGTTTTGTACACGTTTTTCTTTAGACTATTGACTTTGACACTTCAGTAAATCCGATCGACTTGAGACTTGACACACACTTAGACCACCATCCACAGACGGCCCTAGAAGAAATTCGGCACGATTACGTCATTTAAGGTCACGGTGCGTCACGTTAAATTTTCATTTTTTCCCCATAGGTTTTGTACACGTTTTTCTTCAGACTATTGACTTTGACACTTTCGTAAATTTGATCGACTTGAGACTTGGCACACACATAGACCACCACACACACATATTGAAAATAATGTAAGACACTCGAAACAGCTCTGTGTTTGTCCACAAACACATGTCTAGTTTTCCTTTTTTTTTCTTTTTTTTTCCTCTTTTAGACTTTTCCCCATAGGATTTGTACACGTTTTTTCTGGCATAGCACTTTGACACTTTAGTAAATCCGATCGACTTGAGACTTGGCATACATTTAGACAACCACCCAAGGACGGTCCTAGAAGAAATTCGTCGCGATTACGTCATTCAAGGTCACGTGACGTCATGTTAAAGGTGCAGTATTTAAGACCCTCTGTCTCCGTAGGTACAGGTGTGATTGGGGTCAAACTTGGTATGCATGTATTCCAGGATGTGTTATAGGCGAAAATAAAGATGACATCATGATGACGTCATCGTGGGTCATGTGACGTCACATTAAAGGTTCAGTTTTTAAGACCTTATATCTCTAAAAGTACAGGCCCGATTGGGGTCAAACTTGGTATACAGGTATTCCGGGATGTGCTATAGACGAAAATTAAGGTGACATCATGATGACGTCATCGTGGGTCATGTGACGTCACATTAAATGTTCAGTTTTTAAGACCTTATATCTCTGAAAGTACAGGCCCGATTGGGGTCAAACTTGGTATACAGGTATTCCGGGATGTGTTATAGACGAAAATTAAGGTGATATCATGATGACGTCATCGTGGGTCATGTGACGTCACATTAAAGGTTCAGTTTTTAAGACCTTATATCTCTGAAAGTACAAGCCCGATTGGTGTCAAACTTGGTATACAGGTATTCCGGGACGTGTTATAGACGAAAATAAAGGTGACGCCATGGTGACGTCATCAGGTGTCATGTGATGTTAAATTAAAGGTGTAGTTTCCCCCATAGGATTTGCACACGTTTTTTTCAACCAATATATATTTGGCACTTTGGTAAATCCGATCGACTTCAGACTTGGTACACACATAGACGACCACCCACATAATTCAAAGTCATTTTAGACACGCGAAACAG
Organism: Crossaster papposus; assembly: GCA_037893245.1. NCBI lineage: Eukaryota > Metazoa > Echinodermata > Asteroidea > Velatida > Solasteridae > Crossaster > Crossaster papposus. The sequence continues at coordinate 49,371 of JBAIAA010000176.1, forward strand.
CTCTGTGTTTGTCCACAAACACATTTCTAGTTAGCTGTTTCGGCAATTCAGCCGAAACAGCTATTGTATTCCTTCTGATTTTTTTTTGATTTTTTAATTTTTTTCAGACTATTCTCCATAGAGTTTGTGCACGTTTTTCTTCTGCCATGGCACTTAGGCACTTTGGTAAATCCGATCGACTTGAGACTTGGCACACAGTTGACCCATCACCGAAGGATGGTCCTAGAACAAATTCGTCGCGATTACGTCATTCGTTGTCACGTGACGTCACGTTAAAGGTGCAATTTTTCCCCATAGGTTTTGTACACGTTTTTCTTCAGACTATTGAATTTGACACTTTGGTAATCCCGATCGACTCGAGACTTAGTACACACCTCGACCACCATCCCCAGGGGGGCCAGAAGAAAAATCGTCATGATGACGTCATCATGGGTCATTTGACGTCACATTAAAGGTTCAGTTTATAAGACCCTCTATCTCTGGAAGTACAGGCCCGATTGGGGACAAACTTGATATGCAAGTATCCCGCGATGTGTTATAGACGAAAATTAAGATGACATCACGATGACGTCATCGGGTGTCATGTGACGTCACATTAAAGGCGCAGTTTTTCCTATAGGTTTTGTACACGTTTTTCGTCAGACTATTGAATTTGACACTTTGGTAAATCCAATCGACTCGAGAATTAGTGCAAACCTCGACCACAATCTCTAGGAGGGCCACAAGGATAACCATCATGATGACGTCATCGTGGGTCATGTGACGTCACTTTAAAGGTGTAGTTTTTAAGACCCTCTATCTCTGGAAGTAAAGGTCTGATTAGGGTCAAACTTGGTATGCAAGTATTCCAGGATGTGTTATAGACGAAAATTAAGATGACGCCATGACGACGTCATCGTGGGCCATGTGACGTCACATTAAAGGTGCAGTTTTCCCCATAGGATTTGAACACGTTTTTTTCAACTAATATATCTTTGACACTTTGGTACATCCGATCGACTTCAGACTTAGCACACACCTCGACCACCATACCCATGAGGGCCAAGGGGAAAATCGTTATGATGACGTCATCGTGGGTCATGTGACGACACATTAAAGGGGCAGATTTTAGGACCCTCTATCTCTGGAAGTACAAGTCTGATTGGGGTCAAACTTGGTATGCAAGTATTCCAGAATGTGTTATAGACGAACATTAAGATGACATCATGATGACATTCCCAGGTGTCATGTAACGTCACATTAAAGGTGTAGCTTTCCCAATAGGATTTGTACACGTATTTTTCAACCAATTAACTTGGGTAAATCCGATCGATTTCAAACTCGGCACACACATAATAAAGGTCATCTTAGACACCCGAAACAGCTCTGTGTTTGTCCACAAACACATTTCTAGTTAGCTGTTTCGGTTTTTCACCGAAACAGCTTTTGTTTTCGTTAAAGTTTTTTTTTTTTTTTTTTTTTTCTTTTTTTTCTTTTTTTTCTTCAGACTTTTTCCCATAGGATTTGTACACGTTTTTTCTGCCATGGCAATTTGACACTTTGGTAAATTCGATCGACTTGAAACTTGGCATATACGTAGAACACCACCCACAGATGGTCCTAGAAGAAATTCGTCGCGATTACGTCATTCAAGGTCTCGTGACTTTGCGTTAAAGGTGATATTTTCCCCATAGGTTTTGTACACGTTTTTCTTCAGACTATCGACTTTGACACTTTAGTAAATCCGATAGACTTGAGACTTGGCATACACTTAGAATACCACCCCCAGATGTTTTTGAAATAAATTTGGCACGATTGCGTCATTCAAGGTCACGTGACGTCACATTAAAGGTTCACATTTTTCTCCCTTTGGTTTTGTACACGTTTTTCTTAAGACTATTGTCTTTGACACTTTGGTAAATCCGACCGACTTTAAACTTGGCATACACTTAGAACACCACCCCCAGATGTTCCTGAAAGAAATTCGGCACGATTGCGTCATTCAAGGTCACGTGACGTCACCTTAAATATTCATTTTTTCCCCATAGGTTTTGTACACGTTTTTCTTCAGACTATTGACTTTGACACTTTCGTAAATTTGATCGACTTGAGACTTGGCACACACATATACCACCACACACACATATTGAAAATAATGTAAGACACTCGAAACAGCTCTGTGTTTGTCCACAAACACATGTCTAGTTTCTTCTTCTTCTTGTTCTTGTCCCATAAATCGCATAGACTTTGTACACGTTTCTTCTGGAGGTCACTTTTGTCATTAAACATACTTCAATTTCATTGAAACTTTGCACATACTCAGAACTCATACTGAGCTAGTGCCTTAAACTCGGATGTCATCATGACGTCATCACGTGACACGTGACGTCATCTTAAAGTTTTAATAATTTAATCTTTGAACATCTATACAAAATCAACCGCGAAAGACCGTAACTAGATGTTTGTGGGAATCGATAGAATAATTAAGGATCTTCATTTTATCTCGTGTGCGTAAAATCACGTGACCCTTCCTTCCGGTCCAAACCGGAAGTGGCTTATAATTTAAAAGTGGAAAATGATTTGAACTTACTTTCAACGATGTTAGTCTCTAGCTAGGCTGCGCTCTCCAAAAAAGTGACCGGTGACGTCATAAATTGTTTTAGCGCCCTCTAGCGGCAGGTTGAAAAATGTTTAAAATGAATAATCAGTTGATGTGTGTGGCGAAGTTTGTTCAAATCACTTTATAACTGATGTATATAATCAGCTTCATGATAGGAACAGGTTGACGGAAAGAAAAAAATATGACGTCACCAGACCGGAAGTTATAATGAAAATACCTCTTTTACTTTAACAATTCCTAAAAATTAACCCTGACAGATATAATCTTGTTTTTTGCTCTAAAGGTTAATGCAAAAGTACTTCTCAAACTTCCCTGTGTTTTGTAGCAAAAGGCGAACTTGGACATACCCTGAGACACCCTTGAAATTTCATGTCTTATGTCCTTGATTGCAAGGCGCAAGTATACGTGTACAATGTATTGAGCGTACTTGCACGTACGATGTCAGTACGCTCCATACATTGTACAATAGAGAAGGGAAGGCGGGACACTGGTATCCATTTGTACGGTGACATGTGAAACACGAGAGTCATCAACATAGGCCATGAGGAAGGGCGCCGCTTACGGCAGGTAGGTAAACGTGCCTTCGGCAACGCAGAACTACGCGTGAATTATACCGTAATTATAATAGATGTACGCGAACTTTTGCACACGTACTTTTAACAGAAAACAAATTGGTATTCTCATCAAACTTAACCTCCGTAAATACTCTATAGTGCACTCGTGCCTTGCGGACAGGCGTCGTGATGACGTCATCATGGGTCACGTGACGTCGTCTTAAACGTGCAATAGATTTAATGTTTGAAAATTAATTAAAAAAACAACGGCGTATGATCGGAACTTAAAGTTTGTGGGAATTGATATAATATTAAATCCATGATCTTCATTTTATCTCGTGTGCGTGAAATCCCGTGACCCTTCCTTCCGGTCGAAACCGGAAGTGGCTTATAATTTAAAAGTGGACCATAATGTGAACTTAGTTTCAACGATGTTAGTCTCTGGCTAGTAGTGCTTTTCACAAAAAATACCGGTAACGCCATAACATGTTACAGCGCCCTCTAGCGGCAGTTTGACAACTGTTAACAATGAATAACCAGTTGATTTGTTTTGCGAAGTTTGCTCAAATCACTGTATAACTGGTTTATATAATCAACATCTTGTTAGGAACAAGTTGGCGAAGACAAAAAATATGACGTCACCAGACCGAAAGTTACAATGAAAAGACCTTTAAACCTTAAATAATTGCTGAAAAATCAACCGCGATAGATATAATTCTTTTTTTGCTTTAAATAGACAAGTTCAGACAGCTCTCGAGCTGTATGTTAATGACGTCACGATGACGTCATCAAGTATTAGATTGCAAGCAACTAATGATTTGTAAAAATCAACCGCAAGGGACCGAAACTTGATGTTTGTGGCAATCGATAGAATAATTGAGGATCTTCATTTTATCTCATGTGCGTCAAATCGCGTGACCCTTCCTTCCGGTCCAAACCGGAAGTGCCGTATAATTTAAAAGTGAAAAATGATATGAACTTACTTTTAACGATGTTAGTGTCTGGCTAGATTGTATTTAACAAAAAAAATACCGGCGACGCCATAACATGTTATAGCGCCCTCTAGCGGCAGGTTGAACAATTGTTAAAATGATTAATCTATTGATGTGTACGGCAAAGTTTGCTGAAATCACTTTATAACCGGTGTATTTAATCAGCTTCATGCTAGGAACAATTTGACAGGAAGAAAAAATTATGACGTCACCAGACCGGAAGTTAGAATGAAAAGACACCTTTTCCTTTGAAAATTCCTAAAAATATTAACCTGACAGATACAATCTTGATTTTTGCTCTAAAGGTTAATGTAAAAGTAGTTTTCGAACTTCCCTGTGTTTTGGGGCAAAAAACGAACTTGAACATACCCTGCGGCACCCTTGAAATGTACTCGTTTTGGCCTAGGTGCAAAAAGCATTGACCCCTTACGTGTGCATGGCACACGTATAATATACATGCTAGTACATGTACGTATACACTGATAGTGTATTATGTATTAAGCTAATGTATCACCACTGACATCGTTCGTGCAAGCACATGTACGCTCACCCAAGAGGACACTAGCCGCCAACCTGTGAAACAGGATGACGTCATCAAATTGCCCATGGGGAAGGGCGCCGCGTACGACAGGTAGGTAAACACGCTTTCGGCTACGCAGAATCCAACCCCGTAGACTTTGTAAACGTTGCTTGCACAATTCAAAGCACTTTTAACGGAAAAACAAAGTCGTATTCCCATAAACTTGACCCAGGTGAAGACCCAACAGTGAACTCCAGTCTCGCCGACAGACACCACGAGGAAGACGTCATCAGGGCCACGTGACCTTATCTTAAAGATGCAATTGATTTAATCTTTGAAAATCAATAACAAATCAACCGCAAGGGACCGAAACTTGATGTTTGTGGCAATCGATAGAATAATTCAGGATCTTCATTTTATCTCGTGTGCGTCAAATCGCGTGACCCTTCCTTCCGGTCAAAACCGGAAGTGCATTATAATTTGAAAGTTGAACATAATTACATTTTCTATCGCGAGCTAAGGAGCCTGTAATATTTGCATATTACGTAAGAGAGATGAGCTACAGTGCACACGGTAAGGGTGTGGCAGTCATTTATCGTTTTCAGCGCAACTACATCGGACGTCAAATTTAGTTCGTCTCTCGTTCGCTACAATGTCTTTTTCTGATGGTGCTCAACTATCTGACACCGAGAGGCCTTATTTCCAACCTTCTCAACCTGCCTCGGTCCTTACTGCTAAGGATGTCTCAGCAATAGTGAAGGCAGGTGTATCGGAGGCTCTTGGTGGTTTCCAATCCCACTTTGACAAGGTTATAGCAGAACGAAAACAGGAAAACGAGAAAGCTCTCTTGCAAGTGCAGTCCTTATAAAGGGCTAGTGAGATGCAATTCCGATTAAAGGTAATCGTACCCAGTTTGAATTTAACGAAAAAATTGTTCAAATCATAGGAGCTGCACAGAAGCTGTTAAAGGAAGGCTCTCTAGCATCCGCAGAAGAAAACCTATCAGAGGCAGTTACAGATCTACAAAAGAGAAACAAGTTAATTCGCCTTGCGGATAAATCCGTGGCAGGTTCGTATTGTTTGATCCGGTACAAATCAAATAACTTAATAGCATTTTGTCAATAAGTTCAGTTGATTTACATGTGGTACAGTACCGGAGGTAGCGTTTTAACCGCTGTTCCATTACATTTAATATCTCTTCCCTGGTTGGTAGCCATTGTCATTGATTCTGCATTATGCTTGTTGGATATGCAGGCATGCATGACGCCAGTATCACACTGTACACGTATTTATAAGTATTGGTTTTACCTATTGTTTTCATTCTGAATTCAATCGTATTATATGGCCTACTTGTTGAATTGAAGCACGCATGGTATTTTACATGGATTCAAGAATTTCACGTGAAGTTTTGTTTAGGCTGGGGAGCTGTGGATGAATATATGAGTGACGAGCTGGAGGCCATAGTAAATGTGCAAGAGCCACGGGAAGCCATGTGCCTTCAACTGAACACACCGAAATAGGGTATGATAAGTTATATTCGGATAATTATTTTGATTATGAACAAGGATCTGCAGAAGTATTGGTTTTACCTATTGTTTTCATTCTGAATTCAATCGTATTATATGGCCTACTTGTTGAATTGAAGCACGCATGGTATTTTACATGGATTCAAGAATTTCACGTGAAGTTTTGTTTAGGCTGGGGAGCTGTGGATGAATATATGAGTGACGAGCTGGAGGCCATAGTAAATGTGCAAGAGCCACGGGAAGCCATGTGCCTTCAACTGAACACACCGAAATAGGGTATGATAAGTTATATTCGGATAATTATTTGATTATGAACAAGGATCTGCAGAACCCATTGTTGTGGGACGTTTAAAGATTCCATAACGTTTTGGGAGAGTATAAATGCTTATTCCGAGGTGTTGGACATTATTAAAACTGGTTATAAAATTCCATTTATTAGCACGCCTCCGTTGTTATACTCTAAGAACAATCAATCGGCGATCTTCCATTCTGAATTCGTTTCAGAGGCCATATTGGAACTCAAGAGTAAGCATCTTATTTCAGAGTTAGATTCACCTCCTTATATTGTAAACCCATTGACTGTCGCAATACAAAGTTCTGGCAAGAAAAGATTGATTCTTGATCTGAGATATGTTAATCAGTTCGTTTGGAAAGAAAAGATTAAGTTTGAAGATCACAAGGAAGCATTGAGATATTACAGACAATATGATTTCATGTTTTCGTTTGATCTGAAGTCTGCTTACCACCACGTTGACATATTTTCCGACCACACTAAGTATTTAGGTTTTGCGTGGGATTTTTGGTGGTGTTACAAGATACTTTAAGTTCAATGTTTTACCTTTTGGTCTGACTACAGCTCCTTATGTATTTCCTAAGATTTTAAGACCATTGGTAGCCTTCTGGAGATCCAGAGGTATGTATATTGTTGTATATTTAGACGATGAATGGGGAAGAGAAGACTCCAGGCATAAGTGTGAATTGACAGCTAGCTTAGTAAAGGCTGACTTACTCGCCGCTGGGTTGGTTCCTAACAAGGACAAATCTATATGGAGACCAACTCAACAATTGGATTGGTTGGGACTGACATGGAATTCAGTAGAAGGCTCTATTCAAGTCACAGATAGAAGACTTGTCGATACGTTGGTATCGCTGGAAACTTTAATTAGTGGTTTACCTAAAGTAACCGCAAGAAAACTAGCTTCCGTTGCCGGTAAAATAATATCTTGTTCATGTGTTATAGGGTACATAGCTGAACTGAAATCCAGATATTTGCACATGCAAATTGCCAAACAAAACCATTGGGATTATGAGTTTTCTCTTAACAGCGACAGCAAAGTGATTGAAGAACTATTTTTCTGGAAATCAGATTTGAATAACCTGAATAAACGGTTACTGTTTGAATACTCTATTCCGCAGGTTTTTGTTTATACTGACGCAAGTCAGTCGGGATGTGGAGCATGGTCCATCGCTTCACAGAAAATCGAGTTTCAGCAAAACTGGTCTCAAGAGGAGAGAGCGAAAAGTTCCACTTGGCGTGAGTTGAAAGGGGCGTCCCTAGCAATCAGAGCGTTTGCTCCAGTTCTAAAAGAAAACACTGTAAAATTGCATACATATAACAAAGGAGTTGTAGCCGTAATAACCAAAGGGAGCATGGTTAAAGAATTACAGGAAATCAGTTTAGACCTGTTTTATTTTTGTAGTCTTAACCAAATAAACTTGAAAGTTGAATGGATTCCAACACACGATAACGCGGAGGCAGATTATCTCAGTAGACAGGATGATTTGGATGATTGAGGCGTGTCGCATGAATTCTTCCAATTTATCGACAATTTATGGGGTCCACACTCAGTAGATCGGTTCGCTAACGAGTACAACACGAAACTGCCTATATTCAACTCGAAATACTGGATGCCCAATTCCAGTCACGTTGATGACTTCAGTGTTGATTGGAGCAAGGATTATAATTGGTTAGTGCCTCCAATTAATCTCGTATGCAATGCATTGGAGCATATAAAAGCACGTAAAGCTAGAGGGACATTAGTGGTTTCTGATTGGCCTTCTGCATTATTTTGGCCCTGTTTTGTTCTCAGACTCTAGCCTCTATACAACTTTGGTTGTTAAAGTGTTGAGATTCAGTGATCCAGTAAACATATTTGTTTAAGGAAAGAACACAGAGTCCATTTTTGGCAGTACCAGAATGACAAGCGCAGTTTTGTGTATCAGACTGCAAGGTTAACACGTCTGATAATTAAAACAGCATTGATGCTCGCCAGTCATGGCTGGCAAAGCCGCTTGGCTCATTTAGAGTGTTCACATGATGTGGCCCTATGGAGAGTAGTAATTCCGCTTGGTAGCTCTCACAGACGTCGCTTGACATTGGCCTGAACGTAATTGTCGCTTGACTGTGGCCGAGATGCAAACCAATTGTGTACGGTCAGTAAACCGTTAATTGATAAGTTTGTTGGACATCATAACATGTCGTCACCGTTTTCACGAAGAGGCGAATTTCATGAAAAATCGTCTATTTATCGAAATTATTTTTTTTGATGAAAACGATTAAATATTGCAATTTCTACAACCTGGTGAAGTTATACATCCACAAAATCATTAAAATCACAATTAACCTAATTAACTAATGGGCGAATTGGTCCTCCAGTGCCCTTTTGCGTTTTCACGAAGAGGCAAATTCGAAATAGCGTTGACTTCAACGTGTTTATGAAGGGCACTTTGGTGCGCGTAGTCACTTTAGCGTTTTCACGAAGAGGCGAATTGGGCGAATTGGTCGCGAAGTGGCTTTTAGCGTTTTCACGAAGAGGCAAATTCGAAATAGCGTTGACTTCAACGTGTTTATGAAGGGCACTTTGGTGCGCTTAGTCACTTTAGCGTTTTCACGAAGAGGCGAATTGGGCGAATTGGTCGCGAAGTGGCTTTTAGCGTTTTCACGAAGAGACAAATTGGGGGCGCAATGGGGAAATGTATACATTCTGACTCTCACAGCCACGGGCGAATTTGCTAATGTATCGTTTTTTTCGTTTTCACGAAGAGGCAATTCTATTAATTGATTAATTCTGCAAAACTAATCACCTATTTTTCTTAACGTTTGCTATATTTAAGAAGATTAAAATCTCTTCTTTCCCATGATACCTTAATCTTGTATATTCTATGGATATTTATGTTTCAAACTGCCAAACGAAAAAAGGACAAACTTTACAAGCGATTATCTCGAAAGTTTGTTCAGACCGTGAAAGGCTCAATTTGCCTCTTCGTGAAAACGGTGACGATGTGATTAATGTTGTCATCTTGTGGTCTATATCAGAATCCTGTGTTCTGTAGTTCAATAACGTTATTAATTCAGGTGATTTTTAATCAACAGAGAAAGAAGCCACACGCACTTACTACAAGAGGTTCTGAAAGTTTCGAGGGCACCTAAGACAGTACTCAAATATGAGAGATGCTTTGCCACCTGGCAGCATTGGTGTGTGGAAAACAAGGTCTTGGCTCTTCCAGCAAAATCAGAAGATGTAGCAAGGTTTTTATGGAATTATTTAAAGAAAACGCACCATTTTCGAGAATAGAAGGAATATTCTACAGTATTAAGTGGCATCATGATTGCAATCCAAATGTTGCAGAAAATCCATGTGATAGAAATTCTTACGTTTAATTTTGGAAGGTTTAAAGCGTCTGTCCGCCAAGCCTATATGCAAGAAAGACCCTGTTACTTCAGAACTTTTAAGAAAAATTGTTGATAAGTTTGGATTGACAAACTATATTAATGCACATTCGACTCTGCGCAATGTGCTTAATTTCCTTTGCAGGTTTGTTACGTAATGACGAACTTGTTAACATCAGAGAATGTGACGTGGACATTCATTCGTCCTTTATTAGGATCTTTCTCACTAAAAGTAAGACTGATCAATATAAAGAAGGTTCTTGGGTTTACATTGCCAAGACGGGATCTGCCATTTGCCCGGTAAACATGTTATTGAAATATGTGGATTTGGCTAAGATCACAGAGTTTACGGAAGGATTTTTTATTCAGACCAGTTGTGTATATAAAATCTATCAAAGCTCATAAGTTAAGAAAAGGTCAGCTCTCGTACTCCAGGTGCAGACAGATTTTCAAAGAAGCTCTGAAGGAGGTGTGAGTAGACCCAACAAAGTTTGGTCTGCATAGCCTACGTTCAGGTGGAGCCACATCAGCTGCTGCTGTGGGTGTGCCAGACAGGTTGTTGAAAAAACATGGTAGATGGCGCTCAGAAAGGTCTAAGGACGGATATGTAAAAGAATCTTTACAGAACCAATTAACTGTGTCAATGAATCTAGGTTTATAAATACAGTATTAATTTTGTTTGATGCAAGGCGCTTAAACATTATTATTCCATAGCCGGCAATCAGAGGATATTTTTGCCATAAAGTACACCTTAAAAGTACCTGTCTTACTAGTATTTTCGATTATTTGACCTCGCAAAATAATAACAGTTGCGATTGTATGTTAATTTCAATATATTGGCATTATAAATCAAGAAGATTTCTGAGAAATGTATAACTTCATGCATACTTCCCGTTCTTTGTCACTTGAGATGGCGGACACGTATCGGTCCGTTTGTAGCTCGTCGCCGAAGAACGATGTTACCCATTGGTATTGCATTAACATGTTCTTTCTTTCAGGTCGGGGCGGGGGTTTAGGCGGATTGGCGTGATAGAAAATACTTTATTCACGTTTGAGCTGCGAATTAGTGAATAATTACATTTTCTATCGCGAGCTAAGGAGCCTGTAATATTTGCATATTACGTAAGAGAGATGAGCTACAGTGCACACGGTAAGGGTGTGGCAGTCATTGATCGTTTTCAGCGCAACTACATCGGACGTCAAATTTAGTTTTATGAAAACTAATTTATATATGTCATTGTGATAAGATGTATAAATATTGCATTAATGACGGCATTCTATGATTCAAGTTCACGTTTTACAGGTACTTGGTTATCGTGAATATGTCATCAAACTGGAAGGAACAGCAAGAAAAGGTTTGGTTCATCAACATTCAGGTATGGATTGGAGAATTTGTATTCCTCCATGATTCAACTTTCCAAGCCACTTGGCCTTGGTACACGTATCGGTCCGTTTGTAGCTCGTCGCCGAAGAACGATGTTACCCATTGGTATTGCATTAACATGTTCTTTCTTTCAGGTCGGGGCGGGGGTTTAGGCGGATTGGCGTGATAGAAAATACTTTATTCACGTTTGAGCTGCGAATTAGTGAATAATATGAACTTACTTTCAACGATGATAGTCTCTGGCTAGGCTGCACTTACACAGAAGTTACCGATGACGTCATAAATTGTTATAGCGCCCTCTAGTGGCAGGTTGAAAAATGTTTAAAATGAATAATCAGTTGATGTGTGTGGCAAAGTTTGCTCAAATCGCTTTATAACTGGTATTTATAATCAGCATCTTGTTAGGAACAAGTTGGCGGGGAGAAACAAATATGACGTCACCAGACCGGAGTTATAATGAAAATACCTCTTTTTTCTTCCTACGTTCCTACGTCAGAAAATTAATTTCTTTTCTATATCTTCCTCATGCAATACTATTTATAGAGTTCATAAACCGAAAGAAAAGGAAAAAGACAACAATGATTTGGTGAACATGTTGGGATGGTAGAGCACTGGAACTCGCTCATTTTATTTGTATACATTGTATAGACAAACCCTGGAATCTGGGTACATTTTGAACACAACTGCGTGTGTTACCAGAGTTACAATCTCTTATAGTATATGGATATATTTATATCAGTTGGACACACAGGTCCTAATTGCCGATAGGTTTGGAAGGAATGATGGTCAAAAAATCTATACACAATACAACGCCAAAAAACAGGAAATTGTCTCGATATAGAAAGTGAATAAGGCAGGGCGATCGGTGCCACGGTCCTGCATTTCTGCAGGCACTCGGAGGCCACGAAAAACCTCTTATTTTTAAGAGGAAACGTGGTTGCATCCTAGGACACCGATCGAGGGTGCACTCCCTGTTCCCCGCGGTTAGTCATTATTATTAATACCGTTAATACTATTAATTATGGGCTTAAGTCGGGCGGGAGGGAGGGCAAGCGAGGTTCGAATGCTTAGACCGAGAAGAAAGGCATTGAATGCAATGCCCGCTTTTATAAGCTAAGAGCATTGGGGCGTAACGAAAACGTTATGTAACGGCTCTATTGAGCCCACCTGTCGTTCGATACCGAAAAGAAATGGCATTTCTTTAAAAATTCCTAAAAAATTAACCCTGACAGATATAATCTTGTTTTTTGCTCTAAAGGTTAATGTAAAAGTACTTCTCAAACTTCCCTGTGTTTTGTAGCAAAAGACGAACTTGGACATACCCTGAGACACCCTTGAAATTTCATGTTTTATGTCCTTGATTGCACGGCGCAAGTATACGTGTACATTGTATTGAGCGTACTTGTACGTACGATGTCAGTACGCTCCATACATTGTACAATAGAGAAGGGAAGGCGGGACACTGGTATCCATTTGTACGGTGACATGTGAAACACGAGAGTCATCAACATAGGCCATGAGGAAGGGCGCCGCTTACGGCAGGTAGGTAAACGTGCCTTCGGCAACGCAGAACTACGCGTGAATTATACCATATAATAGATGTACGGGAACTTTTGCACAAGTACTTTTAACAGAAAACAGATTGGTATTCTCATCAAACTTAACCTCCGTAAATACTCTATAGTGCACTCGTGCCTTGCGGACAGGCGTCGTGATGACGTCATCATGGGTCACTTGACGTCATCTTAAACGTGCAATAGATTTAATGTTTGAAAATTAATAAAAAATCCACCACGTATGATCGGAACCTAAAGTTTGTGGGAATTGATAAAATATTAAATCCAGGATCTTCATTTTATCTCGTGTGCGTAAAATCCCGTGACCCTTCCTTCCGGTCGAAACCGGAAGTGGCTTATAATTTGAAAGTGGACCATAATGTGAACTTAGTTTCAACGATGTTAGTCTCTGGCTAGATAGTGCTTTTCACACAAAATACCGGTGACGTCTTAACATGTTACAGCGCCCTCTAGCGGCAGGTTGAAAACTGTTAAAAATGAATAATCAGTTGATGTGTGTGGCGAATTTTCCCAAATCACTTCATATCTGGTGTTTATAATCGTCTTCATGTTAGGAACAAGTTGGCGGAGAGAAAAAAATATGACGTCACTATACCGGAAGTTACAATCAAAAGATCTTTAAACCTTAAATAATTGCTGAAAAATCAACCGCGATAGATATAATTCTTTTTTTTTGCTTTAAATAGACAAGTTCAGACAGCTCTCGAGCTTTATGTTAATGACGTCACGATGACGTCATCAAGTATCAGATTACAAGCAACTAATGATTTGTTGATTTAATCTTTGAAAATCAATATAAAATCAACTGTAACAGATCTGATTTAGATTTTAACGGGAATTTATAGAATAATCCAGGGTCTTTATATTTCGTATTACATTCAAAATGACTTGACCCTTTCTTCCGGTCCAAACCGGAAGTGCCTTATAATTTGAAAGTTCAAAATGATATGAACTTACTTTCAACGATGATAGTCTCTGGCTAGGCTGCACTCACACAGAAGTTACCGGTGACGTCATAAATTGTTATAGCGCCCTCTAGTGGCAGGTTGAAAAATGTTTAAAATGAATAATCAGTTGATGTGTGTGGCAAAGTTTGCTCAAATCGCTTTATAACTGGTATTTATAAACCGCATCTTGTTAGGAATAAGTTGGCGCGATAGATATAATCTCGATTTTTGCTTCAAATAACAAAGTTAAGACAGCTCTTGAGCGTTCTGTTAATGACGCCACGATGACGTCATCCAGTATCAAATTACAAGAAACCAATGATTACTGGATTTAATCTTCAAAAATCAATATACAAGCAACTGTAAGAGATCCGATTTTGATTTTTACAGTAATTGAAAGAATAATCCATGGTCTTCATATTTCGTATACCATGCAAAATAATTTGACCCTTCCTTCCGGTCTAAACCGGAAGTGCCTGAAAATCAACCGCGAGAGGTATGATCAATTACTTTCTTTTTCAATTTTTATTTTGTATACAATGACAATAAAATGAACAGAATCATAAATGTAATGAACAATGAACAAAAAATGCGAAAAAGATATATGCTCTGTTCATAGAACAGACATATTTAGCTGTTTCGGCAATTCAGCCGAAACAGCTATTGTTTTCGTTAAAGTTTTTTTTTTTTTTTTTTTTTCTTTTTCCTTTTCCTTTTTTTCCTCAGTTTCAGACTTTTCTCCATATAGTTTGTACACAGTTTTCTTCAGCCAATACACTTTGACACTTTTGTAAATCCGATCGTCTTGAGACTTGGCATACACTTAGACCACTACCCACAGATGATCCTAGAAGAAATTCGTCACGTTTACGACATTCATGGTCACGTGACGTCACATTAAAGGTGCAATTTTGTCCCATAGGGTTTGTACACGTTTTTCTTCAGACTATTGACTTTGACACTTTGGTAAATCCGATCGACTTGAGACTTGGTATACACTTAGAACACCACCCACAGATGGCTCTTGAAGAAATTCGGTACGATTGCGTCATTCAAAGTCACGTGACGTGACGTTAAAGGTGCAATTTTTTCCCCCTTAGGGTTTGTACACGTTTTTCTTCAGACTATTGACTTGAGACTTAGCACACACCTCAACCACCATCCCCAGGAGGGCCAAGGGAAAAATCGTCATGATGACGTCATCGTGGGTCATGTGACGTCACATTAAAGGTGCAGTTTTTAGGCCCCTCTATCTCTGGAAGTACAGGCCCGATTGGGGTCAAACTTGGTATGCAAGTATTCCAGGATGTGTTATAGACGAAAATCAGGGTGACGTCATGATGACATCATCGTGGGTCATGTGACGTCACATTAAAGGTGTAGTTTTTAAGACCCTCTATCTCTGGAAGTACAAGTCCAATTAGGGTCAAACTTGGTATTTAAGTATTCCGGGATGTGTTATAGACGAAAATTAAGAAGACATTGTAATGATATCATCGGGTGTCAAGTGACGTCACATTAAAGGTTTAATGTGACGTCACATTAAAGGTTTAATTTTCCCCATAGGATTTGTACACATTTTTTTCAACCAATATATCTTTGGCACTAAATTCGATCGACTTTAGAATTGGCACACACTTAGACCACCACCAAAATATTGAAAGTCATTTTAGACATGCGAAACAGCTCTGTGTTTGTCCACAAACACATTTCTAGTTTTTTTTGTTTTTCAGATTTTTCTTCATAGGATTTGCACACGTTTGTTCAGACAGGGCACTTTGACACTTTGAGAAATCCGATCGACTTGACACTTGGCATACATTTAGACAACCACCCAAGGACGGTCCTAAAAGAAAATTGTCACGATTACGTAGTTCAAGGTCACGTGACCTCACGTTAAAGGTTAAAATTTCCCCATAGGTTTTGTACACGTTTTTCTTCAGACTATTGACTTTTGCACTTCGGTAAATCCGACCGACTTGAAACTTGGCATACACTTAGAAGACCACCCCTAGATGTTTCTGAGAGAAATTCGGCACGATTGCGTCATTCAAGGTCACGTGACGTCACATTAAAGGTGCACATTTTTCTCCCATTGGTTTTGTACACGTTTTTGTTTAGACTGTTGACTTTGACACTTTAGTAAATCCGATCGACTTGAGACTTGGCACACACTTAGACCACCATCCACAGACGGCCCTAAAAGAAATTTGGCACGATTACGTCATACAAGGTCACGGGGCGTCACGTTAAAGTTTCATTTTTCCCCCATAGGTTTTGTACACGTTTTTCTTTAGACTATTGACGTTGACACTAGTAAATCTGATCGACTTGAGACTTGGCACACACAAAAGACCATCACACAAATATTAAAAGACACTCGAAACAGCTAGCTCTGTGTTTGTCCACAAACACATGTCTAGTTTTTTTTTCTTTTCCTTCTTCAGACTTTTTTCCATAGGATTTGTACACGTTTGTTCTGGCATAGCACTTTGACCCTTTGGTAAATCCGATCGACTTGAAACTTAGCATACATTTAGACAACCACCCAAAGACGGTCCTAGAAGAAATTCGGCCCGATTATGTCATTCAAGGTCACGTGACTTCGCGTTAAAGGTGAAAATTTCCCCATAGGTTTTGTACACGTTTTTTTTTAGACTATTGAATTTGACACTTTGATAAATCCGATCGACTTGAGACTTGGCATACACTTAGAACACCACCCACAAATGATATTTGAAGAAATTCGGCACGATTGCGTCTTTCAAGGTCACGTGACGTCACGTTAAATGTACAAATTATTCCCCCATAGGTTTTGTACACGTTTTTCTTTAGACTATTAACTTTGACACTTTCGTAAATTTGATCGACTTGAGACTTAGCACACACCTCAACCACCATCTCCAGGAGGGCCAAGGGAAAAATCGTCATGATGACGTCATCGTGGGTCATGTGACGTCACATTAAAGGTGTAGTTTTTAAGACCCTCTATCTCTGGAAGTACAGGTCCAATTAGGGTCAAACTTGGTATTCAGGTATTCCGGGATGTGTTATAGACGAAAATTAAGATGACATTGTGATGATATCATCGGGTGTCATGCGACGTCACATTAAAGGTTTAATTTTCCCCATAGGATTTGTACACGTTTTTTTCAACCAATATATCTTTGGCACTAAATTTGATCGACTTTAGACTTGGCACACACTTAGACCACCACCCAAATATTGAAAGTCATTTTAGACATATGCGATGACATTGTGATGATATCATCGGGTGTCATGTGACGTCACATTAAAGGTTTAATTTTCCCCATAGGATTTGTACACGTTTTTTTCAACCAATATATCTTTGGCACTAAATTCGATCGACTTTAGACTTGGCACACACTTAGACCACCACCCAAATATTGAAAGTCATTTTAGACATATGCGAAACAGCTCTGTGTTTGTCCACAAACACATTTCTAGTTTTCTTTTTAGCTGTTTCGGCATTTCAGCCGAAACAGCTTTTGTTTTCGTTAAAGTTTTTTTTTTTCTTTTTTTAGCTGTTTCGGCACTACAGCCGAAACAGCTATTGTATTCCTTCTGATTTTCAGCCGAAACAGCTTTTGTTTTCGTTAAAGTTTTTTGTTTTCTTTTTTTTTTTTTTCTTTTTTTTTTTTTTTTTTTTTTTTTTCTTTTTTTTTTGTCACTTTTTCCCATAGGATTTGTACACGTTTTTTCTGCCAATACACTTTGACACTTTGGTAAATTCGATCGACCTGAAACTTGGCATACACTTAGACAACCACCCAAGGACAGTCCTAGAAGAAATTCGTCGCGATTCCGTCATTCAAGGTCACGTGACGTCATGTTAAAGGTACAATTTTCCCCATAGGTTTTGTACACGTTTTTCTTCAAACTATTGACTTTGACACTTTAATGAATCCGTTCGACTTAAGACTTAGCATACACTTAGAACACCACCCACAGATGGCCATTGAAAAAATTCGGCACGATTGCGTCATTCAAGGTCACGTGACGTGACGTTAAAGGTGCAATTTCTTTCCCCATAGGGTTTGTACACGTTTTTCTTCAAACTATTTACTTTGACACTTTCGTAAATTTGATCGACTTGATACTTAGCACACACCTCGACCACCATCTCCAGGAGGGCCAAGGAGAAAATTGTCATGATGACGTCATCGGGGGTCATGTGACGTCACATTAAAGGTTCAATTTTCTCCATAGGTTTTGTACACGTTTTTCTTCAGACTATTGAATTTGACAATTTGGTAAATCCAATCGACTTCAGACTTAGCACACACCTCGACCACCATACCCAGGAGGGCCAAGGGGAAAATCGTCAGGATAACGTCATCGTGGGTCATGTGACGTCACATTAAAGGGGCAGCTTTTAGGACCCTCTATCTCTGGAAGTACATGTCTGATTGGGGCTAAACTTGGTATGCAAGTATTCCAGAATGTGTTATAGACGAAAATTAAGATGACATCATGATGACATCATCGGGTGTCATGTGACGTCACATTAAAGGTGCAGTTTTTCCCATAGGTTTTGTACACGTTTTTCTTTAGACTATTGACTTTGACACTTTCGTAAATTTGATCAAATTGAGACCTAGCACACAATTCGACCACCATCCCCAGGAGGGCCAAGAGAAAACTCGTGATGATGACGTCATCGTGGGTCATGTGACGTTACATTAAAGGTTCAATTTTGTTAATATCATTTGTACACGTTTTTTTCAAGCAATATATTTGGCACTTTGGTAAATCCGATCGATTTCAGACTTGATACACACTAGACCACCACCCACATATTGAAAGTCATTTTAGACATCCGAAACAGCTCTGTGTTTGTCCACAAACACATGTCTAGTTTTTTTTTTTTCTCCTTCAGACTCTTCTCCATAGGGTTTGTACACGTTTTTTGTTCTGGCATAGCACTTTGGCACTTTGGTAAATCCGATCGACTTGAGACTTGGCATACACCTAGACCACCACCCACAGATGATCCTAGAAGAAATTTGTCACGATTACGTCATTCGTGGTCACGTGACGTCACGTTAAAGGTGCAATTTTTCACCATAGGATTTGTACACGTTTTTCTTCAGAATATTGAATTTGACACTTCGGTAGATCCGATCGACTTGAGACTTAAGACACACCTCGACCACCATCTCTAGGAGGGCCACAAGGATAATCGTCATGATGACGTCATCGTGATTCATGTGACGTCACTTTAAAGGTGTAGTTTTTTAGACCCTCTATCTCTGGAAGTAAAGGTCAGATTGGGGTCAAACTTGGTATGCAAGTATTCCAGGATGTGTTATAGACGGAAATTAAGATGACGCCATGACGACGTCATCGGGTGTCATGTGACATCACATTAAAGGTGCAGTTTTTCCCATAGGATTTGTACACGTTTTTATTCAGAATATTAAATTTGACACTTCTGTACATCCAATTGACTTGAGACTTAGCACAGACCTCGAACACCATCCCCAGTAGGGCCAAGAAGAAAATCGTCATGATGACGTCATCAGGGGTCATGTGACATCACATTAAATGTTCAGTTTTTAAGACCCTCTATCTCTAGAAATACAGGTCCGATTGTGGTCAAACTTGGTATTCATGTATTCCAGGATGAGTTATATACGAAATTAGGATGACGTAATTATGACGTCATTGTTGGTCATGTGACGTCACATTAAAGGTGCAGTTTTTGGGACCCTTTATCTCTGAAAGTACATGTCCGATTGGGGTCAAACTTGGTACATACAGGTATTCTGGGATGTGTTATGGACGAAATGTAGGTGACGTCATGATGACAACATTGTGGAACATGTGACGTCGCCTTTAAGGAGCAGTTTTTGATGATGTCGTGATGACGTCACCGTGTGATTTGTATATGAAATGTTGTGTTTTGTGACCTTTAAGCCATAATTATGGTGGCCTTGGAGGGACTACACAGAGTGTGAATATTGACATCAATATTTGCAACAAATGTTACGACTTTTTCCAAAGTCGCGAATATTGACGTCAATATTGACGTCAAATGTTATGACTTTCCCCCAAAAGTTGCTAATATTGACGTCAATATTGACGTCAAATGTTATGACTTTCCCCCAAAAGTTGCTAATATTGACGTCAATATTGACGTCAAATTTCACGACTTTCTCCAAAGTCGCGAATATTGACATCAATATTGACACCAATATTGACATCAATATTGACGTCAAATTTTAAAAGTTTCTCCAAAAGTCGCGAATATTTACGTCAAATTTGACGTCGATATTCGCAACAAATTTTACGACTTGCTCCCAAAGTCTTGAATATCGTCGTAAATATTGACGTCAAATTTCACGACTTTCCCCAAGGTCGCGAACATTAACATCAATATTAACGTCAAATTTCAAGAGTTTCCCAAAAAGTTGCAAATATTGACGTCAAATTTGACGGCGATATTCGCGACTTTCCCCAAAGTCGCGAATATTGACGTCAATATTGACGTCAAATTTCAAGAGTTTCCCAAAAAGTCTCGAATATTGACGTCAAATTTGACGTCGATATTTGCAACAAATTTCACGACTTGCCTCAAAAATCTTGAATATCTACGTAAATATTGACATCCAATTTCACGACCGGTCATACATTTTGACCTGATTTTTTTTCCAGCAAGCTAGGTTTTTGTTGTCGGTTATTATGCGCACGCGCAGAATAATTGGGCGTTTGTACTTGCAAACATCATGCGACCGCATGCACTGGTACTTATGCACGATGAACATTGTAGGATTTTGGTTGATTTCAATCGTTTCTCGCAGTGTGCATATATAGTATCCCTAACTTAAGGTTCATCTGTGAACAAATTTAAAAGAAGCTAATTTCAACTGATTTGGGTAGGTATGGGTATGGACAACTACCAACAAAAAGGAAGGAGGGATAGGGGTTGGTGATTTTTTTTATTAGAGGTCAAAGGTCATTGACCCCTGCCCAAATCACTAAAAATTATATTTTAGCAACAAAATATGGTATATAGATGATCTTGGTGTCAAAATGCACAGAATTACAATAGAAGATGACATCAAATAATTATTGACCCTTGGGACCAAATCCTGACCTCCGAAAATAAGGTCAAAGGTCACAAAACAATTTTATTACTAAAATGTCATATTTATAGCAACAAAATATAGTATATAGATGATATTGGTGTCAAAATGCACAGGATTATGAAAGAAGATGACAAAGAATAACTACTGGCCCCTTACAGAAAAAGGTCAAAGGTCAAAAATAGACGTATTACTAAAATGTCATATTAGTAAAATAACAGGAAAATTACCATGAACAAAAACAAATCTAAGAGGCTAATTTCAACTTATTGTGGCGGGTATGGGGGTTATTATTTACTCCAAGAGCAAAGAAGGAGGGGAAATTCCCTTTCTGAGGGTCAAAGGTCTTTGACCCTGCATTAAAACATTATAAATTGTATCTCAGAAGCAGTATGTTTTTCATAGGTCTAAGGTACAATTTTCCCCATAGGATTTGTACACGTTTTGTTCAACTAATATATCTTTGGCACTTGTGTAAATCCAATCGACTTCAGACTTGGCACACACATAGACCACCACACACACATATTGAAAGTAAGACAATCGAAACAGCTCTGTGTTTGTCCACAAACACATCTCTAGTTTTTTTAGCTGTTTCGGTTTTCCACCGAAACAGCTTTTGTTTTCGTTAAAGTTTTTTTTTTTCTTTTTTTTTTTTTTTTTTTTTTTTTTTTTTTTTCCACTTTCAGTGTTTTTACCCATAGGATTTACACACGTTTGTTCTGCCAATACACTTTGGCACTTTGGTAAATCCAATCGACTTGAGACTTGGTATACACTTAGACCTCCACCCACAGATGGTCCTAGAAGAAATTTGGCTTGATTGCGTCATTCAAGGTCACGTGACGTCACGTTAAAGGTTTAATTTTCCCCATAGGGTTTGTACACGTTTTTCTTTAGACTATTGACTTTGGCACTTCGGTAAATCCGACCGACTTGAAACTTGGCATACACTTAGAACACCACCCCCCAGATGTTTCTGAAAGAAATTCGGCACGATTGCGTCATTCAAGGTCACGTGACGTCACATTAAAGGTTCACATTTTACTCCCATTGGTTTTGTACACGTTTTTCTTTAGACTATTGACTTTGACACTTTAGTAAATCCGATCGACTTGAGACTTGGCACACACTTAGACCACCATCAACAGACGGCCCTAGAATAAATTCGGCACGATTACGTCATTCAAGGTCACGGGGCGTCACGTTAAAGTTTCAATTTTTGTCCCATAGGTTTTGTACACGTTTTTCTTTAGACTATTGCCTTTGACACTTTAGTAAATCTGATCGACTTGAGACTTGGCACACACAAAAGACCACCACACACATATTGAAAGTAATTTTAGACACTCGAAACAGCTCTGTGTTTGTCCACAAACACATGTCTAGTTTTTTTTTTTTCCTCTTTCAGACTTTTTCCCATAGGATTTGTACACGTTTGTTCTGGCATAGCACTTTGACACTTTGGTAAATCCGATCGACTTGAAACTAGGCATATATTTAGACAACCACCCAAGGACGGTCCTAGAAGAAATTCGTCGCGATTACGTCATTCAAGGTCACGTGACGTCATGTTAAAGGTAAAATTTTCCCCATAGGTTTTGTACACGTTTTTCTTCAGACTATTCACTTTGACACTTTGGTAAATCCGACCGACTTGAAACTTGGCATACACTTAGAACACCAGCCCCAGATGTTTCTGAAAGAAATTCGGCGCGATTGCGTCATTCAAGGTCACGTGACGTGACGTTAAAGGTGCAATTTTTTTCCCCATAGGGTTTGTACACGTTTTTCTTTAGACTATTGACTTTGACACTTTCGTAAATTTGATCGACCTCAGACTTAGTGCATACCTCAACCACCATCCCCAGGAAGGCCAAGGGAAAAATCGTAATAATGACGTCATCGTGGGTCATGTGACGTCACATTAAAGGTTCAATTTTAAGGACCCTCTATCTCTAGAAGTACATGTCCGATTGGGGTCAAACTTGGTATGCAAGTATTCCAGGATGTGTTACAGACGAAAATTAAGATGACATCATGATGACATCATCGGGTATCATGTGACGTCACATTAAAGGTTCAATTTTTCCCATAGGATTTGTACACGTTTTTTTCAACCAGTTTATCTTTGGCACTAAATTCGATCGACTTTAGACTTGGCACACACTTAGACCACCACACAAATATTGAAAGGCATTTTAGACATGCGAAACAGCTCTGTGTTTGTCCACAAACACATTTCTAGTTCTAGTTTCTTTTTTTTTCCCTCTGTTTCAGACTTTTCTCCATAGAGTTTGTACACAGTTTTCTTCAGCCAATACACTTTGACACTTTTCTAAATCCGATCGTCTTGAGACTTCGCATACACTTAGACCACTACCCACAGATGGTCCTAGAAGAAATTCGTAACGATTACGTCATTCATGGTCACGTGACGTCACGTTAAAGGTTCAATTTTTTCCCATAGGTTTTGTACACGTTTTTCTTCAGACTATTGACTTTGACACTTTAGTAAATCCGACCGACTTGAAACTTAGCACACACCTCAACCACCATCCCCAGGAGGGCCAAGGGAAAAATCGTCATGATGACATCATCGTGGGTCATGTGACGTCACATTAAAGGTGTAGTTTTCGGACCCTCTATCTCTGGAAGTACAAGTCCAATTAGGGTCAAACTTGGTATTCGGGTATTCCGGGATGTGTTATAGACGAAAATTAAGATGACATTGTGATGATATCATCGGGTGTCATGTGACGTCACATTAAAGGTTTAATTTTCCCCATAGCATTTGTACACGTTTTTTTCAACCAATATATCTTTGGCACTAAATTCGATCGACTTTAGACTTGGCACACACTTAGACCACCACACAAATATTGAAAGTCATTTTAGACATGCGAAACAGCCCTGTGTTTTTCCACAAACACATTTCTAGTTTCTTTTTAGCTGTTTCGGCACTACAGCCGAAACAGCTATTGTATTCCTTCTGATTTTTTTTTTTTTTTTTTTTTTTTTCTCCTTCAGACTTTTCCCCATAGGGTTTGTACACGTTTTTTGTTCGGACAATACACTTTGACACTTTGATGAATCCGATCGACTTGAAACTAGGCATACACTTAGACCACCACCCACAGATGATCCTAGAAGAAATTTGTCACGATTACGTCATTCGTGGTCACGTGACGTCACGTTAAAGGTGCAATTTTCCCCCATAGGATTTGTACACGTTTTTCTTCAGAATGTTGAATTTGACACTTCGGTAAACCCGATCGACTTGAGACTTAAGACACACCTCGACCACCATCCCCAGAGGGGCCAGAAGAAAAATCGTCATGATGACGTCATCGTGGGTCATTTGACGTCACATTAAATGTGGAGTTTATAAGACCCTCTATCTCTGGAAGTACAGGCCCGATTGGCGACAAACTTGACATGCAAGTATCCCGGGATGTGTTATAGACGAAAATTAAGATGACATTACGATGACGTCATCGGGTGTCATGTGACGTCACATTAAAGGCGCAGTTTTCCCTTTAGGTTTTGTACACGTTTTTTGTCAGACTATTGAATTTGACACTTTGGTAAATCCAATTGACTCGAGACTTAGTACACACCTCGACCACCATCTCTAGGAGGGCCACAAGGATAATCGTCATGATGACGTCATCGTGGGTCATGTGACGTAACTTTAAAGGTGTAGTTTTTAAGACCCTCTATCTCTGGAAGTAAAGGTCTGATTGGGGTCAAACTTGGTATGCAAGTATTCCAGGATGTGTTATAGGCGAAAATTAAGATGACGTCATGACGACGTCATCAGGGGCCATGTGACGTCACATTAAAGGTGTAGTTTTCTCTATAGGTTTTGTACACGTTTTTCGTCAGACTATTGAATTTGACACTTTGGTAAATCCAATCGACTCGAGACTTAGTACACACCTCGACCACCATCTCTAGGATGGCCACAAGAATAATCGTCATGATGACGTCATCGTGGGTCAGGTGACGTCACTTTAAAGGTGTAGTTTTTAAGACCCTCTATCTCTGGAAGTAAAGGTCTGATTGGGTCCAAACTTGGTATGCAGGTATTCCAGGATGTGTTATAGACGGAAATTAAGATGACGCCATGACGACGTCATCGTGGGCCATGTGACGTCACATTAAAGGTGCAGTTTTTTTCCATAGGATTTGTACACGTTTTTTGCAACCAAGATATATTTGGCACTTTGGTAAATCCGATCGACTTCAGATTTGGTACACACATAGACCACCACTCACATATTCAAAGTCATTTTAGACAAGCGAAATAGCTCTGTGTTTGTCCACAAACACATGTCTAGTTTTTTTTTTTTTTCCTCTGTTTCAGACTCCTCTTTATAGGTTTTGTACACGTTTTTACTTCAGCCAATACACTTTGGCACTTTGGTAAATCCGATCGACTTGAGACTTGGCATACATTTAGACAACCACCCACAGATGGTCCCAGAAGAAATTCGTCATGATTACGTCATTCGTGGTCACGTGACGTCACGTTAAAGGTGCAATTTTTCCCCATAGGATTTGTGAGTGAGTGAGTTTTTAGGGTTTAACGCCGTACCAGCATCAATGGCCATATTCACGGCGGGAACAAATTTCATTCAACAATTAATGTGAAGAAGTTACAGTTTTAGAGGTGGGAGGAAAACCCCAGAAGAATATCCTGGGGAAAAACCCACGGAGTCAGGCAGGGACTGACATAGGATTTGTACACGTTTTTCTTCAGAAAATTGAATTTGACACTTCGGTAAATCCGATCGACTTGAGACTTGAGACACACCTCGACCACCATCCCCAGAGGGGCCAAAAGAAAAATCGTCATGATGACGTCATCGTGGGTCATTTGACGTCACATTAAAGGTGCAGTTTATAAGACCCTCTATTTCTGGAAGTACAGGCCCGATTGGGGACAAACTTGATATGCAAGTATCCTGGGATGTGTTATAGACGATAATTAAGATGACATTACGATGACGTCATCGGGTGTCATGTGACGTCACATTAAAGGGGCAGTTTTCCCTATAGTTTTTGTACACGTTTTTCGTCAGACTATTGAATTTGACACTTTAGTAAATCCGACCGACTTGAAACTTAGCACACACCTCAACCACCATCCCCAGGAGGGCCAAGGGAAAAATCGTCAGGATGACATCATCGTGGGTCATGTGACGTCACATTAAAGGTGTAGTTTTCGGACCCTCTATCTCTGGAAGTACAAGTCCAATTAGGGTCAAACTTGGTATTCGGGTATTCCGGGATGTGTTATAGACGAAAATTAAGATGACATTGTGATGATATCATCGGGTGTCATGTGACGTCACATTAAAGGTTTAATATCTTTGGCACTAAATTCGATCGACTTTAGACTTGGCACACACTTAGACCACCACACAAATATTGAAAGTCATTTTAGACATGCGAAACAGCTCTGTGTTTGTCCACAAACACATTTCTAGTTTTTTTTTCGTTTTTTTTCAGACTTTTCTCTATAGGATTTGCACACGTTTATTCAGACAATACACTTTGACACTTTGGTAATTCCGATCGACTTGAGACTTGGCATACATTTAGACAACCACCCAAAGACGGTCCTAGAAGAAATTCGTCGCGATTACGTCATTCAAGGTCACGTGACTTAGCGTTAAAGGTGAAATTTTCCCCATAGGTTTTGTACACGTTTTTCTTAAGACTATTGTCTTTGACACTTTAGTAAATCCGATCGACTTAAAACTTGGCATACCTTTAGAACATCACTCACAGATGGTTCTGGAAGAAATTCGGCACGATTGCGTCATTCAAGGTCATGTGGCGTCACATTAAAGGTTCACATTTTTCTCCCATTGGTTTTGTACACGTTTTTCTTTAGACTATTGACTTTGACACTTCAGTAAATCCGATCGACTTGAGACTTCGCACACACTTAGACCACCATCCACAGACGGCCCTAGAAGAAATTCGGCACGATTACGTCATTCAAGGTCACGGGGCGTCACGTTAAAGTTTCTATTTTTTTCCCATAGGTTTTGTACACGTTTTTCTTTAAACTATTGCCTTTGACACTTTAGTCAATCTGATCGACTTGAGACTTGGCACACACAAAAGACCACCACACACATATTGAAAGTGATTTTAGACACTCGAAACAGCTCTGTGTTTGTCCACAAACACATGTCTAGTTTTTAGCTGTTTCGGTTTTTCACCGAAACAGCTTTTATTTTCGTAAATTATTATTATTATTTTTTTTTTTTTTCCACTTTCAGACTTTTTCCCATAGGATTTGTACACGTTTTTTCAGCCAATACACTTTGACACTTTGGTAAATCCGATCGACTTGAGACTTGGCATACATTTAGACAACCACCCAAAGACGGTCCTAGAAGAAATTCGTCGCGATTACGCCATTCAAGGTCACGTGACTTCGCGTTAAAGGTGAAATTTTTCCCATAGGTTTTGTACACGTTTTACTTGAGACTATTGACTTTGGCACTTTGGTAAATCCGATCGACTTGAGACTTCGCATACCTTTAGTACATCACTCACAGATGGTTCTGGAAGAAATTCGGCACGATTGCGTCATTCAAGGTCATGTGACGTCACGTTAAAGGTTCCATTTCCCCCCCATGGGTTTTGTACACGTTTTTGTTTAGACTATTGACTTTGACACTTTCGTAAATGTGATCGACTTGAGACTTGGCACACACATAGACCACCACACACACAGACAGCTTTACCTTACATACGCACTGTGGACATTCCTTTGTCTTCGTGTAGTTAACAAACTTTGACTAAATACTCATTTTTCTCGCTTCCCCAAAACAAATTTACCCTCAAATTTGGATTATGGGCCTCTCAGCTGTCCCTTCTATCTTTTCTATATATAACCCTAACCCGTTTTTCCTCTAGCGCTCTTTTTCGGAAACTGAAAAACGGATTGTGGACGTGTGCAAGTCCACAAACCGTAACCTCTTCCCGCATCGTGTGGACCTATATTGTTCGGAGGTCCACAGTGCGTATGCAAGACTAACTCATATTGAAAGTAATGTAAAACACTCGAAACAGCTCTGTGTTTGTCCACAAACACATGTCTAGTTTTTAATTTTTTTTCCAGTTTCAGACTTTTTCCCATAGGATTTGTACACGTTTCGTTCAGCCAATACACTTTGACACTTTGGTAAATCCGATCGACTTGAAACTAGGCATACAATAAGAACACCACCCACGGATGGTCCTAGAAGAAATTCGTCGCGATTACGTCATTCATGGTCACGTGACGTCACGTTAAAGGTTCAATTTTCCCCCATAGGTTTTGTACACGTTTTTGTTTAGACTATTGACTTTGACACTTTCGTAAATTTGATCGACTTGCGACTTGGCACACATCTCGACCACAATCCCCAGGAGGGCCAAGGGAAATTCGTCATGATGACGTCATCGTGGGTCATGTGACTTAACATTAAAGGTGCAGTTTTTATTTTATTTTTTTCAGACTTTTTCCCATAGGGTTTGTACACGTTTTTTGTTCGGACAATACACTTTGACACTTTGGTAAATCCGATCGACTTGAGCCTTGGCATACACTTAGACCACCACCCACAGATGATCCTAGATTACGTCATTCGTGGTCATGTGACGTCACGTTAAAGGTGCATTTTTTTCCCATAGGATTTGTACACGTTTTTCTTCAAAATATTGAATTTGACACTTCTGTAAATTCGATCGACTTGAGACTTAGCACAGACCTCGACCGCTATCCTTAGGAGGGCCAAGAGAAAACTAATCAATATGACGTCATCGCGGGTCATGTGACGTCACATTAAAGGTGTAGTTTTTAAGACCCTCTAACTCTGAAAGTACAAGTCCGGTTGGGGTCAAACTTGGTTTGCAAGTATTCGAGGATGTGTTATAGACGAAAATTAAGATGACGTAATTATGACATCATCGGGTGTCATGTGACGTCACATTAAAGGTTCAATTTTCTCCATAGGTTTTGTACACGTTTTTCTTTAGACTATTGAATTTGACAATTTGGTAAATCCGATCGACTTCAGACTTAGCACACACCTCGACCACCATACCCAGGAGGGCCAAGGGGAAAATCGTCAGGATGACGTCATCGTGGGTCATGTGACGTCACATTAAAGGGGCAGATTTTAGGACCCTCTATCTCTGGAAGTACATGTCTGATTGGGGCCAAACTTGGTATGCAAGTATTCCAGAATGTGTTATAGACGAACATTAAGTTGACGTCATGATGACGTCATCAGGTGTCACGTGACGTCACATTAAAGGTGTAGTTTTCCCCATAGGTTTTGTACACGTTTTCCTTCAGACTATTGACTTTGACACTTTCGTAAATTTGATCGACTTGATACCTAGCACACACTTCGACCACCATCCACAGGAGGGCCAAGAGAAAACTCGTGATGATGACGTCATCGTGGGTCATGTGACGTCACATTAAACGTTCATTTTTTTTTTAATAGCATTTGTACACGTTTTTTTCAAGCAATATATTTGGCACTTTGGTAAATCCGATCGATTTTAGACTTGATACACACTAGACCACCACCCACATATTGAAAGTCATTTCAGACATTCGAAACAGCTCTGTGTTTGTCCACAAACACATGTCTAGTATTTTTTGGTTTTTTTTCCTCAGTTTCAGACTTTTCTCCATATAGTTTGTACACAGTTTTCTTCAGCCAATACACTTTGACACTTTTGTAAATCCGATCGTCTTGAGACTTAGCATACACTTAGACCACCACCCACAGATGATCCTAGAAGAAATTTGTCACGATTACGTCATTCGTGGTCACGTGACGTCACGTTAAAGGTGCAATTTTTCCCCATAGGATTTGTACATGTTTTTCTTCAGAATATTGAATTTGACACTTCGGTAAATCCGATCGACTTGAGACTTAGGACACACCTCGACCACCATCCCCAGGGGGCCAGAAGAAGAATCGTCATGATGACGTCATCGTGGGTCATTTGACGTCACATTAAAGGTGCAGTTTATAAGACCCTCTATCTCTGGAAGTACAGGCCCGATTGGGGACAAACTTGATATGCAAGTATCCCGGGATGTGTTATAGACGAAAAATTAAGATGACATCACGATGACGTAATCTGGTGTCATGTGACGTCACATTAAAGGCGCAGTTTTCCCTATAGGTTTTGTACACGTTTTTCGTCAGACTATTGAATTTGACACTTTGGTAAATCCAATCGACTCGAGACTTAGTACACACCTCGACCACCATCTCTAGGAGGGCCACAAGGATAATCGTCATGATGACGTCATCGTGGGTCATGTGACGTCACATTAAAGGTGCAGTTTTCCCCTTAGGATTTGAACACGTTTTTTTCAACTAATATATCTTTGACACTTTGGTACATCCGATCGACTCCAGACTTAGCACACACCTCGACCACCATACCCATGAGGGCCAAGGGAAACATCGTCATGATGACGTCATCGTGGGTCATGTGACGTCACATTAAAGGGGCAGGTTTTAGGACCCTCTATCTCTGGAAGTACAAGTCTGATTGGGGTCAAACTTGGTATGCAAGTATTCCAGAATGTGTTATAGACGAAAATTAAGATGACATCATGATGACATTACCGGGTGTCATGTGACGTCACATTAAAGGTGCAGCTTTCCCAATAGGATTTGTACACGTATTTTTCAACCAATTAACTTGGGTAAATCCGATCGATTTCAGACTTGGCACACACATAATAAAGGTCATCTTAGACACCCGAAACAGCTCTGTGTTTGTCCACAAACACATTTCTAGTTTTATTTGTATTCTTGTTTTGCATATCAGATAACAGAGGTGGGGCCTTGATTATTGAGATTGTATTCCTGTTTGCATATCAGATAACAGAGGTGGGGCCTTGATTATTGAGATTATATTCCTGTTTGCATATCAGAAATCAGAGGTGGGCCTTGATTATTGCGATTGTATTCCTGTTTGCATATCAGATAACAGAGGTGGGCCCTCGAATATTGAGTTTGTATTCCTGTTTGTATATCAGCAAACAGAGGTGGGGCCTTGATTATTGTGTTTGTGTTCCTGTTTTGCATATCAGATAACAAAGGTGGGGCCTTGATTATTGAGATTGTATTCCTGTTTGCATATCAGAAAACAGATGTGGGGCCTTGAGTATTGTGATTATATTCCTGTTTGCATATCAGAAATCAGAGCTGGCCCCTTGAATATTGAGATTGTATACCTGTTTGCATTTCAGAAAACAGAGGTAGGCCCTTGGATATTGAGATCGTATTCCTGTTTGCATATTAGAAAGCAGAGGTTGGGCCTTGAATATTGAGATTGTATTCCTGTTTGCGGAGTGTCGTGGCCGGGCGGTTAAGAACTCGGTTTTCTGTTCCGCAGAGCGTGGGTTCGAGTCCCGGTGTCGACACGTGTGTCCTTAAGCAAGGCAATTAAACCACTATTGCTTCGTCCTTCGGATGGGACGTAAAGCTGTAGGTCCCGTGCGTTGTGTAATGCACGTAAAAGAACCCAGTAACACTCTTCGCTAACAGAAGGGGTTCGCCCCGGTGTTCCTGGCAGCGCCTCGGAATAGGCAACTAGATAGATGGCGCTTTACAAATGCATGATCATCATCAACAGAGGTGGGCCCTTGATTATTGAGATTGTATTCCTGTTTGCATGCCAGAAAACAGAGGTTGGCCCTTGATTATTGAGATTGTATTCCTGTTTGCATGCCAGAAAGCAGAGGTGGGGCCTTGAATATTGAGTTTGTTTTCATGTTTGCATGCCCGTTAACAAAGGTGGGGCCTCGAATATTAGTGTGTATTCCTGTTTGCATGCCTGGATATAGAGACAGGGCCATAAATATTGATATTGTATTCCTGTTTGCATGCCTGAAAACAGAGGCAGGGCCATACATTTTGAGATTGTCTTCCTGTTTGTATGCTCTAAAACAGAGGCAGGGCCTCGAATATTGAGTTTGAATTCCTGTTTGCATACCTGAAGACAGAGGGAGGTTCATAAATATTAAGTTTGTATTCATGTTTGCATGCCAGTGAACAGAGGTTGGGCCATGATTATTGGGACTGAATTCTTATTTGCTTGCCTGATAACAGAGGCGAGGCCATGAATATTGAGATTAATTCCTGTTTGCATGCCTGAAACAACAGGCAGACATTGATATTGAGTTTCTGTCTGTACGCCTAAAAACAGAGGCAGGGCCATGATTATTGAGAGTTATTTACTGTTTGCATGCCGCTAAACAGAGGAGGGGCCATGTAAATTGAAAATGAAGTTTTGCTCTCGTTTCAGTGAGAGTTTAGGCAATTTAGAATAAAGTTGTGCAAAGGTGGAACTGTTGAACTTTGTTAATTTAAGTGTGTCCGTGCCTTTGGGGGTTGCACCCTGAAATATTGATTTTCAAATCGAATTGATAATTTTCTAACATTGCGTTTGTTTTGAGGTTTTAAATGAGACATCGCACGAAAAAATACAGGGCAAAGGACATTAACCTTTTGATAGATTGATAATGTAATTGCTTAACATGCAGGTGCGCGCCAGTTCAGCTTATAAAACGTAGCGCCGGTTGCAAAGTTAAATTTTCGTCTGTTTAGACCGTGTAACCCAGGAGGTCTGGGCCTCGGTGGGGTCCAGGATTTTAAGACCTGAAATCGCCTTTTCTTTCAATTTTCGCTGTTTTGCTGCAAAATTCTTAAAAATTAATCTTTAAGATAATGTTTTATGGGACACAAAACTTTTTGGCATTTGTTTATGATTGTATAATAATCTTTTAAGTGTATCATTGGAAAATGTGCTGAATTAATTCACGGTTCCACGGACCCGAACCTGCAATGTGGTTTTGAAACCTGATACTTTCAAAGAGATATTTGCCTCTATTGTATCAAAGTCATTCTGCGACCAGCCGAGCCCATTTGCGGTCGGCTTTTTTTTCTACATTTCGTGTCGGCTCACTCAAAGGATTTAGTGTCGGCTCACTCAAAGGATTTAGTGTCGGCTCACTCAAAGGATTTAGTTCATTGAACCTATTTATTTTGGAAAAAGACGTGCCATCATTGTAGGCGTGCAATTATGGGGAGCAGCAAGTCAATTTATTTCCTGTCAATTCAGGGGGGCGGAGGGGGCCCAACAAAGTGCGCCACCAACGTTGAAATATATCTCATTCATTCTTCCACGCTCGAGAGCTGCACATCTCACACAGTAAATACGTATAGATCGCTACCGCGAAGCGCACCATTGAAACACGTACAAATTTGCTCCGTGTATCAATCTCCGAATTCAGTGATTCATACAACGTCCGCAAAGCCAGGTACACAGGCACGATCTACACGAAAAAAATTTGGGGAGATGTCATTTTCTGCCATTTTCGTTCGAAAACAACACGATAAAACGCAAGGGGTTCACAGGCAGATTTTTTAAAAAATTCAGTATATCACTGCTACATCATTTGTTAACGTATCCATGGAAAACAATTAGTGGGTTCGAAGCACAATTATTTTTAACAATTTAACGATTATTATTGCCCTTTTTAGGGGAGGTATTTGTCAACGTCGTTTGAGTATTTGTGCACAATCTCTACGTGCATCAACGGTACGTCAACGTAAAAAAAATTCGACTGCTTTTTTCATTTTCAATACAATTTTTGTCATTGGATGATAAAAATTAAGGTAAATAACAACGTTGTACAACTACAAAAGACAAGATGTTAAGATTGGATGCCAAAAACTCTTAATTTTTCGCGTGAGAAAATTGTTTCCCCTATTTTGAGAATGGACGGTACCCCAGCGTTTCGCAATCACAGCCTCGAAGTGCCCCCCCTCCGCCCCCCCCCCCCCTGTGTCAATTCATTTACAAATATTTATTACAAGCTGAAAGTAAACTCCACGCAATTCGGGATCGCTGTTGACAATCTGGCTCTGAAAACGGCGCACTTAACTTATCTTGTCATTTTTTTCACTAGACCGCCGGACTTCTTAGAAAAGGGTTTTGACTAGACCGCCGCTGTTTTGCAGGGGAAGTAAGCATGCAATGCCAGCGCGGCAGTCGCGCTGCAGCTTGCTAGTGGAGTAAGCAAGGGGATGTAGACTTGCACGTGCCGACGCGGTGTATACTTTTGGGTTTTTGTTATGATCTTAATAATAGTCGCGGGTACCTGGGTACCCGACCGTGACGGGAATAGGGTACCCGGGTCCCGTACTACCCGTAAACGCACGCCCTTACTTGCAAGTGAGCTCATTGGGTTTATATTGAGGCCGTTAGGTCATCACTTCTATGTCATAAGCTGTGCGTGATGGTCTGTGCTGGAGAATAGACAAGACATCACAAGCAAATTAGCTCCATGATTGCACAGAGTAACATGACAATTAACAACAATAAATACCTGTCCCATTGTCGCCAAGTCACTGCATAGTCAGCCGAGCTGTTACGTTTGTACTCGGGTCCAAGTGAAAGTGCACAAAAAATCGCAGTATCCTTGAATGTTTTCTAGTTCAGGAATCTGGATTTCAGTAGTACGGCAGGGGTCTACTAGTACTATTTGCACTGCGGCGTGTGAGGGCGCAGGATAGATACTGTCAGTATCAAGTCTGGTTTCGTCATGGCCGGACGTTCTCGTATTCGCGGCCGGACCGATAGCCAGCCTTGGGCCGTGTTTTACACCGCGGCATGGCAGCATCCTAGGATTCAAGAGGGGTCATTTTTGGGAAGGTTTTGCCATCCCAGTAAAAGTCAATCGTGCTTGTGTTTGCGAGTTTGGACATTTGTGCTAGTTTGAAGACCCTTTCTTGAATTGTATGGAGAAATGAGGTAGGATCAAACCACTTTTTAATTTATTTTGTTGGTGCAGCTCAAAACTGAAGGAGCCCCCCTTGAAAAGGGGCGTGTCGATTTGGTTTAAGGAGCCGTGCTCTGAGACAATTGTATTCTTATAGAAGTGCAGGTATTCTTGTTTTACCTCGCGTTTTGCGTTTGCTTCGGCAGAGTTTAGAAAATGTCTCCAGGGTGCGCCAGCACATAGGTCTGAATGCTTGCTATGCTTAGCGGTGTAGAGTCTTCGTACCGATGACAGCCTTTGCACGGTTGGGAGTGGCTGCACTGATGCGTGACAATGGAATGTGAGAGCGCCACAATGGTCTATGCAATAAGCTGGCCTATTTGTTTAACAATTAGGGCCAGGAATGCAGGTTTTAATATCGTGTCCAAATGAAGTTATGTTATTCAGGCTACTTAATGTTTGCATATGTTTTCAGCAATGAATTTTCAACTACAAAAAAAACAGATGAAGGCATTGTTCATCAGTAGAGGTATATCTCTTATCGCATTTAAAAATTCACTTTTGCATTGAATTCATATAATGCATTTTTGCGTAGAATTCGCCGTGCGATTAAATCAGGTGTATAGTATATTGCACTATACGCTGATGTAGGGGCAGCCCGTTAGCACGCTCGCATGTTCTCCGCATTCAAATGTCGTATAGTGCTCTTAGTGTAATCAGTGTAATCTTCGTTGATTGCTCTATTTCGGGGGTGTTTTTCTACAGATCTGATTTTCTGGTTTAATTGAGTCCTTTATAAACCTCTATCCAGCCAATTATAGGTTAAGTTTTATTAGAAGTCTGTGTTGAAATAATATATTTCCGCTGCATATCTGTAGGAAAGCCCGTTTTATCTAAATGTTGGGACTTCGGTTCTAATTTCTGCCAGTTGGGAATGAAATATCGTAGAGCCTGATGGGTGCTCTCGCATCGTATGGCCAGTCAGAATGCAGCGTAGTCTTTATAATGAGGTGCGCAGCGATCTCTTGAGCAGGTTGACGGCTCACAGCCGCAAAATGCGAGGTTTTTTGGCAGTGGTGTTGGGCCAACATGGTGACTCTGACTGTTTCGGGATATTAAAAAATAAAAAAAAAAATAAAAAAATATATATATATTATAATTTCATTATAATTATAATGCATACTCGTTCCTATTGTTTTATTACTGTGCTTTATGCTCACGTTTTGTATGTGATGTTTGTTTTAGATAGTCTGAGTGCCACATGTTCTGGTTGGGCGCCTTTGCTCTGCTCTGGTATGGTGCAGTGGTTCTGACATGCGATTTGCCTTTGAGTTTAGTATAGCAACGCAGGTTTGGTCGGGGTGTTAGATCGTTTTAACCTTTCAGGTCAGTACACTTTTAATGAGGCATTTATGTGCTTTTTGCGCGGCATTATTTTTGTGAGCCTGCTTTCGGTTTAGACGACATTTTGAGTGTTCCTAATTGTTTAGGTAACTAAAAGAACCACACATTTTGAAGATTGGTGGTTAAATCACATATCTTGTCGCCAAGCCGGCACAGTATGCTGCACAACTCTGTTGATAAAAACTTGAAAAGTCTCTATAAACAATAAGACGATACTAGTATTTTTAGCCCTTTTGTTGCAAGTAATAATGTCGTTGAAAATAACAAAATATTTTTTTTAATTTTTTTTTAACCCCCCCCAAAAAAAACACATCCGGATTGAAATTGAAGCTGTTGGTATTATTAGAGTCCAATAACACTGCCGGTTATGTCAGCATGTCTTCACTGGCCATAAGTGCCTCCTTCGACGGTGGCAGATCCGTTTCAATCATAAATGTAAAATTTAACCCGTGTGTAAAATATGTTTGTATATAATTAGTGCGATGCAACCCTTTTCAATTTTTTGGGAGGAAGCCAATTTAAGCGCTATTTAAGCAGATACTTATTCAAGCCTTGCTTATAGGGGTTTAACCTGGGAGAAACAACCAAGGGGCATGTTTGTTTCAGGTCATTCCGCACAATATTATTGTGACCTAAGATGCGGAATAGTCGGCATGCGTAATCGCCTTGGTCCGTCCCAGGACAGTGCCAAGATCCCGTATTTTGCATAGTAAAAGCGATCAGGCCCGCTCTGGGCAAACCTTATACGTTATAATTACAAGGTAGTTCTCCATTTAAGTCAAGTGCATGTATACGGAATCCGCAAAAATTGTAAAATTTAAAAGGGTTCTTGATCATCTCGGGGTACCCGGATCAGTATATGATATGTGCCGTGTAGCTTGTGAGCAGCCTATAGCAATATTCGTCTTAGTACCGGATTTGTTAGCCTTATTATGGATCTTCGATAAAAGATAACAATTATTGTGGGCAATTAACTTCTTTGAGGACCAGGGCTGATTTGAATATTTGATCGATTGAGAGTTTGGCCGCTGCTGTTTGGTCACCGCTGTTATATATCATACAACCCCGATAAGTTATGGCTGTCATTGCCTTGCTTTTCATTTACAATCTCGTTTCGGTCGGAGATGAAATACTGCTATCTCACTATACGAGAGTGGTTTTCAAATTCTACTTCTGAGGTCGAAGGCAAGTTTAAATTGTAACAATGTTCTTATTTGGGTTTTATCACAGTCACCTGACTAATACTGTATATTGACAAAGACGGTTATAGAAGGAATACAAAAAAAAAGGAAAAAAAAGAAGAAAAGACAAAGCTGAAGACGGAGGGGCAATCTTAGTTCACAAAATGGCATGGTATTACAACAGACGGCTCGGGCTATAGCGAGTTGAACATTTAGTGAATAGGCTTTTCTCCCGCTGTGGTTCGGAATAAAAAATAATGGGAGTTTGCATGCAAGAATGGTTTTAATAGTTCCAAGTACGGTTTTTCTGACTTAATTGAAAAGCGATTCAGGTGCGGGTAAGCGCTTCATTTTTCTGGTCAGGCCTCCGGTTTCCAAGCAAATAGTCTGAGTATGTCCACAAGTCCAGCATTACCCTCACCAGCACAGGTTTAGACAACTGTAATTGTTTTGCACCCTTAAGATCCTTCCCCAGGAAAAGGTTTTTAACCTCGCAATATGTTAAGCGCGGATGGTTTTGTTCTGTACCGTCTGAAATTCTCATTTTCGGTTTGGGGGATGTAGCGAGTTACGGCTCGTAGATGTTGTTAGCGTTATTGGTTTTCAAAATATCAGTTGGTCGTTCGCTCCCTATTAGCTCGGTGTATCAGATTTAATCATGATTGTCCATAGTGAAGAGCTATAATGCTTTCTTGTTGGCAGTATTCGTGTTTTAGGATGGGCCTAAACAAGGGGGGGGGGGGGGGGCCTTGACATTCAAACAAAACGGGGAGTGGACCCTCAAATGAGTCGTGGCGCCTTGAGCGGCGTGTGTAGGCTAATGGCAGCCTCGCGGCACGTTTCTTAGGGCCTGCTGGCTTAATATGAGTGCAGTATTTTGATCGCATTTACGCGTGGAAATGACGCGCATTGTTGTTTAGCATCAGGTTTATCAGTCCCTGACCCTTTTTGGTGGCGCGTATATTGCTAGAAGGTGTGACCGACTTCTGTCTGTGCAGTTGTACTAAAAATGCTAACTAAAATGCACAATTTTACGCTAGACTAGCGTGGTTACTTCTACTTCTGCGTTGACAATGGACAGTGCGTCCATCTGGATATCTCGTCATTTTGCTTGTCGTGCACGGTGTGGGCCCTTGTAGATAATACCCATTTACATAGTGGGGTTGTAGGTGCATATATTTACAGTGAAATCTGGACTTC
The DNA here is from genome assembly GCA_037893245.1 of Crossaster papposus. NCBI lineage: Eukaryota > Metazoa > Echinodermata > Asteroidea > Velatida > Solasteridae > Crossaster > Crossaster papposus. The sequence goes on from JBAIAA010000176.1 coordinate 87,868, forward strand.
GTTTAAAAAGCCACATTGAGCAATCCAGTCCTGAATGCTCAAGATCGGGTGATGCATGTACTGTAACTGGGATGAAATTCCAAAGTGGAATGGTGCTGGGCATTAATGAATACCTGTTTGCATCTATCCGGGTTTGATAGGGTAAGCATCTGTGTGCCGAGGATCTTCTAGTAGTTTGTGTGGCTAGGGATTGGAATAGTGTGTATGTAGAACTGCTGTGCTCTGCAGTATGCCAGAAGGGGTCGAACTAGTGACTGATGGGCAGTGGTCTTTACTGACTGTGGTGTGTACTGCAGATTGCGACGCAGAAGACCTAGTATTATGTTGGCCCTGGATGTTATGACGTCGTTGTGTTGATTCCATTTCATATTCTTAGTCATTGTTATCCCGAGATAAGGTGTTGACTCGGTCTGGTTAAGATCAGAGGGCGGGTCTGTGCCTAAGAAAGAACAGTGGTTGGGTCCTGTGGGTTCAAATTGTAATCTAACATGGTTAAGATAGCAGGTGACCGTGGCAACTTGTTAGTAAATCCACGAAGAAGTCATGTCGTCTTGATCCAATGCCAACTAAGTTGGTCAGTGACTGTCTTGAAGTTTTACTTCCTGTGCTTACCAGTATCATAAATATGTCTATTAGTTCTGGTGTTTTCCCTGAATGCTGGAAGGAGGGACTGGTTTGTCCTTTGCTAAAGAAGGCTAACCTTGATCCAGTTTTGGAAAACTACCGACCAATCACTAACTTGCAATTCTTGTCTAAACTAACTGAGAGCGCAGTGTGTGCTCAAATTAGTAATCACATGGCAAGGCATTCATTATTTCCATTATTTCAATCTTCGTATAGGAAACATCATAGTACAGAGACGGCGCTTTTGAAGGTAAATAATGATATTCTATTGAAGATGAATTCGCAGCACGTAACATTACTTGTTCTATTAGATCTTAGTGCCGCTTTTGATACCATCGACCATACTATTTTGTTGGAGCGCCTTCAGTCTAAGCTTGGAGTTTCTGGCTTAGCGCTCGATTGGTTTGCATCTTATTTGTCTCTTAGAAGACATCGTGTGTCTGTAGATGGGACCTTGTCAGATAGTTTCACGCTTGACTGCGGTGTTCCCCAGGGATCATGTTTAGGTCCGTTGCTTTTTACCATCTATGCTTCCCGGTTGTTCGATATCATTGAGTGCCATCTGCCTAATTCTCATTGTTATGCAGATGACACACAATTGTACATAAGTTTCAAGCCTGATGAGGCAACCAGTCAGTTAGCAGCTGTGGCCGCTATGGAAAGCTGTATCAGGGATATTAGGCAATGGATGATTCATGATAGGCTTATGATCAATGATAGTAAGAGTGAATTTCTTGTCATTGGCACCCGACAACAGCTACACAAAATCAACATTCCTAGCATTACTGTGGGGGAATCTGATATTTTTCCTCAATCATGTATTAGGAATTTGGGGTCATGGTTTGACTCGCAGTTGACCATGAATACTCACATTACTAAGGCTTGTTCGGCTGCTTTCTTTCATTTGCATAACATTAGAAGTATTAGCAAATTTTTATCTCGTGATTCTCTACTGACCTTAATCCATGCCTTTGTTACTAGCCGTATGGATTATTGTAATAGTTTATTGTATGGCCTACCGAAAACTCAAATAATTAAACTACAAAGAGTTCAGAATGCAGCGGCGAGACTTGTGTCCAATACATCCAGGTTTCAGCATATAACACCCATCCTTCGTGAATTACATTGGTTACCTGTTTCGTTTAGAATTAATTTTAAAATTATTTTGCTTACTTTTAAGGCACTCCATGGTCTATCACCAGCGTATATAACAAATCTTATTGGTATTAATAAATGTTCTCGTTATAATCTTAGGTCAAGTAAGAGTGGTCTTGTGTTAGAGTACCCTAGGGGTAAGATGCTTACTACACTGGGTGCTCGAGCTTTTTCATCTGCAGCCCCTGCGCTGTGGAATGCACTTCCATGCCACATTCGCAGTGAACAGACACTTGGCTCTTTTAAATGTAAGATTAAAACGTACCTTTTTGAACAGGCATTTGTTGATCAGTAAGTCTGTATTTTTATAACAACAAAAAAAAAAAAAAAAAAAAAAAGGGTCTTAGTTTATATTTTAAGTGTCACCGTGCCAGGTAGCTAGATACTTATTTAATTCGTAGGTAGGGTCAGAGGCGTCTGTCTCCGGGAAAGATCGAGACTTCACCGATGTCAGCAGGGTTAGGCGTAAGTAATATATTCTCCCTGCTGGCGAGACAGATGTATCCCCATACTGCGGTTTGGGCACTGGCGCGTTGACATGACTTTATATATATATTAATATTATCGTAATCCTTTTGTTTTTTAATTTTTGTAAAGTAGTTACAATAATGTTGATTTTGTAATGCGCCTCTGATCATTTATATGCAAAAGGCGCAATATAAATTTTTAATTATTATTATTATTATTATTATTAGTCGATTAGAACACCAAACCCAAGCTCTGGTGTTTCTGTTCAGCAGAGTGTGGGTTCGAGTCCCAGTCGTGACACTTGTGTCCCATGAACAAGACACTTAACTATAATTGCTTCTCTCCACCCAGGGGTACAATGTGTACATGTGAGGGCAGAGATGGTTATTGTGATTGATTTAGCCTAGTAGCGCATATATTGCAGCACAGGCTGTATACTCCCAGGGGAGTTGAGAGGGTTTAAGGTTTAACAATTGCCCAGTGATCAGGGGTAATAATGTTGGACGCGTTTTGGGTTGCCCTTCGGGTGTGAAAAGCGCCATATAAATCTAAGATATTAGTATTATTATTATAATAAGTTAAGCAGCGGACGGGCCCTGCGTTTTGGATTTTAATCTAGTGTAGTTAGGTTCAGTGGATAAGAGATAGTTATAAGTTGCGCAGCAGACGCGCCCTGTGTGTTTAATTTGAATCTAGCATTGTTAAGATCAGACGATAACAGAGAATATAAGTTAGGCTGTGGACAGGCACTGTGTGTTGAATTTAAATCTAACAATGTTAATATAATAGGATAGCAGAGAATATAAATTTCGCAGTGCACAGGCCCTGCGTGTTGAATTTAGATCTAACACTGTTGAGATCATTGGATAAGAGAAAATAGAAGTTAAGCAGTGGATGGGCTCCGTGTGTTAAATTTAATCCAACAATGTTAAGATCAAAGGATATAAGAGAGAATATAAGTTACGCACCGGATGGGCCCTGAATTTTAATCTAACAATGTTAAGATCATAGAATAAGGTGGTATAAGTTCCGCAGTGCACGGGCCCGGTGTGTTGAATTTAGATCTAACAATGTTAAGATCATAGGATAAGAGAGAATATAAATTCCGCAGTGGACAGGCCCTGCGTGTTGAATTTAAATATAGCTTTGTTAAGATCAGAGGTTAAGAGAGAATAACAGTTACGCAGGGGACAGGCCCTGGGTGATGAATGTTTATCTTGCATAGATAGGCCTATTATCGGAGGATAAGAGAAAATAGGAGTTACGCAGTGGACAGGCCTTGTGTGTTGAATTTTTAATCTAATATGTTTATTTTTAGATCAGAGGCGGGCCTCCGCGTGAGAGACAATTACAATTCCGCGTGGAAGGGCCCTGCGTGTTATATTTGAATGTAACCGAATAAGGTCAGAGGTCGGGCCTTCTTGCGTTTGAGACAATTAGAAGTTCCGCAGTGGATCAGGCCCTGCGTATTAAGGGTAGTATACACCGTGTTTAAATGCTTAAATTATATGAATGGGCGAATTTAGACGGTTGTATTTTATAGTAAATATAATTTAACTGGCCTGTTCGAAGTTTTACAGTCATAAATGCCGAGAAAAGCATGGAATACAGCGTTTTTTTTTAACCGGCGTTGGGTGGTTATTCTTATGATTTTTTGTGTTGTTTCGCGATCGCCATCCGGCGGTCGCATATTTTCTTTATATAATTTTATTTTCAGAATAATTTCGGGATATCTAGCGCAGTCATTTTGCTGGATGCCTAGGATCTTTATTTACTTTCAGATGAGTAAAATATTTTTTAATATTTCGGAGTAATGGTGTATCCTGCCCTTAGTTGCCATGTAGCTTGTTAAATTCAGAGGACTAAAGCATGAGAGACTAAAGTAATTGCCGCAGTAGATAGGCCCTGCGTGTTAGATTCGAATGTATCTGATTAAGATCAGACTGGTGGGCCTTTGCATGACTTGCAAAAGAAAGTTGGGCAGTACATAGGTTCTGCGTGTTAGATTCGAATGTATCTGATTAAGATCAGAGGGTGAGCCTTTGCATGACAGGCTAAAGAAGTTCCGCAGTGGATTAGGCCCTGCGTGTTAAATTCGAATGTACATAGGTTCTGCGTGTTAGATTCGAATGTATCTGATTAAGATCAGAGGGTGAGCCTTTGCATGACAGGCTAAAGAAGTTCCGCAGTGGATTAGGCCCTGCGTGTTAAATTCGAATGTACATAGGTTCTGCGTGTTAGATTCGAATGTATCTGATTAAGATCAGAGGTCAGGTCTCTGCGTGAGAGACAAAAGAAGTTCCGCAGTGGATTAGGCCCTGCGCGTTAAATTTGTATGCAACTGATTAAAATCAGAGGACGGGCCCTTGCATGAGAGACAAGAGAGGTTTCGCATGGGATAGGCCCTGTGTGTTAAATTTTGAATTTAACTGATTAAGATCAGAGGACGGGCCTCCGCTTGAGAGACAAAGGAAGTTTCGCAATGGATAGGCCCTGTGTGTTAAATTTGGAATTTAGCTGATTAAGATCAGAGGACGGACCTCTGCTTTTGAGACAAATGGAAGTTTCGCAGTAGATAGGCCCTGCGTTTTAAATTTGAATGTGACTGATTAAGATCAGAGGATGGGCCCTTGCATGAGAGACACAAGAAGTTTCGCAGTGGATAGGCCCTGCGTTTTAAATTTGAATGTGACTGATTAAGATCAGAGGATGGGCCCTTGCATGAGAGACACAAGAAGTGTCGCTGTGGATTGGCCCTGCGTTTTAAATTTGAATGTGACTGATTAAGATTAGAGGACGGGCCCTTGCATGAGAGACACAAGTAGTGTCGCAGTGGATAGGCCCTGCGTTTTAAATTTGAATGTGACTGATTAAGATCGGAGGATGGGCCCTTGCATGAGAGACACAAGTAGTGTCGCAGTGGATAGGCCCGGTGTGTTACATTTTGAATTTAACCGATTAAGATCAGAGGACGGGCTTCTGCATTTGAGACAAATGGAAGTTCCGCAGTGGATAGGCCCTGCGTGTTACAATTGAATGTAACTGATTAAGATCAGAGGATGGGCCCTTGCGTGAGAGACACAAGAAGTGTCGCAGTGGATAGGCCCGGTGTGTTACATCTTGAATTTAACCGATTAAGATCGGAGGACGGGCTTCTGCATTTGAGACAAATGGAAGTTCCGCAGTGGATAGGCCCTGCGTGTTACAATTGATTGTAACTGATTTAGTTCAGAGGGCGGACCTCTGCTTGAGTGACAATATAAGTTCTGCAGTGGTCGGGCCACGCGTGTTAGATATGTAACTAACCGATTAAGATTAGAGGGCGAGCCTCTGCGAAGAGAAGGGGAAAAAGAAAAAAAAAAAAAAAAAAAAAAAAGCAAAACAAAAAGCAAAAAGGTTGTTTTTTTTGTGGTCATCTTTATTCCACTTCTTAGAAGTCTTATAATTGGGATCGGAACTTTTGCCTATAAGACCTCAAAAAAATTACAAGAAAAAGAGATAGCGGCACGTAAAGTAGTTGCCTTAGCCAGTTGGCCTAATTTATACTCGATTTGTAACGGTGTTCTTTATTTTTGCTTTCTGTTTCCTAAATGACGTTTAATGATTGATCGAAGTCACATTTTTTCTTCACAGATCCTAAGAACCGTTTCCATGGTGAAAAGCGGTGTTGTTGTTTCCACGGTCGCCGCTAAACTTGGCGAAAATTGCGTGTCGACGGGTCAGCAACTGTCCATCGGTGCAGCCGTTCTGCAAATCTGCCCGTTTTCAACGTATAGATGAATCCTTTCATACATACATGTGGGCCAGTAGCCCTGTATCCCTATAGTAATTTAACGTCACACGGTCTTCCTGCATGAGAATAAAACGACCTTTTCTTCGTATTGTTAACTGTTTTGTTTGAAAAAGTGCCTGAGTCAAGTGGTAATGGCGATAATTACAATAAAATAGATATTAACTACGCGCAGTTGCGGTAGGCATTGACCCACGGGGGTAAATTTGACGAAACGAGACGCTTTATGTATGCAATTCGGCGTCGAGAAAAGTCCCTCATGCAGCATTTCTCTTGTTTGTTGTTCTGCGCATATTTGCGGACTTGTGAAGCTCATCTGCAATATTAGTTTATCAATTAGATAAGCACCTTTAAAGGTATGGGGCGGTTTTGCAGGTTCACTCAGGACGCATTTCCCTTTTCCGCGCTATTTTGCTTCCCGTGCTCGTTTGGCGTCTGCAAGTCTATCGGGATGTTCCCGAAAGCGAGGGCGGAGTTCTAAGCGAGGGGTGACGACACGAGACCCCATAATAATATACCCGTCATTGATGCTCCTTGCCACCGTGGAGCATGGCAAATGTACATGTATGTTTAAGATATCTTGAAGGTCGCGATTGCGCCGGATGGTTCGATCTGTCGCTCATTAGGTAGTATTCCGCGCGCTAATAACTCTCGGCTGTTGATGCCCCGGTATGTAGGGCTATCCGCCCTCTGGCCACATACAGTGTCAAACTGCAACGCGCTACTCGCAAATGTCGGATATTCTAACTCGGGGGCTGGTCCTTTAGAACCTGCCTCCGCCGATCTGGTTAGCGTCGATAGTCTGAATGGCTACGCCGCCCCCGTAGACAATGGGCGACTTTTAAATACAAGTTGGTTTTCATTGCACGCATTTCCACTGCGTCTGTCGAATAATACGTCAGCGTTTTCGGCAAAACGCCATTTGATAGGCGGGGAGTTCTCCGCTTTACCGGTTGGATGGCGGCGTCGTGCGTGTGGCGTTGTGCGCGGGGCGTCGCGCAGGTGGCGTTGTGCGCGGGGCGTCGCGCAGGTGGCGTCGCGCGACTGGCGTCGCGCGACTGGCGTCGCGCGAGTGACGTCGCGCGAGTGACGTTGTGCGGTCGGCATTGTGCGGGCGGCGTCGTGCGGGCGGCGTCGTGCGTGCGTCGCGTTTCGTCGCGGTACGGGCGGCGCGGTACGGGCGGCGCGGTACGGGCGACGCGATACGGGCGACGCGGTACGGGCGACGCGGTACGGGCGACGCGGTACGGGCGACGCGGTACGGGCGACGCGATACGGGTGAGGTATGGGTGAGGTATGGGTGAGGTATGGGTGGTATTTGGGGCGAGATATTGTGGGAATGGGTGAGGCTTCGTGGTCCTGGTTCGGAGCGAAGAATCTCCCCATATCTAAGACTCCAGTATAGATCTGGGGCCCGAACAAAGCAGCAGTGCAAATAGGTTACTATTTGCACTGCGGCGTGTGAGGGCGCAGGATAGATACTGTCAGTATCAAGTCTGGTTGAGGCAAGGTTGAACGGTAAGGTGTAGCCGGTAGGTACCTGTGAAACAATATGTGTGCTTCAATAATCCGGGCCCAGTTTCGGGGGGACAGCACCTGTTACTTACACTTTTTTTTGTTTTTTTGTCTGTCTCCCCTTCTTTTACCACCCTGCCGCCTTACCACCTGATGTTGGTTTGTTCGGGCTCCGGTTTCTTCTCTCGAATCTCCCCATATCTAAGACTCCAGTATAGATCTGGGGCCCGAACAAAGCAGCAGTGCAAATAGGTTACTAATTCGTTGACATTGCGAACGTCATCAACGTGCCTACACCATTAACATAGAAAAAAGCGCACCGTACTACGTACCGGTTGATGAACCTCTGTTGTGTCTGTATTGTGGTTTCCGGTCGCGGCTCGCTAGCAGCGATAATGTTACAGTCAAACTGAAGGAATGTTGTTGTAGTTCCCCCCCCCCCCTGGTGCTGGTGGTAAACGAGCAAGAAATATTGGGAAGGGGGGGGGGGGGGGGGGGCATGTGTCCGAGCCCCCGAGCCCCCCCCCCCCCCCCCCCCCCGCAGATGGCATGTGGTGGTGATTGGACCAGTGAGAGTTTGGCTCTCGCTCATGGTGGCAGCTAAAATAGTTCACATGGCCAGCGCACTCCCGCACAATTACAATTATTTTCTGAACTAAACTCGGGGCCAAGTTCAGAACCCCAACGAAACTGCACTAAGTTCATAGAGATCAGTGTTATATGATACTCTCAAACACTTGAGGAGTTGGGAATCCAATAATTACAGGTAATTGAGTGAAATTACCTCTCATCGTGGGCCCTCGACCTGTCGCGTCTCTGGAAAAGCTGAGGCCGGATTACTCAATCGACTTATATATCTATGGGCCGTTTTCCGAGTGGCCAAATATACATTCAGACAAAGCTAAATTACAGATAATCGTTTCAACCCCCTTCAGATCTAACCGAGGAATAAACTATTCAACATAATGAGTTACAACATACAATAAGACCCTGTACCTATAGGTTATTTTTAGCGGAGGGCCACCACCGCACCCGTTGCGATCCGTACGTTGTAAACAGCTTACATGGGTAGTTTGTGCTCGTTGCGCTTAAGGAACTACATGTAGGCCCACATGTCATATAACCCATTTCCACACAATATTATACGGCAACGTTTTATGTATACTCTAGGCCTACAAGTTTAAACAATTTCATCGGATGCAATCCGAATGAGTGAAGGTCTTCTGCTCGGTGGGATCTAGGTCTAACATCATTTATGTCAAGGCATACACATACTCACTAATTTGTTATATGGAAAGAGGTAGGCCCCCCTATAATGATTAAAACAATTGTTTTACTTACCGTTTAACGCTTGCTTGAATAGAATGTTTCAAAGCAAGTGGCTATATTTCGGATTTAAGTTCCAAATCTCCTTGACACCTTACAACCATGTGGACAACGATGAAAACACGTTGAACAATGAAAATCATTCAGCTCGTATTAACGTCATTATAGCCAGCACGTCGCCAATTAAAACTATCAACCAATTATTGGATCATCATGTTCAGTCCAAGCCGATTGGTTTGATCACCAGTTTCTGCCGATTTAATAATTTGTCTTTCTTTCTCTCTTTCTTTCTTTCCTTTTTCGTTTATATATATATATATATATTTTTTTTTTCGTTTTTTCTTTCGTTTTTTTTTTCCTCCTTTCCTTCTTTTTTCTCTTTAATTTTTTTGGGGGGGATCCGCGCGTGCGGGGGGCTTCAGCCCCCAAAGCCCCCCCCCCCTGGACACGCCACAAATAACGGACGTGGTGTTGTTTTCCAACGCCAACGCGCGTTGAGCCTGCAGTCAAATTGATATCGAGCTCTGTGTTTATAGATGCTGGACAAAAACCAAAATGCTGTTCTTGGTTTTTTGACTTCCTTCAGACGAAACGGTTCAATGTATAGACGTCAGGGAATTATCAGGTTTTCCGGTCTAGTTAGCTTGCACCCATTTACCAATGGCCAACCGTATTGGAATTTTATGGTTGTAGGGCCACGGATATTAATTAATAGGTTGAATTTGTGTTTGTATGCCCGAAAACAGGGGCAGAGCTGTGAATATTGAGAATAAATTCCTGTTTGCATGCCGGAAATGAAAGCAACGCCCGTGATTATTACGATTGAATTCGTGTCTGCATAGTACGCAAACATTGATGAAGGCCACGAATATTTAGATTTATTTTCTGTTTTCACGCCTCAAGACATAAGGGTCGTATATATTGATATTTAATTATATTTCGCATGCCTGAAAATGCAATGAAAGGTCATGAATTTCAGGATCAAATTCGCATTGGTGGGCCCCAAGACCGACGAAGATCCTTACAAATCGAGCCGGAAATCTTGCTTGCATCGCGCAAGCTTGGCGGCATGGTTATGGACATGAAATTGCTTATTTCGTCAAATCCTTAGACTGAACAAAACATGAATATTGAGATTGAATTCCAGTTTGTGGGCGGTAGGCAGATAAAGGCATAAACGTTGAGATTTCAAATTGCCGTTTGCACGCATGAAAACAAATGTAGGGCCTTCGACATTAGCTTCGATTGTTGGCTCTCATATCCCAAAATAAGCGAAGTGCCGTCGGTATTTGGAAGGAATTTTTTTTTTTTTTGCATGTCCCAGTACCATGGGACGAGTGCGATTATTGTGTTCGTTCGTGATCCCCATTTTGGTACAAAATGAAAACATCGAAGTTCATTCAAGTTGTTGTTGCTAAATACAAAAATGACTGTTCATTTTTGCAAAAGTGGCACTTTTGGTGTATTTTTGGCGAAAATATGGACCGATTATTTTTTTTTTTTACAAAACTTGCCGTTACTTGAACCTAGGCTTTGGCCCGTATTTGGCTCCAGCGTAATTGCCAAACTGCATAACTGAAGCCAAAACTGAAACAGTTTTATTTAAAACGGCACTCATGTGACTAAACCTAAATTGTGACCAATTGGAAATACTGTGTTATGAGTTTCCGTCGGCATCCAATCAGCGCTATCGTTACGCACAGTTTCTGACCCGGTGTACAGCAATCCAACATGGCGGCTTCTAAAGACGACGCCGAGCCTTTATTCACGTGTATTTTACACCGTGATCTAGAGCCAAAGGCAGGGTTTCACCTTTTTCTATTCAAAGCTGGTCTCGCTTCCTCGAGTTTGCTGACAAATGGAAGAGTTTGAAGGGAAAACAGTCAGATATAGCGAGATAATTTCTGGCCAAACATGACTCCGCGTTGCAGAGAGCGGATGGGTTAGCATCGGCAGGCGGACCACCGAAACCTTGCTACGCCCGGTTTACGGACATCAATAAGATAGAGCAAGTCATGCTGTCCAAGAGAAACGACAAAGGGAAATCTTTGGAACCGGTAGGTGTTGCAGTAACGTTTAGGCCTAGCCCATGATATTTGCTGTCTGTTGTCGAATGAATGCGCATGATACTGCCTACGTTTGTCAATATGTTATGGAATGAATGTGTTGTCGGTGCTGTGCATGTTGTCGGGGGTCATACTAATAACCGACAACACATCAAAACAATTTGATTGTTACCAAAGAGGAAGAGAACTATAATAATACAATACAACAAGTCAAAAGATTGTCATTCAACTCGAGGTTGCAATTCATTTTAAAAATTGATATCTTTTGTTCACGCGATTTTTTTTCTATATCCAGCATGAACGTTGGCCGCTACTATTTTGCCTTCTGGCTGAAGTTTGACATTATGCACGAGTCTATCATATGTGGTTGTAGCTGTTACCATAGACTCGTGCATAATTTCAAGCCGCAGCCAAGTAATCCGGACACAGCCTACAGCAACTCCGCGTGCTAATTTAATACATGAAATTGTTGGATTCACGACAACTTAGCTACACATACATATAGCTCGTCAAATCTTGTTTATGTCAAATTACGTGTACTTAAATTTAGCCAGCTCTGGCTAAGTACATGTATACACCTATCTTTTATCCCCTTTTTTATCAAGGGGGGGGGGGTGTGTTTGAGAAAACATTAGGTGTGAATCGTGTGCAACTTTGGCTCCATATTTTTGTGTAGTACATTTTAAAAAGAAAGAACAATAGGGACAAGTGACAAACTAAATTTCTTTTCTTGTAACAAGTCATTTCCAAATTCCATCATTGATTGTATTTTTCCCTTCTGTTTTCTCTCTAGACTTAACCTTATATGCAGTTGCTAATCAGGATACGAGCAGTGATGATGACAGACCTCTAAAGAAGACTCAATGCCAGCCTACCATCTAAGCCCCAACGTTAGAAGCATGTCCTATGTGCATTATCTGCCAAAAATCGCATGGGTTGTGAATATTCCAACATTAATGTGCTCACTTCAGTTATTTTGTGATTGTTATAATTCTTAATTTTAGAGGGAAAAGCTTAGAGAATTATGCTCGAACTGGTTTTTGTTTACTAAATGACTAAATATTTAAGACAAGTCAGAAGCATTTTTCTGACACTTTTCATATTCTTTTCACGCAGTTAACTTCCACTATCCCTGTTTTCAAGGCTCTTTCTAATTGAAAAGTGTAACCTAGTTGAAACTTATTAGTGAAACATCCATTATGGAGTATAAATATCCCTCTTACTGAGAAAAGATGGTACTCAAATAGGCATTTACACAAATTTAAATGTAATTATTATTTGCAAATGGTGCATACAATTCACCATTTCTGTAATTTCAAATGTTATTACAACATTGACTTTAATCACAATTTTGCAATGTTATGTTCCATAAAAAAAATTAGTGAGTACTGAAGTTTATGTAGGCCTACTAGTGCTGACAAGATCAAAATTACAAACAATAGATATTGTGGATCTTATCTTTTGATGTATTTCATTATTATGTATTTCATTACAAGCTCGCCTTGCATGAAATCCTATTAAAATTCCCCTTTAAACAAAACACTAAGCTGATTGACCCCCCCCCCCAAATAGATACAAAATATTGCAGATTGAAATTGAATATAAGCCATTTTATTTATCAATCAATTATCTAATAACACACTTAAATGGATCAATCTGGGCACCCATCAACCCAAACAGAGTGATTCACATTTAAACGGTGGTAAATAGTTCATATTTGTCACCAGCAACTTTTTCCTGTCGTGTACATGTACATGCTTCATTTGGCGAGTTGGCTTGAGTCAATACAATATTAGGTGAACAAAAGTACGGGGCGAACTGGCTTTGGGGCGAATTTGTTATGAAAACAAGGCGAGAAAAACCAAATCGCCCCATGTTATTTTCGCCCCATCCAATTTTTAACGTGAAATAACTCTCCAAAGTGCCACTTTTGCAAAAATGTTGTTAGGTATGCCCTCAAGATCAATTTGGGGAAGTTTTATTATGTACCAAGTTGGGGATCACAAAAATGTCTTTCTGAAAAGATTTTGTGACTTCGTCCCATGGTCTACAGGCCTGGATTACATTTGCCCCGGGCGCCGTACGATAAATTAGTCTACGATTATTCGTAGACATCGTAGGAGGCTACGGGCTACGATGTTTGTGTTTACATTATCTACGAGCATCGTGCCATTTATTGTATTGGCCCTCGGGGGCAGGCCGGGGCAAATCCGTACAGAGGCTGCTCGGAGATTGTACGGAAATCGTGCAATTTGAATGCAGTAGCCGTGGAGTCTTCGCAGCCTCCGCACGGAAATCGTACGGAGCCCGTGCAGCTTCCGTGCAAAGGTTGCGCGGAGAATGCGCGGTGACCGTACAGCCGCCGTGCCGTTTTTGGGCGTCCGAGTCCCAGTATATAAGGAGAAGCTCTGTGTATGTACAGCATCACAAACAACTTCACACTTTTACCGATCGCACATTATAAAATCTAGAAGATCAAGATATACATTGTGTTGCAACAGCAGTACAACACAATGCCTAAATCAAGCAAATGTTGGCGAGGAAAGCAGGGAAGGAAGTCCAAGAAGGACCCACAGCCTGCCGAGGCAGAAGTTGAAAGGCCTGATGACGATGATGATCTTGAAGACCGTGAAGAAGGTGACATGAACGACAAGGTCGTGCAGTTTTTTGAGGACCGGCCCTATTTTTATGACATCGCCCATGAAAGTTGGGCCAACAAGAAGTTGAAGGATGCGGAGCTGAAGGTGTTTGTAGAGACTATCGGCTGGGACCGTAAGTATTTTCGGTACAAATGAAAAATGAAGAAAAAAATTGCACTCCAAATTTGCTTTAAAATATTTAGCAAAAATATTTATTCATTTCCATGAAGACTTTAAATTGTAAAGGTAAAATTAGTTATTCCCATGAAGAAATACATATTTTCACTTTTATGAATTAACTTTCTTTGCCATGTAAAAACTGTATTAATGTCTTGCATTTAATCTTATTTTACCATGAACATTTAAGAACTTTTTTGTTTAATGTGTGCAGATTCCACAGTTCTTCGGAAGTGAAAGAATTGGCGGACAGACTACGGGAAACTCAGGCGCTCTGAGGGCAAGTCTGGTCAGGGGGCGATCAAGAAGACCCGGCTACAGAGGTGGAAGCTGCAGCGTTTGGCCTTCCTAGCCCCGTTTATAGTGCACAGGTCGGGCCAGGGAATCGAGATGGAAGGGGTAAGCATCTGCTTAGAAAATATTGATTCTGACAGACATGTGCGCTATACAAGAACCCACTATCATCATTATCATTATTATTATTATTACTATTATTATTAATCATCATCATCATCATCATCATCATCATCATCATACTATAATTCGAGCAACGTTTGTCTGTTTGTTTCGCTACTCCTCCCAAGTCCTTGGTCCGATCTCGCCCAAACTTGGTGGGTGGATGTAAGTTCACCCCAGAATTGCCCTTGAGGGGTTCATTTTTGGAAAGGTCAAGGTCACTGGGGTCAAAGGTCAAAGGTCAAATGTTCGTTTTTCGCTACTCCTCCCAAGTCCTTGGTCCGATCTCGCCCAAACTTACGGGTACGGGTACGTCACCCCATCCCCAACTTCCCTTCTTCCGGTCATATGTCAAGGTCACTGGGGTCAAAGGTCAAATGTTCGTTTTTCGCTACTCTTCCCAAGTCCTTGGTCCGATCTCGCCCAAACTTACGGGTACGGGTACGGGTACGTCACCCCATCCCCAACTTCCCTTCTTCCGGTCATATGTCAAGGTCACTGGGGTCAAAGGTCAAATGTTCGTTTTTCGCTACTCCTCCCAAGTCCTTGGTCCGATCTCGCCCAAACTTACGGGTACGGGTACGTCACCCCATCCCCAACTTCCCTTCTTCCGGTCATATGTCAATGTCACTGGGGTCAAAGGTCAAATGTTCGTTTTTCGCTACTCCTCCCAAGTCCTTGGTCCGATCTCGCCCAAACTTACGGGTACGGGTACGTCACCCCATCCCCAACTTCCCTTCTTCCGGTCATATGTCAAGGTCACTGGGGTCAAAGGTCAAATGTTCGTTTTTCGCTACTCCTCCCAAGTCCTTGGTCCGATCTCGCCCAAACTTGGTGGGTGGATGTAAGTTCACCCCAGAATTGCCCTTGAGGGGTTCATTTTTGGAAAGGTCAAGGTCACTGGGGTCAAAGGTCAAATGTTCGTTTTTCGCTACTCCTCCCAAGTCCTTGGTCCGATCTCGCCCAAACTTACGGGTACGGGTACGTCACCCCATCCCCAACTTCCCTTCTTCCGGTCATATGTCAAGGTCACTGGGGTCAAAGGTCAAATGTTCGTTTTTCGCTACTCCTCCCAAGTCCTTGGTCCGATCTCGCCCAAACTTACGGGTACGGGTACGGGTACGTCACCCCATCCCCAACTTCCCTTCTTCCGGTCATATGTCAAGGTCACTGGGGTCAAAGGTCAAATGTTCGTTTTTCGCTACTCCTCCCAAGTCCTTGGTCCGATCTCGCCCAAACTTACGGGTACGGGTACGTCACCCCATCCCCAACTTCCCTTCTTCCGGTCATATGTCAAGGTCACTGGGGTCAAAGGTCAAATGTTCGTTTTTCGCTACTCCTCCCAAGTCCTTGGTCCGATCTCGCCCAAACTTACGGGTACGGGTACGTCACCCCATCCCCAACTTCCCTTCTTCCGGTCATATGTCAAGGTCACTGGGGTCAAAGGTCAAATGTTCGTTTTTCGCTACTCCTCCCAAGTCCTTGGTCCGATCTCGCCCAAACTTACGGGTACGGGTACGTCACCCCATCCCCAACTTCCCTTCTTCCGGTCATATATTACACCCACGGGTACTTTTGACTAGTAGTAGAAGTAGTAGCAGTATTAGTATAATTATTTTAATTATTATTATTATTATTATTGTGTGTTTTCCTCAACCTGAATTTCCCTTAATTTGTTATCATACATGTTCTATTCTTCGCACATGTTTAAACGTTTATCTGTTGTCTATGCTTTAGGGTACGGATGACGAGGCAACCGAACGGTTCCAAGAGGAGTCAGTCCCCACGGGCGAAGAAGAAAGTTCATGTCCAGGTCCCAGTACTTCAACAAGTATTAAGAGAAAGAAAGTACAGAAGACGCAGTCCGGTGGTGAAGCCAGCACTATCCTGTCACAGCTGCTGGAGGAGAACCGCAAGAAGGACACCGAGCTCGCAATGAAGGTAAGACAACTGTTGCAAATTGCCATGCTTACAGTACTGCTCCCAGTATTAGACTCTTCTGCCCCTACAGAAGCCTTTCTATCTCTATTAAAGTGAACATTGGAAACAAAACAAAATTAATTTCTTTGCCTTTGCAATCACACTTGTTGCATTTCCAAACATAAGCCCCCTCAACAAAGTTTGGAAACTCGCGTATAGCGATGATTATGCCCTGCCAAGAGAAGTATAATTAATCGATCATAATTATTTCCAAACTTTTTGGGGGTGTTTTATAATGGTACATATTTAAAACATTATGCACTTTTGACTTCCCCATGCAGATTGACCAGTTCACGGAGCAGCCATCGGAGAGGGACACCTTTGCTGCGTGGCTAGGTTCAGTCGTCCAGCAGGTCCCCAGTCAGCAATTCAGGTCCTTTCAGACAGAGGCTTTTGGGCTCTCACTGAGATACTTGCAGTCCGTCAGCATAGATGGCCCAAGGATCATTGAACAAGTCCCCATGGCACGCGCAGCCAGCCACTTTCAGCAGGCAGTTCGCCCCCACTCCGTCCAAGCACCAGCCACTCAACAGTATGGCTCTCAGTTTCGGCACGGCTTACAGTTCCAGACCCCTATACCCCTTCATCAACCCATGCAGCCGCCACAGCAGCAGCCCACGCCCATGTCCCAGTCGTTCGTACCACATCCATACAGACGCAGCTCCGCTGGTTCCACAGCGAGTATTATCTCCCAGGCATTCTCATCCATCAATCCGGACGACACAGACGCAGACGATCGCTCAACAGCCTCCACCCCAGTCTTCAACATGAACATCGACAGTGTAGCCATGGATAGCACCAATGACACATAGCAGTGGCGGATTTAAGGAGGACACTTCCGGCCCGTGCCCCCCTTTTTTGTTGTTATAGAACTGACAACCTTTTTCTTATTTGTTTTTTATAGGACTGACAACCTTTTTCTTCTTTTTTTTTTTTGCTTGTCAGAGAATTTTGGACAAACAGACACCAAAATATGTGATGATTTTTAAAAAAAAAATTTGCATTTCAGAAAATGATCTGAAATATGTGCCGTGCCCCCCCCCCCCCCCACTTTTCCAAAATTCTGGATCTGCCCCTGCAAGTAGTACAGCTAAAGTGAATCTTAGTGGATATTATGTTCCTCATGATTAAAACTACTGTATGTATGATGACTACTTGTTTTTGAAGAAGTGCTGATGTGATATTGTGATGACTAAAATAAAGTGCTATGTGAAATGTGATTTGTGTTGATCTTTCATTATTTTGCTATAAAGATAAAAGAAATGTATTAAAGTGAAAAAGAAGAAGAAAAGTTGAAGACTAATGGTGAATACTGTAATGAAAAACATCCAACTTTTTGAAAAGATTGATACAGAAAACAACAAAATTCTTAAACTTTTATCTTTTTTTAAACATTCTTCATCAAATTTGAAACTTTTAAATATCACACAAATTTGGACGTTATTCCTTCATGAACAGACTTTTATTGAACAAAAATTTCAAAGGTTTATAAGACCTTCATTGTAATAAACAAAAACTTAGACCCTTTTCCGTAAAATAACAATTTACAACTTATACACAAAGAGATCCAATAGTCCATTGAACACTGTCTATGAAATGTATACACATATAGTTCATAACCAAATGAGCATTATCCGGGACACAGCTCAGTAGTTATAGTTGAGTGCTGCCTCTTGCCAGGGAACGCTTCCTGCCTCGCTGTTATAGTAGTACTTGAGTTGGGTTGAGGACATCTTTCCAGCACGGTTCTCTCTAGGGCCTCGCCGGGCTATTTCGACCTCATCCATCATGGCACCATCCCTCCAGGCACCTGGCACGATGCCGCTGTCTGCGTCCTCCGCGTCGAGGTCTGCGTTCTGCAGCGCCGGGTACCTCATCCTCATAATCTGGTGCAGAATGACACAGGCCCTGGTGATGGAGATGGCGTTCTTGGGCATGATGGCCAGGGTTGTCAGGAGGCACCTGAACCGAGCAGCCAGGATGCCAAAAGCGTTCTCCACTACTCTGCGTGCACGGGAGGTCCTGTAATTGAAGATTCTCTCGTCATTGTTCAGGTACCGATGGGAGTAGGGCTTCATCATGCTGGGCCGCAGCGCGAAGGCATCGTCCCCCACGAAGAAGTAGGGAGTGTCCTGGTCATCGTGGGGCAGAGGGTCAGGGTCGGGCATCCCCAGCATCCCGGCATCTATCTTCCGCTTCAGGCTGCACCCGTTGAAAACCCCAGCGTCTGACATGAAACCTCGGGCCCCCACGTTCACCCACATGAATTTGTAGTCCGCGTCAACCACGCCAAGGAGAATGATTGAGAAGAAGCCTTTGTAGTTGTAATAGGCGCTGCCGGACTTCCTGGGCTTCTTGATGCGGATGTGCTTGCCATCAATGGCGCCCAGGCAATGGTGGTAGTTCCAACGTCTGGAGAAGGCACTGGCCACCTCCCGCCAGCCATCTGGGGTCGTCGGCATCGCCAACACCTCGTCCTTGTACTCATCTACAATTTCATGGCATACCTCGGGAACCAGCACGGAGATGGTGCAGCAGGCCACTCTGAAGCTGAACCCCAAACTGTGGTAGGAGTCACCAGTGGCAAGGAACCTCAGCGTTATAGCCAGCCTCAGGCCTGCAGGCAAACCTGGACGGCAGTCTTGGTGCTTGGAGATTCTGGGGGTCAATCTGTCTACCATCTCCCGGAACATGGGTGGCTCGATTCTGAGGTAGGCTTTGAAGTCCCCACGCGACTCCCGCATCAGCTCCTGCATCAAGGTGTCGTAGTGTCCCAGTGTGACCCGTCTCAGCAGCCACGGCTTTACCCATACCGTCCTCTCCCTGTGCCCCTGTCTGGCCTGCTGCTCTTCCAGGAAGACCAGGGCTGCAATGATCGCCTGCTGCTCATTTCTTCTGATCTGCCTCAACTGCAACTGGAGGTACGCCGCTCTGAGCCCGATGGGTACTAGTGATATCAACGGCATATTTTTCTGCTTTGACCGAGACGAATGATGAAGAACTGCTGGAGATGACCAATATATACCCATCTGAAAATGTTTAGCCCGTCTCAAGGCGGCTGCACGGCCATGGTGCGGGAGCTGTGGGGTTGCCGCGAGATGACTGCTCCATATCACGGATACTGCACGGGCAGCGAGCAGCAACCTTGCGATAGCTGTGCAATGGCCGTGCGAATGCCCCATGAGTCTACAATCTCTGTACGATTTTTTTTGCCCCCATGTTTACCGAAAAATCGTACGTTTGCTGCACAATCAGTGCGAGGGCTCCGGGCGATGCCCGTGCGGGAATTGTGCAATGCCACCTACGACATGTATACGGGCTACGGGCTTACGATTTTTTCAAAATTGTTTAACTTCTCGCGAAACAAAATCGTAAAGGCTGCGGAGCCCGTGAATCCGTACGAAAATCTCACGGCCGCCTCCTGCCTCCGCACAGAGGCCGCACGGAAAAGGGGATACGGGCAGGATACGGGCTAATCCAGGCTTTACTCGGCACCGTGAATGTGGTATTCTTTTTCGCAAGCAACAAAACACAAAAGTTGTACGAATGTTGAGATTGGATTCTTTTGGCGTGCCCTCTAACAACAAAAAAACCTCAAAAAAACAGAAACTTTGCCTCGGCCGCATTCGGTTATTTTTGCTCCGATTCGCCCCCCCCCCCCCCCCCCTAAAGACACGTGCAAATAACCACTCAGCTTGTTTTATCCCATGCACTTGCAGGTTGAATCGGCACTGGACGTCCACAAGCATAGGCACCTGTAGCTCCTCAAGGCTTGCACTGAGACAGGCTACGGCAGAAACGTGCTTATGTTATGTCATTGCTCAGAAAATATGTAGAGGAATTTGTTGTTTCCATGGTCGCCAATCCTGGCGAAAATTGCGTGTCAACGGGTTAGCAACTGTCCACAAGTCCATTGGTACAGCCGTGCTGCAAAACTGCTTGTTCCCAACGTATAGAGGAATCTAATCAAACAGACGATGGAGCGCGCGCGCACGGACATCGTGGGGGGCCAGATACCCTGTATTTCTTTTGGATATTAGCATCACATGGCCTTCCTGAGAATGAAACAACTTTTTTCTTTATATTTGTATCTGTTGTTAGTGTGTGTGAGGATGCCCGAGTGTGGTAATAACAATAATATCAATAAAATAAATAATAACAAACAAAGTTATTAGGGTAGGCATTCACCCACGGAGGGAAAATTTGAGGAAATAAGGCGCAATGTGCATGCAACCCGGCGGCGAGAAAAGTCCCGCACGCAGCAGGTTTTTTGTTCTGCGCATATTTGCGGCTGTTTAAAACTCATCTGCAAAATCAATTTATCAACTAAATAAACAGCTTTTAAGGTACGGGAAGGTCCTGTAGGTTTATTCAGAACGCATTCCCCAGTTCCACGCTATTTTGCTTCCCGCGTTCGTTTGGCGTCTGCAAGTCTATCGAAATGTTCCCGAAAGCGAGGTTGGAGTCTAAGCGAGGTGTGACGACACGAGACCCCAGTAATATGCCCGTCATCGACGCTCGTTGGCACCGTGATGCAGGGGAAATGTGCTTGTAGGCCTATATTTTAGATATCTCAAAGGTCGTAATTGCGCCGGATGGTTCGAACTGTTGCTCATTAGGTAGTATTCCTCGCCCTAGTAACTACCAGCTTCTGTGGCCTTGACATGTAGGTCTATCCGCCCTCTCGCCACTCACAGTATCAAACTGCAACGTGCAACTCCCAAATGTCGGATTTTATATCCCGGAAGCTGGTCCTGCAGAATCGAAATTTGCACTCCATAGCTCCCGCTTTGGCCAATCCAGTTTGCATAGACAGTAAACTATTTATATCGCTCCATTGTTCCGTAGCGGGCTCCAGAATCTACATTGCTTAGATATGGGTTTGATAGATTTTACGTAGAAACCGGAACCCGCGGCGGAACTCCGCGCGGGAAAAAGGGGTTGGGTGGGTGGGAAAACCGTTGATAAACTCACCACCACACTGCAACTTCTAAGTGTGCCAAACAAGAGATATTTACTCACCTCTGACGAGCTGAACTCTTACCCCGCATAGCCTTGAGAACTCCACGCCATCGGTCCGCTAGAATCACGAATGGCTTGATGTTTCTTCTGTCGCCCTCATTGTCTTGAGCGGTACAAATAGTAAACTATTTATATCGCTCCATTGTTCCGTAGCGGGCTCCAGAATCTACATTGCTTAGATATGGGTTTGATAGATTATTACCGAAGCCCTATCCGAGCTTGAGTCCCCTAAACCCTTAATATAATACTCACCATTCCACCCATCTCTCATCCCAACTCTTAGACAAAAGCCTCTCCTATCCTTAAATAGAGCACGGAGAGAGGGGTTACTTTGTTGCAGTCGTTGCAAACTCCGGGTTTGTTTTGTTTTAACCTTTTTTTTCCTTCTTTTTTTATATTTTCTAAGTTTACATACATATACACACTCATTATTTTAGCACATGACGTTATGGGGACATTTCAGAAGGTTGGTGTGCCTAAAACCTCTCTAAACTCAAACTCTGAACATTATTTCGATCTACACTTTTCAACATCACCCCAATTTGTCTTCTGTTATTATCCCTAACCCAATTCTACCCCTAGACCCCTTCACCAGAGACCCAAAATGTTATAGGGACAGTTAATTTCCCCACAACTTTGTCAGGTTTTTTAGTATTATCATTATTTTATTTATTTTTTAAGAAAGGGTCCCTATACATATCTCGATATATGCCTACCTATGTTATTTATGTAAATATATATAGAGACATACACGTAAACCCACATATGCGTACAATATATGTCTCCGCAAGATAGGACAGCGCCGTTTGAAAACTATGCGTCTGTACCATGTCGCGAACCCTGTCAAACCTGCTGCGTCGCCAACATGAAACATGTTCATTTGCAAACACCAGCTAATGCAAATAAATGTTAGTGAAGAATAATGATCTTAGTTATATCTTGATAATGATTTGACCTCTAGTAATGGGGTAGTCCCTGTACTATATGTCAAAAGAAAGTGTTACTTATATATATCTATATTACCCTCCTACATGTTCTTCAAATTATTACTGTTATTTAATTCTAAGAAGAATCTACTAGACTTGATGCCCGACACTTTGTAAGTTCAAAAACCATTCTTGATTTTCGAATGCTATGGAAAGGCGCTGAACTTTAAAAAAAAAAGGGAGTCCAGACCTCTGAAGAAACAGGCCGCAAGATCCGCCGAGGATAGTTGACCTTTATCTTTCCAGACTGCGTCGTGCAGGAACTGCACCGTTTGTTTACGCCTGGTTATTGTTTACAACTCAGTGTAGCGTTTAGGCCTATTATGTTTGGTTTTTCGGAAGCCCATCTGCAGTGATTCATATCTGCACCTATTTCTAAGCTCCGCGGATGCGTAAAGTGTCAGCGACCCCCGCACGGTACCCACAAAAGGCTTTGTAAAGGTAACGGCGGAAAGTTGAAATAGCGCCCTCAAGTGGCTGTACCCTTTCTGTATTCTAGAAACTTCACAATTTGCCAGGACATGGTGCGATCATTGCTCATGTAAATTTCGTCATTGTTGCCGCTAAGAACTTCGAAGAATGCAACAGTTGGTTAGTTAACTTATCCATTGTTATAAACAGACACTCCCGCATGTGTATTTTGTACAAGTTGGGATAATTTAATGGTAAATATGGCAACATTTAAGATGCGTTTCTGTTATCCACGTGTGTGGAAATACATGGTTATGGATTGTTGACAATGACTGTACGTGTTTATTGTCGACACATCATGCCCATTTAAGTGTATGCAAATGGCTGGGTTGCATAGTAGTAACTTACCTATGATTTATATGTTCATTTATAATTAGTATGTTTATGTTGATTGAATAATTCAACCATAAGGCACATGATTGTCCGCTTTAACCAGATGATACTGCCACGTGTTACACAATTAATAATTGTGATATGATTGTTTATAATAGATATTGTTGACGAGATGTTTGCGGTCTTACGTTGACAGCAGAAAACGTTTAGGCTGTAGCCGTGGGACCCTGCCGCCTCGACCAAGCTAATGACTGCACCAGACTGGGTCTAAATCCCATGATGAATCATCTAACTTTGGGAAGATAATGAAAGAAGAACTGGACTAATCTCTAACCGTCTTTCCAATCGTGTGGTTGAAGAGAAGTCGCCTCCCTCTCGCACGTCTTTGTCCGTCCAAAGTCTCCAGCCCTAACGCCTAAGTTGTCACATCCAACAGCGAGGACTTGCTTCTTTTCTTTAGAATCCCTATCTACTAGGAAGGAGACAATGCTGCGTGAAAGATATTTTCTTCTGTTTGATATCCTTCGCCTTGATGATTATGGATAAAAAATCCTCGAGTGATGCCACTAAATATATAACTTAATTTTCTGCTTGTCGTATGCCCGCCTTTCTAAAAGGCTTTTCAGCGACTTCAACCTTGCCAATACTCCATTATGCTTGAAGAAGCCAATATATGCACAAATGTTAGCCACTGTGTACTACTAGAAACAAGATATGTCGGGGGGAGAAAGCAGGCGCAAAGTTTATCTTAAAACCATATGTAGCCTGCGGTGAAGTTTCAGATGGACAGATGGACGTCATATATTAGATCAACTTGCATAATGTAATCATTCGAGAGAAAGACCCAGGCAGTGTTACTACATGGCTCTTAGTCTTAGGGCCTTGTTGACCATGGCTACAGAACAATTTACTTTCACCAGCTTAGTTTGGCAGATTGATGACAAGATGAAGATACAGTCCGAAAACTCTACCTGAAGGCTGAAGCCGAACGGTGGCTGCGCGAAAGACTCTTATGACCTCTCGTGCTCCTGTCTGGCAATTGCTAACCTGCTGAAATAGTTAATTACTTCGTGTAAAACTACTGCATGCTGTTGGCATGTAGCTGCCACCGCTCTACATAATGATGCAATCTAACTCCAGTTAGCGACCAGCTGCACATTAAGATTTGAAGGCCAGCTGAAACCTTTAAGGCTCCTACCCATGGAGCCCGACATGACATGACATTGTTGAACTTTGACGGCTGAAATTTCATCTGATCCTTTGTGGAGTCGGGAAAGAAAAATTTAAAGGCCCGGAGTTCAAAGGGCAGGCCCTCCATATTTGGCTGGTAACCCTTAACTGATGAATATTCACGGAGCTCCATATGTCCCACCTTAGACAGACGTATCAAGCGATTCGTAAAAGAAGACAGACGCGGCCACCATGGCTACGGGTGAGGGTGTTTGGCACCACCATAGTAACCTTCACGTAACCCCATACCTGTTACGGTCGAATGAGTGAAGCAATCATAACGAAAGGTGGAAAACAAAGCTCTTCACCAACTGGGCACTGCTGGGCAAATACATTTACTCCTGACGACCCGAGCACTGGATCCCTCGAGTAATGCAAACCCGCTGATCCTTTCGGCACATTTAAAGGAAGTGCCATCAAGTCAAACATGAAGCCGCGAGCGCCTCTCAACTCCTTCTGAAGCAGCTTCCAGACTGAATTGGATAACTGAGCGTCAGCTCGCGATAATTCTCTTGAATGGACGTCTGCTGGGTTTGCTTAAACGGGATCCATCTCGAATGCAAAGTGCAGTTGCCCTCTAAGATCGGGGTGAAAATCTACTTAAACAAGGGGTTGACTTTGCTCTGCGATTGCTCCAAACGTTGAAGAGAGCCAAAGAGTCAGCTGTCACGTCAACACGCCTATCCCACAATGAGTCTGAAACTGACTGCAGGACAAAATACAAAGCAAAGGCCTCCTTGCAGCAGATGTCTGCCCCAACTAGGATTCCCGGAGACCAGTAATCTCTAAAACTAGCGTTTCCTAACGGATCCACCACTGAGACTCCTCCCCAACGAAAGTGTCTGAACTCATCAAGTCACTGGCGCATGGTGTTCCATTTTCCAAGGTATTGGTTGTGAGAATGAATCTATAAAACGCCAGAAATAATTCTCGGCTCGCACTTTTTGTGTGAGCGGAGTGAGGTAGACATTGTCTAGTCTCGAAATGGATGCGCAACACTCCCTTACATGTATAAACAAAGATGTGGCTGGGAAAACCAATGTGAAGTGTTGACATTTTCCAAGGAAGCGTTGAAGCTGCTTTAAGACAACTCAGACTGCGAAAACAAATCTTTTTTTTTTTTTTTTTTTTTTTTTAACAGATTTCCCAGACCCAGATGAATCATGCTAGAGGATGGGTGAAGATGACTCTTTTCCAGATTGAAGAAGAACCCAAAATGTGAGTTTATGTAGCAAACCACACAAAGCGATATCGGAGCCCTGTCAAAAGCCTTGCCATCTCCGAGTACTGTGAAACGAATACAAGTGAAACGGTCATCAATCTAAACCTCAGTGTGGATAGCCCGGTGCTTTAGCCATGATGAAAATCACAAACCAATAGTTATGTAGATGAACGCGCTGTCCACAAAATAGTAACTTGCCCACTCGAGGCCACAAAGGGTTTGACAATTCCGACAAAAGTATTTGCTTGTAACCTCGCGCATCATTAGTGACTGAAAAGGAAGAATCCATTATTGTCAATGAACTTGGCAATCTCGCCCAAGGGAACTAATTTGAAAGGTGTGTCTTTACACCAAAGATTTGGCCCCTTCATCGACATAACTACATGTAGTCTTGGCTTTTGGGGTTCAATGGATGGGACATTTACACATCTGGGCGGTTGAATTTCGCTCGTCTTCCCCAAAAGCTCCACGGAACTTTGCATAAGCCTCTTAGTTAGGGTCTCATTTATGAATGGAACGAACTTACAACACAAAGGGGCGTTTGCAAAATACTTTTGTGGGGGCATGTCGAATTGTAGATTTGTTTATATATATTGTTCTTTCTTTTAATCTCTACCCCTTTACGCTGCCATCTAGATACAACGGGACCATCCACGACTCGCCGAAAACGAAGTCCCAAAGATCCGGGCTCACATTCGAGGCTATCCAGCTACTAAATGGTCTGGATCTCTAAACAGCAGTGCTTGCACATCTGGTAAGGCACGACCTGAAATTACATCTAGAGGGTTTGGCGCACACAAGCTAGGTACACTTACGGGTTTCCCGGATATGTCCACCCAACTGAGGATTTTCTTTCTCGCTCCCCTGCTTGGGCTGCGAATAAAGGACCTCTCCCACGCGTGACGCTTCAGTACTGCTAAGTATCGCAAAGTTACTATTAGTATTAAAAGGGTAGGAACGTTATACCTATGTGCCCCCGAGAAAGGACAACTAGAAAACATGATTCTTTTACGTCATTCATAGTTTTATTTTGATATCTATCTCTATGCCTCTCCAAGGCCAACAATAAGTTGCTCATAAATAAGTTTATTAACGCATTGTATATGTTCCAGCCAAATATTAAAATACCCAAGGCTATGCACTATAAAGGAGAGGCCATATACCTTCTCCGCCTACAAAAGGGTGTAAATAACACATCATCGAAAGCCCATGGACCAAACCTGTCAGCATTTTATGTTAAAATGATCTTCCAATGCTTACATAATTGACCAACCCTGCAATTTAAAACGTTTTTCTCTCTGACCGTAACCCCGACCATGTTGGCCCTGCCGATAATTTTCTCTAGGCCGTTAGCCCTGTTTCAAGGGTCTAAACACACCCCTTTCACGCCTTAGTGTCGGCTCTTTACAAAATTGCTTCAAGTGTAATCTCCTTGCTATACACCAGTCTTGGCTCACCCCAGTAAACAGACGAGAGTTCATCCGCCCTGCATGTATCCCTAGGCTACCAGAGCTACGTACATGCACACCCAAATTAAAATGACTTGAATAAGGGGGAAGGGGGCAGCCACATTTATTATGTTGCCTGCAATGCTAAGGGCACTCTGGTGACATCGAGTGATAATCGACCTCTTTAAGTTACTTTACATGATGTTTTAAATGTAAATACATGTACATGAAGATGCATCTGCCTATGCAATCTTATTCTCCCTATATTACAAATATCACCTGTGTATTTATTGTTAATGTAATTGACAAGCCCACAAATTCATGTATTTTCTATGAATCTATGAGTTGATCGAGGCTCAGCCCTTTTGAGCTCAGATACATCATCTCAATTTAAAGCAGGTGCAGCTCTATATTAAGTTTCATTTCTGTGATTGAAATTGAATATGCCGGAAGTAGTCTGGTGGGAAGGGGGGGTTCCCATGCACCCCGTGGATACCTTTTTCTAACTTACTTTTTTGTAATCCTTATGGTGTCTAGTTAATAAAATTTGGTGTTCCCAAGATTAAATATTGTCCCATGGGGTCCTTTGGCGGCCATCTTTGGCGGCCATCTTGGATTCCCGACAAAAATTGATATTCGGCATAACTTTTGAACCAGACATCACACAGAGACAAATGAACCCATTTTCAGATCAATTTTACATCACTAATCATTGTAGATGGTTATTTGTATGAATCAGACAAGTTGGATACATGAAAACGGGCAAAATATGAACAAATCAGTAGAATTTATACTCAAATTCTTGTAAAATATTATTTTGTGTGATATTTTTAATGAATAAACATCTTAAATCCGTTTCACTTTTGTAAATCCTGCATTTAGTTTAAAGCTTAGGAAGTACTATTTAATTTGATACCAAGATGAATCTCCTAAGATATAAAATAAACCAGTGGCGGCCATCTTGGATTTCCGAACAGAATCAATTATCAGCATAACCTTTGTACTTGACATCGTAGAGAGACAAATAAGCACATTTTCTAGACTGATTTTGCACAATAAATCAATTGTGAATGTTATTTCCGTTATTCAAATAATTAGGATATTTAAAAAAATATTAAAAATAAGGGAAAATGTATTATTTACGCTAAAAAAATTGCAAAACCTAAATCTCAGGAATGTTATTAAAGGAAACAAATTGTTACAATTTAATGAAATTTGCATTTTGTCAAAGCATTGAAAGTACTCTGAAATTTGATACCAAAATATATGTTCTGAATAATTGTAAAATCCTCAAAATCGTGTGATTAACAAATCAAAACAATACATGGCCACAGATATGTGACAACTTGTACACCCGATTGACACACAAAAAACAGAACATAAAAGCTGTTGGTTCTGCCAAGCCCACAATGTATTGCGACCATCTAAACCAGAATTCCCAACACACATGCCAGCCATTGCTGGCTGTATCCCACTCTCTTCCTTCAATTGTAGCAAGTTGGCGGTTTTAAAATTATAACATTAGCTACTTCAACACTCGCATTTTCTTGGTGAAGGTCCACGTTAGAGCTGTAAAGGTGACAAGGATCTATAATGATCATATAATAGTAAAATGTAGTGGTGGATAGACATGCCAAAGTCAGCAAAACGCAGTAACACGGATAAGGGTGGGGGATCAGTAAAACTACAGAAATCTCATCATAGTGGGTCTGTCTGTATTTTACATGTGAGTGGTATTCAGCATCTAGAATTCACACCATTCAGTGAAATCCAGGGATCTGCTGCTGACAAGCTGTTACAGCTACACAATATTCGTGACAGACGACTCTGTGAACCTGACAGTTCACCCTATCGCTTGGAGGATGTATGTAATTGCATTCCGGAGAGTCTTGAGGGTGCAGACTTAAAAGCAATTGGCTATCACCGAGGATGCTATCAAAACTTTACTAAAAATCTGAATCGTTTGAAGTGTAGTGGAAAATCTAGTGAAGCCTCAACCTCACGTTGCCTTCGTAGCCCGTCATTTTCCTCTTCCAAACAGCTGTTCCCTCAACAATGTATCTTCTGTGGAAAGCTTGAACAGAAAGTGTTTGGAAAGACTACTCGATGCAGTAAGTTTCCAGTATTTAAGGATGAGGATGGAAATTTGAGAGATCCTACTTGGAAACAAATTGAACCTCGAGCCCTAGAACTAGGACTACACAGTCTACATCGTATGGTACAAGGAGAGGACTTGTTTGCGAGAGAAGCAATGTTCCACAACTCTTGTCTAAAATCATTTAATCTCAAGTATATTAATCACCTGCGCGATAAAGAGAGAGATAGCAACCGTGATATCGACACAGACCAAAAACGTAAGGCTGCTGCACATCTGAAAGCATTCACTGCTGTTCTTAATTTTATTCAAGACCATGTGATTGGGCAGAAAGAAGTTGTGCAGCTTGCATCGCTTCGTCGCCTCTACATACAAGAGTTGGAGCGAAACGACTTTCCTAATCCAGCGTACAGAAGTGAGAAGCTGAAATCCCGACTTGAGAACCATGATATTCAAAAGTGCATCGCCTTTGTCAAATTCAATCCAGGTGACCAAGGGTTTAGACAATTTAACCTGGTCTAC
This sequence comes from Crossaster papposus, assembly GCA_037893245.1. Classification (NCBI taxonomy): domain Eukaryota; kingdom Metazoa; phylum Echinodermata; class Asteroidea; order Velatida; family Solasteridae; genus Crossaster; species Crossaster papposus. Next base: position 117,393 of record JBAIAA010000176.1, read on the forward strand.
AGTGCCAGCCTCTCTGTAGCAGATGCAGTGACATACGCCTATAAGCTGGGATCCCAATATAAATATGAAGACGCAGCCCTTTTTCTCCGAGGTATAATCCAGCGGGCATTCAAAGAGTCAACAGCACTTCCCTGGCCTCCAACAGCTGACGATCTTATGATCAAGTCATCGTCAGATGAACTCCTCCCACCTGACCTCTTGAAGTTCCTAAATTTTGTCATATCGGGTGATGCCGATGCGGAGAAGTGTGAAGAGAAAACTAGACGTGTCCTGCTCTCTATAGGCCAGGTATGTTATGTGCTTAGCTTTTTAAAGTAACGTTTAGTGTCAGTTAAACGCTTATGCTGTAGTAACAATTGTTGTATCATTTTAGTTGCTCTTCTGTAATCATGATCATCCATTTCTTTGCTCCTCAGGACATCTGCCGTGCTGTGACGAAGGGAGAGTGGAAAATGCCAAAACACATTCTTCTCTGTACCAGCATAAGGCACCTTTATCGCAGTAAGAATCTCACCACTATCCTCAGTAGACTGGGACACTGCGAGACATATAATTTCAGCTTGGAGCTTGAAACAGCGCTGGCAAAGGCTATTGATGAGGTATCTTCTTCCCTAACTCCCCAGATAATTACAGGAGAGGGCAATGATGTGTTTCATACAGAGTGGGATAATCTCAACAAAATAACAACGAACATCCATGGCTCAAACGTGGTAAACAGCACTGGTGGGATCATGATCCAGGAGGTGAAACCAGGGTTTGATAGCTCCAACCAAAATCGGACACTTCCTCTCTACAAGCGCAGTAATACACGTTCAGTTAATGTGAATACACCAGAGACACTGGCTCCTGTCCATATATTTGGCCGAGTCGGGCCCAAGTTTCCCAAGGGATCTGTGTTTACCCCACCAGCCATAAACAGTAAAGTGTACTCGAAATGCATCCATGAGTATCGTGTATGGTTACTTGCTCGCGTTGTTGGCAGCAGCGCACAGAAGCAACTTGTCCCAGGATTTGGTGGCTTCATCTCTTCAACGGGTACCAAACCCTCCCGAAAGTCAACTATTGACTATTTCACCCCCATCAATCAACCCTTCACCGAGTATGCAGTCATTAAGGATTTGCTAAAGCAGTCAGAGGAGGCCACCATGGAGGTGGGTCAGGAGTATGTCCTGAACACCTTCGATCTCGGTGGGTGCATGAAGGCCCTACCCCTTATTTGGAAATTCCCAGACGAGTACAAGAAGCATGTTATCACCCCAGGGCCATTCCACACCGGGATGAACTACATAAACATGTTGACTGGTCACAAATGCAGAGGCTCAGGCTACTCTGAAATCCTCATTGAGGCTGGACTGGTTACAAGTGGCTGCCTGGGTAGTGTGCTGAAAGGGAAGGCGTTCGCTAAAGCCCTGTTCTGTCTGAAAACAGTAAGTGAAGCCATGCAGCGGTTGCTGATTGAGAGATTCATTGAGGAGGAGAACGTTGATGTCACCAACCCAAAGGCCTTGTTCAACCTCATCCAAAGCTGTAGTCGTGAGACTCTAGACCTTGCATTGCAAGATCCTTCCACCCTTACCATCCTTGAGAAGCATGACACCTATGAGGACAAAGTGCGCAATGGTCACCTCGGCAAAACAGCTAAGTTCTGGCTCAGTGTCATTGACCACACCAGACTGCTCCTTATGCTACATTACTCTGTTAAGACGAACAACTTGGACCTTTTTCACAAATGCAACGGTGATATGGCATATCTTTTCTTTGCATATGACGGGCCAAACTACTCAAGGTAATTCACATTAAAGTACTTATGAACTATGATAGGATGAATTAACTGGTAGAATTTATTTCTTTGCCTGATTTTGTAGTCTTGATGCAACACATTTTGTCTTTTCACAGGTACTTGACATGGTTGGATGTGTTTCTGACGAATATTGATAAGTCTCATCCTGGCGCCAAAGGGTTGCTGAAGAAGGGTGGCATTGCAGTTGCACGTTCTGTCATCCCCGGCGCTCTCAGTGCGGTGGACAAGACGATGGAGGAGACTTTCATGAAGTTTGCTAAATCAACAGGTATTGAATTGCTTTTACAGCACACCTATTTAGTGTCATACTGAAGTCAGTGTGCCCTTGGGAGACTGACCAGTTTAGGATATTTTGACAGAATACCTTCCTCTTTTGGACAGTAACATTGCAACTTCTTTGTTTGAAATGACAAACAGCCGTACTAATATTATTCTTGTGTCTCTCCATCAACTATCTCTCCAGGTGGATTCACAGGGCTTTATACCATGTATGGTGCCTACCAGCGATGGTGCCGTACAACGTCAACCCGTGCTCAGTACTATGAGAAGATGCTTGATATATGTGGCTTGATCGACGACCCTGACTGCCCAAAAGCTGGGAAACACCGTGAACTGGAGAAAGCAGAGATAAGAAAGTCCGAGGAGGCAGTTCAACAAACCATATCTGCTATTCGCAACTTCACCAATCCTTTCTCCATAGTTGACAAAGACCACCTCTACAGCTTGGCGTCTGGTGCTCCTGCTTCCCCAGAGGTAGAGTTTGATGTGCTTCGTGCTGAAGAAGCTGGCAAGAAGGCAAATGAAGCATTCATCAAAGATCGATTTGTGAAAGGCTCTACGCAGTTTTTTGATCCAGTCAAGAAGCTGAAACTCAAGACGATGGAGGCCTCAAACAAAACAATAAAGCTCACTGCATCACAGGGAAAGGTATGCAAAATTATACTATAATAAAATATAAGATAAATATTTTTGAAATGTATACCAAACAAATTCGAATTAAGGTTTGACATTGTACACATGTTAATCGTTGCAGGTCATCCAATACCGTGAGCAGAGTGATCTTGCTTTCATGCTGCTCATCAAGTCCCAGCACCTGGCAGAGCCTCTGAACCTTGATGAGTTGATGCGGTATTCACTCACCCCTGTCCCTCATAGTCTTGGCACGGCTGATGGATTCTTCAACAAGACAAACAAGGCCGCAGTGCTTCATTTCCTGACGGAAGATGCTCCTGAGAATGTGCCTTATCCCAAAGATGCCCTCTACATCCAGGATGGTAATGCACTTTTTCACACCCTGACGAACCTCCCTCCCACGTTTGGTGAAATTTGCCTCAAGTTGCTCGATCAGATGGTTGCAAAGAAGAACTTTGTCTTTTCAACTGATTCATACCACGCCGACTCCATTAAAGCCCAGGAACGATTGCGCCGTGGCTACTCTCAACGTTACATCCTGGACGGACCGGCAACGCGTAAGCCAAGCGACTTCAAATTATTTCTGGCAAACGATAGCAACAAAACTCAGCTCTGTAAGCTATTACTACAGGTATGGAGTAGTAAAGGTGCAGCGCTTCGCCTCGAAAAAAGTGAGACAGCAATGACAGTGGTAGATGGCAAGGCGTATCGGATGGTCTCAGCAGATGGCGTCGTGAGTAGACATATTATTGAAAATTCATTTTTATATAGCTGTGAACTTCCATTAAAACATTGGTTAGCGTATTTTGTTACGATATTCTTTTAAATTTATTTCACATATTTTAGGTGACTGTACACGAGATCCCCGAGCTGGCGTCAAACCAAGAGGAGACGGACACCCGCGTTGTGCTCTACCTCAAGTATGCCGTCAAGATGGGGTACAAGTCAGCTGTAGTGAGGACGCCAGACACAGACATTTTCTTGATCCTCTTACACTTTGCACACTCAGTAGCTCTCACCATCTACCTTGATATAGGGACTGGAAAGCATCGCCAGATTGTGAATGTCAGTGAACTCGCAGAATCGAAGGGAGCAGACTACTGTACGACGATACTTGGCCTCTACGTTTTTACCGGGGAAGATGTAACGAGTGCATTTAAGGGAAAAGGCAAGGTTGGACCCTTAAAGAAGCTACAGAACAATCCCAAGTACCAATCAGCTTTCAGGTGAGAGTAGTTTCTAAAATGCTAAATGCAGTAGCATGTCATATGTCAATCTAATATTTTTGCAGTCAAATTCTTAAATTCTTATTTTGTTTCCTTCCTTTTCAGAAAACTTGGTGACGAATGGTCTGTTGAGCCAGAGGTGATTGATGAAATTGAGTCGTTCACATGTATGATGTATGGCCATACCCGGGAGAAGTCTATCAATGCCGTACGCGGCAGCATGCTGAAGCAGATGGTTGGGGAGGATGAGCAACTGACTACTAAATCTAGGGTAGATTTCTCCCGGTTACCGCCTTGCAGAGACAACCTTGTCCCACACATGCAACGAGTGAATCATCGTCTTGCGATATACAAGCGAGCTGATATGCCGATCTTCTGGTGCCCCAAACCCTATGATCCTGGACAGGGCTGGGAGAAGACAGAAGAGGGTATATTGGAACCAGTTTGGTCGTGTGGGCCTATTCTTCCCCCTTCTCTCATTGACCTCCTACAGAAAACTACTGTGGAGATTGAGGAGCAAGAGGAGCAAGAGGATGAAGAGATTGACTACGATGATGTACTTAATGATGATGACTAGCTATTTTATCAATCAAACAATCAACTCTCCATATTAAGCGAATAATAAACACCTAGGCCCTAATATATAAAACACGATTGTGGCAGAGAAGGACAAAAGTCAACAGGACCAGGGTGACTAGAAGTAAAATGAGTTTAATATACCAGAGAATAAAGCTCAGTACTCAGCACAACGTTAAATTCTTTTTGATAATTTCTTTTCAAATAGTAAAAAGAAACATTTACCGAAAGTCTGTGTGTAAGATGCGTAGTCCAAAAATTGTTCCAAACATTAATTTTCTTAGGAATTCCTGGATGGCCGCCAAGATGGCGGCCAAAGTTTTCTTTTAAAATCCAAGAAATATATTTAGGTATTGAATTAAGAGTACTTTCAATGCTTTGACATCAATGTAATAGTGACTGCAATGAATGACTTGTTTATTATTTTGGTTAACAACCCACCTGAGATTTTGAAAGATTGTGATTTTAAATTATAAATTTTTCCTTAATATTAAAGTTTTCACTTATCCCATTTGTTTGAATAACGGAAATAACATTCACAATTGATTTATTGTGCAAAATCAGTCTAGAAAATGTGCTTATTTGTCTCTCTACGATGTCAAGTACAAAAGTTATGCTGATAATTGATTCTTTTCGGAAATCCAAGATGGCCGCCACTGGTTTATTTTATATCTTAGGAGATTCATCTTGGTATCAAATTAAAGAGTACTTCCTAAGCTTTAAACTAAATGCAGGATTTACAAAAGTGAAACGGATTTAAGATGTTTATTCATTAAAAAAAACAATATATATATTTTACAAGAATTTGAGTATAAATTCTACTGATTTGTTCATATTTTGCCTGTTTTCATGTATCCAACTTGTCTGATTCATACAAATAACCATCTACAATGATTAGTGATGTAAAATTGATCTGAAAATAGGTTCATTTGTCTCTGTGTGATGTCTGGTTCAAACGTTATGCCGAATATCAATTTTTGTCGGGAATCCAAGATGGCCGCCAAAGATGGCCGCCAAAGGACCCCATGGGACAATATTTAATCTTGGGAACACCAAATTTCATTAACTAGACACCATAAGGATTACAAAAAAGTAAGTTAGAAAAAGGTATCCACGGGGTGCATGGGAACCCTCCCTTCCCACCAGACTAAAGGTACAATGATTAAAAGAGCCCATTCTGGACTTCTAAGCTCGGTATAATCGGTTATTATCACTGTTATGAGTACATGTACACTGTACACCTGTTAATTTAAAAATGGTAATACCTCTCGTGAAAATATGGCTGTACCCTACCCCAGAATATATTTTATCGGTAAATACCAGTAAGAATCGTTTACACTTCTCAGTAGCGGCCGTTCTTCATGATTTGTCTGTCAACTTCGGGGATTTATCTCCTCACCATAACCCATTCCGGGCAAAGCCCAAGTATACTTTGAGGTCCAACCTCGGATCCAAAATTCATGAAACTCTAAACTCAAATATAGGGTCTCGTCCTCTTACTTCCTTGGCGCCTAAAACTGGAATCCTTTAACAACGCTACCTTGGGAATTAAATTGGGACCCAGAACCTTAATTAATCAAACAATTTTGGCCTCCTGCCCAGTGCATCCTAAGGCCCAGTCTCGGCTCTAAATTTCGGTATGCCATCACCTATTATAAACAAATTGAAACATTGTTAATTTTTAGCCGATTTTTTTGCCGAAGCACTAACAATGCGCGCGAACCGACGCACACACGTATCGGTACTGTGCATATGTACATAACATGTATTTACTCAAGGCGCTGCAAATATCATCAATTGCAGACCCAAAGGGCATACCCGCCAACCTTAATCAGTGTTCTTTAGGCTCATCCTCGGATTTACCAAATTTATCAGATTTCTTAAAGGGAACCCAACCTATTTATTTGAGGTTCAACCGGTAAATCGACATTTTACTTTGATATATCACATTTCTTTCAGGGGTGACCTGCCTATTGTTACACCGAGGTATCTGAACTCGGCATCTGAACTCAATTTGGTTAACAGGATTTCTTTCGGGAACCCTGCCCATAGCCACCTCGAGGTCCAACCTCGATATCTAAACTTAATTTGGTTAAAGGCTTTCTTTCTGGGGACCATCCCCTCGCACTTCGAGGTCCCACCTCGGCTTTTAAACTTATTTTGATCAAAATTATTTATTTCGGGAACCCTAGCCCTTGCACCTCGACGTCCACTCTCGGCATCTTACCCTAATTAGATAAAAGGGTTTTCTTTTTTGGGACCCAGCCCCGTGGCACTTCGAGGTCCCACCTCGGCATCTGAACTCAATTTGGTCAACATTATTTCTTTAGGGGAACCCAGCCCCGTGGCACTTCGAGGTCCCACCTCGGCAAATTATCTCAATTTTGTCACAATTATTTCTTTCTGGGGACCCAGCCCATGGCACTTCGAGGTTACACCTCGGCATCTGAACTCAATTTGGTCAAAATTATTTCTTTCTGGGGACCCAGCCCATGGCACTTCGGGGTTACACCTCGGCATCTGAACTCAATTTGGTCAAAATTATTTCTTTCTGGGGATCCAGCCCCGTGGCACTTCGAGGTCCCACCTCGGCATCTGAACTCAATTTTGTCAAAATTATTTCTTTCTGGGGACCCAGCCCATGGCACTTCGAGGTCACACCTCGTCATATGAACTCAATTTGGTCAAAATTATTTCTTTCTGGGGACCCAGTCCCGAGGCACTTCGAGGTCCCACCTCGGCATCTGAACCTAATTTGGTTAACATTTCTTTTTGAGGACCCAGCCCCTTGCCATCTCGAGGTCCAACCTCGGAATCTGAACTGAATTTAGTTTAAAGGATTTCCTTTGGGAACCATGCCCCTTGCCCTATCGAGGTCCTACCCCGGCATCTGAACTTAATTTGGTCAAAGTTATTTCTTTCTGGGGACCCAGCCCCGTGGCACTAAGAGGTCCCACCTCGTCATCTGAACTTAATTTGGTCAAATGTATTTCTTTTGGGGGGACCCAGCCCTTTGCGGCCTTGAGATCCAACCTTGGAATCTGAACTTAATTTAGTTAAAATGATTTCTTTCGGGGACCCAGCCCCTTGCCACTACGGGGTCTAACCTCGAAATCTGAACTAACTCTGGTTTACAAGTTTTCTTTTAGGGACCCAGCCCCTTGCCACTACGAGGTCCAACCTCGAAATCTGAACTAACTCTGGTTTACAAGTTTTCTTTTAGGGACCCAGCCCCTTGCCACTACGAGGTCCAACCTCGAAATCTGAACTAACTCTGGTTTACAAGTTTTCTTTTAGGGACCCAGCCCCTTGCCACTACGAGGTCCAACCTCGAAATCTGAACTAACTCTGGTTTACAAGGTTTTTTTTTGTGTGTTTTTTTTAGGGACCCAGCCCATTGCCACTTCGAGGTCCAACCTCGGAATCTGCTCAATTTATTCAAATGATTTATTTCGGAGGACCCTGCCCTTTGCCCCCTTGAGGTCCAACCTCGGCATCTGAACTTATACAATTTCTTTCGGGAGCCCCTATCTTACTGCCTCGAGGTCCAACCTAAGAATTTGAATCTGATTAATCAAATTATTTAATGGAAACCTACCCCTTATGAGGCCATTGCAAGCTCTGAATAGAAACCTAAATTTAACTCATCCTGTTTCTTCTTGAGCAATTCGGACCCTTTTCATCTCTAGGTCCGACCCTAAACCAAAACAAACTTTCAGTGAATCTCCACAGGGTTTTGTGTGGATTTATAATAATTTCAAATATCATTGCCCATCTCCGTTTAACCTCGAGGTCCAACCTCAGATCTAACCTTTTACAATCCACGCTCCTGTGGGTTCGAGACCGAACTCGTATCAAAATAACATTTCACAGTACGTGTTCGGTTTTTAATCAAACTATCGGCTCAAAATGTGGCTATAGATACTTTCATGGAGTTTCTCAAACCCTTCCCCATAATTTCTATACATTGTCTCTGGGGTATAGACTCAAGATGTAAAGGACTCCAGATCAAAATCTAAGCTCAACGAATTGTCTTTGTTCCGTCTGCCAATAATGTTAAATCCATCACGATCTCCATAATATATCGGGTCTGTAATTTGAAAAGGTCTTACTTGCGAATGTCACATACGTACCAGAATACCACAACTATAAACCACTGCCTTATTCACCATTTTACACATGTATATCGCAATAAGACTTAATGTATAAATACTTAATTCACCTGTAAGTCCGAGGTGGATGCAGTCCCCTGGACGGCGACGTCAGCCGTTGACGTACTGTGAGTCAGACCCGGGGGCCCGAGCCTTGCAGTGCCGGTGTGTCAAGCCTCGGTGCCAGTGTGAGTTTTACGCAGTTTGGTCGGCCTGCCGAAAAACTGTTCACCGAGTGGGCCGGCCTCCACACGAGCCATCAGCCGCTCGAAATTTTGCCGCTTACCCCCTTTCGGAGCCAGGGTCAAAGGGTGGCCGAGCCACTCCTTGTCCAGACCGAACAACTGGTCTACGTCTTCCCAGCCGTCTTGACGCAGGTTTTCAAAATACTTGGCAGAGATTTTGAACGCAGCACAAAGCCCTTTAGAAGCGGGGCTTGCCTTAGTCTCTAGGCATGCCCTCGTAGGCGCCCGGCTTCTCCTGGAAATGGAAAGACGTTGATAATTGAAATACGAACACAAAAGGGCAACAAACGGAATGGCTAAGAGTGCCAACTGCTGTCAGTGTTTAAATAATATCACGGACTTATATAGCCACTCGACTGTTAAAACCTATGCACTGTCATGTTCCGTAACCTACGCTTGGACTGTATAAAATAGGGATCAAATGGAGCCGATCCCAAACTTCGCCCGACTATATAAAATTAGATTATATGTGTATATATATGAGTGTCACACGGTACGAAACAGTCTGTCCATAAATAAATATGCCAAAGTTATTTTAACTCGTATCCTGAATTTATTTCATATATATATATATATATTTATATATCTCCAATGAAATCGGCATCTATCACAATTCAAAGTGCTCGTCGGCCTTTTTTTTTTTTTTTTTTTTGCTAGCAAAAATATGTTAAATCTCAAAACAATGGAGCATCAAATATAGGCTAGGGTAAACACAACCCGCTATTGTGTACAACCGGGAGCCTTGAGGATGCAATATTATCCACTTTGTGCTAACCTTCTGCACATGCCAATGACGCCTTGTGTTCCTGCGCCTATTTAATTTGAAATCTATAAGCACAATTTGTAAATCGAATATCTTCGAAATATAAATGATGAGGCTATCTTACCTCCACAATATCGTACGTGATGTCCATGTTTGGCGTTCAGAAACATATAACGGAGATCGAGAGAATTATAGCAGCCGACGCAGCCGGGACTAGGGGGAATAGGGAGCGCACTCTGCGGCCACGCCCTACCGTTGGAATTCGACAAATGTCGAACAGATTACTCGAGCGCGACCATGCGTGCCCACCGACAGCGCTGACTTCACGGCCCGTCGACTCACAATAAAATCGAACGCCCGAGCATGTTATTGACGCAACTGGAAAATCATGCCACCATACATGTACCAGCGCCGTACTGTGCTATGAAATACGGCAAATGTTGAGTTTTGCGACAGCTCTAAAATAATAAGAACTAACAAGAATGATCAAACTATACATATCAGCCGTACCTTTTGGTACTGTAGGAACCCACAACACAACATTTAATTTACCAAGAAAACTCGCCAAGTAATTTGGCAGGACAAGCTGATCTACCCCACTTTCCATTCAATAAAAGGAACAGTCTTACCAGCTATTTGTTTCCAACAGGTCCACTCCAACATGCCGACAAACTACACATTACTCTCCCGATCCCATTTCCCCAAAATATCATAAAGTCCACAGGGAATCATAAATATCGCCAGCGAGGCACAAGAGCACCCGCTGGCGTGGCGCTAGAATCACGAATGGCTTGATGTTTCTTCTGTCGCCCTCATTGTCTTGAGCGGTACAAATAGTCCGAATGGCTATACGCACGCCCCCGTCGTCGAGGGGCGACATACAATATAGGTTGGTTTTCTGTGCACGTATTTCCACCGCGTCGGTCGAAACATACGTTAGTATTTACGGCAAAGCGCCATTAGATGGGCCTGGAGTTCTCCGCTTTACTGAATGGAAGTTGACGTTCGATACGCGTGACGTTCGGTACGCGTGACGTTTGGTACGTTCCAAGGGTAACGGGGTTCGGGTGAGGTTCGGGCGAGATATTGCGAGAATGGGAGAGGCTTCGTAGGCTTGGTTCGTAGCAAAGAATCTATCCCATATCTAAACCTAGTATCGATTCTGGAGCCCGAACAAAGCAGCAGTGCAATTAGGTTACTATTGGTGATCTGGTATTACTCATAGATGAAATGACCCCAAGATACCTTTGGCCATCGGCACTGGTCATTGGGGTTAATAAAGGTAGAGATGAATTAATCAGATCGGTTAAAGTCAAGACCAGATCGACAGAGCTTGTGCGACCTATAAGTAAGATAATTCTGCTTGAATCTGCTATTCCACCATGTTAGGATACCTAATCACTTGTCCTGAAAACCGCCATCCATCCCAGCGTAAATATCCTTGTAATATTTTGGTCGTGTAATTATTAGTAAAATATAATGTGTTTTTGTTGTTGATATAACTCTGTATGAAATGTTTTTTTTTGCTACCTGTGTAACAGCATAATATGCTTATTGGCGGATTATAGTATGTATGTATCTTAAATATTATTTATTTAATGGGGGAGTGTTATCGTCACCGCTATGTATTTGTCCATCTGTTAAATGATTGTTCCCTTATTTGCATAAGCCGTAGGTCTGAGCATGTTTGGTATGTAATTACGTAATTTCTGGTCGCCCCACTTAACCACCGAGGCGCGCGGGGGAGATTGAGTCAGTTGCGTTCACGCTCCCAACTAACTCACTTCGTTTTTTCTGTAGTCAACCATTTGTAAGTATTTTTACCTTTGATTTATATCATGTTTATTTCCGAAGAAGTAATTTACCTGGAAGCATTTATCTTAAGGTTTATATTGCTGTTAAATTGTTTGTCTTCTAGTTTATAAGCCTTTTAATGTACACTAGAAATATCCGAACATTCCTCAGAGCCAACGCCCTTTATAGTTCATGGTGCGTCGGGGAAACAAATATAAATTCTTAGTTTGGGTTAGTAATTGCAAATTACTAGAATGATAGTGGTATTTGTTGAATTATATACGTGTATTTATTATTTGTGCAGCACCCCAGAATGCCGCCGTAAATTCCTGTTTATCTCGCTGTGTGTGCGGACGATCCCTTACCCCGGGAACGATTGTAAGTTTATATACGGGTTTCTTTATTTTCATAACTGATTGATTGTTGCTCCTCTGTAACTGATTTTGCCGACAAGGTGCTGCCCGAATTTCTCCAAACCTAATGTAATTATTTTATTGCACATTTGTATTTCTTTAAATTATAATGCTTAATCCTAACCATTTTGTGTATTTTGCTTTAGTTTTCACCTGCCTGCATCAGCGGTGTGCAAAATAAATAGGGGTAGCCTAATGGATCCACGGACTTCGTCTCGTTATTTTAGTGGTATATACAGCGACAGAGTCCGAACAGACAAACATCTGGAGGGTGGATGGTAAAGAAGAAGGAGAGAAAAAAATGTAACCGCTGCTGTCCACTAGAACATGGGCACAGATAAAGAAGTACACATAATGTATAACTTGTACCGACCTGCTTTACCTTGTCGTTCATCCACTCCTCGACCAGACTTAACACTGACAGTCTCTTATCTTGCGCCCTCACGCGCCGCAGTGCAAATAGCCAAATTATTTGTCACCTTCAACCATTTTGATCGCTTCTGTAACTCGGGCAGGTACAGTTTCAGCCATTTACGCCAAAATGTATCAGCGAGATGTTGCACATGTCTCCAGCGCCTGCGGAAAGTATCAGCGTGGTCAAATTTGCCTGGTGGTATGCTAGTACCTTTTCTCAGTAGTAACAAATGATTTGGCGTTAGTGGTGTTGAGTCACGCGGGTCATCACTGAGTTTGGTCAGTGGACGCCCATTAAGAATACATTCGACTTCACAGAACAGGGTCTCTAGTATTTCATCAGTGAGTCTGACGGATCTAGGGAGCACAGCAGCCATTACTCTTTTAGTTACCCCAATCATCCGTTCCCAGACTCCTCCCATGTGGGATGCAGTAGGGGGGTTAAAGTGCCAGACAATGTTTTCATTTACAGCATAGGCATCAATTAATTTACGAGAGAGACCCTTCATACTGTTTCTCAATTCTGATTCACCCTTGACCAGATTAGTACCATTGTCAGAAAACACGACCTCAGGTTGGCCTCTGCGGGCAACAAAACGTCTAAAATCATTCAGAAAAGACTCGGCCTCCAAAGAATCCAATTTCTCTATGTGAACAGCTCTAATACTCAAGCAAGTGTACAGGCAACCATACGTTTAATTTCAGACCTACTATATTTTACATGAAATGGTCAAAAAATATCAACGCCTATGTATGAAAATGGCGGCTTACCCCCAACACGCTCCTTCGGTAGATCTGCCATAATTTGCGTACAAGGCTTGGAGTATAGGCGTTTACATGTAACACATGCCCTAATTATTTTCTTGACAAGAGGCCTAGCCTTGACTAACCAGAAGTGTTTTCTGACGATACCCAAGACCCATTCGATACCCACATGGGCAACATTATGTATGTCTTTGACAATAGCCGTAGCAATTACATGTCCACCTGAGATTATGCAAGGATGTTTACCCTGAATATCGCCTTCTTTCAATCTACCACCTACTCTAAGTAAACCACATTCATCCAAAAATGGATTCAGCGTTCGCAGGGGGCTAGACACTTTAACGGCTTTACCCCGATGTACTCGTTCTAATTCTGAGCTGAACATCATAGACTGACTTCTATGAAGTAGAATAGCTTCGGCATGACGGATCTCTTGTACTGAGAGACTTCCTTTAGACTTGCACCCTCCAAGAAATTTGACAAATCGAAGCCACCAAGCCAAAGCTCTTTTCATTCTGTACCATGACGAGTAATGCTTCATTATTTTACAAAGTGGACCATCTGAAACGTCATCTGGGTTGTATTTCACTGGGAGATCATTACTCTTAACCACCTCACACACTACGACAGATGCAGTTTTCTTCACTTCAGGATCATCACACAACAACTCGTCAGGATCAACGTCAGGTAAGTCCCACTCACTCTTGTATTGGTGCAACTTATCAGGGCCATTCAGCCACTTAGCTTTGTCCCATTTAGAATAGGACAGTCCCCTCGTAACTAGATCAGCAGGATTGGCCTTAGTCCCGATATAGAGCCACTGGTCTGGATTACTGTGTTCTCTAATCAGGCTTACTCTGTTGCCTACAAAAACATGGAATCTCCTACTATCATTACGAATATACTTTAACACAATTTCGGAGTCTGTCCAAAAATACGACTGACCAAGATCAACATCCAACTCTTGTCTCAACAAAGTATCAACCTTGACGGAGAGAACTACAGCCTGCAGTTCCAAACGTGGTATTGTACACAACTTTAAAGGGGCAACTTTGTTCTTGCTCATGATCAGCTGCACATGGATCATACCTTGTTTATTTGTACAACGAACATAACTACAACAACCATAGCCTTGTGAACTGGCATCAGAGAAATGGTGAAGTTCGATTATGGCGTCATCAAATCTACAAGGCTTTATGCAACGTGGAATCTTCAATTGACTCACCGAATACAACGATTGCACCCAAAGATTCCAATCTCTCTCTAGGGCCGGTGGCACTCTCTCATCCCAAGACAGTTTTCGAGCCGTTGCCTCCTGAAAGAGCAGTTTCCCTGTAAGTATCACTGGACCTAATAAACCTAGTGGATCGAATATCGATGAAACTATACTGAGCATTCTCCTCCTCGTTAACAAATTGTGTCCAATACGCTCAACTTCGAAAAAGAATTCGTCAGAGGAAACCACCCACTTTATGCCCAAGGCTCTACTCTCAGATTGAGAGCCCAGTTCACGAACTTCCTTAGCTCTACATTCAACAGACACTTCAGACAGTAACTCCTTGTCATTGACGACAAATTTAGTCAGCTTGAAACCACCTTCACGTAGGGTCTTGGGGGTCTCCGTAATCACGACCTTGGCCTGAGACTTGGAAGCAATTGAACTGAGACAATCATCAACGTAAAATGATTTAGTTACTGTGTACCTAACCAGGGGATCGACACTCGAGGCATCAATGACTGTTTGCTGCAGAGCATACGCTGAACTTGATGCGCACCAAACTCCACCGAATAAATGTGACGTCATCCGAAAGCAAGTCAGTTGACCATCAATGTACCATAGAAACCTGAGGGCATCTCTGTCCTTCACTGGTATCCTTACCTGGTTATACATGGCCTCAATGTCTGCCTGGATGGCAATGCTGTGCTGGCGTAATCGCAACAAGACAGGTAAGAGTTTGTTGATCATATCTGGACCTTGTAGACAACGTTCGTTCAATGATTTACCTCGGTACTTACTGGCACAATCAAAAACAAGCCTGAGCTTGTCTGGTTTCTTGTCTGACTGGACTGCATGGTGAGGGAGAAACCAAGTTCTGTCGATGTTAAACAACTCACACCCTGGGACTTCTTCGGCATAACATTATCTCGTAGTTTCTCAACACCAGCCTTTTCCATCTCAACTGAACATAATTCGGGAATCTAATAATAATAATAATAATAATAAGATTTGTATTGCGCACATATCCACCCTGCTGGGTGTTCAAGGCGCAGAGACCCTAAAAAACAAACAAAGTAATATTTAACTTGAAAGAAACAATAACAAATGAGAGGAACAAATAAATTAGTTCTTGAAAACCTGAGACATGAGATAAGTTTTGAGAAGTGATTTGAATTTTGTTGTACACAGACAAGATCTAAGATTAAGCGGTAAAGAGTTCCAGATGTGTGGTGCAGCTGCAGAAAAACGTCTGTCGCCCCACGAGTGTCGTGACTTGGATTCCTTGAGGAGAAGCATGTTGCTGGATCGTAGGTTCCTTGATGGAGTGTAAACTTGAAGAAGTTCTGAGATGTAATGGGGAGCCTTGCCATTGAGTGCTTTGTGGACAATTAGCATAAGCTTGAAGATTATTCGTTGAGAGACAGGGAGCCAATGAAGTTGTTCCAGGATGGGGGTGATGGAACAGGATTTTTTAGAGAGTGTAACCATGCGGGCTGCGGTGTTTTGGAGGCGTTGGAGACGAGCAATCTGGTTATGCGGAAGACCATAGAAAAGGGCATTGCCGTTGTCAAGGCGAGAAGTGACAAATGCATGAATTACTTTTTCTGTAGCGCTCTTGTCCAAAAACTTGCGTATTTTACCGATGTTCCTGATGTGAAATGTTGAGAGACGAATGACGTTGTTGATGTGTGGTTGAAGTGTCATTGACGAATCAAAAATAACACCCAAGTTCCGAGCCTGCAACGAGGGAGCTATCTGAGCATCACCGATGGAAATGTATGGCACTGAAACTTTTGATAATTGTTGACGTGATCCAAATAAAAGGAACTCTGTCTTGTCGTCATTTAACTTCAGGAAGTTCTGTTGCGTCCAGTGGCGAATCTCTTGGATACATTTCTCAAGTCTTTCAATGGAGGCGTTGGCATGTTCTCGAGAAGATTTAAACGTGATGTATAGCTGAGTGTCGTCCGCATAGACATGGTAATTCAGGTTAAATTTTAAAATGATGTCACGAATTGGCAAAGTGTACAGCGTAAACCACTGTGGGCCCAGTACTGACCCCAACTATTTCAACAATGACAGATTGGGTATTAACTTCTTGCAAAGTTTCCAATTGAGTAAGCACAAGAAATGCATTTTGCATGTCATCGGCAAACTGTTGCATCTCTTGGGCTGACCTGACTGATTTACCTTATCTTAATTCTCGTACGAGACGTTCTGTAACCAAGTGGGCATTACCAAAACTGGTATCCAATATTGAGAGAGCCTGACTATACCCAGTCTCACCACCTATTAACTGGCAGCCCCTAATCGCTTCTTTGGCGGAGCCTGCGGTGTACTGCATTAATCTGGACAATTTGAGATCGGGGTCCTCACATATCTTATCTACGTTGACCTCAAAAGCCCTCGTAAACTGATGAAAATGCAACGGGTTACCGCTAAATACATCAAGCTCTACCTTGGGCAGATTAAGCAAACGCAATAACTCATTACGCGACAAATCTTCGGAGGTATCTGAGGTAGGAAGATTTTCAACCTTAATATCGGTGGATTTACTGTAATTTTTGACCTTATCCAAAACTGAAATATAATCACCTTGCTCGTCATAAAAATACATATCACTTTCATCAATATCATAGTCTTCAGTAAGTGTATCATGATACTCATTATGGGTTGATGTGAATGTTTTGAACAATTCCTTAAGTCTAAAAACACGATCCTTAATAACATCTTTGTTATCCTCAGCTATGTACTGTTTAATTAGATTAATTTCTCTAGTTACCGCACTCTTGGCTGTAGTCCTGGCAGTCTTCAGGTGCGCAATGACTGCGTGATGAGACGATGATTACTGCAGCTTGCGGATACTGGGATGATGACGGAGTCGAAGGTGACGGAGACGAGGGTGATGATGACGAAGATGGCTACAGGGGTGAGGATGGCGGCAACAGAAACATGGGGTGGCAATGACGGAAGCTTCGGGGATGACTGGGAATGACCAATGGATGGGCGATTTTTTTCACTGTCGCTGTATATACCACTAAAATAACGAGACGAAGTCCGTGGATCCATTAGGCTACCCCTATTTATTTTGCACACCGCTGATGCAGGCAGGTGAAAACTAAAGCAAAATACACAAAATAGTTAGGATTAAGCATTATAATTTAAAGAAATACAAATGTGCAATAAAATAATTACATTAGGTTTGGAGAAATTCGGGCAGCACCTTGTCGGCAAAATCAGTTACAGAGGAGCAACAATCAATCAGTTATGAAAATAAAGAAACCCGTATATAAACTTACAATCGTTCCCGGGGTAAGGGATCGTCCGCACACACAGCGAGATAAACAGGAATTTACGGCGGCATTCTGGGGTGCTGCACAAATAATAAATACACGTATATAATTCAACAAATACCACTATCATTCTAGTAATTTGCAATTACTAACCCAAACTAAGAATTTATATTTGTTTCCCCGACGCACCATGAACTATAAAGGGCGTTGGCTCCGAGGAATGTTCGGATATTTCTAGTGTACATTAAAAGGCTTATAAACTAGAAGACAAACAATTTAACAGCAATATAAACCTTAAGATAAATGCTTCCAGGTAATTAAATTACTTCTTCGGAAATAAACATGATATAAATCAAAGGTAAAAATACTTACAAATGGTTGACTACAGAAAAAACGAAGTGAGTTAGTTGGGAGCGTGAACGCAACTGACTCAATCTCCCCCGCGCGCCTCGGTGGTTAAGTGGGGCGACCAGAAATTACGTAATTACATACCAAACATGCTCAGACCTACGGCTTATGCAAATAAGGGAACAATCATTTAACAGATGGACAAATACATAGCGGTGACGATAACAGTATCGATTCTGGAGCCCGAACAAAGCAGCAGTGCAATTAGGTTACTATTTGCAGATTTCGAAAAAGTTTACAACCGAATTATTAATAAATATCTTACTTATTTGAAAGAAAATAAAGTGTAGACATCCAGCAAAATTATTTTATTTAGCGCATGCCTTTTTGAATGTCACGCTATTCCAAGTAAGCGTGCACGCAAAGTACACGCTAACGTCACGCAAAGTACATGTAACGCAAACTTTAGCGTGCCTTTTGTGAATAAGGCCCCCTTAACTGCTCCGCAATGCTCTTACCTACGCAGCCCTGGCATTACTGAGCCGCGTTGCTCCTACGCAGCACTGGCCCTAACTGCTCCGCAACGCCCCTACGCAGCCCTGACCTTAACTGCTCCGCAATGCTCCTAAGCAGCTCTGACCTTAACTGCGCCGCGATGCTCCTACGCAGCCCTGACCTTAACTGCTCCATAATGCTCCTAAGCAGCTCTGACCTTAACTGCGCCACGTTGCTCCTATGCAGCCCTAACCCTAACTGCTCCGCAATGCTCCAACGCAGCCCTGACCTTAACTGCTCCACAATGCTCATAAGCAGCCCTGACCTTAACTGCGCCGCGATGCTCCTACGCAGCCCTGACCTTAACTGCTCCATAATCCTCTTAAGCAGCTCTGACCTTAACTGCTCCGCAATGCTCATAAGCAGCCCTGACCTTAACTGCGCCGCGATGCTTCTATACGCAGCCCTGACCTTAACTGATCTGCAATGCTCCTACGCAGCCCTGACCTTAACTGCTCCATGATGCTCCTATACGCAGCCCTGACCTTAACTACTAGGCAATGCTCCTAAGCAGCCTCTGACCTTAACTGCGCCACGTTGTTCCTATGCAGCCCTAACCCTAACTGCTCCGCAATGCTCCACAATGCTCCTAAGCAGCCCTGACCTTAACTGCTCCGCAATGCTCCAAAGCAGCCCTGACCTTAACTGCTCCACAATGCCCCTAAGCAGCCCTGACTTAACTGCTCCGCAATGCCCCTAAGCAGCCCTGACCTTAACTGCTCCGCAATGCCCCTAAGCAGCCCTGACTTAACTGCTCCGCAATGCCCCTAAGCAGCCCTGACTTAACTGCTCCGCAATGCCCCTAAGCAGCCCTGACCTTAACTGCTCCGCAATGCTCCTAAGCAGACCTGACCTTAACTGCTCCGCGATGCTCCTAAGCAGCCCTGACCTTAACTGATCCGCAATGCTCCTGAGCAGCCCCCCCCCCCCCCCCCCCGACCTCAACTGTTCCACGATGCTGCTTGTTCAATGTTGGCACCTCTGATGTCTATAGAAGTGTTGAGCGATGCATTTCGAGGGGTATTTGGGATCATATCGGTCAGATTTGAAGACCAGGACTGTTTAATGTTCTCGGCCTAATGGCTGTAATGGTGACAAGATGTGACAAGATAAGACAATAGACAAAAAATAGTCAATTACAGCCCTTATACTAGGGCTAGGAAGGTCCGTACAGTATTAAATCCAGCGCGACTGCAATTGGCAAGAGTACTGTACTATTATTTACTTGTTTATCAAGAATCTTTATTGTCATAGGTTCCAAAACTTATCAATTTTAAGATTTATTTGAAATGAAATAATGATGAAACTCACCATACGCATCAATATCTTGTTTGATAAAACGAACAAAATGTCGCCCTCTCTATCAGCATTATTAGTATGGACATATGGGCCTCCCTAATTAACACATTTTGTGGATGTTACTGCAAATAAGATACACTATTTGCAGATTTCAAAAAAGTTTACAATTTATTATTAAGAAATATCTTACCTATTTGAAAGAAAATAACGATTGTAGGCATCCAGCACAATTATTTTATTTAAAAAAAATCAAGATCGCCCAAGGCCATCTAAAAAAACACCACGAGAACCACTGCTTGACGCCGGTTGAAAACGAACGCCGTTTTTTTTTCTGCTTTTCTTTGCATCCATGATTGTAGAACTTTGAAGAGGTCAGTTAAACGATATTTACTATAAAATACCCCCAAATCCACCTTTTCGTGATAATTCAAGCAATTACCAATAGTGTATTCTACCTTTAAATGTCATTTAATGTTTTCTTTGAATTGCTTATACCTAGAAACATAATATTAGGCCTAGTTAGAAACTCGTTGATTTTTTGTGTCATTTTTTAATGTCAAGGTACTACGAACAAAAATATAATTTTGTGGACGCCATCTTGGTTATAGATACTTGATGAGTTTTGGGCATTCTAAATAATAATGTTATTAGATTCCTTAACTGTGTTTGCAATTGTATTGATATTTGTATTATGTTTTATTGCAAACTTACGATAAACATTTAAATTTGTTGTCATTTTTGTGTGCAGTGCAGCAACCGCATTTGTGGACATCCCTGCATCCAGCATGCCAATGGCACGTTCCCGCATGATTTGCGACATCTGTGGCATGGCGACTTCTGATGAAATTTGACATTTTGAGGTGGCCTTTTATTGTCCCCGGTATAAGGAGTGTCCGAGTACTGGTCACTGTTAAAGCAGCGTCTGGACATGCCACATCTGTGTTGTGGGTGAAATCACTACATCCCTGAGCAATTTCTCACTGGCAGAGATGGACACGAATGTTGTTTACAAATCAAGACAAATAACCATTTTGGGGGCGTTTATATTTTTGTGGGCGTTTATATTTTTGTTCAGTGTATATGCCTAGTATTTGTTTAAGCAAGCTAAATATAGATATTTTAAGGTGAAATAAACATATTTAATAATGTCACGTTATATGAAACCAAAATAATTTGATAAATCAAGTTTTAAAAATGTAATGAGCAACAGGTGGATATAATCTTATGGGTTACCATGACAAGTTGTACTCGACAAGTTGTTCCAAGTTGTACTTTACAATCACTAACTAAACTGTTGATTAGAAATTACAAGTTGTGGTTCATAACTATTTAGTTTGCTAGTATTTTCGGTTTACATATAGCCGTTTAAATATATCAAAAAGATTACCATTAAATATTAGAGCAATCACAAGTTGTGATTTATAACTATTCAGTTAATAGCATTCTATTTTAATATTCAACATTTAATGAGACAAAACTGTTGCTGAGGAATCCCAAGATGTGGTTCATAACCACTTTGTTTGCTTATATTCAACAGAATAGGTGTGAGGTAAGTTTAGTCCAGGAACAATATGTTTTGACCTCAAACAAATTGCAAAAAATGGAAATTCACCACAATGCATTTCTAAAAGGTCCCCACAATGACATATTAAAAGTCTTTAAAAATTCAAGTGGTGGAAATATGACTAATTTGACTAATATGACATAAATCGTTAATCCCTGCCGCGTAATATATTTATTCCCATATTTGGGTATATATATATTTTTTTAATTTATTTTGGTGATTCTACTTGCATATCTCTACTTCAATAACATTTTCTAAAGCATATAAGTGACTAAATAATTATGAGAATATAGTAATTATCCCAAATGACAACTTCGTGACATATAAATGTGCGCACATTACACTGTCTCTAGATATCATCAAGTAGTCAGTATAAATTCACCAAGTTGCTTACTGGCACAGTTATCATATTAAAACCTTATGGAAGATCATATGAACAATGATAACATTGTGATATTTAGCCCAGCAAACAAAAACTGGGGGGAAATGGTGTGTCTATAAATTGGGCGAAAATGTAGTTAAAGGATTGCCTAACATGGGAGACTTGAACAAGTTCAAGGAAAATACTAAGGGAATAAATGTGTGTTCGAGAGGTTTTAATCACTCTGTTTAATACCGCTTGGAGTCTGGGTGCTGATAATTACCCGAGCCGAAGGCGAGGGTAATTATCAGCACCCAGACTCCAAGCGGTATTAAAATAGGGGGGAACGATTTTCTCACTCGAAACATAACTAGTTTTTGGCATCCAATCTTAACATCTTGTCATTTGTAGTTGAAAAAAGGTTGTTATTTACCTTAATTTTTATAATCCAATGAACAAAATTGTAATGAAAATGAAAAAAGCAGTCGAACAAAATTAACGTTGATGTACCGTTGATGCACGTGGAGATTGTGCACAAATACTCAAACGACGTTAACAAATACCTCCACTAAAAAAGGCAATAATAATCGATAAATTGTGAAAAATTCTGCTTCGAACCCACTATTTTTTTTCCCATGGATACGTTAAAAAGGATGTAGCAGTGATCATAGGTCTACTGATTTAAAAAAAAAATCTGTCTGTGAACCCCATGCGTTTTATCGTGTTATTTTAGAACGAAAATGGCATCTCCCAAAAAAACAGTTTCGTGTAGATCGTGCCTGTGTACCTGGCTTTGTGGACGTAGCGGAAATCACTGAATTCGGGGAGCGATGCACGGAGCTCACCGAGTGCAATTTGTAGGTATTTCAATGGTGCGCTTCGAGGTAGCGATCTATACGTATTTACTGTATGAGATGTGCGGCTCGTGAGCATGAAAGAATGAATGAGATACATTTCAACGTTGGTGGCGCACGTTTTAGGGCCCCCCCCCCCCCCCCCCGAACCTGTACCTCTCTATAAGCCACTTTGGAGTTCCGACTGCGCATGTGCACAACAAGATTCAACAATTTTTCTCAAGGATATAAACACGGCAGACAAATGCACACAAGGCTATGGGGGACGTGGTAACCGAATCTGCATTCTGTGTATTTTCTTTTGAAATCGAAAAGACGATGGGCACTTTGTTCGAACAAAAGTTTGGCCACACAAAACACCTGAAAACACCAAAACGTAAACAAAAATATGTTACTTAGTAACTTTAAAACACGACGATCTCTTGAAATTTGCTGGTACCCCGCTATGCTTTTGCACGCAATCGATGAAATGTTTATATCAAAAGAAAAATCGTCAAATCTTCATGTGCGCATGTGCAGTTGGAATACCGAATTGGCTTATTATTGACAATTATATTCTTTGTGCCTTAAACCATACGTTTAAACAATTCATTTGTATTTAAAACTGTGTCTGGTTGCAATATTGGGAAATGGCAGCCATCTTTAATTTTTGAGTAAGCTCCAGGGTGATATTTGGGGACTTTTCGTATCTTTTGTTATTGTATTATGAATTGATGGGTGGTTAGTTTACAAGATACTGACGATGGCAAGTATTAACTATTAGCTTGATTAAGGTAGTGCATGTCAAAGTTAGTAAAACATCGAAATGCATTTGCTAAATTTCTTGCATGAGTTGGAATGAATGAACACATGGTTACACCCAGAAGCTCTCCTGCTAGATCCTCCATTACAGCACCTGCAGCAATAAACCAAAAGGTATAATTTATAAATAAAACCCTAGTGGGCATATTTCTCAACCCTTATTGAATTTGGATTCTCATCATTTCTCAAGCTTTTTAACAGCAAGTTTAGATCACAACAATATTAATTTACAATGTATCACATAGTAGACCGAAAGCTAGGTTGAGTTTAATTGATTATTTGAGCACAAATGAATTGAGGGTACCAATCGACTGTCTTATAAGTGACCTGAAATAGTATTTGTAACTTAAGAATGAAACAATGGATAAAGCTACTTAAACACTATGGGCTGTAACTACGAAAGCTGTTTAAGCCATTAGATGTGTATAAATTAGTAGTCACTGTTTAAACCTGGTGTCTAACTTCAAACAAGTACTACAAAGCTTGTTTTAGGTTAGCCGCGTTTAAATGACCATTGGAGTTAAACATGTGTTTATAACAAACAATAGCAATTCTTAAACATGGTACGGGGGTTGTTTAGTGAGTATTCTGAGCCATTTAGAAGCCAGATATGTACACAGAAAAATCAGAAAAATCTTCTTAATTGCACAAGAGGAGGCTAACTAACAAGAAAATCGTCATGGTCGCCAACACCAACGTGCACCAAGAGTTTTTAGGAACAAGGTGAAACCCTTAGAAGAGTATGACGAAGAACATTTCATCAGACGTTTCAGAGTTAGCAAAGACACGTTCAACGATTTACTTGGACTTCTCGGATTGTATTTAGAACACCCAATTCTTTGTTGTCCTTATAGCAGATCGGCTTTTCCGGTCAAACGAGATGGACATTTCTGAAGTGATAGCTTTCCAGGCATCAGCTTGTTTTCTGGTTGGCTTTAGTGTCACATCGTTTGTCACCAATAATGAAAACAAAAGTTCCTCATTGTCTCAGCGAGAGCCATCCTTTCGTCAGCAGTGAAATTGTCACCGCGTTGCCTGTTGGTATCAGCCATATGGCTCAGGCTGTAGAGTATCTAAGTAAAGACCTGCTGAAGATTTATCTACTGAGGCCTATCATTATGTTCATACTGTTGCGCAATCCTCTATATTACAATGTATTTAACAATAGGGACCACGGTCCATAAGTTTAGACTGTCCAAGTTACATGAGGATAACTAAACAACCATTTCAGATATTTAGTAAGAGTTGTTTAATTCAGGTGTTTAGGAAGACGCGTGTAACTTGGATTTATCCACGTCCATTTACAACACTCGCATAAAGATAAACAGCTTTCGTAGTTACAGCCCTATGTGTTTACTTCATTTGTTTATTTGTTTATTTCACATATTTGAACGCCTAAACAGCAGAAGCTGGTTTCAATAGAAGCTTGTGAGTTTGCGAGAAACCAAACTTTCGGGCTATAGGAGCTTCAAAGCTTGAAATACTTTTTTTTGACGCTGTTCTTTTTACTAGGTAAATAAAAACGTTTAAATAAATTAACAAAATCATTTCAATTTGAAATGTTAACGATATATCAAATTAGAAAAAACGAGGACCACAAATTTTAGTTACGTCATTCCATTGTTCTCGTTCACGCGCTAGTCTTTCTAAAGCGTAGACCACATCGTCGTAATATAAATTATGTAAATGTGCAAGTCCTATAAATACGCACACCAACATGCAGTACACATATTTCGGGGCTGGGCTTTTTCTTCCAGACAATGAGCCAATCACGCTGCATCTTGTACGCTCATGTCAATGTTTAAAACAAAATTATTTTTCTTCAAAATTTAGACATTCGAGCATGTTTTTATACATTGTCAAATTAAGTAATGTATCATCTATATTTATGGGCGTTTCATTGATCAGATCTCTGTAAAAACAAATTATTATTATAAAAAAAATCAACTACACCAAAAAAATTTGTTCTATAGCCATTCTCATGGTTGTGCCCGGACGTTCAATGTTACATTCACCGGTCTATGATATATAATTAGCATAACGTCACACCACGTTTACACTCAATCCGGCAAAGAATGTCAAAGTCCGAAAAATGAATTGGGAAAATTGGGAAAATTGAAGGTATTCCTAGTCATATCATAAACTTAATATTAAAAAAAACAACAGATTTGGCGAGATACAAAGGCATATTTTATCGGATTTGCGAACTCCTTGTGAGTGCCGATTTCATGGCGATTGTGGGGGCCCCGTTCCCAGTTTTAAGACGATGTAAACTTAAACCACTGTCACCAAATAGTAAAATGATGCCCCGACAGACAATATTCAGAGCAGATTTTATGTTATGAGGGACATTTTGGGGGTAAATTGACGACGAGGACGACCATTTTACCACAGAAATAACACGTTTTTAACCACTGTCACATACCTGTGCATAAAATGACTTTTCCACTGCTTAAAAATTTTATAGTTTGTGCCGTTTTACCGAGACACTCTTCTGACAAGTAGGGAGGGTCAGCAACTACCACATCAAAGGAGTTTTTCTTCAGGTTGGCCAGTTCAAGTGGTGTATTGTAGTCATAAAACACAAAGTCTTTGTGAACTGAAAACCTCTTGTCAAACTCGAGCAGAACTGTAGTGCATGTGGTTGGCTTCAGCTGTTGTAGTTTCTGGTGGAGCGAAGGGCAAGATACACATGCTATTCTGCATAAAACAGAAAGGTTTCTATTAATGCATACATGTAGGCTAGGAAATTTGAATAAATTGCAATAGATTTATTTGGAACACAAAATAAATTTATTAGTTTCACATACAAGATTAATCTATGTTAATAACCAGTTCGCGCTAGGATTATTTTAACATCACTGAGCCGACGCGCGAGATTATTTTTAACGAAACACGATCAGAAGCGGGTTCAGGCCGAGTACCGGGAAGAACACCCATGCATTTGAGGCCATGCTCGTGCCGTGTTTAAGCGTCATCCGTTTTGAATCTGGGAAAAATTGCGTTTATACGTCATCCGGCGCGAACTGGTTAACGAAAGAGTAAGAAATCAGAAACTTGTCCAACTACATTGTACTAATGATCAATCAAATATTAGCTGAAATTTAAGGTGATTGCCAAAAGTTTAAAGTAAAAACACAGCTAAAATGCAAGTGAAAAAATACCGTGAGGAAAATATACACGACTAGAAAAATTGGGAGCAGGTAAAAAAACCTTAATGAAAAGGTGTTTTACATAGATGCAACATCACAAAGAGGACTTCTTCCATCGCAAACATTCAACCAAGTTTAGCAGTTGGCAAGTTCCTAAATGTCAGCCATGTAGACCGGCAGCCCACGGACATTTGGTTAGATGAACTAGGTACCAATATCTGACTATGGGAGTGTGTAGGGGGTCACCTGAAATTAATGGAAATGAGAGTCTGCCGGGTACCACCAGCTGCATGCACCCCTGGGGGACCCCCAAAGTGGTCAAAAACTAGGTACTAAATAGTTGAGCGAGGTACCACTAAAAAATGATGCCAAATGAACAAGTTGAGTTCATAGAGTACAAAATGGGTTACGACAGACGAAAAGACCGCTGGACTACGCGTACCAGACACCCCAAACCTGCACCCTCTACGTCATTTTCTGTGGCTATTTTTAGAAAAAAGGGAGCAAAAAGTGAAAACCGCTTTATATATTTCTGCAAAAATGAACACTAGTTACTGTTTTTTAGTCCCTAACGGTGAGTTGAATCTGAGAAAATATCCACAATGTTTTCAAATGATAATTAATTATGTTTTATGTATATAATATCACTTTAAAATTAACAAGCCATGCCCCTTTTAGAGGTTTTTCTGTTTCTAAGTAGTACGCATTTTCCAGCGACTATCGGTGCATGTGTTTGGGTGCAAACCAGTTTGAACTTGTACACCAATGCCTTGCAAACATTTGACATCATTTTAACGATAAATTAGTTGTGGGCGTGGTTTAACAAACCACGCCTTTTCAGGGGTTTCCCTGATTCTAAACAATAGCATTTTTCACTGCGATTATTGTTGCATGTGTTTTGGGTGCAAACCAATAAACCCATGCGGCTTGCAAACCATTTTCGAAAACATTGGATATCCTTTTTCTGAGAAATTAATTGTGGGCGTGGCTTTTAAATTAGCAAACTGCGCCTATTTAGGTACATTTCCCTGATTCTAGGCAGTATACGCATTTTCAGCGATTATTGTTGTACATGTATGTGTTGTGGGTGCAAACCAGTTTGAACTTGTAGACCAATGCCTTGCAAACAAATTGAACCTTTAACGTGACGTCACGTGACCACGAATGGCGTAATCGTGACAAATTTCTTCTAGGATCATCTGTGGGTGGTGGTCTAAGTGTATGCCAAGTTTCAAGTCGATCGGATTTACCAAAGTGTCAAAGTGTATTGTCCGAACAAAAAACGTGTACAAACCCTATGGGAAAAAGTCTGAAGGAGAAAAAGAAAGAAAACTAGAAATGTGTTTGTGGACAAACACAGAGCTGTTTCGCATGTCTAAAATGCCTTTCAATATTTGTGTGGTGGTCTAAGTGTGTGCCAAGTCTAAAGTCGATCGAATTTAGTGCCAAAGATAAACTGGTTGAAAAAAACGTGTACAAATCCTATGGGAAAAATTGAACCTTTAATGTGACGTCACATGATACCCGATGATGTCATCATGATGTCATCTTAATTTTCGTCTGTAACACATCCTGGAATACTTGCATACCAAGTTTGACCCCAATCGGACATGTACTTCTAGAGATAGAGGGTCCTTAAAATTCAACCTTTAATGTGACGTCACATGACCCACGATGACGTCATTATTACGATTTTTCCCTTGGCCTTCCTGGGGATGGTGGTTGAGGTATGCACTAAGTCTGAGGTCGATCAAATTTACGAAAGTGTCAAAGTCAATAGTCTAAAGAAAAACGTGTACAAACCCAATGGGGAAAAAAATTGCACCTTTAACGTCACGTCACGTGACCTTGAATGACGCAATCGCGCCGAATTTCTTTCAGAAACATCTGGGGCTGGTGTTCTAAGTGTATGCCAAGTTTCAAGTCGGTCGGATTTACCAAAGTGTCAAAGTGAATAGTCTGAAGAAAAACGTGTACAAAACCTATGGGGAAAATTTTACCTTTAACATGACGTCACGTGACCTTGAATGACGTAATCACGACGAATTTCTTCTAGGACCGTCCTTGGGTGGTTGTCTAAATATATGCCTAGTTTCAAGTCGATCGGATTTACCAAAGTGTCAAAGTGCTATGCCAGAACAAACGTGTACAAATCCTATGGGAAAAAGTCTGAAAGAGGAAAAAAAAAAAACTAGACATGTGTTTGTGGACAAACACAGAGCTGTTTCGGATGTCTAAAATGTCTTTCATTATGTGTGTGTGGTGGTCTAAGTGTGTGCCAAGTCTAAAGTCGATCGGATTTACCAAAGTGCCAAAGATATATTGGTTGAACAAAAACGTGTACAAATCCTATGGGAAAAACTGAACCTTTAATGTGATGTAACATGACACCCGGCGATGTCATCATGACGTCATCTTAATTTTCGTCTATAACACATCCTCGAATACTTGCAAACCAAGTTTGACCCCAACCGGACTTGTACTTTTAGAGTTAGAGGGTCTTAAAAACTACACCTTTAATGTGACGTCACATGACCCGCGATGACGTCATCTTGATTATTTTTTTCTTGGCCCTCCTAAGGATGGTGGTCGAGGTCTGTGCTAAGTCTCAAGTCGATCGAATTGACAGAAGTGTCAAATTCAATATTTTGAAGAAAAACGTGTACAAAACCTATGGAGAAAATTGAACCTTTAATGTGACGTCACATGACACCCGATGATGTCATAATTACGTCATCTTAATTTTCGTCTATAACACATCCTCGAATACTTGCAAACCAAGTTTGACCCAAACCGGACTTGTACTTTCAGAGTTAGAGGGTCTTAAAAAACTACACATTTAATGTGACGTCACATGACCCGCGATGACGTCATCTTGATTATTTTTTTCTTGGCCCTCCTAAGGATGGTGGTCGAGGTCTGTGCTAGGTCTCAAGTCGATCGAATTTACAGAAGTGTCAAATTCAATATTTTGAAGAAAAACGTGTACAAAACCTATGGAGAAAATTGAACCTTTAATGTGACGTCACATGACACCCGGTGGTGTCATAAATACGTCATCTTAATTTTCGTCTATAACACACCCTCGAATATTTGCAAACCAAGTTTGACCCCAACCGGACTTGTACTTCCAGAGATAGAGGGTCTTAAAAACTACACCTTTAATGTGACGTCACATGACCCACGATGACGTCATCATGACGATTTTTTCCTTGGCCCTCCCGGGGATGGTGGTTGAGGTGTGTGCTAAGTCTGAAGTCGATCAAATTTACGAAAGTGTCAAAGTTAATAGTCTAAAGAAAAACGTGTACAAAACCTATGGGGGAATAATTTGCACATTTAACGTGACGTCACGTGACCTTGAAAGACGCAATCGTGCCGAATTTCTTCCAATATCATTTGTGGGTGGTGTTCTAAGTGTATGCCAAGTCTCAAGTCGATCGGATTTACCAAAGTGTCAAATTCAATGGTCTGAAAAAAACCGTGTACAAAACCTATGGGGAAAATTTCACCTTTAACGCGAAGTCACGTGACCTTGAGTGACGTAATCACGACGAATTTCTTCTAGGACCGTCCTTGGGTGGTTGTCTAAATATATGCCAAGTTTCAAGTCGATCGGATTTACCAAAGTGTCAAAGTGCTATGCCAGAACAAACGTGTACAAATCCTATGGGAAAAAGTCTGAAAGAGGAAAAAAAAAAACTAGACATGTGTTTGTGGACAAACACAGAGCTGTTTCGGATGTCTAAAATGACTTTCAATATGTGGGTGGTGTGTATCAAGTCTGAAATCGATCGGATTTACCAAAGTGCCAAATATATTGCTTGAAAAAAACGTGTACAAATGCTATTAAAAAAACTGAACCTTTAATGTGTCGTCACATGACCCACGATGACGTCATCATCACGAGTTTTCTCTTGGCCCTCCTGGGGATGGTGGTCGAAGTGTGTGCCAGGTCTCAAGTCGATCAAATTTATGAAAGTGTCAAAGTCAATAGTCTGAAGAAAAACGTGTACAAAACCTATGGGGGAAAAATTGAACCTTTAACGTCATGTCACGTGACCTTGAATTACGCAATCGTGCCAAATTTCCTCCAGAAACATCTGTGGGTGGTGTTCTAAGTGTATGCTAAGTCTGGAGTCGAGTGAATTTACCAAAGTGTCAAAGTCAATAGTCTGAAGGAAAACGTGTACAAAACCTATGGGGAAAACTGCACCTTTAATGTGACGTCACATGACACCCGATGACGTCATCATAATGTCATCTTAATGTTCGACTATAACTCATCCTGGAATACATGAATACCAAGTTTGACCCCAATCGTACGTGTACTTCCAGAGATAGAAGGTCCTACAAACTGCGCCTTTAACGTGACGTCACATTACCCCCGATGACGTAATCATGACGATTTTCCTCTTGGCCCTCCTGAGGATGGTGGTTGAGGTTTGTATCAAGTCTAAAGTCAATCGGATTGACCAAAGTGTCAAAGTCAATAGCCTAAAGGAAAACGTGTACAAAACCTATGGAGAAAAATTGCACCTTTAACGTGACGTCACGTGACCTTGAAAAATGTAATCGCAACGAATTTCTTCTAGGACCATCTACAGATGCTGGTCTAAGTATGTGCAAAATCTCAAGTCGATCGGATTTACTAAAGTGTCAAAGTGTATTGGCAGAAAAAACGTGACAAAAAAGAAAAAAAAGAAAAACAAGAAAAAAAAGAAACTAGACATGTGTTTGTGGACAAACACAGAGCTGTTTCGAGTGGCTTTCAATATGTGTGTGATGGTCTTTTGTGTGTGCCAAGTCTCAAGTCGATCAGATTTACTAAAGTGTCAAAGTCAAAAGTCTAAAGAAAAACGTGTACAAAACCTATGGAGGAAAAACTGAACCTTTAACGTGACGCCCCGTGACCTTGAATGACGTAATTGTGCCGAATTTCTTCTAGGACCGTCTGTGTATTGTGGTCTAAGTGTGTGCCAAGTCTCAAGTCGATCGGATTTACTAAAGTGTCAAAGTCAATAGTCTAAAGAAAAACGTGTACAAAACATATGGGGGAAAAATTAAACGTTTAACGGGACGTCACGTGACCTTGAACGACGCAATCGTGCCGAATTTCTTCCACGACCATCCATCTATGGGAGGTGTTCTATATGTATGCCAAGTTTCAAGTCGGTCGGATTTACCAAAGTGTCAAAGCCAATAGTCTAAAGAAAAACGTGTACAAAACCTATGGAGGAAAAAATGAACCTTTAACGTGACGTCACAGGATACCCGATGATGTCATCATGATGTCATCTTAATTTTCGTCTGTAACACATCCTGAAATACTTGCATACCAAGTTTGATCCCAATCAGACCTGTACTTCCAGAGATAGAGGGTCCTAAAAACTGAACCTTTAATGTGACGTCACATGACCCCCGATGACGTCATCATGACGATTTTCTCCTAGGCCCTCCTGGAGATGGTGGTCGAGGTGTGTGCTAAGTATCAAGTCGATCAAATTTGCGAAAGTGTCAAAGTAAATAGTTTGAAGAAAAACGTGTACAAACCCTATGGGAAAAAAAATTGCACCTTTAACGTCACGTCACGTGACCTTCAATGACGCAATCGTGCCGAATTTCTTCAATGGCCATCTGTGGGTGGTGTTCTAAGTGTATGCCAAGTTTCAAGTCGGTCGGGTTTACCAAAGTATCAAAGTCAATAGTCTGAAGAAAAACGTGTACAAAACCTATGGGAAAAAAATTTACCTTTAACATGACGTCACGTGACCTTGAATGACGTAATCGCGACGAATTTCTTCTAGGACCGTCCTTGGGTGGTTGTCTAAATGTATGCCAAGTTTCAAGTTGATCGGTTTTACCAAAGTGTCAAAGTGCTATACCAGAAAAAACGTGTACAAATCCTATGGAGAAAAGTCTGAAGAAAAAAAAGAAAAAAAAACTAGACATGTGTTTGTGGACAAACACAGAGCTGTTTCGAGTGTCTAAAATTACTTTCAATATGTGTGTGGTGGTCTTTTGTGTGTACCAAGTCTCAAGTCGATCAGATTTACTAAAGTGTCAAAGGCAATAGTCTAAAGAAAAAAGTGTACAAAACCTATGGGGAAAAAAAACTTTAACGTGGCGCCACGTGACCTAGAATGACGTAATCGTGCCAAATTTCTTCTAGGGCCGTCTGTGGATGGTGGTCTAAGTGTGTGCCAAGTCTCAAGTCGATCGGATTTACTAAAGTGTCAAAGTCAATAGTCTAATTAAAAACGTGTACAAAACCAATGGGAAAAAAATGTGAACCTTTAATGTGACGTCACGTGACCTTAAATGACGCAATCGTGCCGAATTTCTTTCAGAAACATCTGGGGGTGGTGTTCTAAGTGTATGCCAAGTTTCAAGTCGGTCGGATTTACCGAAGTGCCAAAGTCAATAGTCTGAAGAAAAACGTGTACAAAACCTATGGGAAAATGTTCACCTTTAACGTGAGGTCACGTGACCTTGAATGATGTAATCGTGACAAATTTCTTCTAGGACCATCTGTGGGTGGTTGTCTAAATGTATTCCAAGTCTCAAGTCGATCGGATTTACCAAAGTGTCAAAGTGCTATGGCAGAAAAAAACGTGTACAAATCCATCGGATTTACCAAAGTGTCAAAGTGTATTGTCTGAACAAACGTGTACAAATCCTATGGAGAAAAAAAGGCAAAAAAAAAAAAAAAAAAAAAAAAAAAAAAAAACTTTAACGAAAACAATAGCTGTTTCGGTGAAAAACCGAAACAGCTAAAAAAAAAAAAAAAAAAAAAAAAAAAAAAAAAAAAAAAAAAAAACCAGAACGAAAACAATAGCTGTTTCGGTTTTTCTAAAAAAAAAAAAAAAAAAAAAAAAAAAAAAAAAAAAATTTAACGAAAACAATAGCTGTTTCGGTGAAAAACCGAAACAGCTAAAAAACTTTAACGAAAACAAAAGCTGTTTCGGTGAAAAACCGAAACAGCTAAAAAAGAAAAAAAAAAACTTTAACGAAAACAAAAGCTGTTTCGGCTGAAATGCCGAAACAGCTAAAAAAACAACAAAAAAAAAACTAGAAATGTGTTTGTGGACAAACACAGAGCTGTTTCGCATGTCTAAAATGCCTTTCAATATTTGTGTGGTGGTCTAAGTGTGTGCCAAGTCTAAAGTCGATCGAATTTAGTGCCAAAGATAAACTGGTTGAAAAAAACGTGTACAAATCCTATGGGAAAAATTGAACCTTTAATGTGACGTCACATGATACCCGATGATGTCATCATGATGTCATCTTAATTTTCGTCTGTAACACATCCTGGAATACTTGCATACCAAGTTTGACCCCAATCGGACATGTACTTCTAGAGATAGAGGGTCCTTAAAATTGAACCTTTAATGTGACGTCACATGACCCACGATGACGTCATTATTACGATTTTTCCCTTGGCCTTCCTGGGGATGGTGGTTGAGGTATGCACTAAGTCTGAGGTCGATCAAATTTACGAAAGTGTCAAAGTCAATAGTCTAAAGAAAAACGTGTACAAACCCTATGGGGAAAAAAATTGCACCTTTAACGTCACGTCACGTGACCTTGAATGACGCAATCGCGCCGAATTTCTTTCAGAAACATCTGGGGCTGGTGTTCTAAGTGTATGCCAAGTTTCAAGTCGGTCGGATTTACCAAAGTGTCAAAGTGAATAGTCTGAAGAAAAACGTGTACAAAACCTAAGGGGAAAATTGAACCTTTAATGTGACGTCACATGATACCCGATGATGTCATCATGATGTCATCTTAATTTTCGTCTGTAACACATCCTGGAATACTTGCATACCAAGTTTGACCCCAATCGGACATGTACTTCTAGAGATAGAGGGTCCTTAAAATTGAACCTTTAATGTGACGTCACATGACCCACGATGACGTCATTATTACGATTTTTCCCTTGGCCTTCCTGGGGATGGTGGTTGAGGTATGCACTAAGTCTGAGGTCGATCAAATTTACGAAAGTGTCAAAGTCAATAGTCTAAAGAAAAACGTGTACAAACCCTATGGGGAAAAAAATTGCACCTTTAACGTCACGTCACGTGACCTTGAATGACGCAATCGCGCCGAATTTCTTTCAGAAACATCTGGGGCTGGTGTTCTAAGTGTATGCCAAGTTTCAAGTCGGTCGGATTTACCAAAGTGTCAAAGTGAATAGTCTGAAGAAAAACGTGTACAAAACCTATGGGGAAAATTTTACCTTTAACATGACGTCACGTGACCTTGAATGACTTAATCGCGACGAATTTCTTCTAGGACCGTCCTTGGGTGGTTGTCTAAATATATGCCTAGTTTCAAGTCGATCGGATTTACCAAAGTGTCAAAGTGCTATGCCAGAACAAACGTGTACAAATCCTATGGGAAAAAGTCTGAAAGAGGAAAAAAAAAAAACTAGAAATGTGTTTGTGGACAAACACAGAGCTGTTTCGCATATGTCTAAAATGACTTTCAATATTTGGGTGGTGGTCTAAGTGTGTGCCAAGTCTAAAGTCGATCGAATTTAGTGCCAAAGATATATTGGTTGAAAAAAACGTGTACAAATCCTATGGGGAAAATTAAACCTTTAATGTGACGTCACATGACACCCGATGATATCATCACAATGTCATCGCATATGTCTAAAATGACTTTCAATATTTGGGTGGTGGTCTAAGTGTGTGCCAAGTCTAAAGTCGATCAAATTTAGTGCCAAAGATATATTGGTTGAAAAAAACGTGTACAAATCCTATGGGGAAAATTAAACCTTTAATGTGACGTCACATGACACCCGATGATATCATCACAATGTCATCTTAATTTTCGTCTATAACACATCCCGGAATACCTGAATACCAAGTTTGACCCTAATTGGACCTGTACTTCCAGAGATAGAGGGTCTTAAAAACTACACCTTTAATGTGACGTCACATGACCCACGATGATGTCATCATGACGTCACCCTGATTTTCGTCTATAACACATCATGGAATACTTGCATACCAAGTTTGACCCCAATCGGGCCTGTACTTCCAGAGATAGAGGGGCCTAACAACTGCACCTTTAATGTGACGTCACATGACCCACGATGACGTCATCATGACGATTTTTCCCTTGGCCCTCCTGGGGATGGTGGTTGAGGTGTGTGCTAAGTCTCAAGTCGATCAAATTTACGAAAGTGTCAAAGTTAATAGTCTAAAGAAAAACGTGTACAAAACCTATGGGGGAATAATTTGTACATTTAACGTGACGTCACGTGACCTTGAAAGACGCAATCGTGCCGAATTTCTTCAAATATCATTTGTGGGTGGTGTTCTAAGTGTATGCCAAGTCTCAAGTCGATCGGATTTATCAAAGTGTCAAATTCAATAGTCTAAAAAAAAACGTGTACAAAACCTATGGGGAAATTTTCACCTTTAACGCGAAGTCACGTGACCTTGAATGACATAATCGGGCCGAATTTCTTCTAGGACCGTCTTTGGGTGGTTGTCTAAATGTATGCTAAGTTTCAAGTCGATCGGATTTACCAAAGGGTCAAAGTGCTATGCCAGAACAAACGTGTACAAATCCTATGGAAAAAAGTCTGAAGAAGGAAAAGAAAAAAAAAACTAGAAATGTGTTTGTGGACAAACACAGAGCTGTTTCGCATGTCTAAAATGACTTTGACTATGTGAGTGGTGGTCTATGTGTGTACCAAATCTGAAGTCGATCGGATTTACCAAAGTGCCAAATATATCTTGGTTGCAAAAAACGTGTACAAATCCTATGGGGAAAACTACACCTTTAATGTGACATCACATGACACCTGATGACGTCATCATGACGTCATCACATGACACCTGATGACGTCATCATGACGTCAACTCAATTGTCGTCTATAACACATCCCGGAATACCTGAATACCAAGTTTGACCCTTGTACTTGTACTTCCAAAGATATAGAGTCTTAAAAACTACACCTTTAATGTGACGTCACATGACCCACGATTATGTCATCATGACGTCATCCTAATTTTCGTCTATAACACATCCCGGAATACCTGTATAAGAAGTTTGACCCCAATCGGACATGTACTTTCAGAGATAGAGGGTCCTAAAAACTGCACCTTTAATGTGACGTCACATGACACCCGATGACGTCATCATAATGTCATCTTAATTTTTGTCTATAACTCATCCTGGAATACATGAATACCAAGTTTGACCCCAATCGGACCTGTACTTCCAGAGATAGAGGGTCCTATAAACTGCACCTTTAATGTGACGTCACATGACACCCGATGACGTCATCATAATGTCCTCTAATTTTTGTCTATAACTCATCCTGGAATACATGAATACCAAGTTTGACCCCAATCGGACCTGTACTTCCAGAGATAGAGGGTCCTAAAAACTGCACCTTTAACGTGACGTCACATGACCCGCGATGACGTAATCATGACGATTTTCCTCTTGGCCCTCCTGAGGATGGTGGTTGAGGTTTATATTAAGTCTAAAGTCAATCGGATTTACCAAAGTGTCAAAGTCAATAGTCTGAAGAAAAACGTGTACAAAACCTATGGGAAAAAATTGCACCTTTAACGTGACGTCACGTGACCATGAATGACGTAATCGTTACGAATTTCTTCTAGGACTATCTGTGGGTGGTGGTCTTAGAGTATGCAAAGTCTCAAGTCGATCGGATCTACCAAAGTGTCAAAGTGTACTGGCTGAACAAAAAACGTGTACAAATCCTATGGAAAAGAGTCTGAAGGAGAAAAAAAAAACAAAAAAAACTAGACATGTGTTTGTGGACAAACACAGAGCTGTTTCGAGTGTCTTTCAATATGTGTGTGATGGTCTTTTGTGTGTGCCAAGTCTCAAGTCGATCAGATTTACTAAAGTGTCCAAGTCAATAGTCTAAAGAAAAACGTGTACAAAACCTATGGGGGAAAATTGAACCTTTAATGTGACGCCCCGTGACCTTGAATGACGTAATCGTGCCGAATTTCTTCTAGGGCCGTCTGTGGATGGTGGTCTAAGTGTGTGCCAAGTCTCAAGTCGATCGGATTTACTAAAGTGTCAAAGTCAATAGTCTAAACAAAAACGTGTACAAAACCAATGGGAGAAAAATGTGAACCTTTAATGTGACGTCACGCAACCTTGAATGACGCAATCGTGCCGAATTTATTTCAGAAACATGTGGGGGTGGTATTCTAAGTGTATGCCAAGTTTCAAGTCGGTCGGATTTACCGAAGTGCCAAAGTCAATAGTCTGAAGAAAAACGTGTACAAAACCTATGGGGAAAATTAAACCTTTAACGTGACGTCACGTGACCTTGAATGACGCAATCGAGCCAAATTTCTTCTAGGACTATCTGTGGGTGGAGGTCTAAGTGTATACCAAGTCTCAAGTCGATTGGATTTACCAAAGTGCCAAAGTGTACTGGCAGAACAAACGTGTGTAAATCCTATGGGTAAAAACACTGAAAGTGGAAAAAAAAACAAAAAAAAACTAGACATGTGTTTGTGGACAAACACAGAGCTGTTTCGACTGTCTAACGTTACTTTCAATATGTGTGCTATAGGTCTATGTGTGTGCCAAGTCTGAAGTCGATTGGATTTACACAAGTGCAAAAGATAAATTAGTTGAAAAAAACATGTACAAATCCTATGGAGAAAAATTGAACCTTTAATGTGACGTCACATGATACCCGATGATGTCATCATGATGTCATCTTAATTTTCGTCTGTAACACATCCTGGAATACTTGCATACCAAGTTTGACCCCAATCGGACATGTACTTCTAGAGATAGAGGGTCCTTAAAACTAAACCTTTAATGTGACGTCACATGACCCACGATGACGTCATTATTACGATTTTTCCCTTGGCCATCCTGGTGATGGTGGTCGAGTTATGTGCTAAGTCTGAAGTCGATAAAATTCACGAAAGTGTCCAAGTCAATAGTCTAAAGAAAAACGTGTACAAACCCTATGGGGAAAAAAATTGCACCTTTAACTTCACGTCACGTGACCTTGAATGACGCAATCGTGCCATATTTATTTCAGAAACATCTGGGGGTGGTATTCTAAGTGTATGCCAAGTTTCAAGTCGGTCGGATTTACCGAAGTGCCAAAGTCAATAGTCTGAAGAAAAACGTGTACAAAACCTATGGGGAAAATTAAACCTTTAACGTGACGTCACGTGACCTTGAATGACGCAATCGAGCCAAATTTCTTCTAGGACCATCTGTGGGTGGAGGTCTAAGTGTATACCAAGTCTCAAGTCGATTGGATTTAGCAAAGTGCCAAAGTGTATTGGCAGAACAAACGTGTGTAAATCCTATGGGTAAAAACACTGAAAGTGGAAAAAAAAAAAAAAAAAAACTAGACATGTGTTTGTGGACAAACACAGAGCTGTTTCGGGTTTTCAAAATTGACTTTTAATATTTGTGTGATGGTCTAAGTGTGTGCCACGTCTGAAGTCGATCGCATTTACCAAGTGCCAAAAATATTGTTGGTTGAAAAAAACATGTACAAATCCTATAGGAAAAAATGCACCTTTAATGTGATGTCACATGATACCCGATGATGTCATCATGATCTCATCTTAATTTTCGTCTGTAACACATCCTGGAATGCTTGCATACCAAGTTTAACCCCAATCGGGCCTGTACTTCCAGAGATAGAGGGTCCTAAAAATTGCACCTTTAATGTGACGTCACATGACACCCGATGACGTCATCATAATGTCATCTTAATTTGTGTCTATAACTCATCCT
Organism: Crossaster papposus; assembly: GCA_037893245.1. Lineage (NCBI taxonomy): Eukaryota > Metazoa > Echinodermata > Asteroidea > Velatida > Solasteridae > Crossaster > Crossaster papposus. Next base: position 156,676 of record JBAIAA010000176.1, read on the forward strand.
GGAATACATGAATACCAAGTTTGACCCCAATCGGACCTGTACTTCCAGAGATAGAGGGTCCTACAAACTGCACCTTTAATGTGACGTCACATGACACCCGATGACGTCATCATAATGTCATCTTAATTTGTGTCTGTAACTCATCCTGGAATACATGAATACCAAGTTTGACCCCAATCGGACCTGTACTTCCAGAGATAGAGGGTCCTACAAACTGCACCTTTAATGTGACGTCACATGACACCCGATGACGTCATCATAATGTCATCTAATTTTTGTCTATAACTCATCCTGGAATACATGAATACTAAGTTTGACCCTAATCGGACCTGTACTTCCAGAGATAGAGGGTCCTAAAATCTGCCCCTTTAATGTGACGTCACATGACCCACGATGACGTTATCCTGACGATTTTCCCCTTGGCCCTCCTGGGTATGGTGGTCGAGGTGTGTGCTAAGTCTGAAGTCGATCGGATTTACCAAATTGTCAAGTTCAATAGTTTGAAGAAAAACGTGTACAAAACCTATGGAGAAAATTGAACCTTTAATGTGACGTCACATGACACCCGATGATGTCATAATTACGTCATCTTAATTTTCGTCTATAACACATCCTCGAATACTTGCAAACCATGTTTGACCCCAACCGGACTTGTACTTTTAGAGTTAGAGGGTCTTAAAAACTACACCTTTAATGTGACGTCACATGACCCGCGATGACGTCATATTGATTGTTTTTCTCTTGGCCCTCCTAAGGATGGCGGTCGAGGTCTGTGCTAAGTCTCAAGTCGATCAAGTCTACGAAAGTGTCAAAGTCAATAGTCTGAAGAAAAACGTGTACAAACCCAATGGGGAAAAAAATTGCACCTTTAACGTCACGTCACGTGACCTTGAATGACGCAATCGTACCGAATTTCTTCAAGAGCCATCTGTGGGTGGTGTTCTAAGTGTATACCAAGTTTCAAGTCGGTCGGATATACCAAAGTGTCAAAGTCAAGAGTCTAAAGAAAAACGTGTACAAAACCTATGGGGAATATTTTACCTTTAACATGACGTCACGTGACCTTGAATGACGTAATCGCGACGAATTTCTTCTAGGACCGTCCTTGGGTGGTTGTCTAAATGTATGCCAAGTCTCAAGTCGATCGCATTTACTAAAGTGTCAAAGTGCTATGGCAGAACAAACGTGTGTAAATCCTATGGGTAAAAACACTGAAAGTGGAAAAAAAAAAAAAAAAAAAAAAAAAAAAAAAAAAAAAAAAAAAAACTAGACATGTGTTTGTGGACAAACACAGAGCTGTTTCGAGTGGCTTTCAATATGTGTGTGATGGTCTTTTGTGTGTGCCAAGTCTCAAGTCGATCAGATTTACTAAAGTGTCAAAGTCAAAAGTCTAAAGAAAAACGTGTACAAAACCTATGGAGGAAAAACTGAACCTTTAACGTGACGCCCCGTGACCTTGAATGACGTAATTGTGCCGAATTTCTTCTAGGACCGTCTGTGTATTGTGGTCTAAGTGTGTGCCAAGTCTCAAGTCGATCGGATTTACTAAAGTGTCAAAGTCAATAGTCTAAAGAAAAACGTGTACAAAACATATGGGGGAAAAATTAAACGTTTAACGGGACGTCACGTGACCTTGAACGACGCAATCGTGCCGAATTTCTTCCACGACCATCCATCTATGGGAGGTGTTCTATATGTATGCCAAGTTTCAAGTCGGTCGGATTTACCAAAGTGTCAAAGCCAATAGTCTAAAGAAAAACGTGTACAAAACCTATGGAGGAAAAAATGAACCTTTAACGTGACGTCACAGGATACCCGATGATGTCATCATGATGTCATCTTAATTTTCGTCTGTAACACATCCTGAAATACTTGCATACCAAGTTTGATCCCAATCAGACCTGTACTTCCAGAGATAGAGGGTCCTAAAAACTGAACCTTTAATGTGACGTCACATGACCCCCGATGACGTCATCATGACGATTTTCTCCTTGGCCCTCCTGGAGATGGTGGTCGAGGTGTGTGCTAAGTATCAAGTCGATCAAATTTGCGAAAGTGTCAAAGTAAATAGTTTGAAGAAAAACGTGTACAAACCCTATGGGAAAAAAAATGCACCTTTAACGTCACGTCACGTGACCTTCAATGACGCAATCGTGCCAAATTTCTTCAATGGCCATCTGTGGGTGGTGTTCTAAGTGTATGCCAAGTTTCAAGTCGGTCGGGTTTACCAAAGTATCAAAGTCAATAGTTTGAAGAAAAACGTGTACAAAACCTATGGGAAAAAATGTACCTTTAACATGACGTCACGTGACCTTGAATGACGTAATCGCGACGAATTTCTTCTAGGACCGTCCTTGGGTGGTTGTCTAAATGTATGCCAAGTTTCAAGTTGATCGGTTTTACCAAAGTGTCAAAGTGCTATACCAGAAAAAACGTGTACAAATCCTATGGAGAAAAGTCTGAAGAAAAAAAAGAAAAAAAAAAAAAAAAAGAAAAAAAAAAACTTTAACGAAAACAAAAGCTGTTTCGGCTGAAATGCCGAAACAGCTAAAAAAACTTTAACGAAAACAAAAGCTGTTTCGGTGAAAAACCGAAACAGCTAAAAAAAACTAGACATGTGTTTGTGGACAAACACAGAGCTGTTTCGATTGTCTAACGTTACTTTCAATAATATGTGTGTGTAGGGGTCTATGTGTGTGTCAAGTCTGAAGTCGATTGGATTTACACAAGTGCCAAAGATATATTAGTTGAAAAAAACGTGTACAAATCCTATGGGGAAAATTGAACCTTTAATGTGACGTCACATGATACCCGATGATGTCATCATGATGTCGTCTTAATTTTCGTCTGTAACACATCCTGGAATACTTGCATACCAAGTTTGACCCCAATCAGACATGTACTTCTAGAGATAGAGGGTCCTTAAAACTAAACCTTTAATGTGACGTCACATGACCCACGATGACGTCATTATTACGATTTTTCACTTGGCCCTCCTGGGGATGGTGGTCGAGGTATGTGCTAAGTCTGAAGTCGATCAAATTTACCAAAGTGTCAAAGTCAATAGTCTAAAGAAAAACGTGTACAAACCCTATGGGGAAAATAATTGCACCTTTAACGTCACGTCACGTGACCTTGATCGACGCAATCGTGCCGAATTTCTTTCAGAAACATCTGGGGCTGGTGTTCTAAGTGTATGCCGAGTTTCAAGTCCGTTGGATTTACCAAAGTGCCAAAGTCAATAGTCTGAAGAAAAACGTGTACAAAACCTATGGGGAAATAAATTACACCTTTAACGTCACGTCACGTGACCTTGAATGACGCAATCGTGCCGAATTTCGTCCAGGACTATCTGTGAGTGGTGTTCTAAGTGTATGCTAAGTCTCAAGTCGATCGAATTCATTAAAGTGTCAAAGTCAACAGTTTGAAGAAAAACGTGTACAAAACCTATGGGGAAAATGTTACCTTTAACATGACGTCACGTGACCTTGAATGACGGAATCGCGACGAATTTCTTCTAGGACCGTCCTTGGGTGGTTGTCTAAATGTATGCCAAGTCTCAGGTCGATCGGATTTACCAAAGTGTCAAAGTGTATTGGCAGAAAAAACGTGTACAAATCCTATGGGAAAAAGTGACAAATAAAAAAAAAAACTAGACATGTGTTTGTGGACAAACACAGAGCTGTTTCGATTGTATAACGTTACTTTCAATATATATGTGTGTGTGTGGTCTATGTGTGTGCCAAGTCTGAAGTCGATTGGATTTACACAAGTGCCAAATATATATTAGCAAAAAACGCAATTTAATTATTGTAAAATATCAACACATAGACACTAGGAACATCGGGCTGACCCCTCAATTTGTAGGTTGGCCAAAATCTTTGGGCTATTTGTGGGTGGTGGACTAACTGCGTGCCAAGTCTCAAGTCAATCGAAATTACCAAAGTGTACAAATCTATTGTCTGAAGAAAAACGTTTAAAAACCCTATAGGGAAAAACATAACGTGACGTCACATGACACTCAATAACGTCATCGTGGCGAATTTCTTTTAGGACTATCTGTGAGTAGGAGAGTGCCAAGTCTGAAAATACTCGCATGTACCAAGTTTGACCCCAATCGGGCCTGTACTTCCAGAGATTGTTGGTCCTAAAAACTACACCTTTAATGTGACGTCACATGTCCAACAATGACGTCATCCTGACGATGTTCCCCTTGGCCCTCCTGGGGATGGTGGTCGAGGTGTGTACTAAGTCCCGAGTTGATCGGATTGACCAAAGTGTCAAATTCAATAGTCTAAATAAAAACATGTACAAAACCAATGGCCGGGAACATTCAACCTTTAATGAGACGTCACATGACGAACGATGACGTCATCGGGATGTTATTTTAATTTGTGTCTATAACACACACTTGAATACTTGCATGCCAAGTTTGACCCCAATCGGACTTGTACTTCCGGAGATAGAGGTTCTTAAAAACTAAACCTTAAATGTGACGTCACATGACCCACGATGACGTCATCATGACGTCATCTTAATTTTCGTCTATAACACATCCTGGAATACTTGTATACCAAGATTGACCCCAATCAGACCTTTACTTCCAGAGATAGAGGGTATTAAAAACTACACCTTTAAAGTGACGTCACATGACCCACAATGACGTCATCATGACGATTTCCCTTGTGGCCCTCCTAGGGATGGTGGTCGAGGTGTGTACTAAGTCTCGAGTCGATGGGATTTACCAAAGTGTAAAAATCAATAGTCTGAGGGAAAACGTGTACAAAACCTATAGGGAAAACTGCGCCTTTAATGTGACGTCACATGACACCCGATGACGTCATCGTGATGTCATCTTAATTTTAGTCTATAACACATCTCAGGATACTTGCATATTAAGTTTGTCCGCAATCGGACATGTACTTCCAGAGATAGAGGGTCCCAAAAACTGCACCTTTAATTTGACGTCACATGACCCACGATGACGTCATCATGACGATTTTTCTCTTGGACCTCCTGGGGATGGTGGTCGAGGTGTGTGCTAAGTTTCAAGTCAATCGCATTTACCAAAGTATTAAAGTCAATAGTCTGAAGAAAAACGTGTACAAACCCTATGGGGAAAAATTGAACCTTTAACGTGACGTCACGTGACCACGAATGACGTAATCGTGACGAATTTCTTCTAGGATCATCTGTGGGTGGTGGTCTAAGTGTATGCCAAGTTTCAAGTCGATCGGATTTACCAAAGTGCCAAAGTGTATTGTCCGAACAAAAAACGTGTACAAACCCTATGGAGAAGAGTCTGAAGGAGAAAAAAAAAAAAAAAAAAAAAAAAAAAAAAAAAAATCAGAACGAATACAATAGCTGTTTCGGCTGAAGTGCCGAAACAGCTAAAAAAAAAAAAAAGAAAAAAAAAAACTTTAACGAAAACAAAAGCTGTTTCGGTGAAAAACCGAAACAGCTAAAAAAAAAAAAGAAAAAAAAAAACTTTAACGAAAACAAAAGATGTTTCGGCTGAAATGCCGAAACAGCTAAAAAAAAAAAAAAAAACTAGAAATGTGTTTGTGGACAAACACAGAGCTGTTTCGCATATGTCTAAAATGACTTTCAATATTTGGGTGGTGGTCTAAGTGTGTGCCAAGTCTAAAGTCGATCAAATTTAGTGCCAAAGATATATTGGTTGAAAAAAACGTGTACAAATCCTATGGGGAAAATTAAACCTTTAATGTGACGTCACATGACACCCGATGATATCATCACAATGTCATCTTAATTTTCGTCTATAACACATCCCGGAATACCTGAATACCAAGTTTGACCCTAATTGGACCTGTACTTCCAGAGATAGAGGGTCTTAAAAACTACACCTTTAATGTGACGTCACATGACCCACGATGATGTCATCATGACGTCACCCTGATTTTCGTCTATAACACATCATGGAATACTTGCATACCAAGTTTGACCCCAATCGGGCCTGTACTTCCAGAGATAGAGGGGCCTAACAACTGCACCTTTAATGTGACGTCACATGACCCACGATGACGTCATCATGACGATTTTTCCCTTGGCCCTCCTGGAGATGGTGGTTGAGGTGTGTGCTAAGTCTCAAGTCGATCAAATTTACGAAAGTGTCAAAGTTAATAGTCTAAAGAAAAACGTGTACAAACCCTATGGGGGAATAATTTGTACATTTAACGTGACGTCACGTGACCTTGAAAGACGCAATCGTGCCGAATTTCTTCAAATATCATTTGTGGGTGGTGTTCTAAGTGTATGCCAAGTCTCAAGTCGATCGGATTTATCAAAGTGTCAAATTCAATAGTCTAAAAAAAAACGTGTACAAAACCTATGGGGAAATTTTCACCTTTAACGCGAAGTCACGTGACCTTGAATGACATAATCGGGCCGAATTTCTTCTAGGACCGTCTTTGGGTGGTTGTCTAAATGTATGCTAAGTTTCAAGTCGATCGGATTTACCAAAGGGTCAAAGTGCTATGCCAGAACAAACGTGTACAAATCCTATGGAAAAAAGTCTGAAGAAGGAAAAGAAAAAAAAACTAGACATGTGTTTGTGGACAAACACAGAGCTGTTTCGAGTGTCTAAAATTACTTTCAATATGTGTGTGGTGGTCTTTTGTGTGTGCTAAGTCTCAAGTCGATCAGATTTACTAAAGTGTCAAAGGCAATAGTACATGTATAAAGAAAAACGTGTACAAAACCTATGGGAAAAAATAGAAACTTTAACGTGACGCCCCGTGACTTTGAATGACGCAATCGTGCCGAATTTCTTCTTGGAACATCTGGGGGTGGTGTTCTAAGTGTATGCCAAGTTTCAAGTCGATCAAATTTACTAAAATGTCAAAGTCAACAGTCTAAAGAAAACGTGTACAAAACCTATGGGGGAAAAATTGAATCTTTAACGTGACGTCACGTGACCTTAAATGACGCAATCGTGCCAAATTTCTGTCAGGACCATCTGGGAGTAATGTTCTAAGTGTATGCCAAGTTTCAAGTCGGTCGGATTTTCCGAAGTGTCAAAATCGATAGTCTGAAGAAAAACGTGTACAAACCCTATGGGAAAAATGTCACCTTTAACGTGAAGTAACGTGACCTTGAATGACGTAATCGCGACGAATTTCTTCTAGGACCATCTGTGGGTGGAGGTCTAAGTGTATGCCAAGTCTCAAGTCGATCGGGTTTACCAAAGTGCCAAAGTGTATTGGCAGAACAAACGTGTGTTAATCCTATGGGTAAAAACACTGAAAGTGGAAAAAAACTTTAACGAAAACAAAAGCTGTTTCGGTGAAAAACCGAAACAGCTAAAAAAAAAAAAAGAAAAAAAAAAACTTTAACGAAAACAAAAGCTGTTTCGGCTGAAATGCCGAAACAGCTAAAAAAAACTTTAACGAAAACAAAAGCTGTTTCGGCTGAAATGCCGAAACAGCTAAAAAGAAAAAAAAAAACTTTAACGAAAACAAAAGCTGTTTCGGCTGAAATGCCGAAACAGCTAATAAAAAAAAATAAAATAAATCTTAACGATTAACAATAGCTGTTTCGGCTGAGTTGCCGAAACAGCTAAAAAGAAAAAAAAAAAAAAAAAAAAAAATCTTAACGATTACAATAGCTGTTTCGGCTGAGTTGCCGAAACAGCTAACTAGAACTACGTCTGTTCGAGGAACAGAACATAGGGCTTTTTCGCATTCGCATTTTTTTGATTACATTTTTCAAAAATTGAACTTTTATACCATCAAAACAATTTAAAATCATTGAAAACGAATTTAAGTTAATTTAAACAGAATAAAATGAATTTAAACAGATTAAAATGAATTGAAACTGATTAAAACGATGACGTCCCACGTTTGTAAACTTTGTGTGCAACTATCTATCAGCTAACAATACAAAATGAGGTGTTATGTTAACACGATCCGTTGCTGAGATATGGCTTCAAGGTCTAAAAACGTAATATAATCATAACATGACGTAACATTTGTCAACATGCCACTAGAGGGCGCTTTAACATTTTATAAAGTCACCGTTAACTGGTTTGTTACTTACAACCTAGCCAGCGCCTAACATCGTTGAAAGTAAGTTCACATCGTTTTTCACTTTTAAATTCTAAGGCACTTCCGGTTTGGACCGGAAGGAAGTATCAGGTCTTTTTGCATATAATACAAATTATGAAGACCATGGATTAATCTATTAATTCCCCTAAAAATCTAAATTAGATCTCTTACAGTTGATTTTATATTGATTTTCAAAGATTAAATTTATAAATATTTGGTTGCTTGTAATCTGACACTTGATGACGTCATTGTGACGTAATAAACAGAAACTTTCAAATTATAAGGCACTTCCGGTTTTGACCGGAAGGAAGGGTCACGTGATTTCACGCACAGGAGATAAAATGAAGATCCTGGATTATTATAGTAATTGCCACAAAATTCAAGTTTCGGTCTTTTGAGGTTGATGTTTTATTGATTTTCAAAGATTAAATCAATTGCACCTTTAAGATAAGGTCACGTGGCCCTGATGACGTCTTCCTCGTGGTGTCTGTCGGCGAGACTGGAGTTCACTATTGGGTCTTCACCTGGGTCAAGTTTATGGGAATACGACTTTGTTTTTCCGTTAAAAGTGCTTCGAATTGTGCAAGCAACGTTTACAAAGTCTACGGGGTTGGATTCTGCGTAGCCGAAAGCGTGTTTACCTACCTGTCGTACGCGGCGCCCTTCCCCATGGGCAATTTGATGACGTCATCCTGTTTCACAGGTTGGCGGCTAGTGTCCTCTTGGGTGAGCGTACATGTGCTTGCACGAACGATGTCAGTGGTGATACATTCGCTCAATACATAATACACTATCAGTGTATACGTACATATACTAGCATGTATATTATACGTGTGCCATGCACACGTAAGGGGTCAATGCTTTTTGCACCTAGGCCAAAACGATTACATTTCAAGGGTGCCGCGGGGTATGTTCAAGTTCGTTTTTTAATCCAAAACACAGGGAAGTTCGAGAACTACTTTTACATTAACCTTTAGAGCAAAAATCAAGATTGTATCTGTCAGGTTAAATTTTTTAGGAATTTTCAAAGGAAAAGGAGTCTTTTCATTCTAACTTCCGGTCTGGTGACGTCATAATTTTTTCTTCCCGTCAACTTGTTCCTAGAATGAAGCTAATTAAATACACTGGTTATAAAGTGATTTCAGCAAACTTCGCCACACACATCAACAGATTATTCATTTTAACAATTTTTCAAACTGCCGCTAGAGGGCGCTATAACATGTTATGACGTCACCAATATTTTTTTGAAAAATACATTGTAGCCAGACACTAACATCGTTGAAAGTAAGTTCATATCATTTTTCACTTTCAAATTATGAGGCACTTCCGGTTTAGACCGGAAGGAAGGGTCACGTGATTTCACGCACGGGAGATAAAATCAAGATCCTGGATTATTCTATCTATTGCCACAAAAATTAAGTTTCGGTCTTTTGCGGTTGATTTGTTATTGATTTTCAAAGATTAAATCAATTACACCTTTAAGATGACGTCACGTGACCCCTGATGACGTCACCATGACGTATTTCTGCGAGACACGAGTTCACTATGGGGTCTTCACCTGGGTTAAGTTTTATGTAAATACGACTTTGTTTTCGATTAAAAGTGACGGGCAGAAAAAACGTGTACAAAGTCTATGGGGTTTAGGTTACTAAAAGAAAAGAAAAAAAAAACTAGAACTACGTCTGTTCGAGGAACAGAACATAGGGCTTTTTCGCATTCACAATTTTTTTTTATTAAATATTTTAAAAATTGAACGTTTAAACCATCAAAACAATTTAAAATCATTGAAAACTAATTTAAGTTAATTTAAACAGAGTAAAATGAATTAAAACTGATTAAAACGATGACGTCACACGTTTGTGAACTTTGTGTGCAACTATCTATCACCTAACAACACAAAATGAGGTGTTATGTTAACACGATCCGTTGCTGAGATATGCCTTCAACGTCTAAAAACGTAATAATTCAAATATAATCGTAATATGACGTAACATTTGTCAACATGACGCTAGAGGGCGCTTTAACATTTTATGAAGTCACTGTTAACTGTTTTGTTACTTACAACCTAGCCAGCGCCTAACATCGTTGAAAGTAAGTTAGCATCGTTTTCCACTTTTAAATTATAAGGCACTTCCGGTTTGGACCGGAAGGAAGTGTCAAGTCTTTTTGCATGTAATACAAATTATGAAGACCATGGATTAATCTATCAATTTCCTTAAAAATCGAAATCAGATCTCTTACAGTTGATTTTATATTGATTTTCAAAGATTAAATTTAGAAATATTTGGTTGCTTGTAATCTGACACTTGGTGACGTCATTGTGACGTAATTAACAGAAACTCGAGATCGTCTTAACTTTGCTATTTGAAGCAAACATCTGGATTATATCTATAGCGGTTGATTTTTAAGCGACTTTTTAAAGTTTAAAGGATTTTTTTATTGTAACTTCCGGTTTGGTGACGTCATAAATATTTCTCCTTCCCAATATGCTCTAAGCATGAAGCTGATTATATACACCAGTTATAAAGTTATTTCAGCAAACTGTGCAACACACATCAACAGATTAATCATTTTAACCATTTTCAACCTGCCGCTAGAGGGCGCTATAACATGTTATGACGTCGCCGGAATGTTTTTGAATAGTTTATTCTAGCCAGACACTAACATCGTTGAAAGTAAGTTCATATCATTTTTCACATTCAAATTATAAGGCACTTCCGGTTTTGACCGGAAGGAAAGGTCACGTGATTTCACGCACAGGAGATAAAATGAAGATCCTGGATTATTCGATTAATTGCCACAAAATTCAAGTTTCGGTCTTTTGCGGTTGATGTTTTATTGATTTTCCAAGATTAAATCAATTGCACCTTTAAGATAAGGTCACGTGGGCCTGATGACGTCTTCCTCGTGGTGTCTGTCGGCGAGACTGGAGTTCACTATTGGGTCTTCACCTGGGTCGAGTTTATGGAAATACGACTTTGTTTTTCCGTTAAAAGTGCTTTGAATTGTGCAAGCAACGTTTACAAAGTCTACGGGGTTGGATTCTGCGTAGCCGAAAGCGTGTTTACCTACCTGTCGTACGCGGCGCCCTTCCTCATGGGCAACTTGATGACGTCATCCTGTTTCACAGGTTGGCGGCTAGTGTCATCTTGGGTGAGCGTAAATGTGCTTGCACGAACGATGTCAGTGGTGATACATTCGCTCAATACATAATGCACTATCGGTGTATACGTACATGTACTAGCATGTATATTATACGTGTGGCACGCACACGTAAGGGGTCAATGCTTTTTGCACCTAGGCCAAAACGATTACATTTCAAGGGTGCCGCAGGGTATGTTCAAGTTCGTTTTTTGCCCCAAAACACAGGGAAGTTCGAGAACTACTTTTACATTAACCTTTAGAGCAAAAATCAAGATTGTATCTGTCAAGTTTAATTTTTTAGGAATTTTCAAAGGAAAAAGAGTCTTTTCATTCTAACTTCCGGTCTGGTGACGTCATAATTTTTTCTTCCCGTCAACTTGTTCCTAGCATGAAGCTGATTAAATACACCGGTTATAAAGTGATTTCAGCAAACTTCGCCACACACATCAACAGATTATTCATTTTAACCATTATTCAAACTGCCGCTAGAGGGCGCTATAACATGTTATGACGTCACCATTTATTTTTTGAAAAATACATTGTAGCCAGACACTAACATCGTTGAAAGTAAGTTCATATCATTTTTCACTTTCAAATTATGAGGCACTTCCGGTTTAGACCGGAAGGAAGGGTCACGTGATTTCACGCACGGGAGATAAAATCAAGATCCTGGATTATTCTATCTATTGCCACAAAAATTAAGTTTCGGTCTTTTGCGGTTGATTTGTTATTGATTTTCAAAGATTAAATCAATTACACCTTTAAGATGACGTCACGTGACCCCTGATGACGTCACCATGACGTATTTCTGCGAGACACGAGTTCACTATGGGGTCTTCACCTGGGTTAAGTTTTATGTAAATACGACTTTGTTTTCGATTAAAAGTGACGGGCAGAAAAACCACATGGCTTGTGGCTACACAACATACATCAATTTTGCCATGACAGATAAAACACGGATGCAGATATTTAGTGCTTTTAAAATGTTTGTTCTCTCTCACGAAAACTTGTTTAATAGATTTCTTTCATATTTATTTCTTTTCAAGGTTTCATCTCTAAATTTGCGATTGAAAACAACATCCAACCTCTGAAGAAGACTGATGTCGTCCGGATCATCAACAGTGCCTGTTATAATGCCAGGCGTTCATCTACCGGTAACTCTAAGGCCGAGTAGACATTGAAATATAATGCCTGTAACTTGCCAACTGTAACTAACTAGGGAGTCCATACTTTTGGTAAATTTCAAAGACCAGTATCCTCACTTGGTGTATCCCAACATAAACATGAAACACTAGGCACTGGACACTATTGGTAATCACTGTTAGCATAAAAACGTACTTGTTAACGATCAATGGAGAGCTTTTGATAGTATAAAACATTGTGAGAAACGGCTCCCTCTGAAGTAACGTAGTTTTCGAGAAAGAAATATTTTTCCACTAAAATATTTGAAAGGGTCTCTATACTTCTGGTAAAACACGAAACAGATTCACATTAAACTTACAAGGTTTAAAGATAATGATGACAGAAAGCTTCCCTTGAAATATTACTGGCTGAGGTGCTGTAGTTTTTGAGAAATGAGTAAAACAATTAGTTTTGACCTCATGAGTCGAAAACCATGTTTGAACCGCTTGACCTTAAACTTTCTAACGCAACAGTAGAATAAAGGAAGCAACCAGGGTTGCATTTGTATTTCAATATGATGCATTTGGAGTGAATTATTGTGCTTTTATGGGGTTTTTTTTTTTTTTTTTGCATAATTAATTACTCTTTGATGACTCTTTGATGCCTGTTTGATGCCGGATCATATCTGATGACTGTTTGATGACTCTTTGATGCCTGTTTGATCCCAACTGATGACTGTTTGATGACTGTTTTGATGCCTGATCCCAACATTATGATGACTGTTTTGATGACTGTTTTGATGACTGTTTTGATGACTGTTTTGATGACTGTTTTGTTGCCTGGTCACATTTGATGACTGTTTTGATGCCTGATCACATTTGATGACCGTTTGATGCCTCTTTGATGCCTGTTTGGTTCCTGATGACTGTTTGATGATGCCCGATTACTGATGACTCTTTGTGATCAGGCATCAAAGAGTCATCGGCATGATGCCTGATCACAAATGATGACTATTTGGTGCATGTTTCATCAAATAGTCATCATTGTGATGACTGTTGATGACTTTAAATCCCTATTTGTTTCTTTATTTGAGGGTTCCAAATGCTGCCCTTTTGATGCCTCTGATGCCTCTTTTGCAAACGATGACCAAATTCAGTCATCATGATGACTGATTTTTCTAGTAGGGTGGTGACGTCATATTTTTTTCTTCTCGTCGACTTGTTCCTAGCATGAAGCTGATTAAATACACCAGTTATAAAGTGATTTCAGCAAACTTCGCCACACACATCAACAGATTATTCATATTAACCATTTTTCAACCTGCCGCTAGAGGGCGCTATAACATGTTATGGCGTCGCCGGTATTTTTTTTGTTAAATACAATCTAGCCAGACACTAACATCGTTGAAAGTAAGTTCATATCATTTTTCACTTTTAAATTATAAGGCACTTCCGGTTTGGACCGGAAGGAAGGGTCACGTGATTTCACGCACGCGAGATGAAATGAAGATCCTGGGTCATTCTATCTATTGCCACAAAAATCAAGTTTCGGTCTTTTGCGGTTGATTTGTTATTGATTTTCAAAGATTAAATTAATTGCACCTTTAAGATGACGCCACGTGACCCCTGATGACGTCACCGTGACGTATGTCTGTTAGGACCGAGCTCACCATAGGGTCTTCACTTGGGTTAAGTTTTATGGGAATACGACTTTGTTCTCTGGTAAAAGTACTTGTGCAAAAAAACGTGTACAAAGTCTATGGAGTTTACATTGTATGTTACTAAAAAAAAAAAAAAAAAAAAAAATAAGAACAAAAACAAAAAGAACAAAAACAAAGACTTTTTCGCACTTGCGAAAAAGCCAAAAAGAAAAAGAAAAAAACAAAATTTAACGAAAACAAAAGCTGTTTCGGCTGAAAGGCCGAAACAGCTAAAAAAAAAACTTTAACGAAAACAAAAGCTGTTTCGGCTGAAAAAAAAATTTACCGGATTTATTTTGACAACTACTGACCCTAACATATTTACAGACAAATATGTTACTAAAAACCCAAAAAAAAAATGTCATTGATCTTTGTTAATTTGCTTAAATTGGCAAAATACATTGCAAGTGCAAGAATTCACTACTGGCCTCCACATTTATGTAAACACCCACATACGACTTTGCTTTCTACTAAAAGTGCCGTGCAGGAAAAACATGTAAAAAGTCTTTGGGGTTTAGGTTACTAAAAGAAAAAAAGAAAGAAAAACAAAAATCAGAACATAAACAAAGGCTTTTTCGCTTCAAGCGAAAAAGCCAAAAAGAAAAACAAAAGTTGTTTCGGCTGAAATGCCGAAACAGCTAAAACGAATTATGGAAAACAAAAGCTGTTTCGACTGAAATGCCGAAACAGCTAAAGACAAAATTCAAGCACAATGATGAAGTGCTGTCAAGCCACTGTGGTCACGGTGCAAGAATGAACGTACAACCTACAACCACACGTAAATCCGTATGTGAAACACGCCCTAAAGCTAAGAGGCTCACTAACCGACCATTAGGAATTTCTTCACATCAAACTTTTGGATTATATAACACAAGGGCTCTGCTACAAATTAATTGTCAACCAAATAATGTTTTACACAAAGAAAAGCACGGGCATATTGTATACAAAAGAAATGCATAGGAAAGGTAATCAATCAACTAAACCTGTAGGACGGTTGGTTAAACTACAATTAAGTTACTCTTCAGAGCCATGAACAAGATCATAGGACATAACAACAAAGTGAGGGTACCCTTTGGTAACTTGGTGTGATATGGAAATCCTACTTCTGTAAACATCGGCCCCTTTTTTCGCAAACATGTTCATTGTACCGGTTGGGGGAGATGATTAGGGGAGGAGGGGGAGGGTTCATTAATGTGGAGTTTGGGGCAATTTCTATGACGTCACACATCTTTTTACTTCAAACCATAACAACAAACTTGATTTTACTCCAAAAAACACTTGCTTGATGTCTTTTCTTTTATGGTGTCACAGCATTAAATGCCTTTGAAAGGTTACACTTATTTCACCTGTTTTTGGCTAAACTCTGTATTGAGGCCATCTGCCTAAACTCATTCAACTGCTAACTTTGCTTTTGAAACTGCACTCGAAGATTGACTTCTGAGCCATTCGTATTATTTTATTTTAATGAAGTTCATTGCAAGCCGGGGTAAGTGGAGGATTGTTTGAATAAAAAAAGGTGAAACCCTGCCTTTGGCTCCAGATTCACAGTGCAAAATGCACGTAAATAAAGGCTCGCCGTCGTCTTTAGAAGCCGCCGTGTTGAATTGCTGTACACCGGGTCAGAAACTGTGGATGCCGACAGACTCATAACACAGTATATAGTCACTAGGTTTAGTCACGTGAGTGCCGTTAGGTTTTGGCTTTAGTTATGCAGTTTGGCAATAACGCTGGAGCCAAACACGGGCCAAAGCCTCAGTTCAAGTAACGGCAAGTTTTGTAAAAATAATAATAATTGGTCCATATTTTTCGCAAAACAAAATCCCAAAATGCCACTTTTGCAAAAATGAACATTCATTTTGGTATTTAGCAACAACAACTTTAATGAACTTCGATGTTTTCATTGCCTACCAAATTGGGAATCACGAATAAACACAATAATTGCACTCGTCCCATGGTCTAATAAACATAGTGATCACAAAAGGCCTTCAGATGCTTGGGCCGGTCGAAAATCTTCGAGGAATAATTTAACCGCTGCAGAATTCAAACATCACAACGGATTTTCGGCCGGACGAAAAACATCGCAGAATCCACGACATTATGTTGTATTCATGCAATGCAGCTGCATATAATTTGATGACGTCGGAATTAACCTATAGGTGTGACTAGACACTCCACATCTTAGCACCGCCTATACTTCTGTATTCGCATAAAAGGTTGTGCTCTAGAAATCTAGCGCAAAATAAAGAGGAATTAAACTAGAACTATGCCTGTTCGAGGGACAGAACATTAAACTATTATACAATAATAAAACATACAAAACAAATTTAACTTAACTAAATGAACTAAAATAAAGCAGAATGAAACGAAATTGAAACGATTAAAAACATTTTTTAGAATTAACAAGGAAATTAAAACAAGTATAAACGCGTCACAATATGCGTCACATGCCCAGTGATGGCATCACCACGACAATACTTGTCAATTCACATTTTTGGACTTTGATATTTAGTTTTAAAAGGAGGGGGTTTCGTGCACCCTCTGAAATCAATTTCTAATTGGTGTTTCTAGGTCAGAAAAAATGCGTAGAAAACTATTTGCTATGTTAAAAAATTCAAAAAATGTCCCACGTATCATTTTTATGCAAATTAGTGCCGCCATTATCAAAAAATCTAGTTTTCACTATATCTCGGCCAATATTGCAGTTAAATGAATAAAGAAGGTGTCAAGACCCATGTTTTGAGGGTCAAAGATCTTTATCACAATAAAACTATTCCCAAAGTGACATGTGTCCGTGGGATAGGAGTATTATCAAAAATTCATTTGGATCGGCCAATATTGACATAATTGCACAAGTAAGGTGTCTGTACCCATGTTTTGGGAGTCAAGGGTCATGAGAAGACTTCCTTAAGTAACTTTGTGTGTCGGTGGCATGTAAATGCCGAAATTCTAAAGTGCCAGCATTACCTAAAAAATGTTTTTGCTGTATCTAAGCCAATAATACATACAGTATCAATTAAGAGGCACTTTTGAAGGCAATTATTTATAAAATTGTATGTATTTGTTTTATCACAGATCCACTTTCAGATCCATCAGGCATTGTTATTGTCGCCGCTATGTATTTGTCCTGTAGTTTAAACTTGAGTGATATTCCCTTATAGAACCCTTATTTGCATAAAGCCGAAGGTCAAACCCCCACCTACGGTACATGTAGGCATGCTTGAAATGCTATTACGTAACACATTCGGTATCTTCACTTATTACCGCGGCGTGCGGGAGATTTTGAGTCAGTTGCGTTTACGCTCCTGACCAACTCACTTCGTTTTGTCTGTAGTCGGCCATTTCTAAGTATTGTTTTGCGTAATAGCGATACGTTTAGGTTGTTTTCGTAGATCTAATTGTGTAATTTTCTTTTACTCCAAGTCTCAAAAAAACAAATTTGCCAAAACCCAACACACAAATAAATTAACAAACAATTAATTGCAAACTGTGATTACAGACGGCGGTGATATTGGGCACATACCGTATATATAGAGTTTAAGCACTTTAAGATTGTAGGAGTGACAAGCTCAGAAGAGTCATTGATGTTTATAATTTGTACAGGTAGTATTGTTCCAGTAGTATCGTAATATTAGTATTAACCAATATAATTAACCAATATTGGGTAATATCGGGTAGTAATAACAATGTAATTCCAGAATTATCGGTAACATTCTTCCAGGTATTAATGGGTAATATTGGGTAAGGGGGTAATATCGGGTGGTAATAACGTGCAATGCCAGAAATATCGGTATCATTCTCCCTGGTAATATTGGGTAATATCGGGTAAGGCTGTCAGTTTGCGGTTATTAAATTATCTGTTTAACCGTTCGTTTTACGGTTACGGTTAACCGGTTAACCGTAACCGTAGCAATATAAAAAAAATAAAAAAAAAATAAAAATATTAAATAAAAAAAAAATGCACGGGCCTGTAATGCATATCTAATTAGCGCTGCTAATTTGAGAAGTTCTGCGATTGGTAATTGTCTGCATCAATTTGTGTAATGTAGGCCGACTATATGTTAGATAAGCTATCAGTACATACACAATTTAATCAGTTGTACTATTTGTGACCTGCTCCAACGAAACCATCCCTTTTCCCAACCAAAAAGCTCCATCGAAACCTGGACAAAGTTGACAATTGGTAGGTTTTTTGTAAATATTAAAAAATAAAAAAAAAAAAAAAAAAAAATAAAAAACTAGAAATGTGTTTGTGGACAAACACAGAGCTGTTTCGCATGTCTAAAATGACTTTCAATATTGGGGTGGTCTAAGTCAGTGTGTTCCAAGTCTAAAGTCGATCGAATAAACCAAAGTGCCAAAGATATATTGGTTGAAAAAAAACCGTGTACAAATCGTATGGGAAGAATTTGACCTTTAATGTGACGTCACATGACACCCGATGACGTCATCATGATGTCATTTTAATTTCCGTCTATAAGTCATCCTGGAATACATGAATACCAAGTTTGACCCCAATCGGACTTGTACTTCCAGAGATAGAGGGTCTTAACAACTGCACTTTTAATGTGACCTCACATGACCCCCGATGACGTCATCATGACGATTTTTGTCTTGGCCCTCCTGAGGATAGTGGTTGAGTTGTGTATTAAGTCTAAAGTCAATCGGAGACCATTATTTTTGTACAACGATGTTCATTTTTATAGTCCAAAATTTCTTATTTCTGAACAATTAAAAATTCATCCATGACGTTTGTTATTACAATTAAGCATTCCTCGTTCATACTATTACGTTTTTATATTTTTACATGGCTGGGTTTTCACGATATGATTTTTTGAAAATGTGCCCTCCAAGCTCATTATATATGCAAAACTGCGACTGTCGTGCATACGCTGCAAATGAAAGAAACGACTTTTCCGAACGGTGCGCACTGACTGGGCCCGCTTATCTCCAACAAAGATACATTGTATTTACTTTACACAGTCACCAACCCTTGCCAGGCAGATACAGAATTTATTTAATAGGGCCTGGTCGATGTATTCCTGGAGCGAATTTATTTATCTCTAGACCCAACCGATGGTCATTAAGTTGGCTGTAAGTAATTTTGCAATTAAGTTTGCCGTACTTATTTACTAAATGTATTAAGATGAACAAATAAAAAGGTTATATTCCTAAGGTTAATTATGTTATTGTCCTTGTTTTTAAAGAAGAAATAAAAGAGAAAGAATACTTAAAGACTTATTTGAATGAACTTCTAAAATATTTCCCAACGTATTTCAGGGGTAAATACCGTAATTTCCTGCGGTAAAGACGCGGCTTATCTGACTTTCTAGACCACAAAAACATCGCCGCGCCTTATCTTTCAGTGCGCCGTATACGATGTCGCTTGAGTTCAAAGTGATGGTCTTTGTGTGAAGAATTCTTTGAACGCCGCAATCTTACTCAATAATGCGGTCAACCAATTAGCCCAACTCTCCGGACATTGTGACCATGTTTCCATTAACAATGCCGCGATGTGTTGATCCCCCTACGACCGGCCGTACATCATGTACTACATGTATGTGATTTAGCACTCGGCAGCGTGCGTAGTCTTGTTTGCAAGACGTTTTTCGCGATGCGGGGCGCCCTCTAACGTACGCCGTAGACCACGCGCGAATTACCGCATCAGCGGCCTACGCGCGCTGCATATACTGCGATTAAGATCGTCTTGCAAACAAGACTACAGCGTGCGCTGCATGACGCGTACAACAGCGATAAAAAGCTGGCCCGTACTATGTGGCCTTTTTCTAAACGTTTTTTCGTCTACGTTCCGGCTTCATGCAATTCACCATCTGAACTACACAGCGCGGAGCATTCACAACGACTGGAAAAAAGACTAGGGGGTGTCGCAATTAGGGATACCATCACTGACCTCTATACATGGACAGATCATCATTGTTTCATTTTGAAGTCGGCATGCGGAGAAGTGCAACATGGCGGACCCACGACGTGACTCTGTGAGCCAATGAAATGTCCAGGTGTTGGTACGATACGTATTACGTAATGTTTATAAATACAAAATGTACAGAATAAATCCGCTGACCTCCACACCTGGACATTTCATTGGCTCACAGCAGTGACGTCTCGGGTCCGCCATGTTGCACTTCCAGTTCGCGCCGACTTCAAGTGTTAGCACAGCAGAATATGGACAATGGTCCGTCCAGGTGTAGAGGTCAGTGGATACCATGCACTAGTCTTGGTTCCAAGACCTTCGTGTTGTTTATTTCGCGATCACTGACACAAACCACCGATGTTATAGAGGGCGGTATTTCACGACGAACCGACACCCGTGACTGGACCCTGCCGAAGGTCTTGGACAAGTTGGCACATCGTGGGCGTGGTCAGACTATTGTGATATATGCAGTATTCATATCACGTGATAATGATGGACGGTTAAGCAAATACGTGCAGACCTGAGGGTTATTGTGTCGCGCAAAACTCGTCCAGACTCGCCGCGATTGACCTGTGTACACATGTCCAGACTCGCCGCGATTGACCTGTGTACACATGTACATGTACATTATACATCGACACAGCAAATTATGGCTGCCCCGGCGTTTATTTGTGACTGCGGGTGCAGAGGTATTTGTCTTTGGTATTTTGAGTCCCAGCTGACAACATGTTGGCCAACCATTACTTTGGAATTTCAATAGGCTGGGAAATGTCACTTTGTGGCATACAATATACACCCAATGAAAAGAAGAGATTGTTAGAAGGAAGAACAAGATGTTTCTTTTTAATGGGATAGTTTATTTTTGATGTGGGTAGGTACAGGGGGGGGGGGGACACACAGTCGGTAACGAGACCACGCCATATATGTAACACTGTTGTATTATATTGCCTTTAGTGCAGTTCAGGGCTGCAGTAGCTTAAAAGGTGAAAAACACGCGGACCAATTAAAATACTGGCAGGCTAGTAAAAAAAACTGGTCCGGCCAGCTAGTGAAAAAAAAAAGTTAAAGGGAAACCCCAATACATTGCATTAATTACAATGCATTAATTAAATCAATCTAGTGTTCAGATCTATACGAGTTCTCATTGCAATCTTAGTTTACGTTCTTAAAATTGATTTCAGATAAATGCTTAACCCTAACTCCCTCACCATTGTTATTGAACAATACAATTCCTTCAAAATCCTCCAACTTCCTTTGTTGTGTAGGAGTTAGGGTTAAAGGTTCAGAGAAATCAAACATACTTTAGGCCTAATTAAATCGATGTATGTCTGAATATAACTTTCCCAGAAACCGTTTTTACCAAATATCTATTGTATTAAAAATTCACGTCATTTTAGTGCTCTTTTATGTGCCCCCCACTTTTGACTCTGAAAATTTGCGAAATGATGATGTAATGTGTCACGTGACTCAATACGTCAAGTCCGGAACGGCCAGCCGGGCGCGCGCGTGCATGCTAATCTAGCGCTGGGGTACGGACTGCAGACACAACAACGAAAAAACGAAACAACTAAATCAAGAGTGTCCTAAATATTCCGTAATGCCGGATCGTTGTATTGTTGCTGGTTGCAGCAATACAACAAAGGCAGGATTTAGTCTTCATAGATTTCCTCAAAACGAGAAAATCCGAAAGATATGGACAGCAAAAGTGAAGCTGACGAGAGGAAATTGGCCTGGGCCATCTGCTACGAGCGTCGTTTGTAGCGCCCATTTCATTGACGAGGATTTTGAGGTTGGCCTGCACTCCCAGTTCGGGATGACAAAACTAAAGAAGTTAAAGGCAGATGTCATTCCAACGAAAATAAAAGTGTCACTGTCAGCGAAAGAGACACCAAGGAGACGGAGCAGAGCTTCAGAGAAACTGGAAAAGAAACGGGTAAGTTTAAACCCTTTTTTTTTTTTACGTGTCCGGAAACTAGGCACTAGCAATGTAATTGCGTACAAATGCCCATTTTCCGGACACGTGTACGGCCGAGTAGTTGCCGTTGTGGCAGAGCCTGATTGGGTTCGATCATGGAGGAATTCCTCCATGGTTCGATTCAACTTTGGTTTACATCTTGTGATTATACTAATAACCTGATATTGATGGTATTTTTTACGAGCACAATTAATTAATTTTGTTTGTACGGTACACTCATTCGTCTTCACTTTAGCATGTTCATTACTAATTCTAGCGAAGACTTTAGTGAGTTTAGTTGACATGTGTTTTGTTTTTATACACAGATGCTGAAGAAACTATTGCTAGGGTCAACAAACGAATATTATAAAAAACATGTACTCTGATTTTTGCATTTGTCTTTTAAACAGGCTATGCCGATGACTTGATGGGAGAGGTGTCAAAGCGTGCATCGAAGTCGAAGAAGATGACAAAAAGGAAGACTGCACCTCCAAGCCTGGTCTCCAAATACAACTACCCATCCAAACAAGAACTAATTGCTGCCCATCGCAGTAGATTTAATTTAAAATAGATTAACAGTTCTAACTACAACTTTTTGAAGAAAAAAAAGCGATTTTCATTGTATTGGGAGTTATGAGGCTCAATGAAAAGATGTAAATTAAGCGAGAGAAAAATAATTAAACATATTTGTGACCTGCTCCCACAAAAACAGACAAGTGTTTTTTTTATTTTCATTTAGTACCAAAACCACCTTTATACCATACATACTTCCAATTTTATGAGGATTTTATTTCCATGTATTTGGGAGATAAATTACCACTTTTAGAACAGTTTGTCTCGATACATGCATGATTTTTGTACTTTCTCATAAATAAAGTTGATTTTGTTTAACCTAACTGAGGGTTAAGTATACATGTGTATATATTAAAGAAACGAAAAACTGAAATTGATGCCCGCCAGATTTTTCACCCCATCTCAACTTTAATGAGCTCGAAATAGATTGTGCGACTTATGTCGTAGGAACGGGTCACACTTACTGGCTAAGGATGCAGGCAAAAAAATGAAATTTTCGATAGAAATTAGAATTATACCATACAAAATTTCAAGTTTATTGCATACTTTAGTTTTATTATTTAAACAGCTCGATGCATTTGTATATGTATAAATGGCTAACATTAAATAAATATCGACTGCAAACCACATTTCTAAAGCTAATTTTCATTGAAAAAAGTGCAATTACGTTTTACTTTAGCGTACCTATTTTAAGACTGCATGTACATTTAATCGAAAGCAGAACATTATACATGTACCGGTACATCTGAAAGTTTTTAGAAATAAATCACATTATGCTTACTTTCCAACTTTATCTGAAAGGTAGTATACACCATTGGTAATTGCTTGAATTATCATGAATGGGTAGATTTGGGGGGTTGTATTTCATAGTAAATATCGTTTAACTGACTTTTCCGAAGTTTTACAATCATGGATGCCGAGAAAAGCACGAAAAACAGCGTTTGTTTTCAACCGGGGTCGAGCAGTTATTCTTATGTTATCTTTGTTTTTTCGCTCTCGCCGTCCGGCGAGAGCGAATTTTTCTTTATAAAATTCATTTTTTTGGAATAATTACAGGATATCCAGCGCAATCCTTTTGCGGAATGCCTAAAATCATTATTTACTTTCAATTGAGTAAGGTATTTCTTAATAATTAAGTAGTAAATATTTTCAATTTCTGCAAATGGTGTATACTACCTTTAAGACTGGCATAAAAACATCAATTTTATATTTCTAGAAAACCCTTATATGTACCAGAAAGAGATGGAAATTTCTCTCGAATTTTCAAAACGACACACGAGGGTAGGGGAACACGGACGTTTCTCCCCAAATATCCCCAGCACCACCTTGCCATCTGGCGATAAGCCGTGTGTCTATATTTCCTATGATAAAAGAAAAATATGGAGAAAAATGTACAGTAGTTATTTATAAACTGTCAGCCTAATGGTATACATCTACAAAAATAAAAGGGAGGGGGGCAACTGAAGATGCATCACCGTAGTGACATTGTCCCCATAAAAAATACCTGAACAAAAAAAAATTGATTGAAAGAGGGTGTATCAAACAAACCTTGCACCCCCCCCCCCCCCCCCCCCCCCCCCCACCCAGGCATGTACTATCATCCCCTTTTCCCCATAAAGAACAAAAAATACAATGTACGCACTGGTTTTCAGTTCCTTCTTGGGCTTCTTGTCCATACTGCTGCCGATACTGGAGATATGCAGTATCTAGCACCCATCTGTCCAGGCATACTGTCTGCAAACCGGGATGTTCTGTTATGCAGTCGAGGTCTAGCACGAATACGTCCATCATGTGCACCACTGGGTCAATTTCTTTGCAGCAGACGGATTCTCTCACAGTTGGCATAATCCCACAACCGCCACAAAAACACCTGCATACAAATTTTAGAAAATATTTTAATCAATCAATGCATTAAAATGTCGAGACAAGTAAAAATATACATATAGCATGGTGTATGTATTTTTTATGTGTGTACATATTTTGTATTTATTTTTATTTAGTAAAAAAGGCTGTGACTGTGTACATTTTACTAAAGATTATTTATGTTTATACAAAACATGATTCCAACATGGTTTTATGATTGTCATTATCCATTATTATTCACAGTAACTATTATACAATGGAGGTAGGAACCACAAAAAATGCGAAACGAATTTGTTTCGTTTAATATGAAAACCATTCATATACATGTACACCTGTACATGTACATGTATAACATGTATAAAGCATCTATTTCCGACAGGTTTTGGAGAGGCTTTTTATGAAAACTTCGCCCAATTTATAAAAAAGAGAGCAATTTTTATATTTCTTGTTTATCATTTACAGTTTTTCACGTAGCTTTGTAAGTCGTTATATTTACCAATTATGGTTTCCAAATCTTTCTTCTAAATCGTCGTTGTCGTTGTGAACGCCGGGAATTTCATGTTCGCCATCATCATCACCGCTCTCCACCACTGGCTCGTACATATACGGAACTATTCGACCCTGAAAATCTCGGTGCTCTTCCTCAGAATCAGGATCACTATTTAATTCATCAGAAATATCTGCACTGAAATCACTTTCTGAGCTTGATGTTGAATCCGAAGACGAAAATCCTGAATTAACTTCTTCTAGTTCTACCGTGTCTGCCATGATCTAGTTCAGGGCGCGCGTGTGTGTACAAAACTAATGTACATGTACATGTACATGTACATGTACATGTATACATAGCGCGCGTGGCATAAGAAGCTAGCTTGCCAGCTTCGCTTTTTAGCTTTTGTTCCGGAGATGACGTCACGTCTAAACTAAGGACGGACAGTCTGTAAGTGGAATTTTTGGGGGCGGGGCAACGTGGTTTGTTTTTTTCCTTTCCAAGTCTAAAATAATTACATTAACTCAAAAACACAAACAGTCCTTTATTTTGTACGTATTTATCATTAATAATATACTAATTTTTGTTTTTTTGAAAATTTGATTTCTCTCCACTAATGTGTAATTATTGTTGTGGTACCGGTAGGTAGGCATACACCGAGTTACAGAGACACTTTCTTTTGTTTGAACAAATCTGACCGATATACAAACGCGATAAATTGCGATTGAATCGCGATTGAATAGTTGTATGAACATTTTCGTGTCCCCATAACATTTTGGCTCTCCAGTAAAAAGGTCTAGAGGTAGAATTGGGTTAGGGTATAATGAAAAAGACAAACATAAGGCTAAATTTTAGGTCAATTTTTTTTTCAGATTTGGAGTATAGAGATATCCATTGGCGATTTTCCTTAAGCACACAAACCCTATAGAAATTTCCCATAACGTCATGTACTAAAATAATGTGTTATGTTTGTTGTAGCCATATAGAAATCCTTGATGTTGTGAGAGCAATGAGAAAGCCTGTCCAGTGTAACCTTTTTCCAGCATGCCTTAACAATTCTACTTTGCGGCAAATTTTCCCGTCCCTGTTACCTTGGTAATTTTTAGGCTGCCCTTTAATTCAAACGGCTGAAAAATTTTCATACATAAAGCTGTTCACTAATGATAATTAAATCATAAATATTGATATATAGTTTGGGACTAGGTAAAAATGCATTTAAACTGTCAATTAAAGCAATTTAAAATTTGAACCCCATGTCACACCTTGGACCCCAAATTTATAGAATGAGCCATATTGGTTCCAAACTTGCCAATCAAATCCCTCCTTGTGATTCGAATTACCATATGATTACCTATACAATCCCAATCCCTTTTCTATTTTCTTTGATCCAGTAACCGAACATGAACTATATACTATGGTTTTTAATTTAACTAATAAGCAAAGTTCTGGTCATGATACGATTACTAGTACTGTTATCAAAGATGTTTTTTCTGCCATTTCCAAGCCCCTTGCTTTCATTATGAATGTGTCATTAAGTACAGGTATAGTTCCCGATTCCATGAAAGTTGCTATTTTTTTGTTCCCGTTTAAAAAAAAAGTTATTCCCATTTAGTTAATAATTATAGACCTACTTTTGTATATTTGTATTTCCATTCCGACAACCTTTTCTAAAATTCTTGAACGTATTATATACGTTCGCACGTCACGGTTTTTAACCAAACATAATATTTTATCCGATTCGCAGTATGGGTTTAGGGAGAACCATTCAACATCTCATGCTATTTTACAATTGATAAATACTATTATTACTGGTCATGAACAGTCTTCTCATACTTTGGGAATTTTTCTGGACCTTTCCAAGGCATTCGATACAATAGATCATAATATACTTTTGGCTAAACTTTCCTTTTATGGAATTAGAGGGATTGCCTTGGAGTGGTTCAAAAATTATCTCACTAATCGTAAACAATTTGTACTTTTTAATGATAACCAGTCTTCACCTAAAGAGTTGGTTTGTGGAGTTCCTCAGGGATCCATTTTGGGACCACTACTTTTTTCAATATATATTAACGACTTTGAAAAATCTTCTAGTACCTTGTCATTTATTTTATTTGCAGATGACTCCAATTTATTTTACTCACATAACAATTTGGGTACACTGGTTAACGTCGTTAATACAGAACTCATTTGTGTTTCTAAATGGATTAAAGCCAACAAATTATCCCTCAACATTGATAAAACCTGTTTTATGTTGTTTAGCAATACAGCCAGTTCAATTCCTACTGATATTTTGTACGATAATTATCCTGTTAATCAAACCAACTGTACTAAATTTCTGGGTCTTTTTATTGATGAAAAATTATCATGGAAATGTCATGTAAATTATCTACCGGTATGTAAATTAATTTCAAGAAATATTGATTATTATTAACCAGTTCGCGCCGGGATTATTTTAAAATCACCGAGCCGAGGGGCTGGATTATTTTTATCGAAACTCGATCCGAAGCGGGTTCAGGCCGACAGTGCCGGGAAGCACACCCACGCATTTCCGGCCTTGCTCGCTGCTGACAGACATTCCCGAACTTGAACTTTGCGTGTTTATGCGTCATCTGTTTTGAATTTGGGGAAACCTTTGCGTTTATACAGTCATCCCTCTCATTCCATCTCATATTTTGTATAATATTTATAATGCGTTAATTATAATACGGTATTCTGGCCTGGGGCAACACAAGCTCTTGTCTTTCTAATAGAGTTTTGGTTTTGCAGAAAAGGGCATTGCGTGTTACTGACCGTGTGGAATTTAGAGCTCATTCTAATCCATTGTTTTTTAATCGCAATACTCTTAAAATTAATGTATTCACTCGGGCTAGGAATGTTTATGCATCAGCTTGTTGCTCATAAATTACCTTATTCATTTGAACGAATGTTTATGACTAATGCAGTTATTCATCAATATTATACCAGACAGTTTAAAGATTTCCATGTTCCTTTTATACGACCTGTCATCACAAAATGAGCGTAAAGTCGGCAAAATAAAAAAATGGGTATTTCTAAATTCTGTGGAAACAGAGCTTTCCAATGGTATACACTTGGAGGTTTGATACTCAATATTTTTTAATTTTATTTTTTAGTCTGAGTCTTAATACAGAGATTATGAGAAAACAGGCATTTCTTGCGAGAAATTGTGTGAAAGGCATAAAAAGGCATAGTCAAAATTGTCTCAAAAACTAATTTTGTTTTTATCTGATCGTCCTGAAAAATCGGGAATTGATTGTTGGGGATTTAGTCTTTAAAAAACATATTATCTCAAAATCGACCACCCCTTCAAATTTTGACTTTGACTGGCCGTACTGGGAAATCACTCCGTGCGACTTTACGGTCATTTTGTGATGACAGGTCACATATGTACTGCTCTTGCAAAGAAATTTGTCATTTATCAGGGTACAACATATTGGAATTCACTACAGTCAAACTCTAAAAAGTATTCGTAGTCGTCTTTTATTTAATAAAAAACTTAAGCTTCTGCTTTTGGAAAAATATTAACCTTGATTATAATAATTAGCTGTGATGCATGTAGATTCTTTGTACGATCCCCTTTGTACCGGTGCATGTAGGTTATGTACAACTGTATTTGTTATGTCCTGTTTGTGTGGGTCCTTGTCATTTTATGTGCAACATAAGTTTACTTCTGTGTAGTTAAAACAGAACCCGTGTAATCTCTATTTATCACGACATAAATTCTTTCTACACATCAAGGGCCTTTCCACTTAACAAGCTTGCTTTATGTACTGTCTTTAAATTATTTGTTTTTTATTAGGTGGAAATAAATATGATGAAATATGATGATATGATTATTGACACACATGTACTGTCCATGTAACAAACATTATTTCAGAAAAGATGTCTGTATTTCTTCATTTCAAATTATTTATGGTGGAACAGTCTAGAAAACAAGAATTAGGGTTTGCAGGGCACTTCATTAGTGCAGCAGATATGTATCTATGAGAAATTGTTCGACCTGTAATTGTGGGTTTGATGATAAAAGCATGGCATTTGGCCCACATTTAGGGTATACATGTACACTTAGGAATATTTTTGGATAGGAACATCGCATATTTGTCCAATGGTACGGTAGCTGTGGCAGCCATTTTACAAAATGGCGGCCAAAATTTACGATTTTCGCCCAAAAGTTGAATTATAACACCTCTTGTTGAATCTCCTTTCCGATTGGCTAAAACACTGTCATGTGTGGTTCACTACCTATGTATATGTGACCTGTCGCCACAAAATGAGAGTAAAGTCGCACGATGTCATTCAGAGATATGGCCATCCAAAGTCAAAATATGAAGGGGTAGTCAATTTTGAGATTTTGCCTAATTTAGAAAGCCCAAGTCCTCCTCTACATATTCCAATTTTTTTTGGGTGAGATCAGATAATCGAAAACCTCTTAAATTACACGATTTTGCCGCATAGTGTTTGCGTAGTTAGTGTTTGGAATAAAGTCTATTAGTGGTCTAATTAACACGGTAATTAAATATGCAAATCAGGTCCTCGTAAGTATCCCACGTTTTCGAAATTTTAATATTTTGTTGTGTATACAATAGTTTGTATGTTTGGAAAATTTCAAGAAGAAATAATGATTAGAACATAGCCGTTGCTATGCTCAACCGAACCTTACTTGTCCTCTTTTGTAATCTTTTGCCTGTTTTGTTTAAGATGTTTAAAGTAAGTTTTCTCACAAACACGTTTTGTGAAGCCCATGACTTTCTAGAGCGCTGTAAAAAGTATTTATCGCAAACCCCCCAAGTGTTATATACCATTAGAAAGCTCTTTCTCAGAAATTTAAAAATACCAATATCACAATTTTCAATATTTCCAAATTTACTCTCATTTTGTGGCGACAGGTCACATATTGCATAGCCAGTGCATATCTAACCACTATGGACCAGTGCATAGTGGTACCGTGACACTATGAACCGCTTTATAGTGGTAAAATTTGCGATGGTTTTTACAAAGATCGTCTGAGTATTATGATACTTGTCGTATAATGTTTGACAGTTTACAGCGCCCTCAAGGGGTTGTCAAGACTGCTCAAGTGCTGTCATAAAAGTTTTTAAAAATGGCAGCTTCTAACACGGACGGTACGGAAACACTACTATTAAACCAAGGACGAAATTGAGCGATTCCTCGAGAAAGGCCGAGGGAAATAGGACCCTCATGTGGTCACTCACAGCCCTTTGGGGTGCATAGATACATGTATGACTAGTGACCTCATTGCTAGCGAACTTATTTATGACAGTTATTCAGTTATCTTCATCAATAAAACAATTTATAATTTGATACTGTCTTGTCTGTCCCATACCAGTGACTTGAGTTATTTTCATGGCGTCATCCGCCCTATAATTTCCTAAGAAAGAATAAAGTTTCTTTAAAAATGTTGTATAATAACATTTAGTGTATTAATCATACTAAAACAACAATTTACTGAATTTGTTCATCTTGCTTTGAGTTATGACTAGGAAAAAGGAAGTGTCTGTCCATGTGACAAATGTTACGTCTTAAAGATTAACCATCGATAACTTCTTAAATATTGTTCAAGTTATCTTGATCTTTCCAAACTAACAAGAATATAGAGGGAAGATTTGTGAGAGCAAAAAATTAACGGCAAATTTTACAGTTGAAAAATCCTTCTAAATGTCATCACACAGTTGTAACATTTCCTGTGGACAGACCCACTTCCGGTCTTTCATGATTGATTTTATATTGAATTTTAAAGATTAAATCTATTGCACATTTGAGATGACGTCACTTGACCCATGATGTTGTCATCATGACGTCCGTCTGTGAGACACTAGTTCAACTATAGAGGGGTTTCATCTGGGTCACGTTTTGTGGGGATACGAGTTTGTTTTGTATTAAAAGTTCTTGCAAAAAGCGTGTACAATATATATGAGATTTAGGTTACTAAAAGAAAGAAAAAAACAAAGGCTTTTCCGCAACTTTGCGGAAAAGCAAAAAAAAAGGCTTTTTCGCAACTTTGCGAAAAAAACAACAAAAAGACCCAAAAAATCAGAACAAAAACAATGACTTTTTCGCAACTAAAAAAACCAATAAATTTAAATTAAATATAAAGATTTTATAGATGGTTGGAACAAGGCGTTTGGTCGTCTTTAGTTGCTTTGCAAAAATAGTGGCCGCGTGAGGTCGTTGTTCGCACTGCTAACTGCAGTGTGCAGCTTGGATTGTGGAAAAATAACTAAGCAACGCCTTGCACGAGGCCAAGTTTGATTGGGTTCAATCTTGGTTTGCAGTGACGTCATGACGTCATGTGATTCATTAGGTGATTTATTATGAGCTTTTATTTTTATTAATACAACATAATAAATTCGAATTTTTGTTGTAATATATTTTTTTTGAACAGGAAATGTCCGTTCATCATAAAACTTGGTGGCATAATTATGCAAACTCCGATGTTACGTCATGATGAAGTCATTAATTGATTTTGTTAGGAATTTTGAAAGTTTTTATAATAACTTCTATTCACAAAATTCAAGATGTGTATTGAGAAGTGATGTCATGATGACGTCATTATTAACCCTAACACCTTGAGTAATTTTACTAGAAAGTATCACAAATCCGCCAAAATGTTTATGCACAAAAAGTTGGTGTTGGTGCCTACTCAATATGGAGGTATCCTAAATCATGCTGCTTGGCTGAAAATCCCCCATTCCATCAGATTCCACCAGTATTTAGTTTAT
The DNA here is from genome assembly GCA_037893245.1 of Crossaster papposus. Classification (NCBI taxonomy): domain Eukaryota; kingdom Metazoa; phylum Echinodermata; class Asteroidea; order Velatida; family Solasteridae; genus Crossaster; species Crossaster papposus. The sequence continues at coordinate 188,271 of JBAIAA010000176.1, forward strand.
CTTGAACCCGATAAACTCAAAAACAGAAAATAAATTTTGATGAATTCAGTGTGGGGAGGGTTAAAGGTGTACATTGAACCTCGATCATCAGGATGTGTAACGTATTAAAATGTATGCTAGTTACATTATTTAAAGCCCATAAATTGATGCGAGTGTCATATAAATATGGGGTCCTAAAGTGTGCATTTTGTTGTTGTCCCGGTAACACCGGACCGGTATAATTTTCCACATTTCCCATTTAAGTATCAGTGGAATTGACTTAAACCTTTTTTTATTTGTCTGAAGGTAATTTGCTAAATTTATGTTATCACTATTGGAGATAGAGGGCATCAAAGAATTTGTCCTACATTATTTTTGTACAAAGGAACTACACTAGCTTTCATAAATCGAAAGGTAGTCCACTTGGGACGCTGGTATCGTCGTGGAAGTATAATCTGGGGGAGCTGGCAGAGGCTCAGGCAAGTATGTTTTATCTTTATTCAAGAAGAGTCGGATGCTGTTGTTATTTTTGCGATAAGAGTTTTTCTTTTAATGTCGGGTGGGACATCCAGATTGTCATGAAACTTGGTGGGTACCAATATATTGTCACTAGTACATGTATGTAAAATCCTAAGTAATGTCATTGTAACATTCATTGTTAGATTTTTTACAGTTTTTAATTTTTCAAAACTTATTCTACATGTACTATACAATTTCATACTTTCTTTGATCAGATTGACACTTGAGACAAGATACGAAGCATTTCATAATGTGTGTCAATGTGCCAAACACATTCTTAGTTCACACTGTACTCAGTTCGGTACACAAATCAGCACAACGAGTCATAATTACCTTCCGGTAGAACCTGCAGCATGAAGGGTTTCCTTTGCCAATACTTCAGCGGTCGAATCAGTGTACCAAAACTGCGACAGGTTCTAATAAAATAAACCAAATATATGCATACACAGTGATGGACACAGATTGCTGTAGGGTTACAGCCCTATGTTCCGACACCCCTATGTTCCGACACCCCTACATGTATGTTCCGACACCCCTATGTTCTGACGTCCCTATGTTCTGACGTCACTATGTTACAGCCCCTCAACCTACATGTATGTGTACAATGTTCCGACACCCATATGTTCCGACACCCCTTCGTTCCGACACATGTTCCTTCACCCTACATGTACCATGAGAATTGAGTGACCAATCCACTGTTTGTCATCTCTTCCAAATACTGCAAGAAAAATCCTTTGTTCCCCGCTAGCCATTGTCTTCTCTGTGTTATTCCTGTGTTATAAGGCCCCCATAACAAATACAAATATGCAAGAACATGTACATTGTGTATGCCGGGCTGAATCCGTTGTCCGAGTGAATAGAAAATAGTGAAAAACCTGCACATTTTTAGCATTCGGTTGTTACAGCCGGAATGAAAATCGGAGTCTCTCAACTGGGAAATCGTACTGGCATGAACTTAATACATGTAGTTAGCTTTTAGACTGATATGGAAAATTTTCTTCATGATTTTGAATTTAATGTCGTTTCACACCCATTATAGTGCTAACATTCATGGGTATAGTGCGTCAGAAGTTTACGCTGTCAATATGACTCCGATGCATGATTGTGGAGTATTAACATTTATCCAATCAAAATACTTCTTATTCTATGCCTTTAAATGTCCATCATTAAAACATAAGTATGTTTAAATCTCTCGCTTCTGATTGGTTGCATTTTAATTATAACTTAAAATACAATTAATTAGGCCGTTTTTTGTGTTGCTTGATGGTGCGGTACCTGACGGGGAACAAAATGTAAATTCCCTTACACATAAATTGAACCACTGCGAATTCAAAAATTCTTCTTGTCGAGGGAAAGGAATGGAACAAAGGGGTGAAATTAGGCCTCGAAAGAGCTGTTTTTGGTCCTTGATGACGTCGCAACAGGTACAGTACGGACAGCCATTTTGACACAAAAAAATAAAAAGTGACAATGAATTTATTTAGGCTAATAATAGTAGCCCCCACCCCCACTTACATTTCACAAATAGATTTCGAAATCATTTTGATTGATCTTAAAAATAAATTTAAACTATAAAAAGTTATGTCCCCCATCCCATTATTTACGATCAATTTCTAAAAGATGCGGCTTTCTATACAAAAGTGTGCCAATAGGTAATTGCTGATGCATATTTGGATTGTTTATTTTATTAGCTGGTTTTTCATTAGATGTTTATACATGTCGTGTTTATTGTCTCATTATAGTGTTGTATATATATCAGTGTTGTGGTCGCTGCAGGTCGGTCATGCATCATTCATTTTGGTCGACTCGGAGCTGTTGATGAACTTTGACGAAGGCATTCCTTTGCCTTTGTTGTTCCTATTATGCTTCTAAGCTGACTTGTGAGTGATTTGTGAGCGACTTGTGAAAGACTCGACTGCAGTTCTGGCATTGGATGCTGTGTATATTGTATTATGATCTGTTACTTGTGATGATTTTTGGTATTTGTTAGGAACGCCAGTGGAAGCTGAATTTCTATGCTTTGTATAGTGTGGATAATGAATAAATTGAATTGAATTGAATAGGTGGCGCACTATATGTAAACAAATGGTGGTCCCCCATTTTGCATGCGCCGTGCCCGAGTCAAATTTTCTCGTCAAATGGAGAGCATCATAATTCAAGCTTCAGAAACCGCATTTGTGTGTGTGAAGAAGTAACTTAGTACCTGGAGAGTTAAGAAAAAAAAATTGACGAGTGTGTATATCATGCAATTGGTGTATGAAAATCAATCCCACGACTCGACTACTGCGGTGAAGGCGAATACAACCGATTTTGTACTAGTTGTGTCGAAGTTGTGTCGTCCTGTGTCGCATTTTTTTTCACAGGGGAGTTGCCAATTTCTGCAGAAAAAATGACTTATTTGGAAAGTGGGAAAAAAACAAGGAATGGAGGTTATAGTATTATATTAACAAATCCAGATTTTTCGTATTTTAGGCAAGGCTTTTTGTTTTTTTCTTTAATTTTGAAATCGGTCCCTGATTTTGCAAGGCGCCAGAGAACACACGGCACTCAACAACACAAATGCACCAGCACAGTGGTTGGCAATACTTCCCATATCCACAGAAGAATCCACCCAAAACTGTTAACCACTAAAGATGGAAATGTCATTTTATTGCAAAGTATGGGGGAAGGGTCAGGCAGGGGTTTACTAGGGGTTTAGTCTACTACCGGTAGGATGCCTTACATACATGTTATATGGTTCTAGCACTATCGTAATATTTTTTGCCATTGGTAATTTGTATTGATATTTTTAGGCAACAACGTAGCTGGCTACATGTATCTGATTCCCTGACAATAACAATACTCTGGACCTTTCACTCTTGGAACCTGGCTCTCGGGCCATCGCAGATTTGACCTTAGGATAAATATAGGTAGAATAACATGCAATGATAGCCATTTAGACATTTTTGAAAATGCCTGTTATATTTTTTCAAGGGACAAATCTAGGATGGCCCTACATGTACACATGTTCATACAGTACATTTATATTCTATAGACATATTTTGATTGTGACAAATTCCATGCTTTTACATTTTTACCATGCTTTTTTCACCAATCTGTCTGACTAAACAGCAAGACTTACCGGTAGGTTGGGTCATTTCAGCAATTTGTGTTTATCACTGTTTTTATTGGTATATTTACTTATTTAGTGTAGCAGAGAAATAGGCTGACGGTACTTGTGCAAGTGCCTTTTTGATAGCGCAGATTTAGAACCCTAAAAAGTAGGTCATGTTCCATTCCCTGCCTCCAACAACATTGATTTTCGGATATAGGACATCAAACCGAGTAGAATCACAGAAAGTTTGTTTGCTTCCAATGCAAACTGGTACCATGAATTTTATTTTCTGAGAATATTTTTGGGTCACGTTACACGGCCTAAATAAATCACGCTCACATCAACCTAATACTACAGAGATGTTGTTTTTACATTCACCAAAGTTATAAAGTGTTCACATCACTCTATTAACAAATCTAGAACTATTTACAAATTTGGTCTGTATTACAGATCTGTATTGAAATTTGTGCCATTGTAATGCATTGTTTAGAATCGTTTAATTCGTTTTCTCTTGATGTTACAGAGGTTATCCTTCCATTAAAACTTCAAGTTTGGATGTAAGAAATGCTATAATACAAGTTTTTATTCTCTGGTTTTTATTCTCTGGTTTTGAGGCATACGGATACTTTATTTCCCACCTCAAAAATGCTAAAGGCTTGGAGCTTACGCTTCAGGGGGGGCTTGGCACTCTGGACACCCGTTGTTTTACAGGGAATCCGGTCCTTTTCAGTAAGAAAAAAATCGGAGGCGGTGTTGACCTTATTTTCTGCCCTGTTATTTGCTAGAATAGGCATTAGTATACTTGATTCAAAATAAAAAACAAACAACAGCAAGGAATGCTGCCACCAACAAACCAATCTTGAAGGGAAACTCCACCCATAGTTTATAATTGCATAATGTTAAAGAGTGTCAATTGCAATTGTTTTATATTTTATTTGTATTGGTTTCGGTAATCATATAAAACAGAGATTTTCTCACACTACGCTTACCGTCATGCGAGCCGCCATTTTGTTCTGGTTTATCGGTACATCCGAGATATTGTGACGTACATTGTAGTGTCTGCGCCATCAGTACGCAAAGCCCGATCCATAGCGGCCCTGCACGCGCAAGGAATGCAAGTGAACCCTTTTGTGTACGGCATACACAATGTCTACTGTGAAAGTGGGCTCAAAAACATACGGAGAAGGACCTGATGCCATAATTACTAGCTCACAGATTTTCTATTCTTCTCAGAAAATACAAAAATAAACGATAGTTTGTGGCACGTCAAGTCGATATTCTGCACAATGCAATACAGTACTCGCAATAGTCTGGCGCCGTACAACGTACATGTACGTCTGCATAATGTAGTTGGCCGCGTCAAGGTTGGATACCAGTGCGAACAACAGGCAATAAAGCGATGTGCATTGAGGTGCAGACACTACGTCATAATTTCTCGGCGAGGCGGGAAATTTGAACAATTATGGCCGCGCCCTTGTACTCTTAAATGGCAAGAAATCGTGAATATAATTAGCGCGTGTGTCGTTCTCGATAACAAATCAAAACAAATTCTCTGCAGAGTCAGTATGTTACCATACTAGTGTATTCTTTTAGACTCTGAGGTAAAAAAATATTGAGCCAGGAATTTCCCTTTAAGAGGCCAACATAACCTTATTTTCGAGTGTCGGAACATACATATATGGTGTCGGGACATACATGTACAGTGTGGTGTCGGAGCATATGTGTCGGCGCATATGGGTGGCGAAACATAGGTTGAGTTGTCGGAAGGTTGAGTTGTCAGAACATAGGGACGTCGGAACATACCCGCCCAGGTGAAAATTCCAGTTGAAACCAGTTAAACTTTCAACTGGTTTCAACTGGTTTCAACTGTTTTGAACTGGAATTAACTGGTATCCAACTGGTACGTGATGGAATCAACTGGCATCAACTGGTAGCTCAACCGGATTCAACAAAAACCAGTTGAAACCAGTTGTAAGCAGTTAAAGAACCAGTTACCAACTGGTAATATGTGTGGCGACAATAGGAACCAGTTGAAACCAGTTGTAGGAACATTTACCAACTGGTCAATCTTGTGGCGACAATAGGAAACAGTTTAAACCAGTTGAAGGAACCAGTTACCAACTGGTCATTCTTGTGCCGACAACAGGAAACAGTTTAAACAAGTTGAAGGAACCAGTTACGTACCCTGAACTGGTCTTTCTTATTAACAATAACCAGTTGAAACCAATTGTTGAAACCAATTACATGTACCAACTGGTCAAGTGAACATGAACCAAATAAAACATTCTTTAAAAGTCAAATTACATACGTGTACATCCCCAACAAAATCAACAGACAGCACATTTTCCCCAACTTGATTTATTAAAAATACCTATTGCCAAGAACCAACACCCCCCTCGACTTCCGAAAAATCAGTGGCAAAAATCAGTGGCAAGAACCAGTTGCAAGAACCAGTTGCGCCAAACCATGCATTTGCCCAAACCATGCATTTTTGCCCAAACCATGCATTTGCCCAACCATGCAGTTGCCCAAACCATGCAGTTGCAAAGCCAGTTGCAAAACCACTTTGCAATAGTCGATGTTAAATTGTGGTATTTTGTCCAAAAATGCACTTTGGTGACATTATATGTAATTATTCAAACGATTCCATGATTGAATTTATATTTTTGTGCAAACATAGTTAAAAATTCCCATTACATTCCATTCGTATTCAAATTTTGACATTATTCATAAAAACTAGCTGTGACTATGTCGTGGACAAAAAAGTGTAGTATAAAACTAACTAACGACAATGGCTAAGTGTGTAGTACGTATTTAGTAGGTAATATATAATAGGAGTAGGTTATTATTGTATACCCCCCTAGTAATGTTTAATAAGTAAATTCCATTGGTATTATTTCATTGCGGAATTCCACTCAGTTGTATAAAAACATTCATTGAAGTTTTTTGGTTTCAATACCAGTTAAACCAGTTCAATACCAGTTCAATACCAGTTCAATACCAGTCACCAATTCCCAGTTGAACTGGACCAGTTAAGACCAGTTCGACTGGTTTTAAAGGTAGTATACACCATTTGCAGATATCGAAAATATTTACTACTGAATTATTAAGAAATACCTTACTCAATTGAAAGTAAATAATGATTCTAGGCATTCAGCAAAAGGATTGCGCTAGATATCCTGTAATTATTTTTTAAAAATGAATTTTATAAAGAAAAATTCCCTCTCGCCGGACGGCGAGAGCGAAAAAACAAAAATAACATAAGAATAACTGCTCGACCCCGGTTGAAAACAAACGCTGTTTTTCGTGCTTTTCTCGGCATCCATGATTGTAAAACTTCGGAAAAGTCAGTTAAACGATATTTACTATGAAATACAACCCCCCAATTCTACCCATTCATGATAATTCAAGCAATTACCAATGGTGTATACTACCTTTAACTGGTCCCAACTGGTCCAGTTCAACTGGTTTCAACTGGAATTTTCACCTGGGCGGTAGGTTTGTCGGAACAGAGGTTGAGTCGTCGGAACATAGGGGGGTCGGAACATAGGGTGGGTCCATTCCATCGGGTTGGGATACTTGATCTACATGTATATCTTTAACCCTATAACCAGCGAAAATCCTCTAAAGTCTTCTTTGCAAGTGCAGGATTATGCAGGATTATGCAGGATGTAGAATTTTGCAGGATTAAGGGTGTTTGGGTTTGTGCCACTGGATAATGCAGAATCAAGGTCATCAGGCCTAAACTATAATGCTGGATAATTTTGAAGGATTGAGGTAATTACATGTACTTGGGTATTTATCCAAATGTGGATTTTGGAGGAATGAGGTTATTTGTTACTTTCACACTGCTCATGCTCTATGCGCATTCCCCATATCTTTAGTCAAGGTGTAATTCAGTGTACCGGTATGTGTACAAGATAATAAACGTTTGCATGTAGCTCAAATAGTACATGTGGGTGTTTCTTTTTATGTGGGTGCCAAATGTGTGACATAAGGGTCAGAATTTCAAAAGGGTCTAAAGTAAACCATAATGTGTTGATATGTAATGGAAAATGAACACATTAAATAAATCAAAACTTTTTTTCATTTCAGTGACTACTCTCACGTGTAAGGGAGAAACCAATTAAAAAAACTATAGTGCATTTTACTTATTGCTTTATAAGGTTTTTTCTTCAACTTTTGTTATATTTTGGTGGGTCAGTTACCACATTTTCTTAACATTACATGTTCATCATATATTTAGTTTCAGGTAATACACAAAACTGAACCATCATTTTCCAACATTGTTGATCAAATCAGGCAGTTTTGGTACAATACACAAACTTTAGACTGTTCAACAACCAAGCGTCTGAAATAATAAATATATGAAATATTTTATAGATATTTAAGTAGTTAAAGTTGTGTATCTTTCACTGGGACATTGGAAGTACAGAAATGTATTCAATGTCGCATTACAATGTGTACAACGCTATATTCACCACGTCACGAGAGACTGTCATCTCTGTTACATTGTTATTTTTTACAAAGTTGAATTCAATTTGAGTTAAAAACGGCATGTAAAACAGAGTTGTAGGTATGTTGTAATGAGGAGTGCAACATACTGTACTATGCATAACCAGTACGTTCTTTGTGAGTTTTTAGGCAGAAAGAAACAAAAAGCTGTGCAAACACGATACATCGTATCTCCCCCCCAAAAAAATCGCGATAAACGCAAAACAATATGGCGGATCAAGTCTGCGCAGGCGTGCACAACTCATCGCACCTAACAACAGAGGGCGCCTCTGCTGTTCAGTGCGACGAGCTTTGCATGCCGCGCTTGCGCAGACTTGTTCTGCCAACATTGTTTTGTGTTTATCGCGAAGTTTGTTGAAAATTTATAACCCAGATTTTAGCGAAATATCGATGCGCTGTAATAAAATGAACCTGCATGCAGAGTTTGAGACCGACACAGATGATCGAGAAAGTTCCTTTCGAAATCCAATTTTGTCTACAATTATACTGGATTATTTGGCTGTAATTCTTCAGTATATTTTGGTGAGATTTCGCAGTCTTACAACTTGCGAAAATTAGCACACATTCCGTAATCCCGTAAGGGAACTGGTCAACTCGAACGCGAACCAACTCGTACGCGGGGCAACTCTTACGCTGATTTGCCAACTCGTACGGGGGACAACTTGTACCCCGGACCAACTCGTACGCGGTCCAACTTGTATACGAGCTGTCCCGGGTACGAGTTTGTCGCGTACGAGTTGGCACGCGTACAAAGTGACCTGTATTCGATATTCGTAACACGCGGCCACCTCGTATCGTCGGAGACGCGAAAACAATTGTGGAAAGTCAATTCCAGAACATGGCAACTTGTAGTGAGGTGGATTAAGGACAAAAAACACGAAGATCGTGACACGGTGGACAAAAGCACCAATTATTTTTTAAAGACTCCTATGGGTATGTAGATTAATAAAATCCCATGCTCCAAAAAAATTGCAATGACCTTGACCTAATTATGACGTAATATATTCAAAATGGCCGCCATTTCCTTAAAACGGCATGTTTTTAGTTATGTAATGCCGAGGCAAGTGATTTTAGTAGCGAATTATATGTATCAAAGGCCGAGGAATCGCATGGCAACGTTTGTGTTGCGCTGAAACAAACAGTTTCATCATTTTTGTATTAAATTTGTCTATATTAGCATATATGATGGTATAAAATACATCATCATCATGTTTTTGTGTTTATTGGGAAGCAGCGTAATCATACATGTCACTCAAGGTTTTTAAATTTTTAGAGCGATTCTCAGTCACCTGGGAAGGACATTAACGTGAAGGACGTGTAATACTGGGTTTTGTGGAATTTTCTTTCTTTTTCTGTGAGGCTATTAGGTTTTTAAATTCTAATGGAGTGCTTTTGCAAGAAGGTATAGCACAGAGAAACCGGTTTATGCAGGCATACTTCAAGGAATGATCAGTTAATCTTTTTGTGGTTTTTTTGATAAATTACAGAGTTATCTGCAGTGAATCAGAACTCATTCTATGTGGGAAGGAGAGGGTGTTTTATGGGAGTTGTCACAAGTCAGAACTTTTTCTCATCGTTTTCGTTATTTTTTTTGGAGATGCTGAAGCAGTTCTGCTGCGTAAGGTATCATTGGATTTTAGGTAGTGGCTGGTCTACAGAGATAAATCTGCATGATTTATTGTGTGCTGGTATGCCAGCAGTGTGGTTGCGTAACTATCCCGCCCAGAGCGTAATTCCTAATTTAAGTTTTTTTTCCAGTGATATACGCTTCATGGGAGGTCAGTTCAGGCCACTTTTTTTCTGCGAGATTGCAGTCTGTAGGAATGGGGGGGAGGGGGGGGGGGGGAGGAGGGGGTGTTTCGTGTACAAGTTTCAACAGAACCCCTCCGTGCTTTTTGTTATTTTTTTGAGACGCGGAAGAGGTTCTGCTGACAAGTATCATATGGATTGTATTTGTGACTGTTCTGCCGAAGATAAATCTGTAATTGTACGTTAACTAGTGGGTATGCTAGAAAGTGGCTGTTTGACTGGTCTATCCAGAGCGTGATTTTTAACTCTTTTTTTCCTTTTTTTTCTCCGTAAGACACGCATCTGGGGGTCAGTTTTAGCCACCTTATCTCTGCTAGATGACAGTCCGTGGTTGGAGTTCGTGGACGGGCAAATACATCAAACGTCTGCAGGCCAATTGGGTTAGACATTCCCTAAAAGCGGGAGTTTCAAACCCTGTCTCTGGTTTTGGCGACGCGATGACTGGTTTGTGTATTGCCACAGTGGTCCCTTTGATTTTAGTTCACACAGTGATTGATTTTTACCGGTGATAATATGCCGTCCCCTCTTTTTTCTCCTTTTTTGGAAGGGGAGCAGGGCATATTTTCTGTGCTATATCATGCACGTGCCACCTTCTTATAGTTCATTTTACTTTCCTTGTTTTTATTTGTGTGTCGGTTTATTACATGGAGGAATAAGAAGGATCATTATGACGCGTGGCAAGGACAAGGGTGGGTGGTGGGGGGGGGGGGGGGGGGGGGGGGGGGGGGTTGATGGGGGGGGGGGGGGGGGTTGACTTATTTATTTTGTTTTAGTCTTGAGATCCATTTCTTTGATCATTGTTTTGTTCTTTCAATAGTTCCAATAGAATTTGCAGATTCTCCTCATCAAGATTTTGTTCCTCTTGGTTGGATTGTGGAGACGCTTTAGTCCTAGATCGAACAAGTTCATCTTTTATGTTTTTGTGCCGTTTGTATGCCAGGATGGGTTGGGTATCAAATAGCCTATTCAGATATTCGTTTTCGCTAATCAAGGGCCAGTGTTTGAGGATAGCCCGTTTCAGGGCTGGGTGCGCGACATGTGGGTAGTATGGTAGGACGAACACCAGTGGGATATTGTTTTTGGTTTTTTCACGCTTAGGGTCCGCGGGAGTCTTTCCCCTTTGAGAAAGGAGAGCTAGGTCTTCGTTTGTGTATCCGCGCTTTTTGAAGTTTGTCTTTGAAGAATTCAACCCTCTCCTCAAAGTCTTTTGAATGGGTACATATACGTTTGTATCTGGTCACTTCGCCCTTGATTAATCCGTCAAATACCGACTTAGGGTGTGCTGAATCTCGAGCTAGGTACTGAAATGTATCAGTTTTGTTGGTAGCGACTCGAGTATCCAATAGGGTAGGTGCAGGTAATATGGGCCCATTAAGCTCATTTGCATAATTTGCATAAAGATATATAAAATCATTATAAAGAAACATTGGTTATTGGAATCAGTAACAACTACCCTTCCTTTTGATGATATAATTTAAACCATGTTGTATTCATTTATGACAGTTACATTCAAATTATGACGTCATCACCAAATGTCCCATATTACCTGCAGTGCAGGTAACATGGAACGTATGGTAATTTGTATATGATAATATAATCTTCAAATGCAATTTCATTCCGCTCTATCACATCTATCGCGTCCCATATTACCTGCACCTTGTTGCGCTCCCGGAGCTCCCATTAAATGCATAATAAATCCTAAAACAAATATACACAGGACCCCACACCTTCAATACAATCAAAACACTTCATAAGCATCCTAAATATGTCAAGAATTCAGCTCACCCTCTGGTCAGTTTTTAATATCAGTACATTCCATGAAATATCTATTTTTAGATCAGAGCAAAAAAATACTGTCAACTTAACATACATTGTCAAATTTTGATTATTTCTTCACCGAGATCTCCGTTCCCGAACAAATCAGCCATGTTGGCAGCGATGGCAATGAGTTATCGCAACTATTGAGAGCGCTATTTCTTGTCTCTGAAGCTTTATAGTTAAATAGGCGCCGAATTTAATTCATGCGTCCCATATTACCTGCAGTCCCATATTACCTGCACGTACCCTATCCCTTCATGTATGAATCGTTCGCCTTTGTAGATAATAAGGTCGAGAAAATTGACTTGGAGGTGCGAGATCTGCACCTGCACCGACCTTTGCAGTTGCAACTGTCAAAAATAATCAGTTTGGGCATTGATAATTAATTCAGTCATCTGAAACGATACAGTAATTACGAATGCTCTAAAATAATTGGAAGATGTGATGCTTGCTTCATCAAAACATTAATCTAAAATGTTTTAATACCAGAAATTGAGACTGTTCATTATTGAACAATAACAAACTTTAAAATCAAAACGGACTTTAAAGGGGCAGGATTACTATGAGTTTAACAATAATTGAAGGAAGTATGTCCTAACTTGCCAAACAACATGTACATATCTTTGCAGTTCACTGGGTATAAACGCTTTAGACTTAAACAGTTGTGACGTCAAACAAATGGACCAGCATTGATTGACTTGGGTACAGGTTTCCCGAGAACGCCAATGTTTTGAGCGACGATCCTGCCCCTTTAAGTAGGTGGTTAATAGTAATAAACTGAAAAAACCCCTAATAACTGTAACTGTAAGATGCAGTTAAATAAATGGTCACACACTATAATCCCTCGTCTACACAAACCAACTGTTATATGCGCTATTCATTATAATAAATATCCTGTCATAACCTATATCCGGTCAGAATCATTGTGTTTCATTGTGTTAATGTGTTATTGTTTTGGTTGATAGTTATTGTTTATTATATCATTATGACATCATGGTATCTTGTAGATCAGTGCCACGGTAATTATACTGTTACCATTTTGAACACACAAAAAATAGCATTTTGGTGAAAAAACGGCAATAAAATCTGTTTTTTTCAAATTTTGTGTTATTTGTGTAGTATTGACGATGATGACGTCATATTTACATCAATATACATGTAGTCACCATAAAGGATATTAATTTTTTACAAACTAATACCACCCTCATTGAATTCCTTGACCTCAGAAACATAATTTTGGCATGTAGAAATCCCACAATGGCATTTGCGTTTGCTTTATTACATAACAAGAGGTTATGACGTCATAATGACGTAATTCAAGGTTAACAATTCTCAGATTTTTTGGAGCATGACTTTTTTGAAATCTATGGGTCAAACTGATACTTTGGTGAAAAAATAGTGCTTTTGTCCACCGTGTAACGATTTTTTCCTTAATCCACCTCACTATTGGCGGCAACTCTCTCTTGGTGTAATCACCTGATATATCACATGATCTTTCATCCGGGACATTGAATCACTGCACTCGCTCTTCGAATTAACAATATGGACTTCATTTAGCACAACGTATCGATTGTCGTGAGAAACCAATGTTCTCTACGGTGAATATAAACTGCGATATCTTTAGAGATGTTTTGGATTTAAGACAAATAGGGGTCTCAGGTATTTGCTAATGGTAGTTTGGAGTTAAATTGTATGTACTTAATATTTTCTTAGAACTGTTTTTGCTTTTTTTTCGTCATGAAAATGAACGTTAACAACGTAACAATTAGAGAAACGAAAAGTTACGATGTGCTATCGAAAATCAACTTAACCCCAATCCTAAACCAGATCGCTCCAAGTTTGAAATTACACTTCATTTCATGATTTGGCTTACTGTTGATAACTTAATTGTAAAATAATCGATGTGTGTATTTTCATTCAACCGGGAAGGTCTCTTAAAGAAGGTCAGTTTTAATGTCACACTGTGTACCTAAAAAATAGGGAGATATCACAACATTTTTTGGTCAAAATGCACATTTTTTGCAACAAATATGAATATTTTCACTGTTTATTGATTAATGATAACATATACAATTTATGTTGGTAAATATTATCACACAAAATTATCACACAAATGGTCATTTCAAATTCATCACGTTAATTCCTACATGGCACCCACATAAAAAGAAACACCCACGTACACCCCTGCACAATTTGCAGGATTCAAACAGTTGCCACCATGCAGTAATAAACATTGGAAGATTTTGCAGGATTCAGGTTATAGAATTGGAGGATTTTGCAGGATTCAGGTTATGTGTAAGAAAAATTGGGTAGGATGTTAGGCAAGTAAATATAGGTTAATGAACGACTAAAATAATATTTTTAAAAATGTGTAAATGTATTGCTACATGTACATGTATCATATGCTCGTCTCGAATATTGATTACTTAATTTGGGTGTTTCCATAAATTAGGGTACCAGCTTGTGACACAGGTGGTAAATTTTCTAAGTCATGGAATCATATTAAACTAAGGTTAATTTGAAAGCCTAATATGTATATTTGATTAAATTGTAGAAGAAAACATTATTTGAAATTGCATTTTCCACTTCCTGATCAGGGAGGGTAACATGAACAACAACGGTTTCATATGTGGGTGTTTACATAAACGTGGAGGCCAGTAGTGAATTCTTGCACTTGCAATGTATTTTGCCAATTTAAGCAAATTAACAAAGATCAATGATTGATTTTTTTTGGTTTTTAGTAACATATTTGTCTGTAAATATGTTAGGGTCAGTAGTTGTCAAAATAAATCCGCAATTTTTTTTTAAACTTTAGTAAATGTTTTGGAGTCGCCAATTCTTTGGCGAAATTTATGTGACATCAAAAACTTAATTGGGTCTGTCCACACTAAATGTTACAACTGCACAACATCCCAATTAGCTCTCATTTAAAGTGTGTTGAAACTCAGAAAATAAACTTTAATGATGGTAATAGTAGTTGTACAATTGTTGAGAGATAGTGTACACAATTATAAAGGATTTGGTTGTTGGTTAATACAAAAATGAGAAATTTTATAAAAATGTCCAGCAAAGTTTTGGGGGTCCTGGTGGGACATGCATAAACCATGGCAACTCATGTTTTTCTCCAGGTTATATAAGAGGTGTTATTACACAGAAAAACAATTCACATGTTAAATTATGGTTGGCAAAGATATCAAATATGAGAAATCTGATCATTTTTCAAGCCCTTTCTTTATTGAAGGTGCTAATTCAGCCATCACGTACGTCACGGTTCTGTCCATTTGGTGACAAACGTGATACTGGCTGGTAGTGACTGGTACTGACATTTTATCAACAATAAATTTCAACAAAAATATATTTATCTTGCTGAGAAATCATCTGGCTTTTATTCTGAATACCATTTTTGTGCATTTGGATTCGTTGGGTAACAAAACACAGATCCATTTGAAGGAAATGCAAATTTCTGTCCATTTTTTTGTAACGTATACATCAGTTAATCTCTTGCCAACTGTAAAAATCCTTAAGGATTATTATTATAATTGCACATACATTTATAACAAAGATATGTGCAATGCAACTGCCATTATTTTCTTAGAAAGGTTTGTGCATTTTGCTGAACGAAGAATGAAGAGTATGTCTGCCCCCAACTCATGGGAAAGTGACATACGTGATCTTACATTGTACAATGCACGTGTCTGTCCTGTGACAAACGTGATGTCTGTCCAGTGACAAACATTATTCATTGAAATAAAATTACAAGTTTAAAATCTAAATTAAAACTTCTTTCTGCAAGTAAAAATAACAAGTTAACTTTGAAAGAATATTTAATAAGTTAGGCTAGTTATCAATCATGGTTTTTACTTTTATTTGTTAATTTAAGAAAAAAATGTCTGTCCTCGTGACAAACGTGATTATTGATGTCTGTCCATGTAACAAACGTTATTTCAGATAAGATGTCGGTATTTCTTTATTTCCAGTTATGTATATGGTTGAACAGTCTAAAGAATTTGTTTGGGGGGTTTTCAGGGCAATTACTATTCTCGTTGTTAAAAAGTTCTTTTATCAATCCAAATAATTATAATTTGATACCGTCTTGTCTGTCCCAGTGACGTACGTTATTTTCATGGCATACTTCTTCCCATAATTTCTTAAGAAAGAATAAAGTTTCTTAAAAAATGTTCTAAATAAAAACACTGAGTTCACTTAATCATACTAAAACAAAAAATTACAAAATTTGTTCATCTTGCTTTGAGTTATGGTTAGGAAAAGAAAAGTGTCTGTCCATGTGACAAACGTTACATCTTAAAGATTAACCATCAGTAACTTCTTAAATATTGCTAAAGTTATCTTTGCCTTTCTATAATAACAAGGATATAGGGGGAAGATACCGGTATGTGCAAGCCAAAATAAATGGAAACATTTTACAGTTAAAATTTTCTTCTAAATGTCACACAGTTGTAACGTTTACTGTGGACAGACCCACTTACAAACAAATAAAATTATTCTGTAATAATATTTAAAATATCATTTATTTTCTAAGCAAAGTATCAACAAGTAACTATTTTTGAAGTCTAATAAGGAGAATTGGTAAGAAAATTGTAAAAAAAAAAAATCTGGATCATGAAGATTCGCGCACCACTCCGTAACATTTCGTGTCAGCACATGTTACGGTGTGAAACGTCTAGTTACAAATAATAACTACGTTCAAACATAACCAAAAGAGTTGCAAAAAGCAACATTTTTTATCATATCTGGCACCAACTTTTCAACAGAAAAGGGTAGAATGCTATTATTTACCGGGATCGAAAAAATATCCCACCATATTCCGAAATTCTTGAGTATTTGGAGTCATCCGATTTCGTATCGGAGTGGTGTTTCGATGCGCTGAAGAAAACACAAATGTATTTCTTTTTTATGAATGAGTATCACATGATACATCACATGATGTGGCCTCAGTTAGTGCCGTCTGCAAAATTCCCGCTCGAACTCCGGCACCTGCAGCCGGACTGAATTTGTTTTTCGTGTTGAGCTGGTTACGGAGTTGCCAGGTTACGGCGTGATCTACCCTTTTTCCTGGTCATCCAAGGTAAGCTTCTAATTTACCTTCTACTTGTGAATAAAATGCGATAAAATGGATCACTAGATTTGAAATACAAAGTTTAGAATTTTTTAAAAGTTGTAGTGGAGTGTCGTGGCCGAGCGGTTAAGAGCGTGTGTTTTCTGTTCCACAGAGCGCGAGTTCGAGTCCCGGTGTCGACACGTTTGTCCTTAAGCAAGGCAATTAAACCACTATTGCTTCGTCCTTCGGATGGGACGTATAAGTTGTAGGTCCCGTGTGTTGTATAATTTATAATGTGTGTATATGTCTTTCCCATTATAAAATTGTATAATGCACGTAAAAGAACCCAGAACACTTATCGCTAAGTAAAGGGGTTTGCCCCTGTGTTCCTGGCTGACACAGCCTCTGTCTACGGGTTTCTTCTGGCTTACGAGCTACAGTGCCTTGAGCGCTTTTGAAGGATCCTTGGTTTCATTACCAGAAAATAATAATAATAATAATAATAACAAACACAAGATTGGTCGTGTGTTAAACGGAAGCTACACGATGCTCTACACATGGCATCGGGTCATTTAATACAACTTCTACAGAATTCTAAACTTTGTATTTCAATTCTAGTGACTCATTTTATCGAATTTTATTCACAAGTAAAAGTTAAATTAGAAGCTCACCTCGCCGGACCCGGAAAAAGTGTAGATCACGCCGTAACCTGGCAACTCCGTAACCAGCTCAACACGAAAAACAAATTCAGTCTGGCTGCAGGTGCCGGAGTTCGAGCAGAAATGAGCAAGTTCGGGCGCGAACTATAGTTAACCATTAGTCAGTCTCTGCTTTACCAATGCGCATGCTCAAATGCAGTTCGCTCGAACGGCTCTAGTCGAACTATTGTTGAAAAGATGGCAACCGCTTTGTTTGCATTTGCGACATGAATGAAATGGGTTTTGCCACTATTCTCCCACGCATATAAGTAGGGTAAGCCATAACGTTAGTCATGTTGGTCCAAAAACAAGACAAAAATTACATTAGGCCCGCCAGATTTTCACTTAACGTTACTGGCTTTCCCTCTGTCCGACTACTGACATCACCTTTTTCTACGTCACTGGTTCTCTCCATGTTTTCCTATGAAAAGAGGCTACTGTCAACCAGCGGCAACCATGCTCCGGGGTCTGGTTCCAAATAGTCGACTAGATAGTCCAACCATTCTGCGTTCGAGCGACGTTAGTCGAACTATGGTTAACTATAGTTCGCGCCCGAACTTGCTCAATGTTGCAGACGGCACTAACTGAGGCCACATCATGTGATGTAGTATCATGCAATACTCATTCATAAAAATGTCATAAGTTTGTGTTTTCTATAGTGCATCGAAACACCACTCCGTAACGAAATCGGACGACTCCAAATACTCAAGAATTTTGGAATATGGTGGGATATTTTCTCAATCCCGGTAAATAATAGCATTCTTCCCTTTTCTGTTGAAAAGTTGGAGCCAAATACAATACAAAATGTTGCTTTATGCAACTCTTTTGGTTATGTTTTAATGTAGTAATGATTTGTGAAGACGTTTCACACCTTAACATGTGCTGACACAAAATGTTACGGAATGTTGCACGAATCTTCATCATCATGTAAAGAAATTTTAACAATTTCTAACCAATTCTTCTTTGTAGACTTCAAAAATAGTTACTTGTTGATACTTTGCTTAAAATATTATTACAGAATAATTTTATTTGTTTGTAAACACCCATATATGGTGTCAGCGTTACAGGTGAAATAATAAATATCTCCAAATCCTAACAGTCCTCAATCCACCAACAGGTACAGGGTTGAGGACTGTTAGGGTTTTAAAGCAACAAGTTAACTTGTTAATGTCAATCTGAGACAAACAGAAAAGTAAAATTCATCAATGAAGAACATTTCTTTACTCGAATGTCAAATCTAAACAAATTGACCTCACACAATATGTTATTATACCACTGGCAGAAGTTCTTAGCTAACTTGCCTAGAGAAAAATGCAAATCAAAGCTGTGACGCTCAGATTTATCTTCAAGTGAATCAAATAAATTGCTGAAATAAAGTTATTAAGTACCAGTGTAAGTTTAGTATAGTTTAGTTTATTAGGAGTGTCACTCCGTAACCGTGACACCAAATATTTGGTGTCAGCGTTACAGGTGAAATGTCGGTAAACACCAGACTTTACTTCCAGTTACATGCTTTCTAGTGGTGTTTTAAACTTTACTTGCTCTTCATAGTTGCTGGTTGTGCCGTCAAATGTGATTTCAGAGAAAAACAAGTGAATGTGTCTTAAGATATGACAATTTCATGCCCAGTGAGAGTAAATTGCCATAATATGGTGAATTTTGTGAAACTTGATATTCGATTTTCAACTAATGTTGAACAAAGATAGTGTGAAAGTTATTTTTGAACTTAAATAAGTTGCAAATAGTTGTATGAAAAGCAACATGTCATTACCATATATGTCAACAATATGCTGGTAAGAGCTCTGACACAAATAAACAATTTGGTGTCACTGTTACAGGTGGAATTTGTGTCCCAAGTGCTGTTTTATAATGTTCTTACTCTAAAACGAATCATGTTACAGGAAAATGGTTTTGTTTTTGACAAAATGTAAACCCTAGACTACAAAACCAGGTGAAGCTGAATTTCATATAATTATTTTAAAATTTGACCCCTAATGTCACACTCTGGCCTCCACATTTATTCTTTGCATTTTTGGGCCGAGGTATAAGTACAAGCTTGTTAGATTCAACACATCGAAAATAGGTGGGATAACATGTTACATTCGGTAATTGGGTAACAAGGCTGATTATACAAAATTTGAAATAACATGTTCTACCTGTGACAAATCAGGGCACAATAAGAGAACTTGTGATAAATCACATTGAAGAATCATGTAATATTTACACCTGAGCTGTATTTTGAGCCCTTGCTGACAATACGTAAACCTTTAAGCAAAACAATTAGAAATTCAGTTATTATTGTGTTTCAAATTTAACCACACTTTTACCCAGTGAACTTGTATGACAGTCATGTGTTCATTGTAAATATCCAAATACTTTATGAATATGTTTTGTACTTAAAGGTAGTATACACCATTGGTAATTTGTTGAATTATCAGGAATGGGTGGATTTGGGGGGTTGTATTTTATAGTAAATATCGTTTAACTGACCTGTCCCAATTTTTACATTCATGGATGCCGAGAAAAGCATGAAAAACAGCGTTTGTTTTCCACCGGAGTCGAGCAGTTATTCTTATGTTATCTTTGTTTTTTCGCGCTCGCCGGACGGCGAGAATGAATTTTGGTTTATTCAATTTTTTGGAACAATTACAGGATATCTAGGGCCCTTATTTTGCTGGATGCCTACAATCATTATTTACTTTTAAATAAGTAAGATATTTCTTAATAATTCGTTAGTAAATATTTTTGATATCTGCAAATGGTGTACATACTACCTTTAATCAGTGGGTGCAGATGTTGGCATTTGTAGAATTTTGATAACCAGTTTTACACAGTAGTCATTGTTACTAAACATAATTCAATCGCATATTTTGCCATTTATACCAAATTAAAGGTTTTTAATTTCATACTTGAAAACAGTAACCTTCAATTTCAAAACACACTCAGAAATTGATAGTTGCAACTCATTTTGGGTTAATTTGGACCCCAAACTCTTGCCAAAGATTTGTAAAAGTGTGTGAACAATTTATTTTATATTTTTACATTAGTTTACAGTATTTGAAAGTACTTGTTCTTATAAATTGAGTCAAGCTTGTGAATTATAAGTCTGACACATAATTGTAACTATTGCAAGGAAGAAGGACAAATTATGTATTGTTTTCCACATTTTCCAAGCCGTTCTATTGGATGTTGATGTTTTGAAATTAAAACAAATGTTAGTAAGACTAACAGTTCAGTTTGTTTGCAGCTGGTATTTTTAAATGTTGATGGATATGGTTATTGGTTTTTCAATAGTTATGCTTGCTGTAGTTAGATTTATAATTGTTGAGGATGTTGCTGTTCATTTTTCCCAATAGGTGTAGTTTTCCTTAAATCAAAACTAATGTTAAAACCAATTTGAACATGCTTTAAGTGTGGCCTTTAATAATTGAAACTGTTGTAATAGAAAGATAAAGAGAACAATTTGTATTCTACCTCAAAACAAAATATAAGTGTTGTGCCATGGCTATTAAAGAACCTTTATTCTGTTGATCATAAACAGCGAAGAGTATTCTGTGAGTCAATGAACTGTATTGCTTTACCCATGAGTGAAAATGGAACAGCCCTAGTGTACATATTGGTGTGCACAAAGTTATGTGTGTACAATGGTACAATTACACTGTGAAGTGGTATAGGGGTCATTCCACGAAGTTGAGGAACACCTGGTTATTGTCCAAGTCCCATAAAACTAAAGAATAAATCATGAACATGTTTAAAAAATAAACCTTGTAAACTTACTTTTAAAACAGAAAAGAACACAGTATAAAGGATTATTTTAAAACTGATTTTGTTGATATTTGTGGTATAATTTTTCCCAAAGAAATCATAAAAAGGTGGTTTCCGGTTATTTAAAAGTGAAATATTTGTGACAAAATAAATTGGCATTTTAAAAACCAATTAAGTGGTTTAAATATAATACAAAAAAGTCTCATTCGTTTTTATTTCTTGGCATATAATGCACCCTCTGTACATTCCATAACACTATTCATGTTGATCACCCCTATTTTATAAGTGGCCTCCACTTTTGTTCAAGGGTACGGACGTAACTTGTGGTTTCTGTTTAGATACAAGGGCAATACGTCCAGAACGAGATTTAATTTGTGTGCCCTGGATTTTTTTTTTTAAGTGCTATAACTCATTTAATTAGCTATGATCTGGTGCACCTTTCCCCAACTCATCGTTCACGTGTTGCTTTTCAATCTTACGATATATATATTTTTTTAGTTCAAGCCATTTTCTTACGTCCGCAACCTTCAGTGTTCCGTAAAACCACAATACACGCCCCCGCGTTCAAAATGTAACTCGACAATCTGATTAAATATCCAGTCCGAGTAACGAGAGTTTTTTTGTAGCCTACAAATTGTCGTTTTAACGTTAATCCGAACCAAAATGCGACCATGAATGATGACGAATCCAATCACTTGACAACGAAAACATATTTGACCATCAAAACGGCCACAGAACTACTAAATGCGCCACCGGAGACACAAGTAGAGACCGATGACTAAGATTGAGGTACTAATGTTTACTAATGATCTGGATGAAAAATGAAATTTTTCGTTTATCGGCAAATATTCTGACGCGAAAACCACGCGGGCACCATTTTGAACGGCTATTTGCAGCGCTGCAATTGACTTGTTGATATGGCTATGCGTATACAGGCCAATCACAGGCGCCTCTACCAAATCAAAGTCGCATGTGATTGGTGGAGGCGCCTGTAATTATTATACGTATCTATTTCTATTTGCCTGTTATTACTACGCATAGCCATATCCACAAGTCAATTGCAGCACTACACATAGCCGTTCAAAATAGCACCCGCGTGGAATTCGCGACGAAATATCGCCAATAAACGGGAAAATGTACATTTTAAACCTCAGTTTTTGTCATCGACCTCTACTTGTCTCGCAGGCGGCGTATTTAGTAATTTTGTGGACGTCTTGATGGTCGAATCTGTTTTTGTTTTAAAATGGTTGGGTCGGTTTTTTTGCTACTGCGTGGTGGACATTTTGGAGTTTGACAAAATGACAGCCCATCTCCCACCCCAGTCCCAATATTTATGCCTACTACAAAAGGCAGTTTAACTGATAAATATCCAGCTTTACAAACAATTAGGCCTAGGCAAAATAAAAAACAAAACATGAGTGCCCTCGCTCGCTTCCTTTTTTGGGACGATTCCTCTTTTTCCCACTGGTTAAGATGTGGATATAACAGGAAATGGTTTCCAGTTTAATACATCCACAACCCATTGAAGGGAGTTATTTAATAACCTCAAGATTAATTAATTATGCAATTCTTTTGGCAAATTTTGTGGAAGACTGAAATAGGGGGAGTACAAATGCAAACAAAAAACATAATAACTTGCATAAATATATATTTCTTCAAGTTGAATATGAATTACAAAGGATGATAAGTATAGTTAAAATAATGGAATTTAACGAATACCTTAAGACACTCACCTTAAAGTCAGTTGTAGCAGAATATTTCTTTCTTTTTAAATTCTTTTTGTAAGGATACTTGCAAACATTCAGAATGTAACAAATGTATCTTGAAAATTTTTCTTTACCTAGAGGAACTGTCACCTAAACTCGGTATGGTTTCCGGAGGTTACATCCACAACCTGCCACATGATGCATGATAAACGAGGCCGTATATTTCTTCGCGTGTCAGGGTTATTTGAAAAATATTATTAGTTCAGTGAAATATGGTTAATAGTCTATGCAAATTTGAGAAGCATTTAATAAATAAATGATTTTGAAATTTCAGCTTCTTTGTCACACTTTGTTATCCAACTTCATGGAATGACCCATATGCATTATTCATTACTTTGACCTCGAACGCGCACACACACACAGCGAGCTGGCTGGGTAGGCAGGGTGATTTAATGAGACTTTCGCTGGGTTTCTTTTCCATATGCGAGTGTGACATTTGTGCGTGTACGAGACGGTTGCGAGCGAGTTCTAGATGGGTTCGAGCGGCATCGAGACTGGTGCGGGCAAGACCGTGGAGGCTGCGAGCGTACTTGCACTTGGGTGTTTCTTTTTAAGTGGGTGCCAATTAGGAATTAACGTGATGAATTTGAAATGACCATGTTTCAACATGTGTGATAATATTTACCAACATAAATTGTATATGTTATCATTAATCAATAAACAGTGAAAATATTCATATTTGTTGCAAAATGAAATTTTGATTAAAAATGTGCATTTTGACCAAAAAATGTTGTGATATCTCCCTATTTTTTAGGTACACAGTGTGACATTAAAACTGACCTTCTTTACGAGACCTTCCCGGTTGAATGAAAATACACACATCGATTATTTTACAATTAAGTTATCAACAGTAAGCCAAATCATGAAATGAAGTGTAATTTCAAACTTGGAGCGATCTGGTTTAGGATTGGGGTTAAGTTGA
This sequence comes from Crossaster papposus, assembly GCA_037893245.1. Classification (NCBI taxonomy): domain Eukaryota; kingdom Metazoa; phylum Echinodermata; class Asteroidea; order Velatida; family Solasteridae; genus Crossaster; species Crossaster papposus. Next base: position 212,215 of record JBAIAA010000176.1, read on the forward strand.
TTTTCGATAGCACATCGTAACTTTTCGTTTCTCTAATTGTTACGTTGTTAACGTTCATTTTCATGACGAAAAAAAAGCAAAAACAGTTCTAAGAAAATATTAAGTACATACAATTTAACTCCAAACTACCATTAGCAAATACCAGAGACCCCTATTTGTCTTAAATCCAAAACATCTCTAAAGATATCGCAGTTTATATTCACCGTAGAGAACATTGGTTTCTCACGACAATCGATACGTTGTGCTAAATGAAGTCCATATCATTGTTAATGCGAAGAGCGAGCGCAGTGATTCAATGTCCCGGATGAAAGATCATGTGATCTATCAGGTGATTACACCAAAATAGAGTTGCCGCCAAGTTGCCATGTTCTGGAACTTTCCACAATTGTTTTCGCGTCTCCGACGATACGAGGTGGCCGCGTGTTACGAATACAGGTCACTTTGTACGCGAGCCAATTCGTACGCGACAAACTCGTACCCGGGACAGCTCGTATACAAGTTGGACCGCGTACGAGTTGGCTGGCGTACGAGTTGGTCAGGGTACGAGTTGGACCGCGTACGAGTTGGCAAATCAGCGTAAGAGTTGTCCCGCGTACGAGTTGGTTCGCGTTCGAGTTGACCAGTTCCCTTACGGGATTACGGAATGTGTTCTAATTTTCGCAAGTTGTGCATGGTAAGACTGCGAAATCTCACCAAAATATACTGAAGAATTACAGCCAAATAATCCAGTATAATTGTAGACAAAATTGGATTTCGAAAGGAACTTTCTCGATCATCGGTGTCGGTCTCAAACTCGGCATGCAGGTTCATCGCATCGATATTTCGCTAAAATCTGCGTAATAAATTTTCAAAAAACTTCGCGATAAAAGCAAAACAATATGGCGGAACAAGTCTGCGCAAGCGCGGCGTGCAAAGCTCGTCGCACCAAACAGCAGAGGCGCCCTCTGTTGTTAGGTGCGATGAGTTGTGCACGCCTGCGCAGACTTGATCCGCTATATTGTTTTGCGTTTATCGCGAATTTGATTTTTTTTTTTTTTAGATACGATGTATCGTGTTTGCACGGCTTTTTGTTTCTTTCTGTCTAAAAACTCACAAAGAACGTACTGGATAAGCATAATATGTTGCACTCCTCATTACAACGTACCTACAACTCTGTTTCACATGCCGTTTTTTAACTCAAATTGAATTCAACTTTGTAAAAAATTACAATGTAACAGAGACGACAGTCTCTCGTGACGTGGTGAATATAGCATTGTACACATTGTAATGCGACATTTAATACATTTCTGTACTTCCAATGTCCCAGTGAAAGTTACACAACTTTAACTACTTACATATATCTATAAAATATTTCATATTTATTATTTCAGACGCTTGGTTGTTGAACAGTCTAAAGTTTGTGTATTGTACCAAAACTGCCTGATTTGATCAACAATGTTGGAAAATGATGGTTCAGTTTTGTGTATTACCTGAAACTAAATATATGATGAACATGTAATGTTAAGAAAATGTTGTAACTGACCCACCAAAATATAACAACAGTTGAAGAAAAAACCTTATAAAGCATTAAGTAAAATGCAGTATAGTTTTTAAATTGGTTTCTCCGTTACACGTGAAATAGTTTGCCACGTCGTTGTAGTCAACGGGCCGCCACTGTGAGAGTAGTCACTGAAATGAAAAAAAGTTTTGATTTATTTAATGTGTTCATTTTCCATTACATATCAACACATTATGGTTTATTTTAGACCCTTTTGAAATTCTGACCCTTATGTCACACATTTGGCACCCACATAAAAAGAAACACCCACTTACCCGCTCGACAACTTATGGGTACAAGTTTACTTGCGATCACCACTGTATATTATAAATGCATACGTATGTTGTACGGCGCCCGACTATTGCGAGTACATGTATGGCATTTCTGTGCAGAATATCGACTTTACGCACTACAAACTATTGTTTATTTTTGTATTTTCTGTGAAGAATAGAAAATCTGTGAGCTACCGGTAGTAATTATAGCATCAGTTCCTTCTCTGTATGATTTTGAGCATACTTTCATACGTATACATGTACAGTACACATTATGTTTACACTATGCCGTACACAACAGGTTAACTTGCAGTCCTTGCGCGTGCAGTGCCGCTAACGATCGGGCTTCGCGTACTGATGGTGCAGACACTACATGTACATCACAATATCCTGGATACGTACCGAAAAACCAGAACAAAATGGCGGCTCGCATGACGGTAAGCGCAGTGCCAAAACCGATAAAAATAAAATAAAAATCAAGTCACAATGGCAATTGACACTTTTTAACATTATTATAAACTTGAAGTTTCCCTTTAACCCTAACCCTCCCAAATCCTTCTAAATCCTCTTGTACAAAATGAAGGATTTAGAAGGATTGAGGTTATTAGGACATTGCAGTGGAGGAGGATCCAGAAGGATTGAGGGCAGATGGGGTTTTGCTATGGGAGGGATTGAGAAGGATTGAGAAGGATTGAGGTTATCGGGCTGTTTTTGACACAAGAGGAAAGAGAAGGATTGAGGTTGTATGCAGCTTGCCCAAAATAGGATCCAGAAGGATCTAGGTTATGGGGGAGGGGGCTTGCATTTGTGTACATTGTAATGGCATGGGGAATGCATGCTTCTGACTTGGTTATTTTTAGGGCTTGCATTTGTGTGCATGGCAAATGTGTGTACTGGAAGGTAAGTGTATACTGCAAGGTCAGTGGGTCAGTGCTGAAAGGGTCCCTGGACAATGTATGTTTATGTATCATCAATAGGAAACACATGTGCATACAATGGAATTTCTGTGGCCCTTGTCCTGGTATGAAAAGGTCATTGAGGGTAATTTGTTGGATAAGTAATAAGTTTACACAGACCCCCCAAAACATCCCCCAGCAGGCAGGAGGATCTAGAAGGATTCAGGGCAATAGCCATACTAGCAGAATTGAGAAGGATTTAGAAGGATCCAGGTTCCTTGAGCTTTTAACTCTTTACTACAGAAGGATATAGGAGGATTGAGGTTATGTCTTAGCCAAACGAGCCGGGAGGGTTAGGGTTAATAAAAGAAACAATTTTAACAAGTTTGGTTTGGAACGATTTTGTCCTAAAACCAGTTCGCACCGGGATTATTTTAAGATCACCGAGCCGAGGGGCGGGATTATTTTTAACGAAACTCGATCCGAAGCGGGTTCAGGCGGACAGTGCCGGGAAGTACATGTACATGTACACCCACGCATTTCTGGCCTTGCTCGCTGATTAGGTGCTGACAGACATTTCCGAACTTAAACTTGGCGTGTTTATGCGTCATCGGTTTTGAATTTGGGGAAAACTTTGCGTTTATATACGTCATCTGGCGCGAACTAGTCAACTTCAGAATCAGAGTAACCAAAAGAGACAAACTTTTGTTTAAATGAAAAATTACATTTATAAACAAAATAAACATATTTAAAAAGAAAAACACAGGAAAAAAATAAAGAGAGGGAGGGTGGAAAGAAAATTGTTGACGAGGTTGCTGCCAATTCCTGATTCAGAATTATGCTTTCTTACTCTCTTTAACAATTTTTACCCATTACATAAACCACAAGATATGACCAACTTATGTTATGGAAATGGCCCTAATGAATTGCCCATCTGTTTCTGTGACTCCTGAGGGAGAGAGGCTGGAAACAAGGTGTTCCTTCAGACCACATTGGGGCAAGTGACCAATGCTGGCCATGATTTGTGGTCAGTGTTTACTTCAATCCGTAGCTCATCAAAACAAAAATCACACTTGATTTTTTCCCTAAACTAAATATGAACCAATTTTTTGTTTAGACTTTCAATTTTTCTCTTGATACGTACATACCTGTACTATAGACTTACCCAGCTTTCCCCGATTCTATGGTGCATATTACTAGATGCCTCCGTCAGTTCCTGCATTTTGTAAAACTCTTCCAGTGCTGCCATGGTTTCAGCAGACAGCTGTGGTGCATCTTCATCACAGTCACTCATCTTGTAAACTATAAACATTAAAATGATGTGGATGAATAAAACAAAAATTGAAATAACATACCATATGAATACACTAAAAAAAAACACGTTATTTTGACTTTTAATAAGGTCTATTTATTATAACGGCATTACGATACGATACACTTGACACCGATTACAGCTCAATAAAATGTGACCTAACTAACCCTATTTTATTACCAAAGTTTGAATTTAGCATGTTGTGTAAAAAATAAGACCTAAAAGCTTGAGGGCGGCATTTATCTGAACTGTGCTCTTTGAAGCAAATATCTGGATTATATCTCTCGCAGTTGATTTTCAATAATAATTATAATTGTGCTTATATAGCGCTTTACATCGTATCAAAGATCTTAAAGCGCTTTACAATCATTACCCCCGTTCATCAGGCCCTGGACCATGCGGCAGCCTTTTATAGGTGCTCAATCGGCCTCAATTCTCACATGTACTCATTTATACTCCTGGGTAGAAAGAGTCTTGCACACGAGTCGAACACCGTAACCACTGGTATTGGCATTTTTAAACAATCAGTTAACCAGTTCGCGCCAAGATTATTTTAACATTCCGAGCCGAGGTGCAGGATTATTTTTAACGAAACCCGATCTAAGGCGGGTTCATGCAGGTCGATGGTATCGGGAAGCACACCCACGCATTTCCTGGCCTTGCTCGTGACGTGTTTATGCGTCAACCCTTATGAATCTTGGGGAAAATTGCATGTATACGTCCTCCGGTGCGAACTGGCTTTAAGGTCTTATATTCCGGTCTGGTGATGTAATCAATCTTTCTTCCACTCAACTTGTCCTTAAAACGAAGCTGATTGTCAATATAAAGTGATTTCTGCAAACTTTGCCACACGAATCAAATGATTATTGATTTTAAACAAATTCCACCTTTCGCTAGATGCTCTTTAATATTTCTTTACGTCATCGGCAACTTTACTTTTTGTAAAGTACAACTGAGCCAGGGACTAGCATTGTTGTAAGTTAGGGCTGTTAATTTTCAAATAATTTAGTATTGGATATTCGAGACTGTGTTATGATTGAGTATTTCAATCTTTAAAAAAAACTATTAAAAAATATTTTTTAATATTAATTATTAATTAATTATTAATTATTAATTATTAATTACAAAAACCTTTGGCTTTGAAATTGTGGCGAGGCTGGTGGTAGATCGGGTGGTGTCACTAGTAAGTTTTTGGAAGGTGTCAGCGTGGCGCTGTGCGGCTGATCCCAATCAGTGTCTACATACGCCACCTCAGACGGTCAATGCTGCTGTTTTCCTTCCGTCCATGCAAATCTAGATCAAAGAATTTGTCTGGTTTTTTTAGAACCCGAAATAGGCCGTCGTACGGAACTTGGAGGGGTTTCCGCATCGCATCATGGCGAACAAACACATGCGTACATTTGCCCAGGTCAGGTGCTATACGATCGACGCAGTTGTTGTCTGGTGGGAGGAGGGGTGATTTTCCCCATATGGTTGCGTAGTCGATGAACATACATAGTGTACAGTAGTTACTCGGATCGAGAGTACCGGTACATCACCTAGCTGCATTACAATGTACATGTATCAATAGGTGAACTCGCCTGGCAACCAGACGGTTGTCCCATAAACCATTTCCGCTGCCGAGAAACCAATATCTAGCTTGGTAGCGGTGCGTGTGCCTAACAAGACTAGTGGTAGAGATTCTGTGCATCGAGAGGTAGAATAAGTCTTGAGTGACGCCTTAAGCTGCCTGTGTAGTCGCTCGACAAGGCCATGGCGGCAGGGTGATATGACGTTGTACGAATTCGGTGACATCCAAACAGTAGGGATGTTGGTTCGGGGAAATCAGAGATGATCTGCACCTTCCCTGGTAAAGGACACCTTCCCTGGTAAGGGACGTATACCCTGGTTGTCTACCACATGGCCGAGGAATGCAAGTTAAGACACCCCAAACTGACACTTCCTCGCATTAACAACAATACCGTATGCAGTAAGACGGTCTAAAAGAGCCCGTAAATGAACTTCATGATCAACGGCTGAGGAACTGGCTACCAGTAGATCGTTTAGATAAGCGTAGACAAACGGCACTCCTCGGATTGCCTTCATCAATAAATCGTTGAAAAGTTTGCGCCGCATTGCGCCGGCCGAAAGGCATGCGGACAAATTCGAACAATCCGAAAGGCGTTGTAATTGCTGTCTTGTGGATGTCTCCCAGCTCAACTGGAATTTGGTGATATGCTCGCACCAGGTCAATCTTTGAGAACAGTCTTCCCATGCAGGGCAGCTGAAAAATCTTGTAGGTGTGGAATTGGGTAGCGATCCGGAACATTGTTTTTATTCAGCGCTCTGTAGTCACCACACGGAAGCCAGTCCCCAGGGGTTGATTCAGGTAGTTGCTGCTGGATTGACGGATAATGCCTAGTTCGAGCATGTGACCCGCTCCATTGTAATCAGGAATAAGTCGCTAAGGCCGTTTTACGCAATCAGCCATTGAAGTGAACGCATGGGTAAAAATCGTGACCAAGTCGGTTTTCTGAACATTGTATTTTTATGAAGTATACATGGGGTAGTTGACACAGATTATTGTCATTAATGTCTTGTATGTAAAAACGACCAATAAAGATGAAAATGAAGAGGATTTGCGTGTGCTGTCCATATGATTTTGTTCAATTTTGTTTATTTCAAAGCTGTTTTTCTCGGAATGTGAATTGGGCAAATAAATATACAACTGTCATCTTCATCAGACCATAACTCGTTAACCTGATGCCAGATGGTGCATAAAATGTACATGTCGCTACACATTCATTCATTCTTCATACACTTGTTTTCATATTGCTGCTACAAGTTTACAAACATTTAAATTAGAAACTTAATAAACAAATGGAATACATTTTGTATAAAGCGTACAAATCTAAAAAGTCAATATGAATTGTATTATTCCAATAATATTAGGTTTATCAAGAAATAATAAGTTAACAAAGCAGCAATATGGTGGCATGGGCAGAAGCAATATGGTGTCATGGGCAGAAGCCAATGGCTTATTTTGCCATGCCAGAACAACACAAACAAAAAACAAGACATGAATAGACAACAAGAAACAAATGCAATAATATAATAAAGTGTGATAAAGTGTGCCTGCCTACAGGATAGCTTTAAACAAATAAATAATACTAATGCAGAAAAAACCCAAAAACAAACGGCAGACGAAAGGAGAAAATTTAGCACGGTAGGGAGAGAAAAACTATGCTACTTATAACTTTGTTAATCTTGGGGCTGTAAGGGAAGGTTCCTGCGGTTATAATGGGCTCGACATGACTGTACAGTATTGACTTGGAACAGTGACTTGACACAAGACTAGTATTCACGACGTCACGACTGGACAAAGGATGCTGGGATATAATCAAAGATGGCTGACCAACAATGTGATTTCTCAATATCGTGATTCATATAATTATGGAAATAAACCAGACATAACTGTTAATCCTGAATCGGAAATATCGTCCTGTGGAGTTATCTGAACCTTAAATGTGTGTAGCGACCGTTACACTGGCGTAGTCGGCAGGATGGCTTCGCTGGATCGATGATTTCGTTGGATTTTTGATCGACAGTTGTCGTTAACGGCGGTGGCGTGAGTAACGTTGATAATGATATTGATAAATCAATGAACACTGATCTCCTTCAAGGATATAATTAACTGATCGGACCTACAATATTCTGAGATAATTCTGTACTATTTCAAGTTGTCATCATGGCCGATAAAGCAATTTATTTGCGCCGATTTACGGGCGAGTACATAGTTAAACTATGCCAACTTAATCACATCGACGTGAGTGAAATCAAGACCAAGCAAGAGAGCATTCAGTGCCTCTGCGAGCTTCCACACATGATAGAGCCTGAAACTGAAAGCAAACCCGTGCCTCAATAAGATGTTGGACAGCTACTAGAAAAGCTCGAGGCCCTGCGGAAGGGCGAAACCGAGGCGCTTTGTCAAACGTTGTTGAAGGCGATGACGGAAGCTACTAAAGCTTCTGTTCCCTCGATTAGAGTAGGCCCCGAACTGCCCGATTTTCATAAACTGTCAAATGACGACGACATAACCTGCTATTTAGCCACATTTGAGCGTATGGCCACAGCCCAAAAAAAAACCAAGATTGACTGGCCTCGTCTGCTCGAGCCATATCTAACTGGAAAAGCACAAAAGGCTTTTCACGCCTTGACCGAGGATGACAAGAAGGATTATTCCAAGATAGTGGCTATCATTCTACGCCATTATCAGCTCAAGCCGGAAGCCTACCGCCTCAAGTTTAAGACAGCTTCTAAGAAGCCGGACGAAACATTTGAGGAGTTTGCTACGAGACTGTCTCTGTACTTCAAGAGATGGTTGAAACCATCGGATGCGTCTGACACTTCCGATGATGTGAAACGTATGATGGGACTATGGTGATCGATCAGTTCCTGACATCACTGCAGAGTGAACATTTGCGCACCAAGCTTCGTGAGAGAAAGCTCTCAACCGTACAGGCTGTTGCTCGTCAGGCGGACGAGTATGTGCTAAATCGCAAAATGGAGGAGACGCATGTTCACGCCTTTAAGAGGCCCCCCTACCAACCCTCTAAGCCAACAGAGGATCGGACAAATTCATATGCAAAACCAGATGGTGGGCCTGCTGGTACTGGAAGATTTCCACCCAAGAACAGTGCACATACCCCCATCCCAAGCGACCCGGAACTTTCAAAACTGTTCGTTTCCGATGCCGTCAGCTTGGACACCGTATAGCGGACTGCCCATACCCACCCACTCAGAGACAGGACACCAGACCTGTGAAACAGGGACCGGACACAAGGCCATTCAAACAGCCAGGGATGACATCGCAGGCATTTACTGGGGCAAAAGTCAACCTAGTGATGTCCCAATCATCGTGCGACGACCCGGAGCCAACGGACACTGGTCCATACATCGTAGTGCGAGTCAACGGACATAATGCAAAGGCATTACTGTACACTGGCTCGACCATTTCCCTCATCGAGCAAGCAACATGTGAATCCCTGGGACTGTCTGTGACCCCAGAGACCAAGACCCGATCCCGGACTACAGTCAACGGGACAAAGTTCTGCACCACTGGACTTGTAGAAACAACCATGGAGATTGCAGGTACTTCCTTTGTTGTTCATCTACATCAGACAAATACTTTGCCAACCCCCTTGTTGCTGGGCAAGGATTTTGCTACACAGGCAAAACTGGCAATGGACTTCAGCGAGAATTCCTATTGGATAGGGATTCATACAAATGGGCCACGCATCAAGTGGCCACTGCTCGGGTTACCCGAGATGTCGCGTGACCCCCTCGAGGTGAATCATGAGATTTTCACCGACGACCCCCACTTGGAAGGTGAATCATGTCCCCTGGCCAATCCTGTCTTCTCTACTGATGACAACTGTCTCCTGGAGAACTTACTCAGTAATTTTCCAGAGGTGCTGACAACCACGCCTGGTTGGACGAATGTCAGTGTGCACCGCATCGAGACTGGCGATTCACCTCCTATTCGTGGCCCCATATACCGTCTCTCCCCAGAGCGCCGACAGTCGCTGAGAAAGCAGTTGCAGGAACTGTTGAAGGACGGGAGGATTGAACATTCACACTCCCCGTGGGCATCACCGGTGGTTATGGTGCCTTAGAAGCAGAAAGGTGACTATCGATTGTGCGTTGACTATCGCAAGCTAAACCGGGAGACCAAGATTGATGCCTACCCGATGCCGACAATCGATGCGATTCTTGAGTCTCTACATGGTGCAACAGTCTTCTCGTCTCTCGACCTAAAGAGTGGCTACCATCAGATGGCGATGGCCTACGAAGATGTCGAAAAGACGGCATTCATATGCGAGGAGGGGCTTTATCAGTTTAAGGTCCTACCATTTGGGGTAGTAAACGGCCCTGCCAGTTTTCAACGACTGATGGAAACCGTCCTACATGATCTTATCGGAAAGACATGCTATGTTTATCTCGATGACATAGTGTGTTACTCTACGTCTGTGAGTCAACACTTCACTGACTTGAGAGAAATTCTCCAGAGACTTCGTGAGGCTGGCCTGACTGTCAACCGAGAGAAGTGTTCCTTCGGATGCAACACGATGCGGTACTTGGGTCATGTTGTGGGACAAAATGGTCTGCAGATGGACCCAGAGAAGGTGCAGGCCATTGTCAGCTACCCTACACCAACATCAGTGAAACACGTGGAGCGGTTTCTGGGAATGGTGACGTGGTATGCCAAATTTATTCCGCGTCTGGCTGACATTGCCGAGCCTCTGAACTGGCTTCGACATAAAGACGCTAAATGGGACTGGACAGAACAGTGTGCATACTTCGGAGCCCATACTCGTATACCCGGACTTAAACTGACCTTTCATGGTACACACAGATGCCAGCAGCACCGGACTAGGCGCCGTCTTGCTTCAAGAGAAGGACGGAGACACGTGTGCCATAGCATATGCCAGCCGCTCACTAAATGGCCCAGAGCGAAACTACAGTACAACGGAACGCGAATGGCTTGCAGTGGTCTGGGCCCTCGTGTGTACTTGGAGGGTCATCGCTGCACAGTGGTAACTGATCACCAGGCCCTAACTTGGCTATTCCGGAAGGCCCAGCTCACTGGTCGACTAGCCAGATGGGTTCTGCGACTGCAAGAATTTTGTTTTGATGTCACTTATCGACCCGGTTCACTCCATGTTGTGCCAGACGCCCTGTCCAGAGCACATGACGACACCATAATCGGACCTGTATGGGAAGACCTCTCAGAGGAGCTCTCCAATGAGGTCGATGAGAATGTCGAGAAACAACCCGTCCTGCCACCTGTGCCTGTCGCTGCAAATCATGTGGGACAAGTCGACGGGGAACAGGGAGGAGAAATGTGTGCTGCACCGGTCTGCAGAAAGCCGGACATGGACCTTGTTGACTGGATTCAATGCGACTCATGTCAGGGCTGGTTCCATCGGAAATGTGTCACATTAGCAGTAGATGGGCCGAGACTATGCCGGTGTACACCTGTACTAAATGCAAGAAGTCCCGCTGGCAGACCCGAAAGAATCTTAAATGGCAGGCAGCTGGAACTACTGAGGCAGACAATCAGTCGCTCCCTTTCCCCAGCCGGCAGCAGCTTGTAGAGTGTCAGGGACAAGACCCAGCTCTGTTGCAGCTCAAGACAGACAAGCCAGACGTATATCGTGTGAGGGGTGAAGTTCTCTATCACTTCACTGGGACAAAGTGGTAACTTGTGGTGCCAAAGACCTTGCGGCGGGAAGTTCTCTGTGCTTGCCACAACAGACCAGCAGCAGGCCATCTTGGCCGGGCCAAGATCCTCGACCGCTTGGACAGCCTCTCCTTGTGGTGGATTGGCATCTCAAAGGATGTACGAGACTGTGTACGTGCCTGTTGCACTTGCAGACAGATGAAACCTGTTTTCAGGAAGCCACCCGGTCTGATGTTGTCGTCGCACTCTCAGCAGCCTTGGGAAGTTGTAGGAGTAGACCTGATGGGGCCCTTTCCACGTAGCTATGGGGGCCATGAGTATTTGCTCGTGGCGGTAGACCATTTTTCGAAATGGGTCGAGGTATTTCCTATGCGGAAGGCGACGGGAAAGGCAGTGGCGTCCCTGATGGTTAGACAGCTCTTTTGTCGTTTTGGAGCCCCCAAGAAGCTTCTGTCTGATAATGGCTCACAGTTCATCTGCAGAGCAATTGCAGCAGTGTGTGACGAATGGGGTATAGAACAGAAAAGCGCAGAAAAGCACTTTGCGGCTAAGCTTGCTCCAAAATGGTCTGGCCCATTCACTGTTTTGGAACAACTCAACCCTGTGAACTATAAACTCGCTCCAGTGTCTTCACCTGGGAAAGAAGTCATTTCCCACATTGATCAACTCAAACCGTGCTAGCCTGTCGTGTGACTAACTGTTTGACATCACACACTACTTCAGTTTCTTTGCTAAAGTCCTAGCTGGTCTGGACTGTAGTTTGGATCCACTTAACATTTGTTTCAATTCATTCATGTTATTGTTAGGTTGGACATAGACGGGCTAACGGACAGGAAAGAAAATGTATACATTGTATTTGCTGTTGTGCAGTTAAAGCAACCAATTTCATAATGTCTATAAACAATCGAAAATGGAACCTCCATCGGAAAAGAAAAAACTGCTCTTTGTTTTTAGAGGAAAGGAACCTCGAATTTAGTTTACATTTATCACTTTGAACAGACTCGTTAGGGTGAACACTAAGATTGTCAGTTTAATTTCATCAAACTGTAATTTAAAAGTTTTTTATGAACACTTTGTTTTGAAAGTTCATAAGCTGTTTTTTCTCATTAGAAAGGAAAATAGAAGTGTTAAAATTTGTACCGTATACAAACACATAATTTCAGAGGAAGATGTAATTTATTGTCATGTCGGCCAATAGTTACTTTTGGGCAAGTACCTCCTGTATGTAAACGGCCTCCTAAAACCACACTTTATTTAGAGGGGGGGGGGGGGGGGGGGGAGGGGAGTATAACGGGCTCGACATGACTGTACAGTATTGACATGGAACAGTGACTTGACACAAGACTAGTAGTATTCACGACGTCACGACTGGACAAAGGATGCTGGGATATAATCAAAGATGGCTGACCAACAATGTGATTTCTCATTATCGTGATTCGTATAACTATGGAAATAAACCAGACATAACTGTTAATCCTGAATCGGAAATATCGTCCTGTGGAGTTATCTGAACCTAAAATGTGTGTAGCGACCGTTACACGGTATCCCACCGGGATAGAAAAATCCCGGCTGGACCCCGGTTTCTTACCGAGATCCCAGGATCCCAGGATCCCAGGATCCCAGAACCAGGATCCCAGTATTAGTCAGAACCAGGATCCCAGTTGTGAACATTATCCCGGCGGGATCCAAGCGGGAATTAGTTTACAACCGAGAATGGCAAAATTAGTTTTTTCACTGGGAATTTGGTACTTGGTATTGTACCGATAGGCCACCAAAGACCTTTGATAGTCGCATTCCACATCAGAAAACCCCTTTCGGTCAGAGTTTGTACTCTGATGTCCTGACGAAGCGGACTACAGCGACCCGTGATGTTCCGACGGGTTTTCTAATGGCCAACCAGTATTACCCGCATCCCCATCAGAAACGGCACCAAATCAACCTCAATCAACGACGGCAGCCAGTATCCCAGACCAGAGCACCCCCGACACATTATCGAGGCCAGGAGTGGAACCAACATCTGAAAATGGTCAGGGAGCTGCTCAACCCACAAGGCAAGGTTCTAAAATAGACATAACAGATGGTATTATCTGCAATCAAAGTTCCGAGGGTTTCTCATTCGCCCATCTTAATGTAAGAAGCCTCATAAACAAATTTGACCATTTTAAGATTGTAATGTCTAAAAATCCATTCGACATCATCTGTCTAAACGAAACTTTTTGCGACGCCTCAATCTCTGATGACGAAATAACTCTACCAAATTATTCTATTGTCAGAAAAGACAGAAACCGACATGGTGGCGGTGTTGCAATTTACATTCGAGATACCCTAATGTTCTCTCGTCGTGAAGATCTCGAAATATATGATGTCGAGTGTATATGGGTTGAAATTAAGTGCAAACAAAGACAACCTGTGCTTATCAGTTCTATTTATAGGCCTCCTTCAAGCTCTGTCGAATTTATGGGAAAACTGAGTGATATCCTTAATAAGGCCTCGTGTGAATGTAAAGAAATTATTACAACTGGGGACTTTAATTGTGATGTTTCAGAGGAATAGGATAGTATGCAATCAAATCCAATTATTTCTTGCTTTAGTTTGTTCCAAATGGCGCAACTCATACATGACCCAACACGTGTCACTGAATCTACTAAAACTACCATCGATCTCATTTTTAGTTCCCACCCAGAGCTCATAAAGGACTGTGGTGTTTTACCAGTCCTAATCAGTGATCATTATCTTGTTTATGGGCTACACAGTTGGAAAACACCAAAAATGAAAGGTCGTTCAATAAATTTTTGATGTCTAAAAAATATAGACAGTGATGCATTTACGGACGATCTCCGTAATGCACCATGGCAAGATGTTTTTGGTTGTTATGATGTGGATAATGCATGGTCTATATGGTACTCCATATTTATGAGTATTATTAACCTCCATGCGCCAGTCAAAACCAAACGCATTCGGGGTGCCTCAGTACCGTGACTCGATAGCGAAATTCTTAAACTTATGCGGCAGCGCGATCGTGTACACAAAATTGCAAAGCACACAGGCTTACAAATTCATTGGGATTCATACAAAAACCTGCGGAACAATGTTACTAATAAAATCCGCAGTAAAAAGAGTAATTACTACACATCCGCCATAGAAGAAAATAAAAGCAACTCTTCTATGCTGTGGAAAACTCTGAAGGAGGTACTCCCTAAGAAACAAAAAACTGTACCAAATTCGATTACTTCCCCAAATGGGGAAAATATTGACAATATCGCCGACATTGCTGATACATTAAATGAACACTTTTTAACAATCGGCAAGCGTACTGCTGGAAATTACCCTTTGCGTGAACTTGAAATAGATGACAATACTGACGCCTATATATTTGATTCTGTTGATGAAGATTGCGTAGTACCTAACATTACAGAAGAGTTTGTTCGAAAGCAAATATCATCCATGTCGGTTGGGAAAGCAACAGGTCCGGATGGAATTTGTGTTAAAATGATTAAAATTGCTTCACCTTATATCATTAAATCTTTAACTCATATTGTTAACCTGTCTATAAGATGTGAGCGATACCCTAAAGATTGGAAACATGCTTTAGTAACACCAATTCACAAGGGAGGACAAATGTAGTACAGGTAACTATCGTCCAATTTCTATACTGCCAATTATCTCTAAGATTTTAGAAAGATGGGTGCACTCATCGGTATATATCTTGATGAAAACAATCTGATTCCTAGTTGCCAGTCGGGATTTAGACCCCTGCACTCAACTGAAAGCACCCTACATGACTTAACAAACAAGTGTTTTGCGGCCATGGAGAATGGACAAGTTACAGGCAGTGTGTTTATAGACCTCAGTAAAGCATTTGATTGTGTTGATCATGAAATCTTACTAAAGAAACTAGAAAGAATGAACATGTCATCTTCTGTAATTAATTGGTTTAAGTCGTATGTAAGTAAACGTAGTCAGTCTGTGAATATTGGCGGCACCATATCAAAGGTCCTGTCCGTAAACACTGGTGTTCCACAGGGGTCGATACTAGGTCCACTTTTATTCATTGTTTATACTAGTGACCTTCCATTTTGTATTGCCCCAAACTGCAACTTATTTATGTATGCAGATGACTCCACATTAACGTGTAGCTCCTCCAACATTAATATAATAGAAAGTAGCTTAAATACAGCTCTTACTAGTTTTCACAACTGGTGCGGAAGAAACAAGCTAGCTTTAAATGCCACCAAAACCAAATGCATGCTTATTGGTACTAGGCAGAAAATATCTAATGTTAATTTAAATGTATGCATTGCTGGTACATGTAGTCGTATTGAAAATGTGAAGTCTTATAAATGTTTGGGTGTAATTATTGATGAAGCATTAAGTTGGGGCCCACATGTCGAATACGTAAGAAAAAATGTGGTGTCTAAATTAGGTATACTAAGAAGAATCCGTGATTGTATTCCTCAGAACAGCTTGCACACACTATTTGTAAGTCTAGTTATGCCAACATTAGAGTATTGTTGTACTGTGTGGGGAGGAAGGTACATATCTCACGATAATATGTTAAACAAATGTCTCAAAAGAGCCGCGCGGATAATCCTTAAATGTACCTTCCTCACCCCTTCAGAGGATATGTTTGCTCGTCTTAATTGGGCCCCTTTTTCAAAAAGAGTCAAGTCAAAAAAGGCTATTTTTGTCTTCAAAAGTATCAACAAAATGACTCCTTTGTACATGACAAATATTTTTAAACCACTTACAGTAATTCGCAAAACAAGGCAATCAACCCACACGGCACTGAAAGTTCCTTTCGCCAAAAAAGAATGCTACGCCACAAGTTTCGCTGTGAGTGGTGCAAATATTTGGAATAATCTGCCCGAACAATTGCGAACATTGGACTCATTAAGCACATATAAATCAGAGCTCCGACATGCCATCTGAGTGTTAGATATTATGCCAATTGCGCTGATCTACGGAGTTAGAACTTGGTTGCCACTATAATGTGGAGCCGGATAGGAATTTCCCCTTCTTATTTTTCACCTAAAAGGTTTTTTTATTTGGCGGGTTTTCGCCTATCTCGTAAATCAGAATTCCTGTAATATCCTTGTATTTATAATATGTACTGTTATTTTATTTGATGATGTATGCAGGGCCCCAATGAAAACCAGTTTTAAACTGTTTGGGCACACCCTGGGTAAAGAAATGGAATAAATAAATACAAAACAATAACATTTTTATAATTTGTTCAAAGATGTTAATTGAAGTTGTGATTAATTAATAATTATGAAAACACTTTTTTCAAGGATTTCTTTACTTTTGATTCATACAGGCAGTATAGCCTTTATATGGCATGCCTATGCTAGTGAATGACAAAGTTAATTAGAACAATGATTATGCATCGCGGCTGATGTCCACGCGTACTACCACTAGAACTCTGGGTCTCCCGACGCCCGTAGGGCGGAGACCCATAGATAGAGAGGGTTTTTACAGGTTAACCTAGTCCGAGTACTTGGACCCAAAAATCACCTTTTTCAACATTTGAACATGGACTGGTGATATAGGGTCCGAGCAAGCCCCGTTGGCACCGTTGTACGAAATGTCTGCACATCGATTTCCCCACACCTCCCACACTTTTCCTCAAAAATGTCACGGAAAACGGCCACTTACAAAATGCTGCTTGTCCCCAGTAGGCACTAAGGATCAATGAAGACACTAACACTATCGGTGTGTTCTTACCTTTCAAAAAAGTGAGAAAATCGGGCCTCAAAATGTGGAGCGATGTTTGCCGATTCAAATGCACGTAACCATTGTTGGGCAAACTCATGACGTCATTCTTGTTGACAACAGCTAGCGTCGCGCGCAACTCGCCCCCTGACCAACTCGCCCCCTGACCAACTCGCCCCCTGACCAACTCGCCCCCTGACCAACTCGCCCCCTGACCAACTCGCCCCCTGACCAACTCGCCCCCTGACCAACTCGCCCCCTGACCAACTCGCCCCCTGACCAACTCGCCCCCTGACCAACTCGCCCCCTGACCAACTCGCCCCCTGACCAACTCGCCCCCTGACCAACTCGCCCCCTGACCAACTCGCCCCCTGACCAACTCGCCCCCTGACCAACTCGCCCCCTGACCAACTCGCCCCCTGACCAACTCGCCCCCTGACCAACTCGCCCCCTGACCAACTCGCCCCCTGACCAACTCGCCCCCTGACCAACTCGCCCCCTGACCAACTCGCCCCCTGACCAACTCGCCCCCTGACCAACTCGCCCCCTGACCAACTCGACCAATGACCAACTCGCCCTCTGATCAGTCCGTACAGACTCGCCCCCGTGCAGACTCGACCCCGTGCAGACTCGCCCCCGTGCAGACTCGCCCCCGTGCAGACTCGCCCCCGTGCAGACTCGCCCCCGTGCAGACTCGCCCCCGTGCAGACTCGCCCCCGTGCAGACTCGCCCCCGTGCAGACTCGCCCCCGTGCAGACTCGCCCCCGGGACGACTCGCCCCCGTGCAGACTCGCCCCCGTGCAGACTCGCCCCCGGGGCGACTCGCCCCCGGGGCGACTCGCCCCCGGGGCGACTCGCCCCCGGGGCGACTCGCCCCCGGGGCGACTCGCACCCGGGGCGACTCGCACCCGGGGCGACTCGCACCCGGGGCGACTCGCACCCGGGGCGACTCGCACCCGGGGCGACTCGCACCCGGGGCGACTCGCACCCGGGGCGACTCGCACCCGGGGCGACTCGCACCCGGGGCGACTCGCACCCGGGGCGACTCGCACCCGGGGCGACTCGCACCCGGGGCGACTCGCACCCGGGGCGACTCGCACCCGGGGCGACACCCGGGGCGACTCGCACCCGGGGCGACTCGCACCCGGGGCGACTCGCACCCGGGGCGACTCGCACCCGGGGCGACTCGCACCCGGGGCGACTCGCACCCGGGGCGACTCGCACCCGGGGCGACTCGCACCCGGGGCGACTCGCACCCGGGGCGACTCGCACCCGGGGCGACTCGCACCCGGGGCGACTCGCACCCGGCTGGAAAATTAAACATTGTATGTGCAGCGTACTCGTAAATCAATTCCTTATTGTGCCTTACTTGTGCCAAACGTTATCGTACTTATTTTCAAGCTATTATTATGCTAACCAATTATTATTTCCAAGATAGAAATTGTGAATGGTTTGATTTAATACTAGAGATTTTTGACTAGAGATTTCCGTTTTACATTTAAAAGAGAAAAGAAGCTTAGGCCTATCGTTGGCGCTGGCCTGAAGATAATTTTTTTTTTAATACTGTTTTTTTTATATTCCGTTCCAGAAACTGTACAGACTGAAATAAACCGATGAAGGCTTCTGCAGAGATGGAGGAACTAGTCCACAGGGCATGGCTACAAAATGTGCTCAGAAATCAATTTACTTGGCGCTCCTCTTGTATCTAAGTGGAATCACTGCAGTCTGTTAGCTGGGATCATGTGGATCACGAAAAACCAAAATCCCCAATCGCAAGTTAACCAGTTAATTAAATATTTGCATTTTAATCACCTGTGTATAACGGGCGCCCTCTATTGACCAAGATTGGAAAGCTGTGTACATTTCCAATGGGAAAAGATTGCTTATTGCAGTTGCTTGCTCAAAAGGGAATCTACACAGACAGAATTCGATTAAAGAGGAATTAGGGTGTGTTTTAATGTCTTAATACAAATTTTCATTTTGTTCATTGCCATAATTTGAACTTTTTAATAGAGTGTCATTTTTGTATTGTTATTGTTTGATTTTTGTATTATAGGCCTAATCTTCTTTTTTAGGGGGGGGGTTTAAAAATCTAAATGTAAATTGTATGAAAAAAATATATACACGACCAGATTTTTTGTTTAGCTTATAGTCTTTGATACATGTTTATTCGTGACGGTAAAACTGAAATTTGTCCATGTCTTTAACAATGTACATGTGAGTGGGTGAACAACAACTCGTACCGATTTACATTTAATACACAATTCTGTTATAACAAACATTTTGCCCATTTCCAGCTGAATTTATATTAGAGAGAGTCAGATGGAAAGCAGACTGTGTGATACAATGTTTCTGTGGTGACAAGATCCTTCCCCTCGATCTGTGAGAGCAGCCACTGATCTTCTTTTTTCCTCGATGCTTCCAGAAGCTTTCCTGCAGTTAGCGTCTGGCATTGTGAAAGTTTGTCAAGGACAGTTGTTCGTTTTTTTTTGTCCAAACTCCACCTCTGTTCTATTTTTTTAACGGCATATACTCAACTACATCACGTACTGTTGACAATGCGGATTCCTGCGGTACATCAACCAGCTAGTGCGTGTACGATTGGAATGCCGATATGATCATCTCCGCTTTTTCGGCGATGTTTGCTTGGGTACATTTTCCACCTACCGGCACAAGCGTGGAATTTTGTTAAACTCTTTTCAGAGAACAACAAAACCCTGGAATCTGCATCTGAACCGTGCATAATACACTTTTGTTTGTTCAAATCGCTATGACATCTGAGGAGCTCGTGTCAACAGCACCTACGCTCGCTCTATTTCACAACGCCCGCTATTGGTCCATTTTCCCACTATTCGCACAAACGTGCCGCACCACGACAGAAAGGCCTCGTTGATTGGTCGTTGAAAAACATGAATTTTAAATTGAGATTTTATCGAGTACTGGTTCGCAGACCATTTGGGGATTTTATTTGTGAGTTTCCCAACAACTTCCTAAGTAGTTTAAAGTAAAATTTATATAGATTCACGATATGCGTCAAGAAGGTGCAAGATAATCGGCCATCATGCCCTGTGGTCTAAACAGCGTACCTGAAAGGAAAAAAAGCATTTTCATATATTATTGCAATGATTTTTTTTTTTAATACTGTTTTATTTTCGTTCTGTTTTAGAAACATCGATGCAATCTCTTTTTGGAATATGTGGTGGCTCTGAAAAGAGCCGTTTGGTTTGATGTGGCTCTGAAAAGAGCCGTTTGGTTAGATTTTTTACTGGAGTGGTCCAGTCAGGTACTTGCATAAGCTGGATGTCTCGATCTCCCCAACCTGGTACCGGTCCCAAAGTTTGAAGAGGCGCCCCTAGACCGTCCGCACTTGTCGTCGCTGGTTACGCTGGATCTTGGCTTTCTTGACCAGCTTCATTTGTATCTTGACCAGCGATGCTTCTTGATGGAGCAGCTTGATGACACAGTAGAGTTGCACGTTGTGTCTCCCCGCCCTCCCGTTGATTCTGCGGTGCCACCCGGCCCTCTACATCGTTATTGGTCCTGATGCTCCGCATGAATACGGACCAGTTGTCAGGCCCCCAGATGTTGCTTTTCAGCCATTAGCCTCTGTCATGACCTTTCTAAAAGGTCAACGCGCGGAAAATTGTCAAGATGGCGGCACTTAACAACAGCAACACGTGTGTCGTCAATGTCAGAACTTAATGGCTTACGACGGAGCTCTAAAGGCTGTGGCTATTTCGGAAGAATAAACCGTAGGCATAATGCTGAATGTCACCCAAAACCGTAAAATTACGAAAGAGAAAGAAAAAGCGACTGAAAAAATGGTCAGTTGGTGAAAGTGTGCTGCGCTATACGTACGTGCGTAGCTATAGCTGTACTTCGACGTTTACATTGTTTATAATGTAGGGCCGACTTTCCTCATGCAATGTTGCCAAACTTCTTTGTTGACAAACTGCAAATTCATTTGTACCTTTACCATGTTAATGTTATTAATGCTTGTTATTTACCCTCTGTTAACAATTTAGGTGTAAACTTAGTCTGAAAAAACCCCAAAACGGTAGCGTCCAGAAATCTTGCCGCACACAATCGACCGAGTCGTGGCGCAATTAAATAATTCTTGGAAAATCCAAGTTTATATTTACGAACTTCTTTTAATAGTAATGTCATTTATGACCCATGTAAGGTTTCAGTCAATAAAAGGGTGAAAGATACTAGATTTCACAGGCGTCTACATTTAATGGAACAGTATTTAAAACTGTTTGGTTTTTAAATTAACATTGCAGGATCAGGAATGTTGAGGAGTAACGTCCATATAGTAATTATGTAAACAAAGTGCTTGTGTGTAAAGCCCCAAATTTATATTTGATGTCAAATAAAAATAAAAAAATGCAAAAAGAATATTGCTTGTATGAATTGGCCCCAGAATTTATTTAATGTATGGCATTCAAATATATGGCATTCAAATAAAGCTCACTGACTGAGTTCAGTATGGCAAGCCAAAGGGGAAACAATTAATTATATAAAAACATATATATATATAAAATAAAAACATAAATATATATAAATATATATACACATAATGTATATATAAAACATATATAAAGAAATATATCATTTGTATGTAATATATATAATATAATGTGTATTATATATAAAATAACATAATTATATAAAAACATATATATATATATAAAATAAAAACATATATCAACATTATTATACATATATTTTATAAATAAAACATATATAAAGAAATATATAATTTGTATGTAATATTATATATAATATAATATGTATTACATAAACATACATTAATATATATAATATCTTACAAAATATCAAAGTTCCAAAAATCTTTAAAAGTAACAAAATATAATTGTTAAAAAATATATTTTAACTGTTATTGTTAACTTAGGAAAAATATTTAACATATAACAAATATATATGATAAACATAAGTATGTACATGTACACAAATATATATTGTGTTTTAAAATATATAAAGTTTACAAATATAAAGTGTTGGCCAAATTACGGCACAAGATGGCGCTCTGCTGAACCCGCCGAACATGTCGAATCAGCAGATCTCATAATATAGAGCGCGGCGGTACGGTGCATGCTGCGCGCGCGCGCGCGTGTCCATATCCGTGTAGGCCTACGTACCTATCGTACGGTCGTATCCTAGACATGGAGGTTTTTTGTTCTCCATGTCTACGGTCGTATAAACTCATAAGAATGGCGGACCCAAACAGTCCTGTTCTTCAACAATTGCAAGACAGTGTTTCGACGCTGTCTTATCTAAGGTGTTCTAAAACGGACAGGCAGACATCGTTGTTCAACTTTCCAAATGTCGTACTTCAACTTTCAAAACGTCGTACTTCAACATTCAATTAATTGAATCACCAAGAACATCGCGAATAAGCCCAAACGAGTGCACTAATTACTGTTTGGCCGCTGAAGTCTTTACCAAAATTGCGAGAGAAAAGTGTGCATAGAAGCATGATCTCGTAGATCATGAAATACCAATATGAGATTTTAACTTTGAAAAACGCATTACAATACTGCATTGAAAAGGGGATTTATTTAACGGGCTAATTAGGCACTAATTAGTGTTCGGCTTAAGCCTATACCAACATTAAGTTTGCCCAGTAGCATTATTTTGGAGATTATAAAATAAAAGTATGAGTTTTTGATAACATGTGAGGTATATTTTGTTTTAAATGTTGCATTCTCTTTTCCCAATCTATTAAAATAACTTGAAGTAGGATTACCTCCAGTAGGCAGCTAATTTAACTGTATTTTTTTCATCAAAATTACAGGAAAGGTTTAAAAAAGTGTGGCTTATGTTGTATGATTTGAAATGGTTTGTAAAAGTATTGTTATTTACCGTTTATTTTTAAAATGTCTTTGAATAAAATGACATAAACCTTTGCATCACCTTTTTATGGCAAGCCAAAGGGGAAACAATTAATTATATAAAAACATATATATATATAAAATAAAAACATATATATATAAACATTATTACACATATAATGTATATATAAAACATATATAAAGAAATATATAATTTGTATGTAATATATATAATACAATGTGTATTATAAATAAAATAACATAATTATATAAAAACATATATATATATATAAAATAAAAACATATATAAACATTATTATACATATATTTTATAAATAAAACATATATAAAGAAATATATAATTTGTATGTAATATATATATATAATATAATATGTATTACATAAACATACATTAATATATATAATATCTTACAAAATATCAAAGTTCCAAAAATCTTTAAAAGTAACAAAATATAATTGTTAAAACATATATTTTAACTGTTATTGTTAACTTAGGAAAAATATTTAACATATAACAAATATATATTGTGTTTTAAAATATATAAAGTTTACAAATATAAAGTGTTGGCCAAATTACGGCACAAGATGGCGCTCTGCTGAACCCGCCGAACATGTCGAATCAGCAGATCTCATAATATAGAGCGCGGCGGCGCGGTATACGGTGCATGCTGCGCGCGCGCGCGCGCGCGCGTGTCCATGTAGGTCTACACGTACCTATCGTACGGTCGTATCCTAGACATGGAGGTTTTTTGTTCTCCATGTCTACGGTCGTATAAACTCGTAAGAATGGCGGACCCAAACAGTCCTGTTCTTCAACAATTGCAAGACAGTGTTTCGACGCTGTCTTCTCTATGGTGTTCTAAAACGGACAGGCAGACATCGTTGTTCAACTTTCCAAATGTCGTACTTCAACTTTCAAAACGTCGTACTTCAACTTTCAATTAATTGAATCACCAAGAACATCGCGAATAAGCCCAAACGAGTGCGAGTGCACTAATTACTGTTCGGCCGCTGAAGTCTTTACCAAAATTGCGAGAGAAAAGTGTGCATAGAAGCATGATCTCGTAGATCATGAAATACAAATAGGCCTATGAGATTTTAACTTTGTTTTAAAGGGGCAGATATATTCGCAGCCGAAAAACGCATTACAATACTGCATTGAAAAGGGGATTTATTTAACGGGCTAATTAGGCACTAATTATTGTTCGGCTTAAGCCTATACCAACATTAAGTTTTCCCAGTAGCATTATTTTGGAGATTATAAAATAAAAGTATGAGTTTTTGATAACATGTGAGGTATATTTTGTTTTAAATGTTGCATTCTCTTTCCCCAATCTATAAAAATAACTTGAAGTAGGATTACTTCCAGTAGGCAGCTAATTTAACTGTAATTTTTTCATCAAAATTACAGGAAAGGTTAAACAAAGTGTGGCTTATGTTGTATGATTTGAAATGGTTTGTAAAAGTATTGTTATTTACCGTTTATTTTGAAAATGTCTTTGAATAAAATGACATAAACCTTTGCATCACCTTTTGCAGCATGTATTATATATTTTTCGGCTTTTGGTGAATGAATTGGGCTGAATCCGCGACCAGAAATCCGGCCGAATACGCGGCTACCTTGAGCCAGGTAAAAGCGCGCGAAAGTTGAACCACAACGTTAATTGAATGTTGAAGTACTACGACGTTTTGAAAGTTGAAGTACGACGTTTTGAAAGTTGAACCACGACGTTTTGAAAGTTGAACCAAGTAGTATAGTAAATGCGGGGTCTAGACCAACTCTAGAACCACCGATCGGTGTCTCGGTGTCTCACAAAACTCAAAACTCAAAAACCAAAACTCAAAAACCAAAACTTAAATCTCAAAAACTCAAAACTCAAAAACCAAAATCTCAAAAACCAAAATCTCAAATCTCAAATCTCAAAAACCAAATCTCAAAAATAAAAAATAAAAAATAAAAAATCTAAAATAAAACAGATTTTATTGTTTAGAAACTGCGGTTACTAGACCTTTTTTTAAAAACTCAAATCTCAAAAACTCAGGGCCTCCTCCTTACGTCGCAATAACGAAGGTGCTGACGCCAACACCGGTCTTACTCAAAAAAAATGATATTTTTTTTTTTAATTATTATTATTTTGATATATATAAATAATGGTTCAAGCGATAGTAGGATATAACAATTGGAATAAAGCTACGTTGCGCGATTACGTCGAGACTAACAACCTCACGACTCCCCAAACTGCGAAGACAACTCGTAAAGTTTATATCGATGCGATTAAAAAGTATACTGCACAATTTAAAAACTTAACTAGAAAGAGACACCACGATCTCAGACAAATCACCACCAAACACGGCTTACGAGTCGTACCTACTGGTAAAAGGGGCTATACGAATAAAGATTATATCGATGCGATCAAAGCTTATGCATCCCCAGAATCTTTTAAAGAAGCAGACTTTAGAGAAATTACTAGATTTAAAAATAACTATAGAAACTTGATGCTCAAACCCAGACTTTATAACAAAGACTTGATTAAGTTTTTTGGCACTCACAAAGAAATGATCAAACAGAAAATTGCATCTGTATTGAGAGAACTCGGAAGCTTAAAATTTCAATTGTCGATCAAAATCAAGTATCATAAAGATAAACAAGATGGAACGGAAGAAACGGCAATAGCTACTCACAATACCAACCAGATGACGTTGTTAAATCAATCTCAACTCTCTCAAATTTTAAGTGGGATGGTCAACAACTTAGAGAAAGCAGTAGACGAGTTTCTACAAAATGGATCGGGTTGGATCTTTGATGAGATACTCGAGTTTTACATTAACATCAATCGATACAATCCAGTCAGAGGTAGCTCCTACATATAGTCTGGTGGGAAGGGGGGGTTCCCATGCACCCCGTGGATACCTTTTTCTAACTTACTTTTTTGTAATCCTTATGGTGTCTAGTTAATAAAATTTGGTGTTCCCAAGATTAAATATTGTCCCATGGGGTCCTTTGGCGGCCATCTTTGGCGGCCATCTTGGATTCCCGACAAAAATTGATATTCGGCATAACTTTTGAACCAGACATCACACAGAGACAAATGAACCCATTTTCAGATCAATTTTACATCACTAATCATTGTAGATGGTTATTTGTATGAATCAGACAAGTTGGATACATGAAAACGGGCAAAATATGAACAAATCAGTAGAATTTATACTCAAATTCTTGTAAAATATTATTTTGTGTGATATTTTTAATGAATAAACATCTTAAATCCGTTTCACTTTTGTAAATCCTGCATTTAGTTTAAAGCTTAGGAAGTACTATTTAATTTGATACCAAGATGAATCTCCTAAGATATAAAATAAACCAGTGGCGGCCATCTTGGATTTCCGAACAGAATCAATTATCAGCATAACCTTTGTACTTGACATCGTAGAGAGACAAATAAGCACATTTTCTAGACTGATTTTGCACAATAAATCAATTGTGAATGTTATTTCCGTTATTCAAATAATTAGGATATTTAAAAAAATATTAAAAATAAGGGAAAATGTATTATTTACGCTAAAAAAATTGCAAAACCTAAATCTCAGGAATGTTATTAAAGGAAACAAATTGTTACAATTTAATGAAATTTGCATTTTGTCAAAGCATTGAAAGTACTCTGAAATTTGATACCAAAATATATGTTCTGAATAATTGTAAAATCCTCAAAATCGTGTGATTAACAAATCAAAACAATACATGGCCACAGATATGTGACAACTTGTACACCCGATTGACACACAAAAAACAGAACATAAAAGCTGTTGGTTCTGCCAAGCCCACAATGTATTGCGACCATCTAAACCAGAATTCCCAACACACATGCCAGCCATTGCTGGCTGTATCCCACTCTCTTCCTTCAATTGTAGCAAGTTGGCGGTTTTAAAATTATAACATTAGCTACTTCAACACTCGCATTTTCTTGGTGAAGGTCCACGTTAGAGCTGTAAAGGTGACAAGGATCTATAATGATCATATAATAGTAAAATGTAGTGGTGGATAGACATGCCAAAGTCAGCAAAACGCAGTAACACGGATAAGGGTGGGGGATCAGTAAAACTACAGAAATCTCATCATAGTGGGTCTGTCTGTATTTTACATGTGAGTGGTATTCAGCATCTAGAATTCACACCATTCAGTGAAATCCAGGGATCTGCTGCTGACAAGCTGTTACAGCTACACAATATTCGTGACAGACGACTCTGTGAACCTGACAGTTCACCCTATCGCTTGGAGGATGTATGTAATTGCATTCCGGAGAGTCTTGAGGGTGCAGACTTAAAAGCAATTGGCTATCACCGAGGATGCTATCAAAACTTTACTAAAAATCTGAATCGTTTGAAGTGTAGTGGAAAATCTAGTGAAGCCTCAACCTCACGTTGCCTTCGTAGCCCGTCATTTTCCTCTTCCAAACAGCTGTTCCCTCAACAATGTATCTTCTGTGGAAAGCTTGAACAGAAAGTGTTTGGAAAGACTACTCGATGCAGTAAGTTTCCAGTATTTAAGGATGAGGATGGAAATTTGAGAGATCCTACTTGGAAACAAATTGAACCTCGAGCCCTAGAACTAGGACTACACAGTCTACATCGTATGGTACAAGGAGAGGACTTGTTTGCGAGAGAAGCAATGTTCCACAACTCTTGTCTAAAATCATTTAATCTCAAGTATATTAATCACCTGCGCGATAAAGAGAGAGATAGCAACCGTGATATCGACACAGACCAAAAACGTAAGGCTGCTGCACATCTGAAAGCATTCACTGCTGTTCTTAATTTTATTCAAGACCATGTGATTGGGCAGAAAGAAGTTGTGCAGCTTGCATCGCTTCGTCGCCTCTACATACAAGAGTTGGAGCGAAACGACTTTCCTAATCCAGCGTACAGAAGTGAGAAGCTGAAATCCCGACTTGAGAACCATGATATTCAAAAGTGCATCGCCTTTGTCAAATTCAATCCAGGTGACCAAGGGTTTAGACAATTTAACCTGGTCTACAGTGCCAGCCTCTCTGTAGCAGATGCAGTGACATACGCCTATAAGCTGGGATCCCAATATAAATATGAAGACGCAGCCCTTTTTCTCCGAGGTATAATCCAGCGGGCATTCAAAGAGTCAACAGCACTTCCCTGGCCTCCAACAGCTGACGATCTTATGATCAAGTCATCGTCAGATGAACTCCTCCCACCTGACCTCTTGAAGTTCCTAAATTTTGTCATATCGGGTGATGCCGATGCGGAGAAGTGTGAAGAGAAAACTAGACGTGTCCTGCTCTCTATAGGCCAGGTATGTTATGTGCTTAGCTTTTTAAAGTAACGTTTAGTGTCAGTTAAACGCTTATGCTGTAGTAACAATTGTTGTATCATTTTAGTTGCTCTTCTGTAATCATGATCATCCATTTCTTTGCTCCTCAGGACATCTGCCGTGCTGTGACGAAGGGAGAGTGGAAAATGCCAAAACACATTCTTCTCTGTACCAGCATAAGGCACCTTTATCGCAGTAAGAATCTCACCACTATCCTCAGTAGACTGGGACACTGCGAGACATATAATTTCAGCTTGGAGCTTGAAACAGCGCTGGCAAAGGCTATTGATGAGGTATCTTCTTCCCTAACTCCCCAGATAATTACAGGAGAGGGCAATGATGTGTTTCATACAGAGTGGGATAATCTCAACAAAATAACAACGAACATCCATGGCTCAAACGTGGTAAACAGCACTGGTGGGATCATGATCCAGGAGGTGAAACCAGGGTTTGATAGCTCCAACCAAAATCGGACACTTCCTCTCTACAAGCGCAGTAATACACGTTCAGTTAATGTGAATACACCAGAGACACTGGCTCCTGTCCATATATTTGGCCGAGTCGGGCCCAAGTTTCCCAAGGGATCTGTGTTCACCCCACCAGCCATAAACAGTAAAGTGTACTCGAAATGCATCCATGAGTATCGTGTATGGTTACTTGCTCGCGTTGTTGGCAGCAGCGCACAGAAGCAACTTGTCCCAGGATTTGGTGGCTTCATCTCTTCAACGGGTACCAAACCCTCCCGAAAGTCAACTATTGACTATTTCACCCCCATCAATCAACCCTTCACCGAGTATGCAGTCATTAAGGATTTGCTAAAGCAGTCAGAGGAGGCCACCATGGAGGTGGGTCAGGAGTATGTCCTGAACACCTTCGATCTCGGTGGGTGCATGAAGGCCCTACCCCTTATTTGGAAATTCCCAGACGAGTACAAGAAGCATGTTATCACCCCAGGGCCATTCCACACCGGGATGAACTACATAAACATGTTGACTGGTCACAAATGCAGAGGCTCAGGCTACTCTGAAATCCTCATTGAGGCTGGACTGGTTACAAGTGGCTGCCTGGGTAGTGTGCTGAAAGGGAAGGCGTTCGCTAAAGCCCTGTTCTGTCTGAAAACAGTAAGTGAAGCCATGCAGCGGTTGCTGATTGAGAGATTCATTGAGGAGGAGAACGTTGATGTCACCAACCCAAAGGCCTTGTTCAACCTCATCCAAAGCTGTAGTCGTGAGACTCTAGACCTTGCATTGCAAGATCCTTCCACCCTTACCATCCTTGAGAAGCATGACACCTATGAGGACAAAGTGCGCAATGGTCACCTCGGCAAAACAGCTAAGTTCTGGCTCAGTGTCATTGACCACACCAGACTGCTCCTTATGCTACATTACTCTGTTAAGACGAACAACTTGGACCTTTTTCACAAATGCAACGGTGATATGGCATATCTTTTCTTTGCATATGACGGGCCAAACTACTCAAGGTAATTCACATTAAAGTACTTATGAACTATGATAGGATGAATTAACTGGTAGAATTTATTTCTTTGCCTGATTTTGTAGTCTTGATGCAACACATTTTGTCTTTTCACAGGTACTTGACATGGTTGGATGTGTTTCTGACGAATATTGATAAGTCTCATCCTGGCGCCAAAGGGTTGCTGAAGAAGGGTGGCATTGCAGTTGCACGTTCTGTCATCCCCGGCGCTCTCAGTGCGGTGGACAAGACGATGGAGGAGACTTTCATGAAGTTTGCTAAATCAACAGGTATTGAATTGCTTTTACAGCACACCTATTTAGTGTCATACTGAAGTCAGTGTGCCCTTGGGAGACTGACCAGTTTAGGATATTTTGACAGAATACCTTCCTCTTTTGGACAGTAACATTGCAACTTCTTTGTTTGAAATGACAAACAGCCGTACTAATATTATTCTTGTGTCTCTCCATCAACTATCTCTCCAGGTGGATTCACAGGGCTTTATACCATGTATGGTGCCTACCAGCGATGGTGCCGTACAACGTCAACCCGTGCTCAGTACTATGAGAAGATGCTTGATATATGTGGCTTGATCGACGACCCTGACTGCCCAAAAGCTGGGAAACACCGTGAACTGGAGAAAGCAGAGATAAGAAAGTCCGAGGAGGCAGTTCAACAAACCATATCTGCTATTCGCAACTTCACCAATCCTTTCTCCATAGTTGACAAAGACCACCTCTACAGCTTGGCGTCTGGTGCTCCTGCTTCCCCAGAGGTAGAGTTTGATGTGCTTCGTGCTGAAGAAGCTGGCAAGAAGGCAAATGAAGCATTCATCAAAGATCGATTTGTGAAAGGCTCTACGCAGTTTTTTGATCCAGTCAAGAAGCTGAAACTCAAGACGATGGAGGCCTCAAACAAAACAATAAAGCTCACTGCATCACAGGGAAAGGTATGCAAAATTATACTATAATAAAATATAAGATAAATATTTTTGAAATGTATACCAAACAAATTCGAATTAAGGTTTGACATTGTACACATGTTAATCGTTGCAGGTCATCCAATACCGTGAGCAGAGTGATCTTGCTTTCATGCTGCTCATCAAGTCCCAGCACCTGGCAGAGCCTCTGAACCTTGATGAGTTGATGCGGTATTCACTCACCCCTGTCCCTCATAGTCTTGGCACGGCTGATGGATTCTTCAACAAGACAAACAAGGCCGCAGTGCTTCATTTCCTGACGGAAGATGCTCCTGAGAATGTGCCTTATCCCAAAGATGCCCTCTACATCCAGGATGGTAATGCACTTTTTCACACCCTGACGAACCTCCCTCCCACGTTTGGTGAAATTTGCCTCAAGTTGCTCGATCAGATGGTTGCAAAGAAGAACTTTGTCTTTTCAACTGATTCATACCACGCCGACTCCATTAAAGCCCAGGAACGATTGCGCCGTGGCTACTCTCAACGTTACATCCTGGACGGACCGGCAACGCGTAAGCCAAGCGACTTCAAATTATTTCTGGCAAACGATAGCAACAAAACTCAGCTCTGTAAGCTATTACTACAGGTATGGAGTAGTAAAGGTGCAGCGCTTCGCCTCGAAAAAAGTGAGACAGCAATGACAGTGGTAGATGGCAAGGCGTATCGGATGGTCTCAGCAGATGGCGTCGTGAGTAGACATATTATTGAAAATTCATTTTTATATAGCTGTGAACTTCCATTAAAACATTGGTTAGCGTATTTTGTTACGATATTCTTTTAAATTTATTTCACATATTTTAGGTGACTGTACACGAGATCCCCGAGCTGGCGTCAAACCAAGAGGAGACGGACACCCGCGTTGTGCTCTACCTCAAGTATGCCGTCAAGATGGGGTACAAGTCAGCTGTAGTGAGGACGCCAGACACAGACATTTTCTTGATCCTCTTACACTTTGCACACTCAGTAGCTCTCACCATCTACCTTGATATAGGGACTGGAAAGCATCGCCAGATTGTGAATGTCAGTGAACTCGCAGAATCGAAGGGAGCAGACTACTGTACGACGATACTTGGCCTCTACGTTTTTACCGGGGAAGATGTAACGAGTGCATTTAAGGGAAAAGGCAAGGTTGGACCCTTAAAGAAGCTACAGAACAATCCCAAGTACCAATCAGCTTTCAGGTGAGAGTAGTTTCTAAAATGCTAAATGCAGTAGCATGTCATATGTCAATCTAATATTTTTGCAGTCAAATTCTTAAATTCTTATTTTGTTTCCTTCCTTTTCAGAAAACTTGGTGACGAATGGTCTGTTGAGCCAGAGGTGATTGATGAAATTGAGTCGTTCACATGTATGATGTATGGCCATACCCGGGAGAAGTCTATCAATGCCGTACGCGGCAGCATGCTGAAGCAGATGGTTGGGGAGGATGAGCAACTGACTACTAAATCTAGGGTAGATTTCTCCCGGTTACCGCCTTGCAGAGACAACCTTGTCCCACACATGCAACGAGTGAATCATCGTCTTGCGATATACAAGCGAGCTGATATGCCGATCTTCTGGTGCCCCAAACCCTATGATCCTGGACAGGGCTGGGAGAAGACAGAAGAGGGTATATTGGAACCAGTTTGGTCGTGTGGGCCTATTCTTCCCCCTTCTCTCATTGACCTCCTACAGAAAACTACTGTGGAGATTGAGGAGCAAGAGGAGCAAGAGGATGAAGAGATTGACTACGATGATGTACTTAATGATGATGACTAGCTATTTTATCAATCAAACAATCAACTCTCCATATTAAGCGAATAATAAACACCTAGGCCCTAATATATAAAACACGATTGTGGCAGAGAAGGACAAAAGTCAACAGGACCAGGGTGACTAGAAGTAAAATGAGTTTAATATACCAGAGAATAAAGCTCAGTACTCAGCACAACGTTAAATTCTTTTTGATAATTTCTTTTCAAATAGTAAAAAGAAACATTTACCGAAAGTCTGTGTGTAAGATGCGTAGTCCAAAAATTGTTCCAAACATTAATTTTCTTAGGAATTCCTGGATGGCCGCCAAGATGGCGGCCAAAGTTTTCTTTTAAAATCCAAGAAATATATTTAGGTATTGAATTAAGAGTACTTTCAATGCTTTGACATCAATGTAATAGTGACTGCAATGAATGACTTGTTTATTATTTTGGTTAACAACCCACCTGAGATTTTGAAAGATTGTGATTTTAAATTATAAATTTTTCCTTAATATTAAAGTTTTCACTTATCCCATTTGTTTGAATAACGGAAATAACATTCACAATTGATTTATTGTGCAAAATCAGTCTAGAAAATGTGCTTATTTGTCTCTCTACGATGTCAAGTACAAAAGTTATGCTGATAATTGATTCTTTTCGGAAATCCAAGATGGCCGCCACTGGTTTATTTTATATCTTAGGAGATTCATCTTGGTATCAAATTAAAGAGTACTTCCTAAGCTTTAAACTAAATGCAGGATTTACAAAAGTGAAACGGATTTAAGATGTTTATTCATTAAAAAAAACAATATATATATTTTACAAGAATTTGAGTATAAATTCTACTGATTTGTTCATATTTTGCCTGTTTTCATGTATCCAACTTGTCTGATTCATACAAATAACCATCTACAATGATTAGTGATGTAAAATTGATCTGAAAATAGGTTCATTTGTCTCTGTGTGATGTCTGGTTCAAACGTTATGCCGAATATCAATTTTTGTCGGGAATCCAAGATGGCCGCCAAAGATGGCCGCCAAAGGACCCCATGGGACAATATTTAATCTTGGGAACACCAAATTTCATTAACTAGACACCATAAGGATTACAAAAAAGTAAGTTAGAAAAAGGTATCCACGGGGTGCATGGGAACCCTCCCTTCCCACCAGACTAATAGACCTCCCAAAATATCTCAAAAATAAAAAAGCGATAGTCAACGTAAAAAATGAAGACGATCAGTGTCTAAAGTGGGCGTTAAGAGCAGCATTGGGTAAATATACTGACGACATCAAAAATAAAATCAAAAGCAATCTTAAGTATAAAATTCATAGAGATAGGCCGATTATTTATACCACGGACGACGGACTCAATTTTACCAACGTAGACTTTCCAACTCCCATCGATCAGATATCACGAGTAGAATCTCAAAATAGTTTGTCGATAAACGTGTTTTGTCGCGAAAAATATGAGGACGTGTGTCCTTTATATATCTCTAAACGCGAAGGAACACCTGTAGACTTATTGTTGTTTTCAGGGGAAGACACCTTTCACTATTGTTGGATAAAAGATTTTAATAGATTATGCCACCAGGTTTCAAAACACAAAGGTAAACTATATTTTTGTCGTCGGTGCTTGTGCCATTTTAACTCTCAAGCTAGACTTAACAAGCACGCGGTAGACTGTGAAGGTTTAGACACTAAACCCTCTCGAGTCATATTACCGAAAGGTGATGATTTACTTTTTGATGACAACGATAATCTCATTTGCGACAAAAACGGTGAACCCTGTATTAAATACTGTAAAAACGTACTCAAATTTAAAAACTACAAACACAAACAAAAAGCACCGTTTGTCATTTATGCGGACTTTGAATCTATATTAGAAAAAATACCCCTCTCTTTTGAAACAAAGAACACTCAAAAAATTAACCGTCACGTAGCCAGCGGGTATTCGTACGCTGTGATAAGGTGTGATGGAAAGTGTTCGAGTCAGAAAACATACAGAGGTAAAGACGCTGCAACAAACTTTGTTAAGTCTTTACTTGACGAAAAGTTAACGATAAATCAGGTATTTGATAATCCAGTGCCGATAAAGTGGACGGAAGAGGACTCAAACAAACATCTCAACTCTAAAAAGTGTTGGATTTGTGAGAAGCCAATATATCCTAATTCTTACTTAAACTGTCATTGCTCACTTCCAAAAGAACCAAAGACTGGAAAAGAAGAGAAAGAATATTGCTACGTCAACGAAAAAGGGTTTAAAGAGTCAAGGTGTATCGAGTGTAAAAAGCGTATAAACAAATTTAGAAGGGTTAGAGATCACTGTCACGTCACCGGTAAATACAGAGGGGCTGCACACTCATACTGTAATTTGAGCCTGAAGGTTCAACCTGATAAAACGTCGATACCAGTCGTATTGCACAACTTAGAAAACTATGACGCGCACTTAATCATGCGGGCTCTGTCTGAGACCAAAGATAAATTATTTGTTATCGCTAAAAATTCGGAAAAGTATGTGTCTTTTTCGTTAGGTCAACTGAGATTTATAGACTCGTTTCATTTTATGGCAACGTCGTTAGAAAAATTAGTCAACGCGTGCCCAAAAGACTCTTTTGGTTTACTAAAAAACCACTTTAGTTCTGAGTTTCCTAACGACGTAGACTTACTCCTTCAAAAAGGCGTTTATCCCTATGAGTACATGGACTCGTTTGACAAGTTTGAAGACCACTCTTTACCAGGCATCGACAAATTTTACAGCATTCTCAGGGACTCTAACGTATCGCAACAAGATTACTCTCGAGCTCAACAAGTGTGGACCACGTTTAACATCAAAAACTTAGGTGAGTATCACGACTTATATGTGACTACTGACACTCTGTTATTGGCCTGTGTATTTGAAAACTTTAGAGAAGTGTGTATACGCAACTATAAGTTAGACCCAGCGAATTATTTTACGGCACCGGGGCTGTCGTGGGACGCGTTGTTAAAACACTCAGGCGTCGAGCTAGAGTTGTTGACTGATGTAGACAAATACTTGTTTTTTGAACGGGCAAAACGAGGTGGTGTATCGAGCGTAGGTGGTACTCGTCACCACCGAGCTAACAATAAATATCTACCCGACCACAACACAGACGAACCCTCGAGTTACCTGTTGTATCTTGATGCCAACAATCTATACGGTTGGGCTATGAGTCAACACCTACCTTACGCAAACTTTGAGTGGGTCTCACCAAAAACGTTTACCTCTGAAAAAATATCGTCGCTAAGAACAACGTCAAAAACTGGATACTTTCTCGAGGTCGATTTAGACTATCCCGAACAACTTCACGATCTACACTCTGATTATCCACTCGCGCCTGAAAACATAGAGATACCAAAAGAGTGGTTGTCGGACTATCAAAACGATTTGTTAGATACCGAACCCGCCTCTCCCGTCGAAAAGCTGACGGGTACTCTCTATCAGAAAAAAAGATACGTTTTACATTATGTAACGTTGAAGTTGTATCTAAAACTAGGGTTAAAACTCACGAAAGTACATCAAGTGTTAAAGTTTACGCAAGCGCCTTGGATGAAATCTTACATCGACAAAAACACTCAACTCAGAACTCACGCGAAGTCGGATTTTGAAAAGGACTTTTTTAAACTGATGAACAACAGCGTGTTTGGCAAGACGATGGAAAACGTACGAAACAGAATAGACGGATATATACTCAGAGACGATAACGAAAACGACCAAAAAATGTACAAAAAAATAGTCAGCAAACCAAGCTACAAAACGACCGTACCGTTTGTGGGGTGTTCATTGTCTTTTGTAGAAAAATATAAAACGAAGACGGTATTAAACAAACCGATTTATTGCGGCGTAAGCGTATTAGACTTAAGTAAAACGTTAATGTATGATTTTTACTATAACAACTTAAAAACGAGATACGATGACCAAATCAGATTGATGTACACAGACACAGACAGTCTGCTGTTGATCGTTTACGCCGACGACGTGTACGAAGATCTCGAAAAAGACTCTGGCTCGTACGACCTGTCAAACTTTCCCACCGATCACCCTTTGTACGACCACGTCAACAAAAAGGTGATAGGTAAATTTAAAGACGAATTTGGTGGGAAACCAATTATCGAGGCTGTGTGTATAAGACCTAAGATGTATTCAATTTTAACCTCCGACTCTAATCTCAAAAAAGCAAAAGGAGTCACAAAGTCTGTCACGAGTAAATCATTAAAACATCAACACTATCGAGATTGTGTGTTTAAAAACGAGTCGAGAAGCGATAAGATGACGCGCATCGACTCAAAAAATCACGTCTTGCACACCATAACTCAAAACAAACTGTCGTTGAGCCCGTTAGACACAAAGCGGTATATACTCCCGAACGGTTCTACTACTCTAGCTTTTGGTCACTATATAATTAAAAGACCTGTAAGAAAAATCTTATTTAGGAGGTAACTCGGTGTCCGGAGGCACAACCTGAAGCTCTTGACTAACGAAACTTCGACGGGGACCTTTCTTGAGATAGTAAAGAGTGGGCTGGTTGTCTACTTTGATCGAGCGATCCAACCCAAAAACCTCGAGACTCCAAATAGGATCGGTCGCTCGCCTGCGCTCTCCTCCCTCTAACTCCCCGGGTGCGTAAAGATATCTAAACAAATCACCTTTTCTCACCAACTCTTTTTCTACCTCCGAGGGAGAAGAACTGATTTGACGAACTTGCGTTTCTTGCATCGCTAGCTTAGGAGTGAGTGGCTCGTAGTCTTCCGTCGTTATCAATCTGGTGGTTTCGTTGTTTAACGCCTTAATCACGTCGGGCAATCGTTTAACCCAGAGTCGCGATCTCTCCGTCGGATTAACGATTTCTTGGGCGTATTGATGACCGAACAATCTCTCCGCTAAAGTCCTGTTAAATCTTTCGACCACTGCCTGCGCTCTGTGGTTACCCGGTTCTCCCACTTGTATCGTGACTTTTTTCTCCTCCAGTTGCTTTTTAAAAGCACCGTGAAATTCTTTACCCGCGTCTACTTTTAACAGCTTGGGCCAAGTCAAAGGTGACCTAGCGTAAACTCGAGCTAAAGCGTCTGCCACTTGGGTACTCGTCTTGTTGGTCAAAGGTTCGGCCTCTTTAAAACGCGTGGCTACGTCTACGACCGTCATAGCGTACTTGTATTCTTTTTTACCGACTTTATCGTAAGGTAAAAATAACAAGTCTATCTGATGCATTTCGTTTGGCACAGCCATGGACTTGTTTAAACTCATAGGCCTGCTTATATGCGTAGGAGGCGGTAAATAAATTTGCCACAACGCTTGTTTTCTTAACCAATTTCTGGTTTCTTCTTTGGACGCGCCCGTTTTTTTAGCTAATTTTACAACCGCACCTTCACCCTTCCAATAACCGGCGGGGCTGTAATACACTTTTTTAAACTTTGTTTCCATTTAACTTAACTAAACAAACTTATAAACTAAAAAACCTACCAACGCAGTTCCTCCCAAAACAAACACCAACTCGCCGGTCTTTTGATCTTCGCTAGGTGCGTAAAAATCAGACAGAGTGGGCTCATGCTGCAGGCCCACGGGTACTTGTGCGTTTGAGCGAGTAACCGAGTTGTATTCCCTGAGAGCCTCGTCTATACTTTCAAAAGTCCTTTGAGCCTTTGCTTGTTTTTTGAGTCGATCGTTTAACCAATCGAGATACTTTGTCCTCGCTCTTTCCCAATTGTTTTTTGCCGTTGCCAGTTTTTCTAAAGCCAAGTCGTGTCTCTTGCGCTCTTCGTCTTGTTTTTGTTGTTTCATGCTCGAAAATAAAAAGTTGGATCCCGTGAAAGCTAAAGCGTTAACTATTGCGCCTCCGATCATCATAGCGATGCTAGCCATTTTTAAAAGAAGTAATATAAAAAATACCTATAAAAATGGACTTAGATTTCAAGAGTCTAGAAGTAGTAGTTAACTCGGTTGACCGCAGTTTTTTTATAGCTACTTTTCCAGATCTACTCGCCGACTATAAGTTACCCCTCGTTAAAACGGACGAGGTAATAAACAGATGGAAAACACAACCGATGACGTTTTATCAAAATCAACTTAATTTTGCCATTTGGTGTAGTACCACCGGCGCTGGTTTAGGCTGGGATCTTATTAATTCTATCGATCCTCTGACGAGCGCCGTATACAGATTTCACGTTTATTTTACCGTTAGAAAAATATTAGAGTTTCTCAAATGTCCCAGCCCGAACGATAACGTATTTAATGCCGTAGACAACAACGTAGATCGCGGGGCTTATATCGACGCGTGTAGATTTTATTCTACGGATCCTAAAAATACTTGGATACAGACGGTAGATCTCTACTCGGGTGGATTGGGGCAGGCTTATGCTTGGGGTAAACCTTTGGGAGATTATGATACCACGGACTTGGGGATTAGTTACGGTAAATACGCGGGAGGAACTAAAATGGGGTTTGGCCCCTCACAACCTCCAGGAGGATCTGGACGTTACAGCTCTCAAACGGTGACAAATTTGACGCAAGACGACGCCGTGGGCTCTGCGTGGAAACGTTTTATAAACCCCGCCACTCACTTTACCGACGTCGGAATACAAAAAATAAACGAATCTATCAGGGCGTATGTTTACGCTCTGCTGGGAGCCCAGGCTCAAACAAAAACTAGTATTTTAACTCCGGGCACGGGTTTAGACGCCCAAACCCAGTTTGTTAATATCGTAGAAGGTTTGATTGCAACTCCGACCGATCTGGAAGAATCTATAACCCAATTTCAAGATTCGCTGCAATACGCCAGGAGTTCGTTAAACTTTGTGTTGGCAAAAGGATTATATCTCGTGCCTTCGAACATGCAATTGAGGGTCGGAACCCACGAAGGATATAACAACAATATACAGATTGCGACCGCTGAGTTGGCGTTGGGATTAAACTCAAAGATAAACTCAAACGTACCCGCGCCTCTAACCGTTGACCCACCCGCGCCCACGCCCACGCCACCACCCACGCCCGCACCAACACCCACGCCCGCACCCACACCTCAAACTGTTGACCCACCCGCACCCACGCCAACACCAACACCACCACCCGCACCCACGCCACCACCCTTCCCTACACCCACACAAGAAAACGTTCAGAGAGATCCTCACGAGTACGAAAAAACTTCGCTGATTGTCGGTACTTTAGCCATAGCGGGTATAGGATACCTGCTTTTAGACTTGTGGTAAAAAAAAAAGCCTTCTGTAGCTAACAGAAGGCTTTTTTTTTTAGAGGCGCTTTTGTAAATAAACAAAAATTAAAGTTCCGACTCCCACTATAAGGGTCCACACGTGTTCTCCCAACCATCCGACGGTTTTGCTCAATACGTTAAATATCCAACTCGCTATACCGCCTAAAATTCCGGGCAAGGCGTCGAGCAGCCTGGAGCCTAGTTTAGCGAGCACGTTTGACAGATGTTTTAGTTGCGACTGTATCCATTCTTTTACGTTGGTGGCGTTAGACGGTGGTGCGGGTGGTGCAGGCATAGGTGCGAGCGCCGGCGCACCGGCAGACAAAACGCTCTTTACTATCAAACCGATAGCCAAACTAAACGCCGTCAAAATAGCCGTTATGGTCACGCCTTGTTCTCTAAACAACGTTCTAATTTTTTCTCCCAAGGTCTCGTCGCTATCTAAAATTCTCGTAATCGTTTCTTTTAACCGACTCATCTGACTTCTGAGTTTTTTTGCGTTGATAGACGCGGCTTCTAATCTAGCCGATTTTTCCAACCTTAAGTCTTCTAATCTCTCTCTCATTTCTGCCGTGGAACCGTCGTCCGTTGATTCAGCTAATGCCGCTTCGGTTGAGACTATCTCATCTTCGACTTGTCTGAGGCGCGCTAAATTTAGTTCTAAGCTGCCTCTCGTCGTTTGAAGGGCTTTGTTTAAACCCAAGATCTCTCTGATGGGTAAGCCAGTTTCTCGTTCTTCAATAAAACTGGTTTCTTGTTCAAAAGTTTCGAAAATTTCGCTTAAATCGTCGGCCGCTTCTGGAAGATCTTGTATCGGGATAGACTCCGTATTCTCTTTAAGTAGTTTTTTTTGTTTTTTACTAAATGGATTTACTTTATAATCTTTAAAACCTAATTCATTTCTAATGAATTCTATACCGTGCTTAGTACTTGTTTCGATGGAACTTAATGCTAAAAATTTATCGGGTTTGTTTTTGTACGATAATTGTACTTCTACTTTGTCGTTTTCAAAAAATAACGTGTTATTTTTTACTACGAATTTTTCCCATTTCTTAATCCCATATTGTTTTTGTCCTTGACTTTTGTAGAAACTTTCGACTCTTGGATTATTAATAAACACACGTCTCCCTTGTTCTAAAACAACGGCTGGATCTAACGCCGTTTCGTTGTCGGGAGAGTCCAATTCTAGATCTTCTTCCTCGTTGTCTTCTTCTTCCTCGTAGTCTTCTACAGGTTCAAAATCTCCACCTTCAGCCATTTATATAAACAAACTAAAGTTTTAAAATATTTGGTGGAAGTATATTTTGCGATACCAGCCAGGTTTTTACATACATCGATCCGCTTATCGTAGCCGTTAGTTTCGCTATATCTTCCAAGCTCAACTTGTCGAGATCGGCCGGTTTGATCTTCAAAAGTTTTTTACTAAACATGGTAAATCCCACGCTTAACATAGAGATGATAGCGGCGTGATAGAGATTGTTGACGATGCTATTAGTATCCATTTATTAAAGCTTTATATTGTTTTTATTTTTTATTCCATTTCTACAAAATTTGAAGGTGTAGAAGAAGGAGTCTCTGGCTGAAGAGGGCTCTCTTGGGCTGGCTGAGGTAGAGGTTGCGGTGGTGCGGGGATTTTTTGGCTCCATATATAGAGTCCTCCTAAAACTACAACAACCACCAGCGACGTCCAAAAGCATGTCCCAACTGCCGCGTACGAAGAAGGAGGAGTAGTTTTTACGTCTATATTTTGCATCTTGACAATTTGTTCTTTTCTCTTTTTGTTGTGTTCCGCTAATGCCTTGCCTTGTTTTACTCTATCGGGATTTTTAGTTTTAGTCGTCACCGTCTG
The DNA here is from genome assembly GCA_037893245.1 of Crossaster papposus. Lineage (NCBI taxonomy): Eukaryota > Metazoa > Echinodermata > Asteroidea > Velatida > Solasteridae > Crossaster > Crossaster papposus. The sequence continues at coordinate 253,637 of JBAIAA010000176.1, forward strand.
TATTTTTGAGACTTTTAGAGTCTCTGGTTGAAGAGGGTTTGAGCTCTCTGGTTGACTCATCTTTTATTATAGGTACACAATTATTTTTGTTAATAACTAAATGTTTAGATGTTATCAAGACACCTACTAACGGCGACAACCAAACGCCGTAGTTGTAATAAACTTCACAAAGTAAACTAGCTATCGAGCTAGATATAACGGGATCTTCCTCTAGATCTTTGGTGAGTGTGTCTTCCGAGTCTACTCGTAGACTGACACCTAGGGGTTTGATCATAGGTAGACTCGCGCCTAAAACTCTCGAGTAAATCCCCAGCATGCAGTTACCCAAACTAGTAATCATTTCTTTACCTAGTCGAGCCTCGTAATGGTTGTACATTTTTTCTTGTTTGTTCGCGTCTAGGTTTTCTATATCTCCCTGGCTAAATTCTTTACCCAAATACTTTTTAGAATCACCAGCTGATACTACGCCCAACAGTCTAGTTTTATGTTTTTCCGTTTGCGGCGCCGGTGTGCTCAAGTCTAAAGTAGACAGCTCCATTTTTATAAGACGATATAATTTATTTTTTAGAGCAAAATATTCGTAAGATAAAATACACAAGGTCGACGCTATAATAAATTTGAGCGAAAGATCGATCAGCACGAACATTTAATATAGCGAGATAAACTAGTTGCAACTAGCTGTTCAACTAGCTGTTCAACTAGCTGTTCAACAAAACCCAACTAGCTGTTCAACAAAACCTCAACAAAACCCAACTAGCTGTTCAACAAAAACTCAACAAAACCCCAACAAAACACAACTAGCTGTTCAACAAAACCTCAACAAACCGCAACTAGGTTACAACTAGCTACCCAAGTACCATTTAGTCGGAGGATCCGTATATAAAATCAATTTACTATAGGGAGTGTCTTTGAGATATTGTTTTATGTCTTGTCTTTTATTATCCGGCACCACATCATTTTCGTCGAGGCAATTATCAAAACTTTTTTTGTCTTTGCAATAAAAAATAGCCACCCATTGAGTCTGTTCGCGATAATCTTTTAAAACGGTGTTATATTTTTGAGTCAATAACCAACAGCTGTGGTTATCGTGTCTACCGCTAAAGGCTAATTTAGATAACATGCACACACTACTACCGCCTCTAGAACCCTTTCGATATTTCATAGCTTGATAAGCGCTGCAGTCGTCGATTAAAAACAAAGTGTGCAATCCTTTAAATTTCGTTCTGTAAAAGTCTATGGCTTCGTTCATGCTCATATTTTCGACGTCGGGGTCGCACGCGTAAACGTTGGGGTCGTTAAAAAACCAAGGTCTCTCGTGATACGTTTTGTTGTTTGACAGAGTCGGACATATGATCACCAAGTATTCAAATTTGTTGGCATATTCGTTTTCTAGCAAGTCTAACACAAACTTTGTTTTACCAGAGTTTGTCCTTCCACATATTAAAGCGCAGTGCGGCGTCATCTTTTTTATATAGACTAGTTTTTTATATAGGCGAGTTTTTTAAAAGTTGACGCTGCTCAAGCGACCGCCTTGGATGTTAAGTTGCGCGTCCATAACCAAAAATACGTAACACTTTAGAGCGCCCGCGGTTTGAGCTTCGCGTTCTATCAATATAGAGATTCCCCCGCTTATATCGCCGATTTGTTTACCCGATCCGTGATTTTTGTTGTCGTCCGTCGATCTCATATCCAACCAAAGTCCGTATCTTCTTAAAAAATAATCACCGATATCCATTCCCGTTAACCCTAAATCTTTACATATACCAGCCCCTAGCTCGGTGGATGAGTCTCCAAAGAACTTGTTGATTTCTTCCCATTGTTGATAGCTCTTGAGACCCGAACTGTAGAGTTGATTAGGTTTTCCTTCTATCGTCACGCTAACTTTGTCTATCTTTGGGTTATAAAATAGTTCAGGGGTTTTTGTAGTCGCTTCTTTAAACAAAAACAGTATACCCTTGAGGCTTTTAACCGCCACGTTTAAATTAAAGTTCCAAACGGTGTCCGATTTATCGATAGATCTTACTTCGTGTCTCTGAATCCTTTCAAACAAAAACTGCGTCTTGTCGAGACATTTTTGAGCTAAGATTTGAGCCAAGTGCTTGTTGGCAACGATCTCATATTCTAGCGCCAAGTTAGAGATGCTATAACTCGCTGCGGCGTCGGTAGAATTTACGACTTTGGAGTACTCGTTAAAAGTAAGTTCGTAAGACAGTTGGTCGTTCAGAGCGGATGGATAAAACGGTTGATGATCTGTGAGCATTTCAAAGTCTAGAGGAATACAAAATCTGTTTCCAAGGGCATCCGCTATCGCTTTGTCTTTCCCACTGTTGTCACCGGCAACCGCGTTACCGGTACCCACACGCAGGCTCGATATGTTGGCAATCTCGTTTCCAACGTAGTGATCTCTGATACCTTTGGGCAACCAAAGATCTTTAAAAATGTTATAAACGTCGGCGTCGGTCAAGTTTACGATCTCCCGGCCACCGATACATATTCTTATTTGTTTTACGAGATTTCGTCCTAGATTTTTAAACAGACTTCGATTGGCGTCGTCGTCCGAGGTTAGATCGATATTAAAAGCTAGTTTTGCCGAACCGGGGACGATCACGTCGTCAGAGCTCAACGACGGAAACTTGACTATTAATTTGTCGTTCGCGTCGATCGTGCTAGGATTGTGAGTTACGACGACAGTCTGGCGGTTGCCTTTTATACCCCGAGGATTTTTAAGGCGTCTGTGTGGATTTAGTTTGTTTCCATAAGTCGCGTTCATTTTTTATAGTAACGTTTTATTATTTTATTTTTTTAAAAATGCAGTCGCATACATTTGTCTTGACCGAAAAAGAGCAGACTTTTGAGCTACCTCAACCCATAGATAACGTTGAGGGCAACCGTCGCATTAAGTTAAGCAGCGTTATTTTAGACGTGGGTTTTTATAACGTCGAAAAAGTAGAGACGATAGAGCATCGTACAGCTAATCGGTCTGACGCCGGTGTGATCGATATCACTCCTGGTCGATGGAATCTTTATTCTTTTATAGGTAGTTTTAAAGAAGATATTCAATCTGTGGCCATCACTCCGATAAACGATAAACTATTTTATTTGAAATCAATAGAAAATGGGTCTTTAACGTATATAAAACTATCGAGTAATTTGTCTAAACTTTTAGGTTTACCCAAAAGTCAGATCTACCGTAGAAGTGATTTTAATCAATATTATTTTGGAAAATTTAACATAAATCTTTACAGCGTGGTCTTTTTACATTGCGAAGAACTGTCTACTCATTCAAATTTTGTTAACGGAAAACAAACTAACCTGTTGGGAAGTATACCTTTATCGGGTGATGTTTCTTCCCAAGATACTAACAATTCTCCAAAAGAGTTAGTAGCCGATAAAATAAACAGCCTCACGTTTTCGTTAAAAAACGGCCTTGGTGAGGTGTTAGATAACAGAGGTAAAGATATAATTTTAAACGTAGAAATATTTTAGTTACTTTTGTAAAATGCAGTCTCATACGTTTGTCATGACGGATAACGAGCAGACCTTTAAACTATCGCGACCTATAGATAACGTCGGGGGTGACCGTCGCATGAAGTTAAATAACTTTGCGTTAGATTTGGGTTTTTATAACCTCAACAAAAAAGCGTCGATAAATTGGGAGAGTTTTGATCCGACGTCAGATCAAATTACCGCTCATGAAAAAATTGATATTCCTCTAGATAGGTGGAATCTTTATTTTTTCAAAAATCTTATAAAAACTTTTCACGATATATCTATAGAGACCTTATCCGATAAACTGTTTTATATATCCATTCCCGATCACAATCGCATAAAACTATCAGGTAATTTGTCTAAACTGTTAGGTTTACCCAGGGGTTGGCTTTATGGTGATAATAATTATGGAAAATTTAACATAAATCTTTACAGCGTGGTCTTTTTACATTGCGAAGAACTGTCTACTCATTCAAATTTTGTTAACGGAAAACAAACTAACCTGTTGGAGAGTATACCTTTATCGGGTGATGCCGCCCGTTCAAACAACCCACAAGATCCTAACAAGTGTTCGAAAGAGTTGGTAGCTGGCAAAATAAACAGCCTCACGTTTTCGTTAAAAAACGGTCTTGGTGAGGTGTTAGATAACAGAGGTAAAGAGATAATTTTTAACGTAGAAATATTTTAGTTACTTTTGTAAAATGACGACTAGTATTTATCCTGATCTAAAAAGTACCATCGAAGATGGTGCTAGTACGAGGGTGTTTCGATTGCAAAAGATCGAAGAAGTTCAAAAAGATATATTGGCGCAACGAGAACAGCGAAGCGCGTTGTGTAAAAAATATGGTAAGTTAATTACGACATTATCTACAACAGAAAACCTAGCTGAGGCGAGTGGAGTAATTTGTGGGGGTTTGGGAATTGCAGCTATAAGCGGCGTCATTACGTCACCCGTTGGTTTAGCGTTAGAGGGAGTAGCCTTGAGTTTTGGTTGCGCCGCGCTCTTGCTAAAATATTTTAGCAAGCGATTTAGACGTAAAGCTAAAAAACACGACGAGATTAGAGTCTTGGCTGAGGCTAAACTCAACAGCGTAAGAGATCTTATTTCTCAAGCTATAGAGGACGGCGATATATCCCACGAAGAGTACGCTTTGGTGTTAAAGGAATTGAGGCAATTTAACGATATGAAAGAGGCTATCAGGTCCGGCAGCTTGCTGTCAGAAAAGAAAGGTGAGAGCGATATGGAATCCGAGATAAAAAAACGTGTGGAAGAGTTGGTTTTGAAGGAAAAAAAAGGAATTATCGAAAAACTTACAGCTTCACAATAAATACAATTTATTTCGATCAACCTCCTCCTTATCCATCAGCTCCGCCTTTTTGTGCCAAACGCGATGACATTTGAAACCCCCAAAAACTTACAGCTTAAACCGACAAAAAACAACCTTTGGTTAGCGTGGCTAGCTAACAGACAAAACAAACAACCTTTTGTCAGCGTGGCTAGCTAATTGCATTTCATATCTTATCTTGTTACAGACAAAACAAACAACCTTTTGTCAGCGTGGCTCTCAAACAAAAAACTAATTGCATTTCATATCCTGTTACTGTCAAAACAAACAACCTTTGGTCGGTGTTGCTCTCAACCAGGAGAATTTATACAAACAAACCCACCGCCCTTCACAGGCAAAACAAACAACCTTTGGACAGCGTGGCCAGTAATTTTCCATACAGCCACACTGAGGGGTGGTGGTTTTGTATAAATACTGCAGCATTAGCCAGCCGTTTCATACAGCGTGAGTCAAGCCAAAACAGCCTTTAGTTCGTACAGCGTGAGTTAAAACAGTTTTTGCATAAGACAGCGAGCCAGGCCCCGTGTGTTTTACTTTTAACCCAGAACTCAGCTACTAAAAAAGGTAAGAGAATATAATTGTTTTGTTTACGTGAGTAGCTCAAAAGAATAATTGCTATGATATTAAAACTGTACTCTACAAATTTATCACAGATCGTCTCACTCACTACCATCTCTCCTCTATCACAGACGTTAGAAAAACAACTGGCGGATTATATTTGAAAGGTGAGAATATAAATGTTTAAATATGTATTCTTCTAATGTTGTTTACGTGAGTAGCTCATATTAAAACTCTATCTATTCTTGTATTTTTATTTGCTTTAGTATCATGGCGTTTCCAAGGCAAGTCCTCAAACTGACATACATGAGGGAAGACGTCGATGAAGCCAATCGTCTCATCGACTCAAGCGGCGAGTGGGTGATGCAACAGTTGAACCAATATCGCCAACTCGTCGATGAGGCAAAAAGACTGATCATCGACGGTCGACATGAAGAAGCCTTGGAAGCCCTAACGAACAACGCACCGAATGTAAATAACTTAAGTCCGCCACCACTCCCAACTTTAGAAGCCCAAGAAAATGAAGTAGAAGTAGAAGTAGAACAGCCCAAAATAAAGAAAAATAACACTCTTAGCCCCGATGAAATGTACAAAAAACTAAAAAGTACTTATAATATTGAGCAACAATGGAATAATTTGGGGGATATTCCCGAACCGGGTAACGAAAATTATAGTTTAAAACGTTTAGAAGAATGCATAAAAGAATGCAACCAAATTCATACAAATAGGGAAAATAGGAGTTTGTTTAACGCAGCAAGATTTGGGAAATGGCTAGAAGTTTCGTTTCAAAAATTTCAACGAGAAAAACGGGAGGGTAAAGTGTTTTTATCAAATTTTGATACGTGGTTAAAACAAAATTGCGGCTTACAAAAAGATTGGGCAAAACTATTGAGGGAATTTTATAAACTGGTAAAGGAATATCCCAAATTACTCCATTGTCGCTTACCATTAAATTTTTTCAGACAAAATAAGAAGTTTATAAAGACATATTTTAGTACAAACCAAACAGTAGGAAATAGATGGAAGCACCCCACCCAGTGTAATTGCAATCAATGTGGCCCTCTGTAATTTAGAAATGACGTAATTTTGATAAAGCTATAAATAGCCCAAAAGCATTTACGTGTCTGCTTTTGGGCTATTTATAGAACCATCTGTGAGGGGCAATGCAGCCCTCTGTAATTTAGAAATGACGTCATTTTTAAAAAGCTATAAATAGCCCAAAAGCAGATACGTATCTGCTTTTGGGCTATTTATAGAACCATCTGTGAGGGGCAATGTAGCCCTCTGTAATTTTGATAAAGTTATAAAAACTGTGATCAATAAAAATAAAATAAAATAGCACCCTCTGTTGAGGGCACTTTTGTTAAATTAATTTTAGAGTAATAAAATAAAATAGCACCCTCTGTTGAGGGCCCTTTTGTTAAAATTAATTTTAACAAAAGGGCCCTCTGTTGAGGGCCCTTTTGTTAAAATTAATTTTAGAGTTTGTCATTTATTGTTTTTTATTTAACCCATAGAGGGCGCTGTTTTTAGAGTTTTATTTGTGAGTGTTTTTTTTTGTTAGACAAAATTGAGTTTTAAAGATTTGGTTCAATTTGAGTTTTAAAGATTTGGTTCAAAAGTGACACACACCAAATTGAGTTTTTAAGATTTGGTTTACAAGCGGCACCTTCGTTATTGCGGAGGCCCTGAGTTTTTGAGATTTGAGTTTTTAAAAAAAGGTCTAATAACCGCAGTTTCTAAACAATAAAATCTGTTTTATTTTAGATTTTAGATTTTTTATTTTTGATTTTTGAGATTTGGTTTTTGAGATTTGAGATTTGAGATTTTGGTTTTTGAGATTTTGGTTTTTGAGTTTTGAGTTTTTGAGATTTAAGTTTTGGTTTTTGAGTTTTGGTTTTTGAGTTTTGAGTTTTGTGAGACACCGAGACACCGATCGGTGGTTCTAGAGTTGGTCTAGACCCCGCATTTACTATACTACTAACCACGACGTTTTGAAAGTTGAACCACGACGTTTTGAAAGTTGAACCACAACGTTTTGAAAGTTGAACCACGACGTTTTGATAGTTGAACCACGACGTTTTGATAGTTGAACCACGACGTTTTGAAAGTTGAACCACAACGTTTGAAAGTTGAAGTACGACGATTTGAAAGTTGAACCACGACGATTTGAAAGTTGAACAACAACGTTTGAAAGTTGAAGTACGACGATTTGAAATTTGAACCATGACGTTGCCTGTGCGTTTTAGAACACCATGCTATGTGTTTGGGTCCGCCATTCTTACGAGTTTATACGACGAAAGCAGCCGGTGCACATGCAGCTAACAGTACATGTACATGTACACACGCGCGCGCAGCATGCACCGTCGCGTATCGCTCTATACAAAGTACTCTTGCTGCGTTCCAATCGCGTCGTGTTTATCATGTTCACCGTGAATTCTCTGTGCACGAGTGGGTTTTATTCCAAACGCTACCCACCCGACGCACGCGCACAGTCGAGCCAGTCATGTGGTAAGGATATTCTTTATCGCGCAAGACTTGAACTGGTACTTGAACCAACACGCATGCGCGAGTATTTTATTCGTTTATGAAGTCGTAAACATGGAGAAACAATTCCACCTCGAGTTCACCACAAAATTCCACCTCCAGTTCACCACTGGTGAACACGAGTTACCAGGCGATTAGAACGCCATTCACTCGTGAACTCGGGAACACAATAAACACGACGCGATTGAAACGCAGCACTAGATTTGGGCCCAATTTCTTGGCTCTGCTAACCACAGAATTCCGTGCTTACGGTCACCATTTTCCGCTAACCGCGCTAGCAGAAAAAAATTGAGCTAACCCTGTAAGCACAGAATCCTTAGTTACGGGATGTACGCATGCTCAGCCGAGACCAAAATTCCTCGCTAACGCGTGAAATACGTTTACCGTAAGCACCGAATGTTCTGCTATAGTAAGCAGAGATTGTTCGCTAACGGTAAGCAGAGCCAAGAAATTGGGCCCTGGGCTCTGCTTACCGTTAGCGAAGAATCCCTGCTTACTATAGCAGAAAATTCGGTGCTTACGATAAACGTATTTCACGCGTTAGCGAGGAATTTCGGTCTCTGAGCATGCGTACACCCCGTAACTAAGGATTCTGTGCTTACAGTGTTAGCGCAAAAAAATTCTGCTAGCGCGGTTAGCGCAAAATGGTGACCGTAAGCGCGGAATTCTGTGGTTAGCAGAGCCAAGAAATTGGGCCCAGATTCGACATGTTTGGCGTGTTCAGCAGAGCGCCATCTTGTGCCGTAATTTGGCCAACACTTTATATTTGTAAACTTTATATATTTTAAAACACAATATATATTTGTGTACATGTACATACTTATGTTTATCATATATATTTGTTATATGTTAAATATTTTTCCTAAGTTAACAATAACAGTTAAAATATATTTTTTAACAATTATATTTTGTTACTTTTAAAGATTTTTGGAACTTTGATATTTTGTAAGATATTATATATATTAATGTATGTTTATGTAATACATATTATATTATATATATATATTACATACAAATTATATATTTCTTTATATATGTTTTATTTATAAAATATATGTATAATAATGTTTATATATGTTTTTATTTTATATATATATATATGTTTTTATATAATTATATAATTTTATTTATAATACACATTATATTATATATATTACATACAAATTATATATTTCTTTATATATGTTTTATATACACATTATATGTGTAATAATGTTTATATATATATGTTTTTATTTTATATATATATATGTTTTTATATAATTAATTGTTTCCCCTTTGGCTTGCCATACCTTTTGCAGCATGTATTATATATTTTTCGGCTTTTGGTGAATGAATGCTTGGCTGAATCCGCGACCAGAAATCCGGCCGAATACGCGGCTACCTAGAGCCAGGTAAAAGCGCGCGAAAGTTGAACCACGACGTTAATTGAAAGTTAAAGTACTACGACGTTTTGAAAGTTGAAGTACGACGTTTTGAAAGTTGAATCACGACGTTTTGAAAGTTGAACCACGACGTTTTGAAAGTTGAACCACGACGTTTTGAAAGTTGAACCACAACGTTTTGAAAGTTGAACCACGACGTTTTGAAATTTGAACCACAACGTTTTGAAAGTTGAACCACGACGTTTTGATAGTTGAACCACGACGTTTGAAAGTTGAAGTACGACGATTTGAAAGTTGAACCATGACGTTGCCTGTGCGTTTTAGAACATAATGTGTTTGGGTCCGCCATTCTTACGAGTTTATACGACGAAAGCAGCCGGCGCACATGCAGCTAGCTAACTAACAGTACATGTACATGTACACATACGCGCGCAGCACACATCCGTCGCGTATCGCTCTATACAGTACTCTTGCTGCGTTCCAATCGCGTCACCCGTGTTTATCGTGTTCACCGTGAATTTCTCTGTGTTCACGAGTGGGTTTCATTCCAAACGCTACCCACCAAGACGCACGCGCACAGTCGAGCCAGTCATGTGGTAAGGATATTCTTTATCGCGCAAGACTTGAACTGGTACTTGAACCAACACGCATGCGCGAGTATTTTATTCGTTTATAAAGTCGTAAACATGAAGAAAAAATTCCACCTCGAGTTCACTTCAAAATTCCACCTCCAGTTCACCACTGGCTGGTGAACACGAGTTACCAGGCGATTAGAACGCCATTATACGACTCGTGAACTCGGGAACACAATAAACACGACGCGATTGAAACGCAGCAATAGAGATTTGGGCCCAATTTCTTGGCTCTGCTAAGCACAGAATTCCGCGCTTACGGTCAACATTTACCGCTAACCGCGCTAGCAGAATTTTTTTAGCTAACCCTGTAAGCACAGAATCCTTAGTTACGGGATGTACGCATGCTCAGAGACCAACATTCCTCGCTAACGCGTGAAATACGTTTACCGTAAGCACCGAATGTTCTGCTATAGTAAGCAGAGATTGTTCGCTAACGGTAAGCAGAGCCAAGAAATTGGGCTCTGGGCCAAGAAATTGGGCCCAGATTCGACATATTTGGCGGGTTCAGCAGAGCGCCATCTTGTGCCGTAATTTGGCCAACACTTTATATTTGTAAACTTTATATATTTTAAAACACAATATATATTTGTATACATGTACATACTTATGTTTATCATATATATTTGTTATATGTTAAATATTTTTCCTAAGTTAACAATAACAGTTAAAATATATTTTTTTACAATTATATTTTGTTACTTTTAAAGATTTTTGGAACTTTGATATTTTGTAAGATATTATATATATTAATGTATGTTTATGTAATACATATTATATTATATATATATATATTACATACAAATTATATATTTCTTTATATATGTTTTATTTATAAAATATATGTATAATAATGTTTATATATGTTTTTATTTTTTATATATATATATATGTTTTTATATAATTATGTTATTTTATATATAATACACATTATATTATATTATATTATTTATATATACATGTATATGTATTTATTTTATATATATATATGTTTTTATATAATTAATTGTTTCCCCTTTGGCTTGCCATAGTTCAGTGCCACTGAAAAACTTTTTTTTTTTTAATGTTGGGCCTAACTGGTTTTCTAAAAAGCCTAAATACACGGCGGGTCTTTTCAAGTGCAGGAAAGCAAATCTAGTTTTACGATTGGCCATTTTTTTATTAAGTATTTCCTGCAATTCACTAACTATCTGTTGTCTTTCCTCCATGGTATAGCTAATTACGTTAGTCTTACGCGAGAGCTCGGCAGCCATATTGACAAATTTCCGCAAAACGCCCTCTTCGGTTGATTTTTGTCATTTCATGACAGAGGCTAATGTCACCCTGATGTTGTTGCAGAGGTCGATGAGAATAGCGTTGGTTGCCGTCTCCGCCATTTTGTTGAAGGCGGGCTGGATGTGCTCGCTTGGAAGAAATGGTAGTGACATCAGCCGACGGATGTAGCTGTTGACCGCGATGTCCGTTGTGTAAGGGACCTAAAGGCCTAGTTGCTGACACTTCCGCCACACTGCTTGTGTCCAATCAGGGGGAGAGGGGGAGGGGGAGGGGGAGGGGGAGGGGGAGGGGGAGGGGGAGGGGGAGGGGGAGGGGGAGGGGGAGGGGGAGGGGGAGGGGGAGGGGGAGGGGGAGGGGGGAGGGGGGAGGGGGAGAGGGGGGCCAACAAAGTGCGCCACCAACGTTGAAATGTATCTCATTCATTCTTCCACGCTCATGAGCTTCACATCTCACACAGTAAATACGTATAGATCGCTACCTCGAAGCGCACCATTGAAACACGTACACATTTTCTCCGTCGCGCGCTCCCCGAATTCAGTGATTTATACAACGTCCGCAAAGCCAGGTACACAGGCACGATCTACACGGATTTTTTTGGGGAGATGTCATTTTCTGCCATTTTCGTTCGAAAACAACACGATAAAACGCAAGGGGTTCACAGGCAGATTTTTTTTTTAATTCAGTATATTACTGCTACATCCTTTTTTAACGTATCCATGGAAAAAAATGAGTGGGTTCGAAGCACGATTTTTCACAATTTATCGATTATTATTTCCCTTTTTAGGGGAGGTATTTGTTAACGTCGTTTGAGTATTTGTGCACAATCTCCACGCGCATCAACGGTACGTCAACGCTTAATTTTTCGGCTGCTTTTTTCATTTTCAATACAATTTGTGTACTACAAAAGACAAGATGTTAAGAATGGATGCCAAAAACTCTTTATTTTTCGCGTGAGAAAATTGTTCCCCCTATTTTGAGAATGGACGGTACCACAGCGTTTCGCAATCACAGCCTCGAAGGGCCCCCGCTCCCCCCTCCCCCCCCCCCCCTCCCCCCCTCCGCCCCCCCCCCCCTGATCCACCGGACACGCTTGATCACGTCACGGGATCGCTAGTCGCTACAACAATTTGTTGAACCATGGCATCTGTCATTCCTCGTGTTGTTTATTTTGGTTACACCAACTTTAAAACAAATTTTGAAGAACGGACCGGCACAAATTTTAACAGACATCTGGCTCGTGTACATGCAACCAAGTAAGTACCTCAAAAGTGTGTTGGTATGAGGCCATATAAAATAATTGACCATATTTTTGACCGCTTGAGTTGAGAGCGCTTTCATCCGGGAATGTCTTGCAGTTGCATCCAACTTGCATCACAATCACAGTTTCATTTTACATTGTATTTTATTTGCCTGTATGTAGTTTTCTTGCATCAATGGCATAAACATAATAACACAAATGAAAACAAAAAAACACGTTTGTTTACTTGTTTTTCCTCACGTGAAATTGGTCCACATACGCCCTCTTGCGGTCAAAAATACGGCGAATTACGTTGGCATACATGGACGACTTACCATAATTTTCATCTCAATTGTTAGGGTAGATAGGGAGGTTTTTGAAAAGAATGTGGAACCCAAATGCTACGTTTTCACACTCATTATAAACAATAATAATATAAATAATCTTACCTTACTATTGGTGCAGGACATGAATAGTTATAGATATTTTCTGTCTCTGTTTTAGCATGATTTTAACGAGGGTTTTAAATTTCTTTTTAAGTTGGGGTGGGTGGCTTTTTCAGGGCCAAATCAAGTAGTAGGGCTGCTAACAAACTATGTCATGTTTGTGAAACCTCTGATTTGTGTTTTTCTGTTATTCTTTGTTATTAGGCATAAAGAATATGTTGACCAAAATGCAGCTGGACCCTCAGCTGTACCTGCAAGCGGTCAAGGTCTTCTTTCCTTTCATCGTCGGTTAAGATGTATGACATCAATCATCCTTGCCAAAAGGTCATCAATAACGCGCTCCTCAAAGATTTGATTTTGAAGTGTAGCTTGCCTTTATCAATTGTAGAAAATGAAGACTTTCGACACTTCCTGGAGGTCATTGACCCAAAGTACAGACCCACATCCAGATCTACTATCACATTAAGTAAACTACCCAAAATGGTCACCAAGGGTGAAACGTGACATTTGCAATAAACTTGCTGCATGTGACGGACTCTCAGTAACCACAGACATCTGGAGCGATAGGAAAATGAGGGCTTTCCTGGGTGTTACGGCACATATCAGTGAGATCAACAGTAATGAAGAAACCCTTCAGCTAGAGTCTTACCTGTTATGCTGTGAGAGGATCACAGGCTCCCACACCGGTGACAAAATATGTTCCTCCTTCGAAGCTGTAGCAGAAGAATACAAAATCAAAAACAAAATTGACTTCATCGTGACAGATAACGCCTCCAATATGAAGAAGGCATTCACATCAACATTTGCCACACGTCACCGTTTTCACGAAGAGGCAAATTGAGCCTTTCACGGTCTGAACAAACTTTCGAGAAAATCGCTTGTAAAGTTCGTCCTTTTTTCGTTTGGCAGTTTCAAACATAAATATCCATAGAATATACAATATTAAGGTATCATGGGAAAGAAGAGATTCCAATCTTCTTGAATATAGCAAACGTTAAGAAAAATAGGTGATTAGTTTTGCAGAATTAATCAATTAATAGAATTGCCTCTTCGTGAAAACGAAAAAAACGATACATTAGCAAATTCGCCCGTGGCTGTGAGAGTCAGAATGTATACATTTCCCCATTGCGCCCCTAATTCGCCTCTTCGTGAAAACGCTAAAAGGCATTACGCGCCCAATTCGCCCAATTCGCCTCTTCGTGAAAACGCAAAAGGGCACTTGAGGACCAATTCGCCCCTTCATAAACACGTTGAAGTCAACGCTATTTCGAATTTGCCTCTTCGTGAAAACGCAAAAGGGCACTTGCGGACCAATTCGCCCATTCGTTAATTAGGTTAATTAGGATTTTAATGATTTTTGGGATGTATAACTTCACCAGGTTGTAGAAATATCATTATTTAATCGTTTTCACACAAAAAAATAATTTCGATAAATAGACGATTTTTCATGAAATTCGCCTCTTCGTGAAAACGGTGACGAGATGATGATCAAGACGAGGATGTCAATGATGAACTTGATGACGACCAGGTATGGGAGAACTTGTCTGCAAAACATCAGGAGGAAGTTAACAATGTTTTCGATGATAACTGCCAACACCAGCGAATTTCTTGCTACACTCACACACTACAACTTGTGATCGCAGATGGCTTGAAAATACCAAGTTCCTGTCCCCGGCCCTATCAAAAGCTAGTCGTATGGCCACATTTCTGCACACGAGCACATCTTTCAAGGACTGCTTTGAAAGAACATTTGGGGCAAACGCCAGTATTCAAAAGCTGAATTCAACAAGATGGAATTCTACCTTTCTACAAATAAAGTCCCTGACATCTCTAGATAGCCAAAAGTTGGCTAATGTACTTGATTCCCAAGGACACAAACATGTTAATTTGACCGCAAGAGAGCATGCACAACTGAATGAGCTGGTGGATGTTCTCTCACCGTTTCTTGAAGCTACAAACCTCACTCAGGGGGAGAAGGTAGTGACGGTTAGTATCATAGTTCCATGCACTCTCTCCTTGTTTGGCCATCTGCAGAGCACCATGCGCTCAATGAAGTACTGCGTTTCCCTCTGCCGGGCGTTGAAGAAATCGTTATTGGCAAGATTTGTTAGTGTCTTCACATCTGTAGGAATGGAAGAGGACACAGCAGAAGCTGCAGCTGGGAGAGGTCGCTGTGCAATCTTCCCCTTCACAGATATTTTCTTGGTGTCCACTGCATTAGTCCCAAACTTTGGTCTGCGTTGGATTGACCATGATGTGGATGCACCAGAGAATGTCAGGACTGAACTCAAGATTGAAATTAAAGGTAATGCCAAATCAAATGTTGTACATGCAATCCAAAAATAGCTCGGTTCAACTAAATGCCCAACTAAAAATGTAAATTAAAAAAAAAAAATTCACCCTTTTCATTACCATAGAATACATCAAGATGCACAGTAACCACTTCACACCAGGGACTTTATCATATGATAACACCGGCAGTGATGGTGATGCCTGCCCCCTTCAGAAAAGGTACCCAAGCTTTTTTTCGAACTATAGAAAGAAGCGTCTATCAGGAGACAAATCAACAATTGCAAGCCAAATACTTGGAGTTGAACGAGGTCAAGGAGGGTCTTGACGAAGGTGACAGTTGTCTGAAGTTTTGGTATAGAGAGAGAAAAAATCTTCCCGATTTATTTCTCATGGCTAAACGAGTTTTATCTGTTCCAGCTTCCAGTGCCCCTATTGAACGGGTGTTCATGCAGCCATGGAGGCATATTCATGCGTCCTCATCGGTCTAGACTTGGAGCCTCCACTCTGTCACAGCTTGTTTTCTTGAAGTGTAACAAGAACATTTTGTAATTTAGCAGTTAGCCAATGCCAGCATTCAATAATGACAAAAATATGGCCCACCATTATCACTCATGGGTGCACGGTAACTTAATTAAACCTATCTCTATGATTAAACATGACAGACAGATTTACATAACATTTTTTATTTGTTTCTCTAAAATATAAAACTTGTTGGCTACCTGCCTTTCTGAAATATAAAGTATATAATTTGTTATTTTTAAGAAAAAAAATTAATAAAAGATATTCTGGAGAAGGGGCAAGGATTGGTAAAACCTAAAATACAATTTTAACTGCAGGCACAGAACTTTGTTTAAATTAAATGTGTTTTATTTTGCCATTTCCAATTCTTATTTTACGACATAATTTGCAATCAATAGTGATCCAGTCATCTAATTGAACTGGTTGAAGCATTTTAACTATTTAATTATTTAAACAAGTGACTCGGACTCGAACCACGTGACTCGTGACTCGGACTCGGACCAAGTGACTCGGGACTCGAACTCCCGCCCCTCCCCCCCCCTGATTTATAATGTCTAACTTTACAATATCATTTCACCCGCTGTGTCAGAAAACAATTATCTTTTCGATGTATATTGCCCTATAAGTGCCGATATTCGCAAGAACATAATAATTGTTTAACATAACAATTGAGTAGTACATAGGGCTATTAACGATCGATATATATTTTTAAACGCAAGGTTTCGGCAAAGAGAAGCACATTAACTTCCATTGTGGCCGATGCTCCACCACCCAGAGTGCCACCCACGCTGCAGCAACGTAACAAGAATATCCAGCAAGTAAGTAACATGATGTGCCTATACCGCACCCAACGCAATTTTTGTTATCGATTTCTTTGTGTGTGAGAAATCTCAGCGAATGTTTGCAAATTATCTCGATACTGAAAATTGGCATTTTAGGGAAAAACACTGTTTCGAATTTGTTTCGTATTTTGCAATAAAGAAAACTAACCTTCATTCAAAAAATACAAGTATTAAGCTCCTCAGTAGCCGATGTCTTGGAGTTTGCCAGGCAACTTGGGAAACTGCAGTTTCAAGGTTGCGGGGCAACCGTGCAATTCATCCGTACGATAGATAGGATATTTGATATCCTCAATTCTAGGAATTGCCGAGGTAAGGGCTACAAAGCTCCCATCACCAAACGGAACACCAGGTTTTTTGGCAAAGGCAAGGGAAGAGCTAAAGTCATTGAAGGATGTAAAATCTTACCCACTGTATCTGTCTAGAAGAAAAATGGGAATCGTCGGTCTTTTGATTGAGATCGAGAGCATCAACTGGCTTGCACGTACTTTGGTCATGGCGGAAGACATCCCTTGCTCAATGTTACTTATGTAGGCCTACAAGTTTTCCCAGGATCATCTAGAGTTGTATTTTGGTGCCATTAGGGCGGCCAGGGGTCATAATAACAACCCTACGTGCAAGCAGTTTAGAGCGACATATCGGAAGTTACTTTCCCGTTGTGATGTTGCTCCTAATACAAGTGGGAGTGTTATGTCTCTTGACACCACAGACCTCCTAGATATCAACCAATCAAGAAGAGCAGGTGGCGAATCTACTTAAAATGACGAGTCCTCAATTGGCTACACCTGGCATTTGCACGACCATCCCTACGCCATTGACGGGGGAGATCTGTCTCTGTTTATTGAAAATGTTGTCACATACATTTCTGGTTTTGTTGCTCGAAAATTCATGCCGAAGCTCCTTTGCGATACTTGCAAGTATAGGCTGATTTTTCACGGGGAGGAGGAAACACTGTATACGACATTTGGCCGTCCAAAGTTGTCAACATTTTAAAGGTCGTACAGAGCGTACTACTTTTCAAGACCTCCCTCCCTCCCCCCAAAGTAGTACTTTTCAACATTTAGTCCAAACACCGGTAGGGCGCGGTGGGGCATTGCGTGCACGATGTCCATGCACAGCTGTGGGAACGAGTCGCAGTACAGTCGTGTCAAAGGTTATTCATTCACGTTTGGCACATTCGCGCGCTTATTCAGGGCTAGGCTAGGGCATCAATGTGTGTATGTACACCGCATGGTTAACGTTGCGCTATACGAAATCATTGACAACTCGGTCGCCGCGGCAATAGTGCGGGCGGCGTCAAAAGTATCTCATCCTCGCAAGCTACGTATAGCTAGCCAGGGACGCATCGGGGTTTTTGTCTCGGAGTTGCACAATAGCTGTTAACAAGGTACCATACCTGCCGAAGCAATCATTTTTGAACAGCGACTTTGTATCGCTTCTGATTTTAACGTTGAAAATTATTTCGAGATAAAACAAGAAGGAAACAAACCAATTCATCTTTTGCTGATTGTACGGTACACAATCAACATTTTATTCACAATTTAAAGTCATACGCGGCCTCCGACCCCCCTCCCCCCTGTCGTACGCTTTGTACGACCATTAAAATGTTAAAAACCTTGGACGGCCCCAACTTAACATCAAGTCTAGAGGAGGGTTGCTAAGGTGGTGAGTGTCTGCGAAAAGATACTGCGTTCGTCAGTTAATCTTTCTAATCTAAAAGTACGCAAAGCAAACTGGGGGTTGAGGTTGGAGACTGTCATTAGGGGAGAGGTTTGTATGCCGGCAGGATGTTCGACAGTGACGGGGTTGAGAACCATTGGCTTCAGTTTCACTACTGCGGAAGATTGTGCAGGAATACCTCAAAATAAGGCCATTCTTTGCTGCAAAGAATTACACAGAAGCAATCAAGGGAGACCGCGTCAGACATAAGCTCACAAAGAACATCCTATTCAAAAATCAGTAGACTCCACACTTAACATACCAATCGACGACACAATAACATTACTCTTTCTTCAACAGAAATTCGAAGAATAACGATCAATGTATCAGTGCACAATGTTACACGTCCGGGTCATTTCACACGCGTGATCAAACTTCTATAATCTTTAAATTTCTATAATTTCTATAAAACTATAATCTTGTAGTTTCCATCAATTCCTGTTACTTACTGATAAACATGTACATGCACCCGTCCTCTGCCCTTGGCATATTTTGTTTGAGGCAATTCCTTGCTGTCTATTACAAAACTATTAAAAGCTTTGCTTTCGGAGACCAGAAATAGCCAAAATGGGGCAGACTTCGACATTGGAATGCCCACATATTTAGCTCTTTCGCATTGTAATTTCTTAAATGCTTTTAGGATCAACCTCGGTGGAGGAACCAGCCAATTGTTTTCATTTGTCCAACTTTGGTCGAATGCATTTACCCCTTCAGTTCCGGGGCGCCACCATCTTGAATTATATTGGTCACAATGGGCATTCGAATTTGACGCAAATCTGTCGTACAGTATAGGCTCAAAGCCCGATCTAAAAATGTAAGTACCTATGACTGCACTTTCCTGTCATCACTATCGGCTGTTCTACTCAGCAAGTCTGCTTCTGTGTTGCGACATCTTTTAAAATCAATACTGGTTCTAAACTTACTACGTTCCTCACAAAATTAATTGACTTCTAGTGCAATTTTTCATGTGGGTTGGAGTTGGGTTTGATGGGCTATAGGTGGGCTTAGGTGGGCTTAAAACTGACCTCTCTATACTATTTTCTCCCTTTTAAACCCCCATTCTAGACATTCCCTATTGTGAACACAAATTTCCTCACTTCTGATCGGTCTGTTGCTAGAACCAGTGACAATCACGTGATTTTCACCAGTGATTTGATAGTAACTTCAGAACCAAAATATTTGGTGTTTTAAAAACCAAATAAGAACCTGCTGTATACACCAACAAATAACGTTATGCAGAGTCGTAAGATGACTAGCTAAATAACCAGTGACAATCACGTGATTTTCACCAGTGAATTAATGGTAAGTCGAAAGCTAAAATATTTGGTGTTTTAAAAACCAAATAAGAACGTGCTGTATACACCAACAAATAACCTTATAAGACTAGCTAAATAACCAGTGACAATCACGTGATTTTCACCAGTGATTTGATGGTAACTTCAGAACCAAAATATTTGGTGTTTTAAAAACCAAATAAGAACATGCTCTATACACCAAAAAATTACATTATGCGGAGCCGTAAGATGACTAGCAAAACGGATGCTTTCCCAATCCGGCACTAGGGTGGCCCTGAAAGGACATTACACATCGCAGACTCTACGATTTCGCGCATTCTGCGCAAATTTGAACGACGACAAACATATTATCGTATATATCTAAGCATATATCTGAGATGTGGAAGATTTTATTGTAGATTTCTGCACAGATTTGATGGTGAATATTTTCTGGGAAGATTTTTGAAAAGTTGCATATTTTCAAGTTCTGCGCAGATTTCTTAGTATGCAAATTTGTGCGATGTCGCACAGATGGGCACTACATGTACATTTTCATTGCATATTTAATTCTGCGTAGCTATGTCGCACTCACGTACAGCAGATTTATATGCAGATTTATGTGCACATTTCTGCCGCGATGTCAGCACATACGACGTTTTGAAAGTTGAAGTACGACGTTTTGAAAGTTTTGAATGTTATGGTGTTCTAAAACGGACAGGCAACGTCGTGGTTCAACTTTCAAAACGTCGTGGTTCAACTTTCAAAACGTCGTAGTAGAGTTCTTGCGTTTTAGACCGCCAATAACCGTCTTACGCAAGCCTAGCCAATCAGCACTTGCGGGTGTTCATGAGGTCAGCGGTGCTTGCGTTCCATCCAATGAACTGTCGGGACTGTACCTTAGCTTGTTGTTATTCGTAATAAGGCCTGGCATAAGATATACATGATTATTTTAATTATTATTCATAAATACCTGGGGCAGTTTAGGCATTCCTATTGGTCGAGAGCCCGTCACGTGGCCGGTATTAAACGGACGATAAAGACATGGCTGGAAGTGTTTAAAACCAGCTGGCAACAAAATACGTCACGCGATGTCGCATTATACTCGTCCCCAGGGCTCACTTTATTTTTTAGTAAGAACGGGTGGTGTTGGGCGCGTACAGCTCGACACCCTGGGAACGAGGTTGACAATGGCAGTAATAGTCTGGTTCCTAGTAAATACGCTTTATTGCATGTATTGTGTAGAGCGACAGAGGCGGAAACATGTCATTTGACACACACAAAATGGCGAAACACCGAAATTTACTTGCGAAAATTGTCTCTGATTTTGGGGGCTTTTTTTGCTGAATTTTACCAAAAAGGTATTTATGAATGGGAATGAATGTGTATTCGGTCGCTATTAATCACTCTGTTTAATACCGCTTGGAGTCTGGGTGCCAGACTCCAAGCGGTATTAAACAGAGTGATTACAACCTCTCGAACACACATTTATTCTCTTATTATACACGCCCTCCTCCCGCTGGTGACTGACACGCCAGATGTGTACAATGGCGCTTACAATGACGCCCGGCCCGCTTCTATTTTTAAAAGGTTCAATGGGATACGTACATGTACTGTACATGGCGGGAATTTCAATGAGGTATTTTCAACATGCGGGTTTTAATTGTGGGGATCATACCACTTTAAATGCAGCGAACACATAGACTTGGTAATTACTTACACCAAGTATAGAGTATATAAACCAGCTTCCCGAGGGGATGTTTGTCCCTAATGATTATTAGTGCCGTCCACGCAAAAACCTTTTTTTTATTACCGTCAGACGTACCAAAACGCGGATGCCTGAACTGGTGTATTCCATTTCCACCCCAGAGATAGAAAAGTGGTATATTAACTCTCACATCAGAACCCATAAACGTGCACCCCACCCCCAAACATACCGTAAAATGGGGCAACTTTGTCATGTTGAGTAACCTTGGCCACTACATGCAACAAACAATCTTTTGTTGATGATTTTACTTGTATTTTTGGACATTTGGTTTTTATTATTTATGTCAATGATCTAGAAAAAGTTGAAAAATAACTCCAAACTGGATTTTATTTGATATTTTAGAAATGTTTTTTCCCAAACGATCTGACCAAAGTTGCCCTAATAATAGTCAGGTTCATAGGGTACATATTAAAAGTTTCGTTCACTTATTTTGTAGATTTGCTAAACTGTACATTTTGTGAAACGTTAGGATTTACTCAACATGAAAACCAATGTTTACATTTATTTTCAGGTTCTTTTGAAAAAAATGACCTTTAATGTGACGTGGCACATGAAAAGTCATTGGGTGTCACATTTTGTTCAATGTCCTATATATCTGGAAGTATCAGTCCGATTAAGTTCAAACTTGGTATGCAGATATGGCGGGGTGTGTTATGGATATACATTGAAGCGATATCATGATGACGTCACGTGTGATTTTGTTATGATTTTGTTTCATTTTTGGACTGTTAAGCCATATCTCATCAACAAAACATAATAAATTAAAAATTATGTTTGTAATATGTTTATTGGGTCATCGTCATCGTGACGCCATCCAAATGCCATTAAAACAATCCAAGATGGCCGCCATAAAGAACCTGAAAACAAATGTAAACATTGGTATATCCTAGCGTTTCCAAAAATGTAGGGCTGTAACTACGAAAGCTGTTTAAGCCAATAGATGCGTATAAATTAGTAGTCACTGTTTAAACCTGGTGTCTAACTTCAAACAAGTACTACAAAGCTTGTTTTAGGTTAGCCGCGTTTAAATGACCATTGGAGTTAAACATATGTTTATAACAAACAATAGCAATTCTTAAACATGGTACGGGGGTTGTTTAGTGAGTATTCTGAGCCATTTAGAAGCCAGATATGTACACAGAAAGGTAGAAAGGTGGACAGGATGGATGCGCTTCAAATCTTCTTAATTGCACAAGAGGAGGCCAACTAACAAGAAAATCGTCATGGTCGCCAACACCAACGTGCACCAAGAGTTTTTAGGGACAAGGTGAATCCCTTAGAAGAGTATGACGGGGAAAATTTCATCAGACGTTTCAGAGTTAGCAAAGACACGTTCAACGATTTACTTGGACTTCTCGGATTGTATTTAGAACACCCAATTCTTTGTTGTCCTTATATCAGATTGGCCTTTACGGTCAGGAAACGAGATGGACATTTCTGAAGTGATAGCTTCCAGGCATCAGCTTTTTTCTGGTTGGCTTTAGTGTCACATCGTTTGTCACCAATAATGGAATTAAAGTTCCTCATGGTCTCAACGAGAGCCATCCTTTCGTCGGCAGTGAAATTGTCACTGCGTTGCCTTTTGGTATCAGCCATAATGGCTGTAGAGTGTCTAAGTAAAGACCTGCTGAAGATTTATCTACTGAGGCCTATCGTATGTTCATACTGTTGCGCAATCTTCTATATTACAATGTATTTAACAATAGGGACCACGGTCAATAAGTTTAGACTGTCCAAGTTACACGAGGATAACTAAACAACCATTTAAAGGGTAACTGAAATTCAAAACTTATGGCGAAAAATACGCTTTAATAACGCTGAATACTTAACAACTGCAAAAACTTCTTATTTGTTTAGGTTTGCTCATTAATCGTGACCCTAAAATGAAAAGCAATATGCGCCGCGCTCCGCCCACAAAATATGACTTCACGGTAAGAATATACCGTGGCTATACCAGGCTAAGCCTAGCCTTGAATACAAGGCTGCATTGTATCCGCAACGTGGGATCATCGTTTGTCATAACACTAAACGTGTACATAGCCCGCGATGCATTATTATAGAGAACCAGCCGAGTATGTATAATAATGCATTGCGGGCTATGTACACGTTTAGTGTTGTGGCAAACGATGATCCCACGTTGCGGATACAACATAGCCTTGTATTCAAGGCTAGGCTTAGCCTGGTACAGCCAAGCTCTATTCTTACCGTGGCGTCATCTTTTATGGGCGGGGCACGGCGCATATTGGTTTTTATTTTAGGGTCACGATTATTGATCGAACATATAATATAATATGAAGTTTTTGCAGTTGTTAAGTATTTAGCATTATTAAAACGTATATTTCGCCATATTAAAGTTTTGAATTTCAAGTACCCTTTAAGATATTTAGTAAGAGTTTTTTAATTCAGGTGTTTAAGAAGACGCGTGTAACTTGGATTTATCCACGTCTATATACTACACCTGCATAAAGATACACAGCGTTCGTAGTTACAGCCCGTATAGTTTAGCAAATCTACACAAAAAAGTGAACGAAAATACATAAGAAACCTGACTATAACCCTGAATTTCTTTCAATGAGTATAAAACGTACAATACGCCTACGGAAACTTACTCAACTCATTGTGTTTATAGAGGGCAATCGTTAATTTTAGCTTTTCAGAAGATTTTGGGGTGTTTGAGGAATCAAATCGATTATTATTTGTAGTTTTTTTGTGTGCAAACGGATTCTGTTTACAGTCAAAAAATGTTTGTTGGCTCAAACCCAACTCTATTGTAAAACATAACATGGAAAATATAACATTATAACATTTAATATGCAGAAATATATTGTAAATTGTCTGAAAATTGCCTATAAGTTTTTCCATTTTACGGTACAATGTCCACCACACTGACACTGTGTGAGCAACGAGCAGCCGTTCGTGTTCCCTGCATTTGGTTTGATCCTGACAACCTGCATGTTAACAAAAACCATTGAAATTCCCGCAACGTACGTATCCCATTGTATCCTTTGTAACAATAGAAGCAGGAACTAACAACAGAAACTAAACCAGTGAGTCAGCGATTATGCAAGTTACGTCACACGATTTTTCACGCAACGTCACACGCGCATGCAAATGCGAAACAATTCTGCTCGGAATTTTCCGAGCGATTAGAGCAGCAGATCAACAAGACGGTCTTAGCGAAGGTCATTCGCGCGTGGTCTACGGCGTACGTTAGAGGGCGCCCCGCATCGCGAAGATCGTCTTGCAAACAAGACTACAAACGCATATGAAGCACGAATATGGCGGAGAAACACCCCCCTCTTTTGTGTTGACCATTGTGTTCCCGGAATCTCAGGAATTCCTTTTAGGTTTCAAGGGAGGATGGGTTAGGTTACAATGGTGTTGAGTGCGTATAAAGTATATGGATAAGAGGGGGGGGGGGGGGGGGGGGGTACCCCTCTGCCACATATCGTGCTGGGTATATGCAAACGCCATTGTACATGTACATATCTGGCGTCTCAGTCACGCGACCAGCGGAGAAGGGTGTGTATACTAATGATTATAATAATCATGTAGATCGTATGCCAGACCTTATTATGAATAACAATAAGCTACGGTATAGTCCCAGTAGTGTTCCTTCGTTTTGAACGTACGTACGACCGTACACCGTCAAGACCTCGCCATCGCCCAATGAGAAGCTCTGCACAACAGGCTCCGCCCAATTCAGACCGTTGTATTGATTGAAAAACATAAATATTCATGTTATACAGAAGAGCTTTTTAAAGAAAGGCAGTGCGCACAGAAAATCCCGTATTGTACATGTACCTGTAAAGTAGGTACATGTATGTACAAAGTTGATATCTAAGCGCAAAGCTGCATATGCACCTATTCCATGTAGGCCTACCGCACGTTGCTATTTCCCATAGCAAGCACTGTGCGGTACGAACAATAAAAATAATGCCACCTGTTAATAGGAATTATGCCTGTAAAAGAATTTCATTTGAAAGTAGGTTGTGTTGCGTAGTTGAAAGTAGACCCTGTTTCTATTGCAAGACAGAATAATATACAAACAGTTTTCGCTATTAAATAATAAATAAAAAAATGCTATGTTCAACAGAAATTTAAATGTGTTAACATTTTAACAAATTCGAAGAAGTTAGAAATGTTAACACATTTAGTCGTTGACATTCACCTCAATCCAAGAAACCTCTTTGATGATCTGGTGAGGGACCCGCCAGGGTTGTTTTCGTCTCACAGGAGAAACACCAGAGTCGATGCTGATGATCACCCGTGATCTGCAGCCTTTTATCACTAACCAGGGACCCAGAAGGAGACATCTCCATCGCCCCATCAATAGAAAAATTAGATATGGCTTCGACAGGATTTGAACTTTCCGGATGACAGTCGTCTTCTTGGGGATAACGGCTACGCCAACAGGTATCCAGTAATGACAAGATACATACGAGATCAGATCCGAAATGTGGCAGATGCTGATGAACGTGTGGCCATGCGTTTGTATTGACCGGCAATCGTGGTCGTCGGACAAAAGAATTGGGAGTCAAACAATGGGTCCACGATTGACAAAACGTCCACGATCTTTTCCCGTGTACAAATCCTATGGCGATCATCAAAAAACGTTAGAGTATAAACAAAAGAGGGAAGACGGTCGGACAATACCCCGTCCACGATCGAAGGCCTTTACACACTTGTGTGGGTGTGTTCAGTGAGGAAGATTCGAGATGTAGAATTGAGCACGTTATAGGATTCTTCAAGACATACCGAGCAGTGAAGGGTGTGTTAGCTGATGCCCATTGTCGCGGAACTCTGCGCCTGCCTAGCCCAGCGACATTTGAGATTAACAGACAATATTCATTGATTTAAATTAAAGGCATACCGTTGGTTGTTTAAAGGTTAAATATAGAATTAGTAAAGCTGACAGTGCAGTGTTTTTACTTTGTGTGATTCAATATATACATGATAAAACAAACCTGTAAAAATGTAGGCTTAATCCTTCATCTAAGTCAGAAGAAAATATTAAAAATCCGTGCAAACTTCCAGCGTGTAAACACTGACATTGTCCTTAATTTCGATTGTTACAATCAAAATTGAAATTTGGGGCTTAAAATGCTATTTTCTCGACTTTGAGAGTATTTCAGACAGAAATATTTTCATGTTGCGATTTTCATTCTCCAATTCGTGTTTCAAGTTTGGGGACATTGAAACTAAATATGGTCACCTTTTGTTAATGTTCACACCGGCACTTTCTAGAAGTTTCACATATACTTTTATCTTAAAAGAAAGATCCTGCCAGGATTTAAACATCAGGCCCTAACTTTAAGCAAACAAAAACAACTTTGTAAGAGAAAGGTAATTTTCCGTCGTTACGAGTACTTTATAAATGTGTGTATTTACCAGGGAGTTGGACGGGGCCCTGGTCAAGCATAGCAAGGGTTTGGTTGTCCGGTCAGTTGTCCGGCAATGTAACCAAAGGTACAGCAGTGTGGTCTATGATCAAACCAAATTTCATTTGACTGTGAACAGCACACCTGAATAGCATTACGACTGAACGAAATCTCATTTAAATGTGAACAGCAGACCTGAACAGCAATACGACCAAACGAAATCTCATTTAAATGTGAACAGCAGACCTGAACAGCAATACGACCAAACGAAATCTCATTTAAATGTGAACAGCAGACCTGAACAGCATTACGACCGAACGAAATCTCATTTAAATGTGAACAGCAGACCTGAACAGCATTACGACCGAACGAAATCTCATTTGAATGTGAACAGCAGACCTGAATAGCATTACGACCAAACGAAATCTCATTTAAATGTGAACAGCACACCTGTATAGCACTGCAACCGAACGAAATCTCATTTGAATGTGAACAGCAGACCTGAACAGCATTACGACCGAACGAAATCTCATTTGAATGTGAACAGCAGACCTGAATAGCATTACGACCAAACGAAATCTCATTTAAATGTGAACAGCAGACCTGAACAGCATTACAACCGAACGAAATCTCATTTGAATGTGAACAGAAGACCTGAATAGCATTACGACCGAACGAAATCTCATTTAAATATTAACAGCATTCTAAAGTCATCATTGCGATTGCAAATTCTAAATAGTCAAGTACTCTGACGCATCCGTACATGTATGTGAACTGACGAAACACCCTGCTTATAGTCCGGGAGCCCAGCCAGGTTTAATCATAATTTTGAGTGCAAAAGGTTTGAAGCGTGGGATATGTTGGGGTGACTGGGACAACTGCAAAATGGGTTTTCTTAAGTTTGGCGAGTGGTGCGTTGGGTGGGGGGAGCCCCTGACAGACCCCCTAAAATTCGATTTAATCATAATCTTGAGTGCAAACATAATTTCTTCATGAGTCGAACTAGTGTAGGCATATTTGCAATTTCGTGTATTTTTTTTGTTAAAAGCAAAAACTCACTTGATTTTGTAAGAAGGTATCATAAGCTTTAAAAAAAGTTAGGGTGTCATTTTTTCTGAACATTCTAAGGGTATGAAATCCAAGATGGCGTTCAAAATGGCTGCCGAACACTTATAATGCGATATCTTCGCGAATACATGTGATACAAAAACAAATGAAGTGTCTAAATATATGTTTTCTGAGACCAGGAATCTAATGGGATCATCACTTTATGTTATATGTATGATCTTCATAAAAGGGTAAGCACAAATTTAGATTGCAGAAAGTACCTGCGTTACATCCCGGCCCCTTAAATGTAGGATTAAACTTACATTTACCAAAACTATCTAAGTAACCAGGTACTAAACATCTAATATCATTAAGCACGTGAACGCATGCTAATTTACAATGAATTAAGAAACTGTGGAGGTTTAAGTCCTAGGAATTTGAGACAACTACTCTAGGACGCCCTCCAGGAGGCACAGCTAAATGATAGGCCTCACAAGGATACCAGCAGATGTCTTCAATTCGACAGAGCGGACAAGCCTATCTCCTCCGGGGAAAGTCTTGGGCACCCTTCCAAGCGGCCACTGGTTTCGGTTTAGGTTGTCATCCCGCACCAGCACTATATCCCCCGTCTGGAAATTTCTCTGAGGATGGATCTATCGTTGTCAACGCTGCAGTGTAGGAAGATACTCCCTGATCCAACGTTCCCAGAACTGATAGAACAAGTACTGAACATGCTTCCAACGTTTGCCATACTTGTCAGTTCCCTTCATACTATGGAGTGGGACTGGGTGACCAGCTCTCAGCTTCAGGAGATGATTTGGTGTGAGAGCTTTTAAGTCCTTTGGATCATCAAAAACGGCTGTGACTGATAGACTCGACTTCGCAGAACAGAGTGAGTAGTTTTTCGTCATCCAGAACTTGGTCATGCATTTAAGTTGAGAACTTTGCAGACTGTCCGTATCTGGCGCTCCCAAACGCCGCCCATGTGGGACGCCGCTGGTGGGTTGAACTCCCACTCTATCTCCGTGCTCAGGAGAAAGACCTGTGTCTGCTTATTTTCCGCAAGATGTTTGATCGCTCCTCTGAGCTCCTTTTCCCCACCGACGAAGTTTGTACCGTTGTCAGAGTGGACCCATTTGGTGTCCCTCACCTTGCAGTGAACCTGATAAAAGCATTCAGGAAGAAATCTGCTTCCAGCGAATGTAGCATCTCTAAATGGATAGCTCTGTGAATAAACAGCCGTTACCTATTTACTCTGCTATGGCCTTGTTTGACGTAGAACGGACCAAAACAGTCCACTTCGACATATGTAAATGGTGGTTCACCGGGGGTTACTCTGCATGCGGGAAGATTAGCCACGCGCTGCTCTCCAGGTGATCCTCGCAGCCTCTTGCAGATGAGACATCCTCTCAGTACGCGATTTATCAACGGTCGAGCCTTTGGTATCCAGAACTGTTTTCTTATTAAGAAGAGAACATGCTCTTTGCCAGAATGACCAGGCAAGGACTCGTGTGCATGTCGAACAACCACACAGTCACCGGCTAGGTGGCCTCATCCTGCCAAAGGAAGTTCGGACCCTTTATCCACCTATCTCTGTTAATCATGTCCTGAGCATCAAGACCTCTGGATGCAACGTCAGCATGATTTAGCTCGGATTGCACGTACCTTCATTGACTTGCTGTTGAACCGTCATGGATCACAGCTACCCTGTTTGCCACAAAGGTCTGAAAACGCTTTGCTTGGTTGTTGATGAACTGAAGCACCAACATGCCGTCAGTCCAAAACGTTGACTCCTGTACCTCCAGTCTCAATTCTCCCCTCAGCATCTTGTCCATCCTAACTGCTACTACAGCTGCAGACAACTCCAACCTGGGAATAGTCATGGTCTTTAAAGGCGCTAAACGAGACTTGCCGATCAAGAAACTGCAGCAAACAACTCATTGGGTGTTGACAAGACGTAAGTAGAAAACGCTACCATATGCGTCTTGTGAGGCATCAGAGAAGTGATGGAGTTGACACTCACGAATCTGCCTAAACCAGTCTGGAACAAGACACCTCTCCGGGGTAAACATATCCATCATGGAAAGATCTTCCAACCACCTGACCCAGTGCCGTTCGATGTCAACCTCCAAGGGATTATCCCAGCTTTTACCCATAATTCTGCACTCGTTCTGGAAGAGAATCTTGGCTTGAAGGATGTATTGACACACAAACCAAAGGGGGTCTTACACAAAGCAGATGACACTAAGCAGACCTCTGTTGGTGTGGCATCGGGACTTTGCTTTTATCTTGATACCGAGCAGGTAATTCCCTGTGTCCAAATGAACTTCCTAAGGCTCTCTCCACCGGAAGGCCGTCTCGGTCAAGGTCCAGGTCCTTGATTACTTTAGCCCTGTCAACTTGTGGTATAGATTCTAAGACCTTTCTGCTGGTACTAATCCACTTGGTCAAGCGGAAACCACCCATTGCCAACAGGTCAGTCAGCTGATTCGCCATCAGAACAGCTTCATCTTCAGACTGCACAGACTTGAGGCAGTCATCAACATAGAAGTTTCTTTTACCTTGACCACCACATCAGCACTGAATTTGTCTTTGTTGTCTTCTGTTGTGCGTCTCAGTGCGAAGTTAGCACAGCTCGGGCTCCAAACGCCCCCAAACAGGTGAACTGTCATTTGGAAAACATCTGGTGTCTGAGTTGTGTCTCCTTCTGGCCCTCAAAGAAACCTCAGGGCATCTCTGTGCTCTTTCTGAACTTGCACCTGGTGTTACATTTGTTCGACGTCACCCATCAAGCCGACCTTGTGCTCATAAAAGCACATGATGACTCCCACAAGCTTATTCATCATATCCGGCCCCTGTAGAACAGTGTCGTTGAGAGACATCCCATGACTCTTGGCTGCACAGTCAAACACGACTCTCAGCTTATCTAGTTTGTTGGGGTTGATAACGGCGTGGTGAGGCAGGTACCAGGCTGCGCCGGGAGAATTGTTCAGCTCTTCGTCTGCCACCTTCTCCTTCTCAACCAGCTGGCTCATCTCTTTGGTATATCAAATTTTTTCGTTAATCTCTTTCCGAAAGATGAAAGACGCCTCTCTGCCATCATCTTGTTGTTAGGCAGGTCTGGAGGATCGCACTTAAAGGGAATGGCTAGCTGGTAATGTCCATTGACTATGCTTATTGACCCGTTCCATATTTTTACCGCCCTCATATCGTCAACTGACATAGTAGGCAAGACACTTGCCAAAGATTGGCCGATATCCAACTTCTAAAACTTCTCTACCTGAGCCTTAAGGTTTCCTTGGACAAAGTTAGATACAGCACTGCCTGTTGCCTTGTAACCCAACGGACCATTAATAGTCCACCGGACTGATTTGCTGACAGCATAGGAATCCGCCTCTTTGCTAAGTCGTACCTCAAGAGGCACTAATATCTCGGGTACATCCTGACCAATCGACATGGTGACACCTTTCTTAGATA
This sequence comes from Crossaster papposus, assembly GCA_037893245.1. Classification (NCBI taxonomy): domain Eukaryota; kingdom Metazoa; phylum Echinodermata; class Asteroidea; order Velatida; family Solasteridae; genus Crossaster; species Crossaster papposus. The sequence goes on from JBAIAA010000176.1 coordinate 284,865, forward strand.
TAAGAGGAAACGGGATGTCCTTTAGGTGCTTGTGAGGGCTCAAATCTTTGTGAGTGGCACAGCTGTCTCGCAGGGTATAGGAAAGTCCTTAAAGGCGTAGACTTGTGGCAGGTGGAAAACCTTTCCCGTGTTGTTACCAAATATGTTCAGAGCGACCGCCAGTTTCTCCACCTGTGATCCCTTGTTCAGCGTGTCGAGAGACGGGGCTTGTGGACTACCCAGTATGTCAGGAATCCTCACCAGATCTACGGAGCAGAAACTCTTGTTACTGCCAGGGTCGAGTAGCGCATGAGTCTTGATGCTGTCACTTCTGCCGACACCCTTCACGATTACCGCAACGATAGGCAAAGCCATCTTGTTAGTCATGCAAGACTGGTAGCTCTAATGTTCTCGCTGTCAGTTGACCGTAGCTCTTTCGGGGCTTGAACGTTGATACTGGAAGACTGGAACACATCATGCAGTAGCTTTGAGTGTCTCACTTTGCTACCTCCAACTATACATGCACCCTGATCACATCTTCTGGCAAAGTGGTGTCTAGCAATCGGGCAATCATGTGGACTCATCTTAGTGAACTGCCTACACTCAACTAACTGATGCCCTCCAGAGCACAGGGGACAAGACTGTTTCTGAGCATGCTGGTATCCATTTCCTTTGTTCGGTCGGGTTCTTTGAGCAGGTGGCTGTGATGTAGTCTTAGCTTGGACGTTGAAGTTTGATCCCGTCTTGTATTCCCTGCTGCTCCTTTCCTCAAACCCGTACACAGGATCGTTGGCCTCCCTGGCAGCCCCTCCAAGAAATTCAACAAGCTTCATGATGTTGGGATAGCGGCCTGTTTTGTCGAGGTGATCTATAGCCGGTGAACGCCATTTTCCGGCCGCCGTGTTGAAATAAAAAGGCAGCTCTGTCTCAAATTGTGCAAAATAAAAATATTAGATTAAATAAAAAGATTAGTAGTCAGGTGAAATTTATTGTTGTTATAGTCACCTAAAAAGATTAGTAGTCAGGTGAAATTTATTGTTGTTATAGTCACCTCTACAATTTCCAAGCCAAACTCATTCACAGTGATTATGTCATGATCTAACGATTAATTAATTAGGCTCCACCACATCCAAGCCTTTCCTGGAAAATCCTCCATGCATTATCCTATTATACAGCGAGATAGTTTTTCAGGAAGATTTTGCGGTGATAGCAAAACAAAATGTTTTGGGTCCTGTTGAGAGTAATTCCAAGCAGTTAATGCTAAAAAAATATATTTAAACCACATTAAGTAAAGTTTAGTGTCAAATTTAGGGCGTTTTGCTAAGGTGGCGGCCATCTTGGATTTCAGGCCGTTAGAATGCTCAGAAAAAATGACACCCTATTTTTTTTGTATGTTCATAGTATCATCTAACAAAATCAATTGAGTTTTTGCTTTTAACAAAAAAAATACACGAATCTTTTTTTTCATGACGAATATGCCTACACTAAACGTTTATCGTGTACTGAATAGGATTTGTATACTTAAGAACAATATAATTGGTGCTAAGTACACTTAAGAAGGTCTTTAATTAGTGCTAATTACACGTTTAATCATAATTTTGAGTGCAAGGATAAAACAAGTGTCAATGTGTAGCTGACACCTTGCTGGAGCAAAATCCACCACTTAAGAAAGTTTTAAGTGGTGCCATCCCTAATTAAGAAAGGGTCAAAGGTCACCATACGTCATTAAACACCAATAATTATAACGTTGAGTGCAACTTGCATTTATGTGTATATCAACAGGTTATCATAGACCGATCACTGACCACAAGCTTAAGAATATGATATATAGTGCAAAGTCTAATTAAGAAGGTCTGTAATTAGTGCTAATTACACGTTTAATCATAATTACGAGTGCAAGGATAAAACAAGTGTCAATGTGTAGCTGACACCTTGCTGAAGCAAAATCCGTCACTTAAGAAAGTTTCAAGTGGTGCCATCCACAATTAAGAAAGGGTCAAAGGTAATCAGAAATCAATAAACACTATTCATCATAACGTTGAGTGCAACTTGCATTTTGTATATCAACAGTTTATCATAGACCGATCACTGATCACAAGCTTCGGAACAGGATATATAGTGCAAATTTCAATTAAGAAGGTCTTTAATTAGTGCTAATTACACGGTTTAATTATAATGTCAAGTGCCATAAAAACAAACACGTTTTAATGTGTACCATACACTGTGGTAGAGCAAAGTGTGTCAATTAAGAACATTCCAAATTGTGCCATACCTACTAAAGAAATTGTCAAAGGTCACCAGGATTCCGAATTATCGTAATAAAGTCGAGTATTTTATGCATTCGATCGATAACTTTGTGAATTAACAAACACCTTGTCAGGGTCTGATACACTTTATGACACGATGGGGATCTTGTATCAAAGCGAGCTCCAACAGGCCTTTTCTGCACAACCACTGAACACTGCGTCTTGCAAATCGAGAAAGAGAAGGCTTGAAGTGGAAGATATCTGAAATCTGCCAGACGTTTACAAGTACGGGCACACGTTTTATCTTATGGTTTATGGATGATGCAGCATGTACTAACGGGCCGAAAATATCCCGATATGGGCTGGGTTCATTGCGAAATACTATTTTGACAACCTCCCCAAGCAGATTTATATATTTATTTTTTACACAAAAATACAAACAGAATATTTACAGATGTACAAGGATATTTATAGGAATACAAAGCATTGATACTTAGGTATGTTTGTACATTAACTTTAAGAAAAGAAGGGCTGTAACTACGAAAGCTGTTTATCTTTATACCAATGTAGCATATAGACGTGGATAAATCCAAGTTACACGCGTCTTCCTAAACACCTGAATTAAACAGCTCTTACTAATTATCTTAAATGATTGTTTAGTTATCCTCGTGTAACTTGGACAGTCTAAACTTATTGACCGTGGACCCTATTGTTAATTACATTATAATATAGAGGATTGCGCAACAGTATGAACATACGATAGGCCTCAGTAGATAAATCTTCAGCAGGTCTTTACTTAGATACTCTACAGCCTGAGCCATATGGCTGATACCAAAAGGCAACGCAGTAACAGTTTCACTGCTGACGAAAGGATGGCTCTCGTTGAGACCATGAGGAACTTTAATTCCATTACATGTATTGGTGACAAACGATGTGACACTAAAGCCAACCAGAAAAAAGCTGATGCCTGGAAAGTTAATACTTCAGAAATGTCCATCTCGTTTCCTGACCATAAAAGCCGATCTGCTATAAGGACAACAAAGAATTGGGTGTCCTAAATACAATCCGAGAAGTCCAAGTAAATCGTTCAACGTGTCTTTGCTAACTCTGAAACGTCTGATGAAATGTTCCTCGTCATACTCTTCTAAGGGATTCACCTTGTCCCTAAAAACTCCTGGTGCACGTTGGTGTTGGCGACCATGACGATATTCTTGTTAGTTGGCCTCCTCTTGTGCAATTAAGAAGATTTGAAGCGCATCCATCCTGTCCACCTTTCTACCTTTCTGTGTACATATCTGGCTTCTAAATGGCTCAGAATACTCACTAAACAACCCCCGTACCATGTTTAAGAATTGCTATTGTTTGTTATAAACACATGTTTAACTCCAATGGTCATTTAAACGCGGCTAACTTAAAACAAGCTTTGTAGTACTTGTTTGAAGTTAGACACCAGGTTTAAACAGTGACTACTAATTTATACGCATCCAATGGCTTAAACAGCTTTCGTAGTTACAGCCCGTACTGTTTAAGGCCAATTCTGATTTATGGGAAAGACGAAAACCCGCACAAAATGTACCTTCCTCCTCACACAGTACAACAATACTCTAATGTTGGCATAACTAAACTTACAAAATAGTGTATGTAGGCTGTGTTTAGGAACATAATCACGGATTATGTTTAAATTTAGATACAACAGCTTTCCTTACGTATTCGACATGTGGGCACCAACTTCATGCTCATCAATAACTGCGCCCACACAATTACAAGACCTCACGTTTTCAATAAGACTATCACTCAGCAATGCAGGTTGGATACACCATTGGTAATTGCTTTATTTATCTTGAATTGGTGGATTTGGGGGGTTGTATTTTATAGTCAATATCGTTTAACTGACCTGTCTGAAGTTTTACAGTCATTGATCCTGAGAAAAGCAAAACAAAAACGGCGTTCGTTTTCAACCGGCGTCGGGCAATGTTTTTTATGTTGTTCTTGTTTTGTTAGATTTACCGTCCGGCGATCGTTATTTTTGTTATATACAATTTAATTTTTGGAACAATTACAGGATATCTAGCGCAATAATTTTGCTGGATGCCTACAATTGTTATTTACTTTCAAATTAGTAAAATATTTCTTAATAATTCGGTAGTCATTTTGTTCGATATCCGCAAATAGTATACTACCTTTAAGTCAACATTGGATATTTTCTGCCTTGTACCAATAAGCATACATTTAGTTTTAGGGGGGTTTAATGCTAGCTTGTTTCTTACGCACCAGTTGTGAAAACTAGTAAGAGCTGTATTTGAGGAGCTTCACATATTGACGTGGAGTCATCAGCTTACATAAATAAGTTGCAGTTTGGGAATATAGAAAATGGAAGATCACTAGTATAAACAACAGGAACTAGTATCGACCCTTGTGCGGAACACCAATGTTTACGGACATGGTGCCGCCAATATTTACAGACTGACTGCGGTCACTTATTTACGACTTTAATAAACCAATTAATTACAGAAGATGACATGTTCATCTTTTCTAGTTTCTCTGGTAAGATTTCATGATTAACACAATCAAATACTTTACTGAGATCTAAAAACACACTGCCTGTAACTTCTATATTCTCCATGGCCTCAACACACATGTTTGTTAAGTCGTGAATGGTGCTTTCAGTTGAGTGCAGGAGTCTAAATCCTGACTGGCAACTAGGAATCAGATTGTTTTCATCAAGGTAGCTATATACCGATGTGTGCACCTATCTTTCAAAAATCTTAGAGATAATTGGCAGTATAGAAATAGGCCGATAGTTACCTGTACTACATTTATTTCCTGCATGTTTCAAATTTGTAGGGTATCGCTCACATCTTATGGTTAAAAATCCCAGTTAAAGATTTAATGATATATGCCTAAGATAAGGTGAAGCAATTCTGATCATTTTAACACTAATGCCATCCAGAGCTGTTGCTTTCCCAACCGACATAGATTATATTTGCTTTTGAACAAACTCTTAGGTAACATTAGGTACTACGCATTCTTCATTAAGAGGCGGCAGTATTGTATTTCCTAACTTTAACGTATTACATATTTACACCCATTCGTGTTTGAGAGGGTACAGGCAATTACAATGAACTTCATGACTGTTTTGTGATATTTCGTATGCGGTGGGTTTTGTTCCTGCGTTTGGTAAAATACATGTACACTTTGACGTTTTAATTATGATTAAACGTGTAATTAGCACTAGTTACAGACCTTCTTAATTAGACTTTGCACTATATATCCTGTTCTTAAGCTTGTGATTAGTGATCGGTCTATAATAACCTGTTTGTATACACATGAATGCAAGTTGCACTCAACGTTATAATTATTGGTGTTTAATGACTTATGATGACCTTTGACCCTTTCTTAATTAGGGATGGCACCACTTGAAACTTTCTTAAGTGGCAGATTTTGCTCCAGCAAGGTGTCAGCTACACATTGACACTTGTTTTATCCTTGCACTCAAAATTATGATTAAACGTGTAATTAGCACTAATTAAAGACCTTCTTAAGTGTACTTAGCACCAATTATATTGTTCTTAAGTATACAAATCTTATTCAGTACACGATAAACTTTCGACTCATGAAGAAATTATGTTTGCACTCAAGATTATGATTAAATCGAATTGTGGGGGGTCTTTCAGGGGCTCCCCCCACCCAACGCACCACTCGCCAAACTTAAGAAAACCCATTTTGCAGTTGTCCCAGTCACCCCAACATATCCCACGCTTCAAACCTTTTGCACTCAAAATTATGATTAAACCTGGCTGGGCTCCCGGACTATTAGCTTTGATGAAGCTTCATTTTGTTCCGACAAAAGTCTTTGATGTTCCTCCAGGTTCGTGTCTGCAGTGCCACAGGACAGGATGTTTCGATGTCTCGTTTGCCAGGAAGCTTCTTTAGCAGAAATAATTTCTGCAAACCCTTCGTAACGTCTCCCTTGTTCAGAGATGCCAGACTTCCAGATGGAAGCCTGTCAAGTACCTAATGTCAAATAGGAAACAAGTCGATATAATATAAAATACAGACACATAAAAGCCTAAAATTACTGTTTTCACTGGGCACATCACAGGAATTGTCACTGCTGTCATCGCTGTCCTCGTCACTAGTGAAGCCTTCTGCAAGTCACAAAGAGCAGTTTTTGTTAGATTAATGCACACATACCTGACAGTTGGTCAATCTCTGCTGGAGCTGATGGAAGGAAAGATGGGGGGGAGGGGGAGGTGGAGGGGGAGGAGGGGGGAGGGGGAGGTGGAGGGGGGAGGGGGAGGGAGGGGGAGGGAAGACAACTAAGGTGGTGGTAATAGTAATACTAGCTAATTATGCATTTCTAGAATGGTAAAGTCAAGCGGGTTTGTTGTCCTGCATGTAAAATCAGAAAAGTGGACTCAACTCTTTTCTGTGGTCTGTTTCTTTCTTTCTATTTTATTTCTCTTTCTTGTTCTGTAATGCAGGAGCAATAGCAAAAGAAATGCACAAAAACACGTATACCATTTGTTATCATATATTGTGAACTGATAACAAAATGTTATTTCTTGCATTTCTTTCGCTGTTGAAGATGTATTAGTGAATAGTAAGTACTGATCAAGTATTTTTCAACAAAAGCAATCATTAATGTCTTTCTTTTGCTGTTGAGTAAATAATTTAAAACGACTGTGTCCTTACCACCAGTGACATGCAGTTCATCCAGGGATTTGCCCTGCTGGGAAGGCAAGTTTCTCCTCTCCAAGCTGAGAAAAAGCCGAGAAAGTTTGGTGACCCTCTGCACAGTATCTGGCAACTGGTAGTATTCACGATGGACACGCAAATCATGACCCATGAAGTTTGCAAGTGTTTCAAGTTGATGTTCCTTCAAGGCAAGAATTTGCGATGCGGTTGCCACGTGCTTACGAAGTTTTGTAGACCGGATGCTGGCAGCATTGTCAAGGCCCGCCATGTCTGCGTACACTCTTATACAGTCACATCCTCGTATATGACCTGTACCTCCATAAGAACATCGTGCAAACAAGTAGGTGTTGTCGTGGGCGACTCCAGCTTCATTTCTCTTTGCAATTAGAGCACTCAACCACGCCACCACCTCATTGCTGAGAAGCACAGGAACAGTTCGACCCCTCTTGCCAACTATTTCGACAACCCTGAACATCTTGCACAGATGCCGTTCAAGATCAGTCAGCAGGCATTCCCCGTTGACACTAGCTGTTGTGTGCTTCTGAAAGTCTTCTAGTTTCATCTTTGATACCTCCCCCTGTCTTCTGCGGTTGAACATAATAGGGTGGCACAGTGCGACTTCATTCAATCTCTTCCAAGCTGGTCCAATTTGTTCGCCCCGAGCATCCTGGACAAGTTCCCCTTCCCTGTTGCCAGCTTCATGGAGGAACGCCGACATTTTCACAACATCAGCATTTGTCGGCAGAATTTTAGGTTTGTTGCGCTTTTCTTGGTACAGTGTTCTGTGTGCATGGGTGGATACACGGTCTCGCCAGGTCAGTTCGCACAACTGCAGAAATTCTTCAGCGTGTTGCGCTTTTTGCTTTTGGCCAGACTCTAGAGCATTTCCTTTAAGTATGAGTGCACACTTCTTGATGTCATGGGGGGATGTAAGAGGGTATACAGCTGTCTTAATTTATGTGTGACAAATGGGATTCTACATTATGGATTACATTTCATACGGAACCCCTAATGGGACATATGACGAATAGTAATCACCGTGACAAAATAAATTTAGTTTTGTATTTCTTGCCCACGAAATCATTTCGTGCCCACGAAATCATTTCGTGCCCACGAAATCATTTCGTGCCCACGAAATCATTTCCCGTGCGCTCGAAAAAAATTATTTTATGAGCTCGAAATAATTTGTGCGCTCGAAATAATTTATTTGTTGTGCGCTTGAAATAATTTCCTGCGCTCGAAATCATTTTGTGCAATTGTTAGAAATCGGTTAAGTAAATATGTTTTACAGCACGGTCTTGACGCAAGGTTAACGTGAACCCACTAATTACGAGGGCATTCCATTTGTTTTCGTCATATGTCCTTTTAGAGGCTCCGCACTTACCTTTGGTGAAGGAGATTATTACGGCAGGATACCATGATGAATCTGGAGGCCACAGTGCGATTACGTTCTCCCTTTCATGATGCTGGTGATTTGTCAAGGTTCCATCAAGACGACTACTCCGTTTCATGTTTGTTATGGTAGTTCTGTCAGCCACACCTAGACTAGCTAGCTGTAACAAGACAACAATACAACAACAATATACCATTAAACTGATAATACAAGTAAATATTAATAATTGTGGCTACTTATTTGTTTTATTATTTATACAATAACTACAATTAACTATTTCTTGTTCGCACGGTGCTCAACAACTCATGCTTGCGTTGGCAAAATAAAGCAGTTAAATTTGGTTATAACTTCTATATTATTCTGAAATTAGGCATATTCACTTCCCACATCATCCTATAGACTAGAGTAAGAGATCGAGGCCATGACTACAAATTACATTACAACGTAAATTAGCATGTCATATATGTCATAGAGTGAGCTACATTCATACTCATAGCGAGTAACATGCAAGCTTCCAAATACAATTGCTCTACTTACCATCTATCCACGAATTTATTCCAGCTCCATGGTACACCTAGCTAGCTGCAAATGACCACGTCTTCGCATAAACTACAATATGCCTCACTACACTTAGGCCAAAACAACGTTATAATAGTTAAGACATGTCTGGACTAGTTTAGTTAGAGACATGTAATGTACATGTATGTACGTATTTACGTCGTTGTCACACGCGCCACTTTTGGAAACCAACGGAGGGCGCTATGCCATTTAGGGTAATACTGTTTGCGTTTTATTTGACGGGGTAAAAAATGTGCATACTGCCCCACGTCAGGTCTTATGCGTCAACCGAGGACTCCTCCCAAACGCTTTGATATTTAACCAACAGTAAAAAACGGCCACGAAAGTGCCATTTTCACAATATTTCATACCGAGGACGCGCTCGGTTTGCAAGGTGTCCTCAGTATGTGAGTGTGTACTTACATAAAAGCCCTCCATTTGCGGTATTGACATGTACTGATTGGCTAGTCTTGCGTACAACGGTAATTTACGGTCTAAAACGCACAAACTCTACTTGAACTTTTAATTAACGTCGTGGTTCAACTTTCGCGCGCTTTTACCTGGCTCAAGGTAGCCGCAAATTCGACCGGATTTCTGGCCGCGGATTCAGCCATGCATTCACCAAAAGCCGAAAATATATAATACATGCTGCAAAAGGTGATGCGTTTTCCAAAAGGTTTATGTCATTTTATTTAAATTTTCTTTTCAAAATAAGCGGTAAATAATAATACTTTTTGAAACCATATCATAAGCTAAACTTGTTTAACATTTCCTGTAATTCTGATGACAAATTACAGTTAAATTAGCTGCTTAATGAAAGTAATTTTACTTCAAGTTATTTGTCAAACCTTTTATATAAATTTCAAACAATACGGCAACAGTGTGGTTTTAAAAATTCAATCATTGCTGTACTTTCTTTTCCTTTTGCCACATTAATTGCAATTGTACAATTCTGTAAAGCACACCTGCAAGGACAATCTGTCCGTGTCCCACTCTTTCTATCTGGCAAGTGTTATTGAGCACGAGTGGCAGTACGGAGTTTCCAAGATTCTTTTATATTGTAACGTCTCACTCGGGTAGAGCCGTTATCAAAATAAGAGTCAAGATACAGCATCTTACACACACTATACTACTGGTTTATTCAGAAGTATTTACATCACAATAGAGGGCGCACTATACACAAGATCTAGTTTGGGCCTTACATGTTATCTGAGTATTGAGAGAGTGAATTCTCTGTGGCTAGAGCATACAGCTCATGCCTGGAACGAAGCTCTGTGTATGAGCTCAGCTCGGATAATAATCTACTCCGCCATTTCCACGCCATTTATATAGGCTTTTGGGTGCGCGTCTTAGCCAATGAGAGCATTGGATTCTGGTAGTTATGAATAATGCATACGTGTACAAAGTCAATGGGGATGTTCCTATGGAGGATTTGTACACCTTCTGACTTAGACATTCTTGCAGGAGAAAGTCCGAGAGTTGTGGTGAGCGGGTGAAGTAGGATTACTCGTTGGTGCGTTACGGGGAGTAATCCTCGAGGAAAGGGAAAGGTGTAACTTTCCCGGTACATAGGGTTATGCACAAGACTTAGTCTAGCTAGCCCTAACTCCCTACCCCTTTTTACTTACACATAACCTGAATCCTGCAAAATCCTCCAATTCCAAAATTGTTAAAACTCCAAGTAACCTGAATCCTGCAAAATCCTCCAATATTGGTCACTGGTGACCATACAGCCTGAATCCTGCAAAATCCTGCAGTCTTGCCCTGGCTGCAGTCAGCGGGCAAGAGCTAGTGAATGCCAGCCGTCTTGCCCTGGCTGCAGTCAGCGGGCGAGGGCTGGTGAATGCTAGCCGTGACAATCAACGTGACATTGACAACTTCGGCTTGCTTGCTGGATAGATATGGCTTAAAAACAAAGATTTTCAGAAGTGTACTCTTTACACCATTATGCTAAGTGCTCAGAAATCAAACACCCCCTAAATGCAAACCAGACATTGTGGTATCCACACTTGGTCCTTCATTTATGCTGTTTTCACGGCCAGCATTCACCAGCTCCCGCCTGCTGACTGCAGCCGGGGCGAGACGGCCTCACACGGCCTCTAAATTTTGTTTGGTTGCTGGATGTCATGTTCTTATCATTGGCCCCTCTTTCTTCCCTTTTTGGGTGTCTTTTTCATTTGTACTTTTATAATTATTGGAAACAGGGTGGACCGCGTGAAGGTTGTCATCTCCCACCCCATTGAGAACTAAAAGGTTTCTTCTACTCTTTTTTTCTTCTACTTTTTTTCTTGCTCTTGCTTCTTTTCATTCTACATTGTATGCTATGAATTTATGAATGAACTTCTTTGACTTTGACTTTGACTTCTTTGACTTCTTTGACTTCTTTGACTTCTTTGACTTCTTTGACTTCTTTGACTTCTTTGACTTCTTTGACTTCTTTGACTTCTTTGACTTCTTTGACTTCTTTGACTTCTTTGACTTCTTTGACTTCTTTGACTTCTTTGACTTCCTTGACTTCTTTGACTTCTTTGACTTCTTTGTCTTCTTTGTCTTCTTTGACTTCTTCTTAGGAGGCTCAGGCTCTGACTCATCCGTTGTGGTGTTTGTTGTGGTGGTTGTGGTAGTTGCAGGGCCCTGACGAGATGCTTTTTGGTGAAACTTAACGAAGCAGGGCCCGGGACACAGGTTTGCCATACATACTGCACAGCCACTTTTTGTTGTTTTAACTCGCCCCGATTTTGTCACCCCATCATTTTCTAAGCACCATCTGCATCGCTTTGGGTACAGGCCGGGCATCTTTGTGTTGTAGTGGCCTTTGATGTTGTAGCCTGGGACATTTGAAGCAGCTTTACACTGCGGGTTTGTGGATCCTCCTGCATAGCCGTCAATCAGCTCTGTGCCTAGCTGCAAGATGAACATGCTGTGGCCAAGTGGCTTGGGGTTCTTTTTAATACCACCAGTGGCAACATCATCACTGGAGCCGCCCTCTGATACACTGACTTCTTGATTGCGATGTTTCATGTAGCAGATGTAGGCATTTACTCTGCTTATATCTATCAAGAAGTACAGAACTTTCTTCCACCAGAATTGGGACTTTCTGGAGCAGGTGTAATATGACCGCAGTTGATCACTACGGTCAACTCCTCCCATGTTTGTCATGTAGTCGATGACTTGAGGCGGAGCTGGTACCACCTGGGTCTTTCTGCGACCGCTGTCAACTGGTACCTTGCGTTTAACTGCATGTTGATCTGGATCTCGCCATCCCTGATGAGCTGTTGAGAGAGTCGCCATAGCCTTGCTATCTTTCCACATTGTGACAACCATTTGTCCATTCTGGCGGGAGTAAAATGTTCCTCTGCAAACCTTCCTCATGCCCCTCAACCTGCCCTTTATATCTTTGGGCAGACCTCGACTATTGGACTTGACAGCACCAGTGAGATAGGTATTGCGGGAAAGCAGTGTTCTAGCCAATGGGATGGATGTGTACAGGCGGTCGGTATAAACATGATGAAATCTACCCAGGTGGTGCTTTGCTACTTTTGTTGCTATAGATGTCATCTTGATGTTTGGACGCAAGGATTGTTCCATGAAATTCAAGATGGCTCCCGTAGCTGATTCTGCTATGACGTAGATTTTAAAGCCTACTCTGATGGGTTTAAGGGGCATGAATACTTTCCTAATGCTAGCTTTGTAGCCTCTGTATTTGATCATGGCTTCATCTATGGCTAACTCTCGAAGGGCGTTGTAGCGGCGAATGCAGCGTCTTCGAACCTTGTCCCAGAGGGGCTGGAGGGGGTAAAGGGGATGCTTTCTTTTGAAGCAGTGCTGTCTTGCTTTGTCGGCGATGAGGGCTGGAATTCTGTCTGGATCATTGCATGCCAGGTATGTGTTGATGTCATCAAACCGATTGCGGGACATTGTCGACGCTACCAGTGGATTTCTTAGAGCAAGGTGTCGGGACCAATATCCACGGTAGTTAGCCAGCTTGCTAAGGCCCATGAGGATGTGAAGGCCGAACCAGGCTCGAATCTCTTGAATATTGGTTACTTTCTTTCCTGCCTCCCTTAGTTTCAAGTTGGTCCATTTGACAATAGACATCATCAAGGCTAGGGGAAAGAACTGAAAAAAATATTTGAGGGGTGACGTGTGTCTTCTGAATGTGGGCCCTGGTGGTTTTTTCCCTTTGAATGGTCGTACGAACACATCAGTTAGCGTTCGTGTCCATCCATGTTCATCAGGGGGGACATCTGGCTGGAGAACAGATGGCGGGTCTGGGTCATTATCAGAATCAGGATCCACATATTTCTTTTTTCTGCCAGCCTTTTTTGGTGATGATGGTCGCTGCTTTTTTCTTGTTGGTGTCGGCTTAGGAATGTCACTCCCTGTCTCATCATCATCATCCCCATCCTCCTCTTCATCCTGCTCCTCATCATCTCCCTGCTCTTCATATTCATCCTCTGCATGGCTGCTGTCTGCGCACTGGCCATCTTCTGATGACAAGGACGCACAAGCGTTGTCTAGAAACTCCTCCTCTGAGCTTTCAGAGGTCTCTGCCAATGCCCTGTAGGTTCGTCCCATCCGCACTCCAGCTTCGATGGCACTCCTCCGCACAGCCTGGCTGATTTAGGAGGGTTGAGTTAACTGGGGAGTGGGGACTTAGACTAGAATATTATTTTGGAGGATTTAGATTGTTTCATAGCTAATACGTGTATGGTACTGTTCATTTACTATACGGGGTGGGAGATGACAACCTTCACGCGGTCCACCCTGAGTAGTGATGCCCGTCTACTCAGGTAATTCCGCCCATTTTTGACGGGCTCTCGACCAATCAGAAGGCCGGATTTGGACCCACGTGACCTCATTAGCATAAAATGAGGAACGGGAATGTACCATTCAGTACGGGGGTGTCATGAACGGACGGTGAGGGGCCGTAAATCTAAATAAATAAAGGAACTAACCCCATTATTTGTATGTATTTGTTTCCTATTATTGTCTTTATTGTATCGTACGATGTTCATGTACGTATGTTTGTAGGTAGGCCTACTGTATACAATAATGTATTTATTGGGAGGATGAATACATTTAAATGAACAGAGGAACGCACGTATGCGTAACTACATAGATCATAAATAATTAATAACCAATGCAATAAGAAATACGCGTATTATATACATACAGTATACGTGTACAGAAATACAGTACCTAGGACATATTACGCAGATTCCTACAGTAAGAATGGTACAGCCCTACATCCGAGTTAACGAGTGCTATGCACAATAGCCTTTGTACTCAAATGGGGAACCCAATGACGTCAAAGGGCCGATGAGTCATCGAGGGACGGAAACAACAGCCGGACAAGTCCGATCCTGTCCAGTCATAAGGTCTAAAATTCGCGGTGATTAGGCTACTACGCCAACAAATCGGTGTTTTAGGACATTGTACTTTTATGTTAGGCATTGACACTGATATCCACTTTATCGACATCTTCGTCTTCATTTTGCGTAGATTCAGTTTCACACTTTTCAGTTTCACTTCCGAATCTTTAAATCTACGCTTTTTAAAATCGGGTTCAGTCAGGTCGCAGCCTTCGCAAAAGTACTTTGTTTTATTTGCATTTGCAATAACTCTTTCGGTAAAATTATCATTCATGAGATTGGACACCACATTTCAAAATAACATTTTCCCGATAATGGGTCTTTAAAACAACAATTTTATTCAAAATGAAGTAGAAAAGGGTTTAGCCTTATTGTTAAACAAGATTTCAAAAACAATTATGAAATATTTTGAAAAAAAAAGAGGATTTAACGGTGCCGTCACTGTCGCGAATTAACGGTTGGCGAAAAATATTTTTTATTTTTTTATTTAAATATAAAAAGACGGCAGACCAAATTCACAATTCTGTTACAAGTTTGGTTATTAGATTAACTTATCTTCGTAACTATCATTCACTTGATGATCCAAAACAGTCAGGGTCACTCCAAATTCACGAGCATTCCGAATGTTTTAGATGAAGTTGTGAAAGAACGTTATTGCACGAGTGTGCATTTCTCATTGGTCAACCCCCCAAACCAGCACGCATCCTGACCAATCACGTATTTTTACTCTGCAGCGCAATAAGGCTTTCAGCATTGGCATTGTTGTAGTTCGTCTTGTTGTTTAGGCGTGCGCGCGTACGTACACGTAAATGCTTTGAAACGTGCATTGTATGTACACCCATGTATGTTGTTTTCGCGGTACATAAACGAATACGTAAACGCGTGTATGATATAGACAAGAAAGTGTCAAATGTTGCTGTATTTCGCATCAAAATAAAAAAATTGCCTGTCGAACCGGCAGAGATGTGAGTGGTACTGGTCGAAAGCGTAATTCTTATTTATTTTTTACTAATGACAAATTTTGGCTTTAACTTTCCTAAAACAGTCAGGGTCACTTAAAACGTACAGGGGGTGTCAAACAAGTTCAAGCTGTATACCTCATTTCACAAGGCTATTAAACTACAAATCATTAAAAATTGACATCAATCGACGCAGAAAGTTGCGAAGTTCCACCATGGAGGAATAAGAAGGAACCTCCATGGTCCCACTCACTGTTCAATTGTATCCTGAGACTACCTCCCTTAATAGGTCAATACCGAACTCTCGTTAAAACCTCGTAATTTCTCGAACGGCCGAGACTGCCAACACGCTGCAAATAAAACTCGTCCGTACACTTCATTATGGGCAATTAACGCTGCGACCTGACTAGGTTTAGAATTACCAACGTCACAATCATATTCAATTTTCTACACACCTCTGTATAGGTTATAATTTATATCCGTCTAAAGCTTTCATCACAGCTGTGGTGACAAGCATTATGATTTGACTGCAGTAATAACATTCATGTTGAGTATTTGAAGGTTGATCTCCGAAAAGATGAAAACGGTTGAAAATGTTCAATATGTAAATACTCTTTTTACAATTTTTTGCTCTTTTTCTCATGTTGTGCTCGTTTTACTCATTTTGTGCTTCTTTTAACTCATTTTGTGCTCTTTTTACTCATTTCTTGCTCTTTTTATTCTCTTTTTTTCCTCTTGTGCTCTTTTTACAATGTGTGCTTTTCTTTCTCATTTTGTGGCTCTTTTTATTCTTTTTTTTGTTGTTGCTCTTTTTACTCATTTCTTGCTCTTTTTACTCTCTTTTTTTCCTCTTGTGCTCTTTTTACAATGTGTGCTTTTCTTTCTCATTTTGTGGCTCTTTTTACTCATTGTTTTGCTTTTTTTTGTATCTCTTTGTGGTTTTTTTTTCTTTCTCTTTTCATGCTCTTACTCTATCTGTGCTCTTTTACTCATTTCATGCTCTTTTTATTAATTAAATTTTTCTGTTTTCGAGTATTTTACCCATCTTGCTCCTCATTTAATTGTTCATATATGTCACAGTGATGCAAATAATTTTTGTAAAATCGTGTTTTTTCCTTTTCCATTCGAAGTTTTAATTCGGGGCTGCTATCTTAAATTGTCGCCTGTCGCACTCCACACGCACTTGGGCGTTTGTACAGTCGGCAACCTGAGAACAACACCATTCCCAGGTCACTCAAGAATGAGGTTTCAAATATACGTACATCTCAAAATTCTAACCAGCGTGTTGACTGTCTTCTGATGTAAAAAATAGAGCATAAATACGTCTCACCTAATTTAGTTTAGGCTAACTCTACACGTACTAATCGTACCTCCCGCTGTAGCAGCTCGAGAAGATACCAGATTTTGTCAGTTTTTGTCAGTTTAAAGACAGTTTTATTTATATTATGGGTTAACATAGCCGTTAAAACTACATTTAAATTACAATTTGGAGTTCACTCCACCCCGTGTCAAGCAATATATGCACAATTATTGTACAACGTCTTGTACATTTACAAACAACAGCACTATTTTGTGTTTTAAGGACACAAATTTAAACACAAAAATAACACGTTAATCATTTCTTTCTGTTTTAAATTGTTTTATTTTAAATAAACTCATTAAGAAAATTTGTAGCATAAATGAACATGCATAAAGGTAAAATCAATTTACATAACCAAAGAACACACTTGAAATTATAAAGTACATGTACATGTATATAGCCAAGAAAACAAAACCCAATAATTAAAAAGAATCCTCATACAATAATTCGGTAAATCAAATACGTTCAGAGGTACAATACAGCTCCTGGTGAATATTCAAGTACATTGTTCCCCATTACAATTTTTGTTTTGCTACCAATTTAATCGCTGCTAAAATAAAGAATTTATGACTAAGCAAAAAAAACAAAAACCCCCAAACCCCCCAAAACAAATACATTATTAGCATGATATTGAATTTCTATAAGACAACATTGTCACTAAACAATACAATAATGTACATTATTATAAGTGAGAGTGTGGAGGTTGCTTCGTAGCTTAACAAATACTCATTATAGTACGACATGTATACTGTTGCACTAATTTGTATCTGTAGTTTTATTGAAACAAGTGTAAACATGGTATCTTATCTTTGCAGTTAGTTCGGTTGAGAATGGGACAAAATATATTAAATTATGGTTTAAATCAGGCATTGAGTAACGCCTTAAGACTTTTAGTCGTGTTTTTCCTCACAAAAAAAGGTGGTACGTAAATAAGTCCAAATATTATGCAGTATTGTGACTGTGTAGAATTTGCTTAAAATATAATCGTTATGGACATTGAGTCAGGATAGTTCAGTACCCGTAAGGCAGAGTGTCATAATTCTCCATCGGTACTCGTTTGGTGTAAACCACTTGATAGAACTTCTTCTCTTCTTTGGTTTCAATGTTCATGGTTTTTCTGTTTCTTGATATTTTGTACGGACCCTCTCTGCGTACCATATGAGTCATAGAGTCAAAATTAACAAGGAACTGGTTCCTATAATTCAAGGTAATGCCTCGGACCTTACAGTGCGTATGGTAACCACCCTTGTCTGGTTTGGCTAACTTATATGCGTAGTTTTTGGGCCCGCCCGATACAAACGAAACGATATGACTGTCCGATTCTAACTCATTGGTCAGCTCTCCTAGAAAATCGCCAATCTCCGGCTCCCATTGGTCCTCACGACTGACGTAAATCACACTATCAGTGTCGTAATAGAGCACCTTACAATCCAGTTTGTCCAACAGTCCGTACAATTGAAGACGAGCTTGACACGTCGTGTATGCGGCTAGGATCACGTTGGTCCTTCCCGACGGTTCCACAAACTCCTTGGTGTGTTGCCACTGCATTTCCACCATCTCCTCATTGACAAAGTTACTGCTGTGAACCTCGATGTCATCACGCGTCATCATGTCAAAGTATTCGGCAGGATCCTTCACGTACGAAGTTTTGGTCATGTTTGGGCGCTGTCCAAACTTCCCCCAAAAGCTAATACAAAAATTAGAAGAAAAACAAGAAATACATCTGTTATTTGTAGTATCAATTCTGTAACTCATTACAACAACACGGAATATGGAGTAAGCAATGTAGTGTTTGTGATTCCAAGACATTGTTGGGTAAACAAATTGTAGCGTCAGGTACAACGATACATTTTCCTCTTTTTTTGTCACAGTGTCTTATTGCGTTAAGCATGAAATAACTTTGGCTGTAGATTAAAAAGAAATTCAAGTGTGACATCTAAAGCAGTCGACAAACAACCTAACAAACAAGCAACAACAAGAATTACCATTGACATTAACCATTAGAAATTGTGTGTAAATAAATGTCTTGCCTCGCATACCTGTTAAGCATCAGCTTGGCTATGGCCCTCAGTCCTGGGTTTTTCTTGATCTTGTCCCATTCGAGTTGAATCCCTTCTTTATCAAAGTAGCGCTCAATGTATTGGTGTTTCTGCTCATCCGTCTGACACCAGCAAGGCCAGTCGCTTGCTTCCTGCTTCACCTTGAGGAAGGCATTCACGTAGTTGGCGAACAGTCCACCCTCCTTGGTTTCTGGGTCGTATACGGCGATCTCATCAAAGTGCCATACTTCATAGATTTGCAAGAGCTTGTACCCCTTTTCTAATGCTTTTTGTAGTTCCATGGTCACCCAGGTGCCAATCAGTGCACGTTCGTCCTTACTGTGTTGACAGGGAGACTGTTGCAATGAGGAGACACACTTGGCACATAGAGGAAACATCAGTCGTCCTGAGGCCTTATAGGGGAGAACAGGGTGATACAACCCCCTCGGTGGAAGCACTTTGCATTTTACCAGCCCTTCGTACTCTTGGATATCTTTGAAATTTTCGGTGATGATGGTGGGGTGGCCAATGGGGTATCTTCCGTACTTATTGACGTACGGGTACAAGGACGTGAAATCCACGTACTTAATCTTCTCTCCGGGCCCTGCCTCACATTGGAGTCGGGTGGCATTGGTGCGACCACCAGAGAAAGCATCACGAGGGACGAGCGGAGTGAGAATCTCCAACGAGGAAACGAATGCCTTCATCTCGGTGTTTTGCTTAAGCTCGGCGTCAAACTCGCATTCCCATTTTTCGACGTATTTATATCCCATACTCTCGATGTATCGGCGCCTATCCATGGTCTTCTGGTACAACTCCTCCATTGTCAAGTTATTGTAGGGGGTGCTTGGTATCCCGCGACATGCAAGTGTGACCGTGATAAAGACAGCCCTGGAACTCCAGTACGGTTTGTATCCCATTGTCTTCGTAATACCCGTCGGCCTTGTAGTTACCGATGTGTTTTTCACCCTTGTTGGCTGCGTGTTGAACGTAGTGACCGGTCTGATGAGCCACCCATTTTAGCCATTTGAGAGCTTTGGCCGACTGCCGGTCGTTGGAGGGATAACCGTTGGGTGGGATGATGGCTATAGTTTCCGGATCCAGGTATTTGGTGCGATACACCAAGTTGCAGGCAGATGCTATGGTGATACAATACCGAAAGGGGTCGATCCCCGGTGTTGTCTCGTCGGCCGTCATCTCCATGAAGAGAGATCTAAAACTGAGGCAGCACCGACGAAGAATGTCGACATCAGACCGGCAGTATTTAACGATCTCTCGCTGAAAATCAAAAGGATCATCACGGTGCTCCTTGTACCACAGGACAAAGGTTTGTCTGTCTGCAGACTTCATGGAGTCGGGATTGTAGTAGTTCATTTCGGGGAGATGAGGAAGTACAGAATTCTGATTGGCCCACGTGTTGTAGAAATGGGGGAAGTAACCTTTGGCCAATTCCTTCAGACCGAAAGCCCCAGGAAGTTTTGAGAGGGCCATGGGTAGGAAGTTGAACGAATCGATACATTTTGTATCAGTGGCAGGCACCGTGATGCTCATTACCTTCGCTCCGTTCAGAATGACTTCCGGTAGTACTGCATTGTCGTAAAGATACTGTAGAATAAAGTAGGAATCATACCCCTTGAAGTTGTGGCAAAGAACGATGGCACTCTCGTTTTCCTCGCTGAAGAGCCACTTGCAAAATTCTTGGCGAGTGGTAGGCCCAGCGAAAACTCGTTCGCGCTGTCCGCATCGTGGACATGATGTCAAGTTTTCCTCGTCTAAGCATTTGCTGCATACCTTTTGGGCGATGCATAGATTTGGCTGGTGAACCCCAGATTCTTGAACACACTCAAAATCGAAGAATATGTAACTAGTAATGTTGCCATCGTCTTCAATTTCTTCGACCTCTCCATCTTCCAGCATTTCTTTCGTCGCCTGGCAGTCGTGGGGTTTGTCTTTATCAGCCACGACCGGTCGCATGTAACACAGATGATCGGGAAGAACAAACTCTCTGCAAACGTTGCAGTACCTTTCCCCACACCTGTGTTCTTTGCCTCTGAGATGTCTTCGGCTGACAAACTGATCACAATCTCGGCATCTGAAGTGGGTCTTGCAAACTGATGTGCCGCGAGTGTTTGGCTTGAGATGGTTGTCGAAGCACATTGCGCTCTTGAAGTGCCGATTACAGTCCTGGCAGTACACCCAATCCCCCTCTTCGCAATTGGGCTGAAAACAGAGTTTGCAAGAGCCTTGACACCTGTGGTCTTCCGGATGGTCGTGACCTTTTAGACACCTGACGCAAAAATAACTTCTGTTAATAAACGCTGGCATGCTGGTGATGACATCAAAGTGTCCATCATGGTGATAGAGATAAATTTGTTGATCGGCAGAGGGGCCCTTGTATATGACAGCATTAGCGTAGTCTTTGGAAGCCACGATAATCTGATAATTATTGAGAACGCCTTGGAATAGTTTGATTTCCTCAATCCCACATCTAGCCACCGGAATTCCTGCCTTGCGATGGAGGTCTTCAGCGAGTGTCTGTTGCAACTTGCAACCTTTGCGAATGGTCTCCCACTTCTCATGACTTTCGAGTCTGGCTTTGGCAGTGACGATGGCTCTTGCACAGCACAATTCATCTTTGTTGACAATTTGAATGATGCACTTTTTTTCTCTTAAAAATCTTTCCAGATCCACATACATTTTACAGCGACGTTTACCACCCTGGGGCATGGCAACATGAGTGATGTTAATCTCTGAGGTTCCATCAATAGTGAACTCTTCATAAGACTGCAACACCGTCTCTACCCTCGACAGGAACCGTTCGGCCGTTAACTTGGACTTTGGTATGAAGGGTAGGGTTATGGGATAATCAAGCTCAGGACACGTGACCACCATACGTATCAAATCTTGAGGTTGAGCACCTTCAGTTACCGTGTCGATAAGGCTCTGAAACACTTTATTCAAAGTCTCCATGACAGTAGTGTGGCCGTGAATGTCGAGGTCATCGTTGAATTTGACGACATACTCTTGCCCCTTTGTCCTAAACTTCTTCATATTCACCTCTCTCATCTTTGTCACGCGGAAGGAGTCTCGGACATCACCTGATATTTTTAGGCGTTTTGGAGCGGATTCTTGCGGAGATGCCTCTCCTAATTCCCCAAAGCCTCTCTGCGTAGTCAAACCTCCGCCATGTTGATTGCCAAGGTGACGAATGTAGTTGTCTCGTCTGGCAAACACCTTTCCGCACTCGCTGCAGTGGTGTTGGTTGTCATCGCTGTGGCGGGCTGCATGACGATTGTAGTTGCCACGAGTATTAAAAACCTTGTTGCAAACGTCGCAAGTATACATCTGTAAAGTATCGAGATACAAGAATTGAGTTAAGGCCAATTATAACTATTTAAAGTTGGGCTGTCCGTGTTTTTTCCACAGTTTGATTTTCTTTTCCAAACAAATTTTTGAAGGAAGACCATGGATTGTACTGTATACTGAATAAAATATATTTTTTTTCTTGCATTAGCAGGCCTTTACACGTTGATAAAAAGTGTGTTTTATCATTGTGCCAATTGCGCTCTCCAGTTCAGTTGTGCATCCTCCCCCTCCCCCACAACGAATTAGGAGAGGGACGCTCCTAAATCAAAATTTTAATTTAACTAATTAATTACTCGCCGTTGGTCAATTTTTTCGTGGGATGCTCATTCAAAAGCTCATATACATGTAAATACAATGATAGAAAAATATCAATTCAATTTGAAAATTTTCAGGGTGTAACCCCCTAAAATACGGACACACCAACTTTTAAAAACACTACGTTACACAATTCCTTAAGTCAAATGCTCTCAAAATATCCAACACAATATCGACCATTTTACTCTTCTATATTATTTACATATAGGGCATACGTGTATAATTTATGTACATGTACAAAAACCACCGCGATCGATCCATACTGAATTAAAACAATGTACATTGTACATTGTAATATTTTCGTATAATTACGTCATAAAATTCGTTTCAGTCACGATGTTCATAAATAGGATACCTTTTGTCTTCTTATTGCCTGATGTCCAGTGCGTTAAGTTGGCAAAGACAATGACTGGTGTGTAGTCTTGTTGCTTCAAGTATCTGCACGGAGAAAGGATAACCAAATTAATACGAAAATACACCGAACAAATTCAACACTTCGTCCCGTAATTATAATACACGCACATAGAATGATATATCTCCCGGAGCTAGCGATGTGACGCCGACGTTGTTCAGCATCGAAATGATTCAATGCAAGGAAATTCGGCGAAATGTATAAATCTATTGCGGACGTCGTGTTTTGCCACGATGTTAAGCAACACTTTATAAAAAACGTGGAGCCTTTTATAAAAGTCTTCTTGTAGCAAACAAATCAAAATTATTACACATGAAAAAAGAAAACTACTAATTCATTTGCCGAAAACACAAACGAATGAAAACATAAGTTAAATAAATGTATTAATTAGACATTTTTAATTTTTAATTTGTTTCTTTAATCAGACAATTTTAAGAATTGCATATCTTGAGATTTATTTGTACGGTTCACAACATGTGTCTTTTTATAGAGCGGGGCTTGCAGTTCGGTTTAGTGTAAAGAAAGTCTATCCCTGTGATTGACTAAATAAAATTCATTCCGTATCCTGATTGGCTGAGAGCCATAATATATAGACGCGTTTACGGATTTAATTACCAATGAACATGTCAGGACATGTTCAAAATGATAAACTGAAAAATAAAATTGTCTGTCAAATGAGAACAAAGCAAAAATGCTTATACAAATTGTTCGTACATGTATTACTGTATTTGGGTGTTACGACAGTACCAATCACGCGTAACGTCGGAATAGCAACTGCCGTCTAATTCATGTAAATCTACGTACAGTACATGTATTTTTTTTTATAAACAAAGTAATGCACATTATTAAGTGCACTTTTTCCTATTCCATCCAAAAAAGAAGTGTGCTTTATGACTTAAACAAATGTGTCTAAAACCTTTGTGTCTAAAACTACAAACGCTTTATAATTGGACGCGTTGGTTTCGGCACAAATGTAATTTTATTTGATAATATATTTTTATAATACAAAAGATACAAACTAAACGTATTTGTCAAAGTGTAATTATTATTCAAACTATTCTATACAATTGATACAGCTTATATCAGTTATTTTAAAAATTATGATTTAAAATTATTAATGTGGGTTAGAATTTGTAAAAAGTGAAACCCTTTACAATTACATAAACGTAACAAATGCAAAATAATTCGTTTTTACTTTGACGTATCATTTTGTTTTACCGCGTTCTTTTTTGTGTTTAAAACAAATGTACTGTAATACTTGTAATTGTTACTTATGATTTTTGGAGTGAAACGAAATGTTTTGTTACGCGATTGTTACAATTTCCTTTGTTGTTTTAGAAAGGTTTCACAATTCTACTCTTCTACATTTGATTTGACACTTTTTTATGTTTTAACAGATTCACAACAGTTTCATAATTCACAGCTTAGATTTTAATTCGTCTTGTATGTAATATGTATACTTTTATCATCGACATAAACTGTTTACGTTTCGTCCACGTATTTTATTTTACAGATCTCCTCTTAACTTTGTGCGTACATAGGCCTACTGTATTCAACGTTATTGTTTACACCTTGGATTGGATTAAGGGCGTGTTTGTGCCAGTTTGTTTTATTATCATTTCCTTGCCATGTACAGACGTGTGACGTCAGGATAAAAAACGTCTTTGCCAACAGGTATTGCATAGTGTCGTTTACACCCAAAACCTTTTTCTATGCTAGAACTGACTCCGAAAAACCTCAATTATAAGACATGCCAATCATTCACTAAACAAAAGCATCCAAACTGAAGCAGCAACGCGTTATGAGAAATTCGTGTACTACTCACACTTTCAGAACGTTTGGTCTTAATAATTTTAGATTGATTGAAATATTTATTTTGACAGCAAAAACAAATAAATTAAATTGAAAAGAAAATGCCTAGTTTGGGCTTTCTCCACATTAGTGGAGTAAACTTCAGAGAAATGTATAATTTTGAAAATTACAATCTAAAACATTTTCACATTGTGGAAGTTTAGTTATTGTTTCAGAAAATTAAAACGACATATCCGATCGAGTTCATTAAAAAACAAACAAAACGTATTAAATATTATTATTTTGATCAAGCATTATAATTATTTGACGCTTTTGACAATTTCATGGTTTTGTTAGGTTTACGGGGCGGTTTTATGTGCGTAATGCCAGTTGGGTTATTTGGATATCCCGTATACCGTATTCAACATGCACCGTTATGTCAGTTCTGTTTTGCACATGATGCATAACAACAATATGTGCCCTTATTTTGTGGCCCGCGAGTGCAGAGTGATTTTACAGGGGGTAAAATATAATCGATACACCAAACACTGCTTTTATTCAGCGGATTAAGGAGATAACGTTTCTGGGTGAATTGAGTTGATGTACATAGGCCTACATGTTCATCAATATTCCGTGGGTGCAGTCCATGAGTATAATTATGTGTACGTGCATGCACCAAAAGCGTGAGCTCGGATTCGCTTGAAATATAGCGTCAAACTCTGAAATGTACTCAATTTGATTTCTTCAATTCCATGTAGGCCTAAATCGCCTAATGTTGCTAAAAAGTTAACGTGATACATGCACTTTTAATATGCGTTAATAAGGTCGCCAATTGAAATGTGTTTATGGGGATATTTGTAACGACAGTACCATATTAACGGCGACGTATTTTCGTGTTACCCATCTGCCGTGCCAGCCATCTTATTGTCTGGGTCCACTTAATTACCTGCATTTTTTTCCTTTATGTTACAACTGGACCTCAAATTATTTCAGCTTTATTTTCGTGTGTTAATAGTTCAAACTCAATAATATCTACGTCCTTGCATTGTTGTCCAACCACTACTGGTTCTTCAGAATCTAATAGGGTGATCACTAGTATATAAGCGGCATTAGTTATAATAATTAGTTCTAATGAAATATTACTTTGCGACCCTACATCAGGCACACTGGACGAAGGACGAAGGAAAGACGTTATTTTGTCATCATATACATTTTTGTCAACTGCGTTACTTGTAAAATGTACGTTCACATGGCTCTTACCTTGTGAATTAAATCTGCCTTGGAAAGATTCCTCGCTACTCAGTTCAAATACTCGACGCAACCTTGTTTCACGCCAGTCGTTATCCTCTGTATCGATGCTCACCAAACGTACAGTGCGCTCGATCATATACGCCGATTGCGTCCGGGAGTTGTACTACATGTATATATGTGTACTACTAGTATACGTATTTAAAATCACCGCGAATTTTAGACCGTATGACTGGACAGGATCGGACTTGTCCGGCTGTTGTTTCCGTCCCTCGATGACTCATCGGCCCTTTGACGTCATTGGGTTCCCCATTCGAGTACAAAGGCTATTGTGCATAGCACTCGTTAACTCGGATGTAGGGCTGTACCATTCTTACTGTAGGAATCTGCGTAATATGTCCTAGGTACTGTATTTCTGTACACGTATACTGTATGTATATAATACGCGTATTTCTTATTGCATTGGTTATTAATTATTTATGATCTATGTAGTTACGCATACGTGCGTTCCTCTGTTCATTTAAATGTATTCATCCTCCCAATAAATACATTATTGTATACAGTAGGCCTACCTACAAACATACGTGAATGAACATCGTACGATACAATAAAGACAATAATAGGAAACAAATACATACAAATAATGGGGTTAGTTCCTTTATTTATTTAGATTTACGGCCCCTCACCGTCCGTTCATGACACCCCCGTACTGAATGGTACATTCCCGTTCCTCATTTTATGCTAATGAGGTCACGTGGGGCCAAATCCGGCCTTCTGATTGGTCGAGAGCCCGTCAAAAATGGGCGGAATTACCTGAGTAGACGGGCATCACTACTCAGGGTGGACCGCGTGAAGGTTGTCATCTCCCACCCCGTATAGTAAATGAACAGTACCATACACGTATTAGCTATGAAACAATCTAAATCCTCCAAAATAATATTCTAGTCTAAGTCCCCACTCCCCAGTTAACTCAACCCTCCTAAATCCCCATTTACTGTATCACGTCAGGCAAAACAAAATAGTAACCTCAATCCTGCATAATCCTGCGATGCATCAACTTCCAAGTGACCTCAATCCTGCAAAATGCTTGTGTGTCACATTCAGCCTGATAACCTGAATCCTCCATATTCCTGCAGGGGTAAAATCCCAAGTAACCTCAATCCTGCAAAATCCTGCGATGCATCAAACTCCAAGTGACCTCAATCCTGCAAAATCCTTGTGTGTCACATTCAGCCTGATAACCTGAATCCTCCATATTCCTGCAGGGGTAAAAACCCAAGTAACCTCAATCCTGCAAAATCCTGCGATGCATCAAACTCCAAGTGACCTCAATCCTGCAAAATCCTGCATTTTGCAATGAGGAATTTGGAGGATTTGGGAGGAGAACCTACGCACAGTTCTATGGAGTAAACTCTTGCGTGGAGAGGGTAACTTGACCTCTGGTGTACCGTGACAGTACAGTGTGGTTTAGCCGCTCTCAGTCGCTATGTATAGGGTCAGATACACGGGAAGGTTTAGCGGTCCATACTCGCTAATGTGAAGGGTCAGTTTGGGTCGAATACGGGGGTAAGGTATGTGAGGGGAATTCACATCGACTCCGGGGAAAGTATGAGGGAAACGACTAAGTCAGAACTCGCTGTGAACGAGGTCATAGCACACAGTACATGCTGGATGAATTGCGCGCTATACAATAGCGTACCGTACCATGTGCTGTACGTGCGTACCAGTAGTGGTACGTGATAACTTCGCGCTGTGTGATGGCCCTGTCACACTAGAACGTTTTAGGCCAACGCGTGAGTAGCGCGTTAAAAATAGTTGATATGTTGGCAAACGCTGAACTTCCACAGAAAAAGTCAAGTTGAACCGTGATTTCAGCGTGTCCATAACGCGTTAATAACGGGTTCATAGCGTTCGCCAGCGCGTGAATAACGCGTTAGTAACGCGCTCGACGACTGATGAACGACTGCCCAGCGCGTGAGTAGCGCGGTCCAACGCGCGCCAGCGTACGGCAACGAACACATGATTAGTTGTACAAAAAGATGACGCGCTACTACAGTAATGGCCCTGTCACACCAGAACGTTTTAGGCCAACGTGTTGAAATTTCGGCAACACGCGGGTAAACGCTGACCAACGCTAGGCCAGCGTTCGCAACGCGCTGAGCGCGTTACCCACACGCTGGAACACGCTGTCACACGCTGAGACAAAAATACCTTTTTTCAACATACCTAAAAAAATTGAGCGTTTGCCAGCGTGTGACTGCACACGCTAGCGGCGCGCAAGAAGGCCGTTACGTACGCGTCGAACGCGCTAGACGATCGTTACCAACCTACTACTCTCACGCTGGCGACCCGCTGTCGTATTTTTTATATAAATCAGTGATGCGTTCATTACACGCTGAGCGCGTTCCTCACACGCTACTTACGCGCCGGCATACGCTATGAACCCGTTATCAACCTGTATGAACACGCTGAAATTATGGTTCCACTTGACTTTTTCTGTGAAAGTTCAGCAATTGCCAGCGTATCAACTATTTTTAACGCGCTACTCATGCATTGGCCTAAAACGTCCTGGTGTGGCAGGGCCGTAACCAGCGTGTCGCAAGCGTACGCCGGCGTACGCCAGCGTGTGAGTAGCGGGTTGATAACGATCGCCTAGCGTGTTCGACGCGTGAGTAACGAATCTAAAACGCGCCGCCAGCGTGTGCAGTCACACGCTTTCAAACGCTGGAAATTGTAGCTATTTACAAAAAAAAAAATTCCTCAGCGTGTGACAGCCTGTCCCAGCGTGTGAGTAACGCGCTCATCGTGTTGCTAACGCTGGCCTAGCGTTGGTTAGCGTTTGCCAGCGTATTGCCAAAATTACAACACGCTACTCACGCGTTGGCCTAAAATGTTCTGGTGTGACAGGGCCATGAGGGCACACGTATCGCTGCAAGAACGCTGCGCGTTGGTTGTGTAACCGGGGAGAGTGGAAGGGAGATGGAAGATAAATGGACAGCTTGACCACTCTCTGCCCAACCGAGCGGTTACCACAAAAATAAAATACAATTGGGTGTGGAAGCAAAGATATTTTTCTGTCTATGAATATATATATTTATTTACACAATTTAAGGAGTATTCACAAAATACTTGATTTATTAAAAATAGAGACAATGAAGTATATACCACGTATCGGTGGCTTGTAACTCACGAGAGCTACCAAACAACAGGGTTGTAATAAGAATGATAAATAATAATGTTGTTATAGGAACGATTTGCCTACAATAATGATAAAATATCGATGTGGCTATAAGAAAACGATAAATATCGATGTGGCTATACGAAAAACGACAGTCAAAGGGAATGCTTTGTAGACTGGTATCCAGATATCTGAAATAATAATAAGATGCACAAATAATTGTTGAGAAATAATATTTTTGAATGATCATTTGCAATTTAGTAAAAACAAGAATAATATTTATAAAACTATTACTATCTTCAAAGTATTTGTATTGGTAATAAGTAGCCACGATAATTAAAGTTTTATGTGAGTTTGCTGAACGTAAAAACAAAACCAAACACTGAATAATTAAGCGTTCTAACATTCACCAATACATATTATAATAAAGTTACATTGTAGTTGTTTTTCCAAAACTATACGAATAAAACACCAGTCTTGAACTACTCACCACTTGGGGTCCAGGTAAGCCCATGCCATCGCCGCCATCCAGGAATAGAAATAATTGCAAGGTAGAGTATGGATGCTTGCAAATGCACTGGCTGCTTGGCTAGCTATAATGATGGTCCTCACGGCAAAGTGAGTTTTTCAAAAAACGACTGACATTTGTAATTCACTGAAGAGGAAAACTTACCGAACTATGAAGGGGATTATTCAAATTACATTGTGCACAAATCACACTGTGCGGTACAAACAAGTTCGTTAAACTTTCGTTTAAATCTGGTGATTCAGCATTAATGTAGCGCGCGTAAAATAAAAAGTCATCCTACAGTACATGTACAAAGTTTGGTTGGCCACGAGAGGGCGCTATCAGGTACACGGCCAGACGCTCCGCGTGCGAGCGCGCCAGGTGGCTGGGCGTCAGTACAAACGACACACGGACATGACACGACTTTACATCACACAGGATTAAAAACGGTATTCTATTTACAAAACTATAAATTATATTGTTTAAAGGACCTGTTGGGTTTGGTGTAAAAACTGAACTGGTCACACTCACCCCCTAGTTTTAGAAAGAAAAGATTTTTTTTATATACTTTTTTTGTGAAGGAAATAAATTAAATGTCCACGTGCTGCACTAGTTACACACACTCTGGACAGTACGTACATAGACTCCCGTTATGATTCATAGCATTTCTAAATCTTGTCCAACACTTTCTTTGACCAAATATTAACAGAGAAGAAAACAAATATTGAAGAGTCAGAAGTCCATCCCTAGTCTGTCACTAAGGCAGAGTTTATCTCATATATAGACAAATAGAAACTCTTCAAGATAGTCGCTTCAATAAGAATAATAATTTGCAAAAAGATTACAAAATAGATGTCATGATGAAGAATATTGGATGTAGATATCCAGGTCAGGATGTCCCTGTGGTATTAGGTTTCGATTGTGCCAATTTATGAACAAGGCTTGTCAATTCATCAAGCTGTTTTTGTTGATGATCAATTTGTTCTTGTTGTTTGACCATGATGTCAAGTAATGATTTGGCACTTGGCTCTTCTGTTACAGATTGTTTTCTTACCGCCACTGGTGCATGGGATGTACTGGAGGCATCCTCATCTTCAGCCCACTCGATGGCCTCGGTCCTCAAGGCAAAGAAGTTCATTGAAGGTGACTCTCGAAGTTTACTTTTTAAGTACTTTCGTAAAAGAACATCGTGAACCCCTTCTGCAAACTGGTCTTTAAGCAGATGTTCTCGCTTTTCCATGAGCTGAGGACACTTTCTGGAAGCCTTGGTAAACAGGTCCAAAAGAGAGTGAGAAAAATCTGTCAAGCTCTCTCTATGTGTCTGCTTACGTTCAAAGAATGTACGTTGCAGACGAACAGATGATCCATGATCGCCAAATGTGTCTCGTAAGACAGAGAATAGTGCTTCCAGCTCATCTACTTCATGATATTTGACCTCCTCTCTAGCTGAGCCGGTTAGGTACTGGACAGCAAAATCTATTTCTGCCTTTCTAGACAAGGACCGGGCCTTAACAGCAGCACCAACATCATAAATCCAGTCCTCCAACTTTATGTCCTTAGCTTGTCCAGAAAAAGACTGTATTTTCTTCTGGCTAGGGACTAACATGTAAGTAGGACTTTTGGTTTTGGAAAATTCCTGGTTTTGATAAAGTAGAGCACGCAAATCCTCTATTTCACCCATGAGATGTGACACATCAGGGCCTCCTTCCGCCCCTGGAGTTTCCTTAGGCATGACTATAGTTAAGATTAGCAAACCTGCTGACTATAGGGGATAAAAGGTCAGTACATGTACAATAATGGGGGGTAATTCACTTACAAAATAATGCGTGTACGCGAGTATAAGCAAGCGCAACCGATATGTATGCCTATAGCGTTAGCAGCAGTGCACTTACAATATCCACTTAGTCATGTACCAAAACACGGTAGACTCACGTGCAACTAGATCAAACATCACCCGGGGTGGAAGAATGACGAAATGGCATGAGCGTAGTCACCCAAGTGGTAGTTTGTCCAAGATCTGTATACACAGAAAAATATAAAAGAGAAAACACCTGCCACAAGGGCATTAATTGTTCGCACCAAAATCCTTGTGACACGGCCAACTGGAATGTGTCAAGAATTCCCAAAATATCCTCAATTAACTAAAAAAGCAATTATACTGAATTATATGTATACACAACAAGTGCTATTAGAGAGCGAATTTAGAACAATGGAACGGTGTACTAGAACACCAGCTCTCTAGGATACGATTACGAAGATGAAGAGAAAAAATACAAAAACAAACTCAAATCTTTCTTCAAGTATGAGTACAGCATACAGGTAAAAATGTACAATTTGTTTTGTTCTTTTGTTAAGCTGTCAAAGAACAGTAATGAATACAATAAATTACTTATGGTAAACACTTACAAATACAGATATATTTAACTTTAAATCTCCACAGTATGAAGATTGCAGCGTGCAGATGTCGCTCTTGCAGTATGCCACAGAGACCAATCGGAGCTCGATCCCCTGGTAGATTGATGGGCAGACACCAAGACTCGAAGTCAAGGTATGGCAGTGCACAGTTCAGATGCACAACTGTCCTGATGCAGCAGGTAAATGACTGCTGGAATAGTTCAACTGTCTGGACCGTTAGCCTGGAACTCAGAGTTACCACAGGTTCCAGTGTTGACTTTTTGCAGTTCCCACGTACCAGTTCAGTGGTGACAAATGGTATCACCAAAGTCTTTTGGAGAACAGAGTTTCTGGATTCAAGATGGCACCAGATCAGACAAATCTCAGCAGCTTTGGCCAAGGATCAACCATTGAAGTGTAGATCCTTGTAAGTGAGTAGCGACATCAATTGCTGGGGATGTCGTTGTGCCGTTTCTGCTGGTCGAGTTCCCTATTTATTTGACTGTCGTTCACTAATTTATAAATTATATTTTTTTTCTTTAGATCCACACCCAAATCTAGTGGATAACTTGTGTATCCTGCCGACTACGCCAAGTGTAACCGGGGAGAGTGGAAGGGAGATGGAAGATAAATGGACAGCTTGACCACTCTCTGCCCAACCGAGCGGTTACCACAAAAATAAAATACAATTGGGTGTGGAAGCAAAGATATTTTTCTGTCTATGAATATATATATTTATTTACACAATTTAAGGAGTATTCACAAAATACTTGATTTATTAAAAATAGAGACAATGAAGTATATACCACGTATCGGTGGCTTGTAACTCACGAGAGCTACCAAACAACAGGGTTGTAATAAGAATGATAAATAATAATGTTGTTATAGGAACGATTTGCCTACAATAATGATAAAATATCGATGTGGCTATAAGAAAACGATAAATATCGATGTGGCTATACGAAAAACGACAGTCAAAGGGAATGCTTTGTAGACTGGTATCCAGATATCTGAAATAATAATAAGATGCACAAATAATTGTTGAGAAATAATATTTTTGAATGATCATTTGCAATTTAGTAAAAACAAGAATAATATTTATAAAACTATTACTATCTTCAAAGTATTTGTATTGGTAATAAGTAGCCACGATAATTACAGTTTTATGTGAGTTTGCTGAACGTAAAAACAAAACCAAACACTGAATAATTAAGCGTTCTAACATTCACCAATACATATTATAATAAAGTTACATTGTAGTTGTTTTTCCAAAACTATACGAATAAAACACCAGTCTTGAACTACTCACCACTTGGGGTCCAGGTAAGCCCATGCCATCGCCGCCATCCAGGAATAGAAATAATTGCAAGGTAGAGTATGGATGCTTGCAAATGCACTGGCTGCTTGGCTAGCTATAATGATGGTCCTCACGGCAAAGTGAGTTTTTCAAAAAACGACTGACATTTGTAATTCACTGAAGAGGAAAACTTACCGAACTATGAAGGGGATTATTCAAATTACATTGTGCACAAATCACACTGTGCGGTACAAACAAGTTCGTTAAACTTTCGTTTAAATCTGGTGATTCAGCATTAATGTAGCGCGCGTAAAATAAAAAGTCATCCTACAGTACATGTACAAAGTTTGGTTGGCCACGAGAGGGCGCTATCAGGTACACGGCCAGACGCTCCGCGTGCGAGCGCGCCAGGTGGCTGGGCGTCAGTACAAACGACACACGGACATGACACGACTTTACATCACACAGGATTAAAAACGGTATTCTATTTACAAAACTATAAATTATATTGTTTAAAGGACCTGTTGGGTTTGGTGTAAAAACTGAACTGGTCACACTTGGGAAAGAAATAAAGACCGCTCGCTGAGCTGTATGCGTGAACGCAACAATATGCTAATTTTGACATATAACCTTTGTTCTTTGTTTCCATTTTATGTAGTTTTGATAATATCTGCTTATTTGCATGCGACTTTAGAAACTTACATTTGACCCAAGTGTGCTATATATCGCAACAATTATGGGGCGATCTAAGCTGACAAACTACTAGGATCCATCTAATGATGCAGAACTTAGTTAAAGGGCTGTTGTGTTATTAAATAAAGTAACAGTTATCGTTCTCATAAAATCTGGCGTGGTGAAATTAATTGTTGAAATTGTTGATTGACGAAACTGATTCACCGATAACATTGCAAATAAGTGCGAGTGCACTAATTACTGTTCGGCTAAAGCCTATACCAACATTAAGTGTGCCCAGAAACATGATCTTGTAGATCATGAAATACAAATATGAAGTTTGAATAACGTGTGATGTACACTTTGTTTTAAAGAGGCAGATATACTCGCAGCCGAAAAACGCATTACTACGCTGCATTGAAAAGAGGATTTATTTAACGGGCTAATTAGGCACTAATTAGTGTTCGGCTGAAGCCTATTTATTTATTCCATTTCTTTACCCAGGGTGTGCCCAAACAGTTTAAAACTGGTTTTCATTGGGGCCCTGCATACATCATCAAAAAAATTAACAGTACATATTATAAATACAAGGATATTACAGGAATTCTAAACATTAATACTAATTCTGATTTACGAGATAGGCGAAAACCCGCCAAATAAAAAACCCTTTTAGGTGAAAAATAAGAAGGGGAAATTCCTATCCGGCTCCACATTATAGTGGCAACCAAGTTCTAACTCCGTAGATCAGCGCAATTGGCATAATATCTAACACTCAGATGGCATGTCGGAGCTCTGATTTAAATGTGCTTAATGAGTCCAATGTTCGCAATTGTTCGGGCAGATTATTCCAAATATTTGCACCACTCACAGCGAAACTTGTGGCGTAGCATTCTTTTTTGGCGAAAGGAACTGTCAGTGCCGTGTGGGTTGAATGCCTTGTTTCGCGAATTACTGTAAGTGGTTTGAAAATATTTGTCATATACAAAGGAGTCATTTTGTTGATACTTTTGAAGACAAGAATAGCCTTTTTTGACTTGACTCTTTTTGAAAAAGGGGCCCAATTAAGACGAGCAAACATATCCTCTGAAGGGGTGAGGAAGGTACATTTAAGGATTATCCGCGCGGCTCTTTTGAGACATTTGTTTAACATATTATCGTGAGATATGTACCTTCCTCCCCACACAGTACAACAATACTCTAATGTTGGCATAACTAGACTTACAAATAGTGTGTGCAAGCTGTGCTGAGGAATACAATCACGGATTCTTCTTAGTATACCTAATTTAGACACCACATTTTTTCTTACGTATTCGACATGTGGGCCCCAACTTAATGCTTTATCAATAATTACACCCAAACATTTATAAGACTTCACATTTTCAATACGACTACCAGCAATGCATACATTTAAATTAACATTAGATATTTTCTGCCTAGTACCAATAAGCATGCATTTGGTTTTGGTGGCATTTAAAGCTAGCTTGTTCCTTCCGCACCAGTTGTGAAAACTAGTAAGAGCTGTATTTAAGCTACTTTCTATTATATTAATGTTAGAGGAGCTACACGTTAATGTGGAGTCATCTGCATACATAAATAAGTTGCAGTTTGGAGCAATACAAAATGGAAGGTCACTAGTATAAACAATGAATAAAAGTGGACCTAGTATCGACCCCTGTGGAACACCAGTGTTTACGGACAGGACCTTTGATATGGTGCCGCCAATATTCACAGACTGACTACGTTCACTTAGGTACGACTTAAACCAATTTATTACAGAGGATGACATGTTCATCCTTTCTAGTTTCTTTAGTAAGATTTCATGATCAACACAATCAAATGCTTTACTGAGGTCTATAAACACACTGCCTGTAACTTGTCCATTCTCCATGGCCGCAAAACACTTGTTTGTTAAGTCATGTAGGGTGCTTTCAGTTGAGTGCAGGGGTTTAAATCCCGACTGGCAACTAGGAATCAGATTGTTTTCATCAAGATATCTATATACCGATGAGTGCACCCATCTTTCTAAAATCTTAGAGATAATTGGCAGTATAGAAATTGGACGATAGTTACCTGTACTACATTTATCTCCTCCCTTGTGAATTGGTGTTACTAAAGCATGTTTCCAATCTTTAGTGTATCGCTCACATCTTATAGACAGGTTAACAATATGAGTTAAAGATTTAATGATATAAGGTGAAGCAATTTTAATCATTTTAACACCAATTCCATCCGGACCTGTTGCTTTCCCAACCGACATGGATGATATTTGCTTTCGAACAAACTCTTCTGTAATGTTAGGTACTACGCAATCTTCATCAACAGAATCAAATATAGAGGCGTCAGTATTGTCATCTATTTCAAGTTCACGCAAAGGGTAATTTCCAGCAGTACGCTTGCCGATTGTTGAAAAGTGTTCATTTAATGTATCAGCAATGTCGGCGATATTGTCAATATTTTCCCCATTTGGGGAAGTAATTGAATTGGGTACAGTTTTTTGTTTCTTAGGGAGTACCTCCTTCAGAGTTTTCCACAGCATAGAAGAGTTGCTTTTATTTTCTTCTATGGCGGATGTGTAATAATTACTCTTTTTACTGCGGATTTTATTAGTAACATTGTTCCGCAGGTTTTTGTATGAATCCCAATGAATTTGTAAGCCTGTGTGCTTTGCAATTTTGTGTACACGATCGCGCTGCCGCATAAGTTTAAGAATTTCGCTATCGAGCCACGGTACTGAGGCACCCCGAATGCGTTTGGTTTTGACTGGCGCATGGAGGTTAATAATACTCATAAATATGGAGTACCATATAGACCATGCATTATCCACATCATAACAATCAAAAACATCTTGCCATGGTGCATTACGGAGATCGTCCGTAAATGCATCACTGTCTATATTTTTTAGACATTTTTTACATTTATACTTACATTAAGTTTGCCCAGTAACATTATCTTGTAGATTATGAAATAAAAGTATGAGTTTTTGATAACATGTGAGGTATATTTTGTTTTAAATGTTGCATTCTCATTTCCAAATCTATAAAGATAACTCGAAGTAGAATTACTTAGTTCATTAGGCAGCTAATTTAACTGTACTTGTCATCAAAATTACAGGAAAGGTTAAACAAGTGTGGCTAATATGCTGTATGATTTGAAAGGGTTTGAAAAAGTATTGTTATATTTACGGTTTATTTCGAAAAATTCTTTAAATAAATTGACATAAACCTTCTTAGAAAATGCATCACCTTTTGCAGCATGTATAAAATATTTGAATCCGCGCGGTGAGATCCGGCCGAATACGCGGCTACCTCTTGAGCCAGGTAAAAGCGCACGGCGTTTTGGAAGTTGAAGTACGACGTTTTAAATGATGAACCACGACGTTTTAAAAGTTGAAGTACGACGTTTTGAAAGCTGAACCACGACTTTTAAAAGTTGAACCACGACGCTGCCGGCTGTCCGTTTCAGAACACATGTAAAATCGCAAAAAATTGCGACATCGCACAAATCTGCGTACTGAGAAATTTTCGCAGAACTGGAAATCTAATATAAAAAAGGGGCCTTTTCAAAAATCTGCGCAGAAAATATTCGCCTTCACATAAATCTGTGCAGAAATCTACAATAAAATTTTCCACATCTCAGATATATGCTTAGATATATGCGATACATGTTTGTCATCGTTCAAGTTCGCGCAGAATGCGCGATATTGCAGAATCTGCGATGTGGGATGTCCTTTCAGGGCCAACATAGTGCCGGATTGGGAAAGCATCCGATTTGCGAATATGTTCGGTTTGCAAAAAGCATTCAAACTAGAAAAGCATCCGAATTAAAAAAGCATCTGAGTTTATAAAAAGCATCCGAGCTAGAACAGCATTCGAATTAAAAAAGCATTCGAGATTACAAAAGGCATCCGAACTAGAAAAGCATCCGAATTAAAAAAGCATCCGAATTAAGCATCCGAATTACGAATTCATCCGAATTAAAAAAGCATCGGAGTTTGCAAAAAGCATCCGAATAAGGAATACATCCGAATTAGGAAAGCATCCGAGTTGTAAAAACACGTCCGATCTTTTTGACACTGATTCTGCTTCATAAGCGGGCGGTAAAATTACAGGCATCTGAACAATATTAGTAACATCGGACTTATTACCAAACCCCGAAGTTATGAGCGGTGTCGGAGTACTGGACAGATCCCTTTAGGCACGAGAACAGGCAGTCCATCCAAGGGAACGACATCGGCAGGGCTCGCCGCCGGACCATCGGCAGCAACTGTGACAACAGTCGGTGTCGCCTCCGCAGCCTCTAGGCTTCGACTGTTAGGCCGTACGGTGTACACGTTTTTCTTTTCATCCCGTTTCGACCCCGTGGGTCTAAGAGAACTCTTTGGTTTTGGACATAGTTTTGTCTGGAGATTATGATTAAAAACAGTTCTCCACAAAAACGCCTGTCGAATTTGAGTAATTATCGACCAAAATCGGCACTAAATGATCAACAGCGACGGGGCATTTGTTCATGGTCGCATTACGCTAGCGTGTCACATTCGTTTGAAATTCATGCGCTCTGGTACCACGTGATCCGAATTCTCCAATCACAACTCAGGTCATAGGCCATTGTATCATTGCGAATCAAAACAATCATGGCGTCGCCCATGTCACGATCGTCGCGTGCCGAAGACTCTGTGATAAAACCAGTTGTTTTGTTCACTTAAAATAATGTTACAGCCGCGAAAATGACAACGAATTGGCAGAGAAGTTACTGAGCCTAGACCTGTGTGCTACTGCTACAACTGTCGTACGAGAATTGGTCGTAAAAACCAGCCAAACAGTCGTCACACTACGCATCGGGTTTACGCTAAAGTAAATGTTGCGTGTTAGTACCGCTGGATTATCTCGAACGTCTGACAATTTGCAATATGCCTGGCATGCAGCGGAGAAGCGTAAACGTGCGCGCAGAGACACTGTCGGAGAAAGCACGTTTGCCTTCCAAAACTCAGTCTCGGCCTTGTCGGGTTCGCTGTCATCATTGGGTCCCGTCACGGTATACTGTATTGCCGCCTAGATTAGTACTTTGTGTCAGTAGATGTATTATTGACAAGGAACCAAGCAAGAGGTTGAGTTACCCAATAATCTCGGACAGTCCAAAACAGTGAAGATGCAGGTAGGTCATGTACACATATAGGCTATAGTAAGGTCAAAATTAACGAATTAATCTGCTTCCCCAGCTTCCCAGATTGTGTCTATATCGAATTTTGAGAGGCTGTTTTACCTTAAAAATGTATGTTGAATAGACATACATGTAGACAAAATAAACCTAAAATTCATTTCTCTTACCTTGGCCCCGGAAAACCTGCTTCCAAAGTTCTGGTTATTACCAGATCTACCCCGATTTTGACAGCCCAGACAGGGGGTGGGGGTTGCACGGGGGTGGGGTTGGTTGAGGGATTGGTTGGGCGGGGGTTGGAAAATAACCCCTGCTTATATGCTTCAGTCCAGCTTCATCACCATTACCAAACGGCACGAATGATGACCCAAGTGGGGCTATATTGACCTTTTTTACATTTTTTTTCTCGTAACTGGTCGTTCAAAAATCCATTATTGATTGTATATTTCCCCCTCTTGTTTATCACCAGATTCAATTTTTATGCAGTTGCTAATCAAGAAACAAGCAGTGATGATGGCAGATCTCTAAAGAAGCATTTACTCAGATCCAGTGCCAGCCTACCATCTATAAGCCCCAATGTTCGAAGCACGTCCTACCAGCCATGTACATCATCTGCCAAATATCGCATGGGTTGTTAAAATTGTAACATTAATGTTCTAACTTCAGTGATTTTTGTATTTGTTCTAACGGAAAAGTTGAGAGAATTATGCTCGAACTGGTTATGATTGAACTGGTTGATGATATTTAAGACACGTCAGGAGCATTTCTTTTTGCTCTTTTAATTATTTTCATTTAACTGAATTTGTTTTCAACGCTCTTTTTAATTGAAAAGTGTAACCCAGTTTAAACTTATTGGAACTACACACAAACATCCATTATGGGGTATGAATATCCCCCTTTTTGAGAAAATATTGACTAATTGTACTAAAAATGGGCATTCACACAAATGTATTCAAATTGTGCATACAATTCACTCTTTCTGTCATTTCAAATGTTATTGCAACATTGACTTTAATCACAATAATTGTTCAGAGACAATTCAGTATGCCATTGATTACAGTATGCCCAGTAAGGTTAATTAATACAGATCAGTGTAAAATAAAACTGTAGAGCGAGTCGGGCACTATCACTCGTGGACCACAGCAACCAACATGTGGGTACATGGCCACAAATTGTGAACATTTATTTGTTAATCCTTAATTGTCATGTGATTCTGTTTATTTTATTGTCACTTTGCAATGTTATGTTTCATAAGTTAGCACAGAAGATTGAGTAGTGCTGACAAGAATATACATGTGATGACAAACAATAGATTTTGTGTGGATCTTATTTTTGATTTTTTTCATTATGTATTTAATTACAAGCTTGCCTTACATATGAAACCTATTAAATTGACCCCTTTAAACAAAACAGATGATTACCCATCCCCCCTCCCTCCAAAAATATTAATAATAATAATAATTGTTTCTTTTTAAATTATACAAAATAATGCAGATTGAATAAGCCATTTTATTTATTGATCAAATATCAAAAAACGTATTTAAATATATCAATCTAGGCACCTATCAAGCCAAAGGGAGTGATTTACAATTACATGTAGACAGGGGTAAAAAGTTATATTTGTCACAAAAAACGTTGATGTCTTGTGATGTACATGTGTTATACGGGGCAAGTTAGTTCGAGTCAATATACATTAAGTGGGGGAAAAAAGTATGGGGCGAAGTGGCTTTGGGGCAAAATTGTTATAAAAACTAGGCGAGAAAAACCAACTCGCCCCATGCTAGTTTCGCCCCATTACATTTTTAAAGTGAATAACTCAAGTTCGACTGGATATTTTTTGGAGAACTTTTAGCATAGTATTTTAAATAGCTACTAGAAACTATATATGCCTTCAAAAAGTAGACCCATGGGGGTCGAAACGAAACTCGTTTTCTAGGCATCTTTTCAGTTACACCATACGGCCTGTGGCTTTCTTCCCTCTGAAGCGTTTCCAGATCCAGATGCTTGGATTTAGGCATGTTGTCGGCGAGAATTGATGACGGTCGGCAACCCCCGAAATTGAACCACGACACGGGCTAGCAAACTTCCAACTTTGGAAACTGAGAATTGGGTACGGTCGACGAAATGGGAAGCACGACTAGGCCTATTCCTACTATGAACATTTAAAACTCCGAAAAACTTCGAAATTAATTACAAGAACAGATAATTACTCTGCTGAATAGCAATAGCAAACAAGCGTCCTCCTGGCTAAAACTGCTGCGACAAAGTGATCTTCTGACCAGTCGTCAAGATTATGGCTGTATACCAGGCCTTGTTTGTTTTAACCTCATGGCCATAAAACAGCGTCCCCATAACCCATTGACCTCCATGTAGCGTGGGAAAAGAGGCATTGGACGAGATCCCGCATACCCAGCTGTCTCGGGCTAAAGCTTTGATGGCTTAAAAGTGGTTATTCTCGATTTTATCTCCATATAATCTTGTAAACTTTTGCTAAAAAAAATCAGAGGGAAGAGGCCAGGAATCGCCTCAGTTTGCACCACAAAGCATATACTCCAACATAGGCCCCGGACCCCACACCGTAAATTTGGGGTGTGCCCCACATTTATCAATAAATGTATATTTAATATAAGATAGGGGAGCCTATATTATCTATTATAATCTCCATAATTCTCCATTTTATCTCCATATATTTATTTTAAATTTTTGCTAAAAAAAACTCAGAGGAAAGTGGCCAGAAATCGCTGGCTAGTAGATGTATTATTGACAAGGAACCAAGCAAGAGGTTGAGTTACCCGATAATCTCGGACAGGCCAAAACAGTAAAGATGCAGATAGGTCATGTACACGTAGAATTTCCAACACGTAT
The DNA here is from genome assembly GCA_037893245.1 of Crossaster papposus. Classification (NCBI taxonomy): domain Eukaryota; kingdom Metazoa; phylum Echinodermata; class Asteroidea; order Velatida; family Solasteridae; genus Crossaster; species Crossaster papposus. The sequence goes on from JBAIAA010000176.1 coordinate 326,672, forward strand.
AAGCTATATAGTAAGGTCAAAATTAACGATCTAAATTGCTTCCCCAACTTCCCAGATTGTGTCTATATATCGAATTTTGAGAGGCTGTTTTACCTTAAAAATGTATGTTGAATAGACATACATGTAGACAAAATAAACCTAAAAACATTATTTTTCTTACCTTGGCCCTGGAAAATTTGCTTCTGAAGTTCTGCTGGTTATTACCAGATCTACCCCGATTTTGACAGCACAGACAGGGGGTGGGGTTGCACGGGGGTGGGGTTGGTTGGGGGATTGGTTGCAAGGTTGGAAAATAACTCCTGCTTATGCTTCAGTCCAGCTTCATCACCATTACCAAACTTAACTGCACGAATGATGACCCAAGTGGGGCTATATTGACCTTTTTACATTTTTTTTCTCGTAGCATGTCGTTCAAAAATCCATTATTGATTGTATATTTTCCCCTCTTGTTTATCACCAGATTCAACATTTTTATGTAGTTGCTAATCAAGAAACAAGCAGTGATGATGGCAGATCTCTAAAGAAGCATTTACTCAGATCCAGTGCCAGCCTACCATCTATAAGCCCCAAAGTTCGAAGCACGTTCTACCACTACATCATCTGCCAAATATCGCATGGGTTGTTAAAATTGTAACATTAATGTTCTAACTTCAGTGATTTTTTTATTTGTTCTAACGGAAAAATTAAGAGAATTATGCTCGAACTGGTTATGATTGAACTGGTTGATGATATTTAAGACACCTCGGGAGCATTTCTTTTTGACACTTTAGTTAACTGAATTTGTTTTCAACGCTCTTTCTAATTGAAAAGTGTAACCCAGTTTATTATTGGAACTACATGTACACACCGAAATATCCATTATCCATTATTGACTAATTGTACTAAAAATGGGCATTCACACAAATTTATTCAAATTGTGCATACAATTCACCCTTTCTGTCATTTCAAATGTTAACATTGACTTTAATAACAATAATTGTTCAGAGACAATTCAGTATGCTATTGATTACAGTATGCCCAGTAAGGTTAATAGTCGGCAGGCCAACCCCGGGAAATATGCTTAAAAAACCTTTTGATGGCATTTTTTGTTCAAAGCTGGCAACCATGCTAGAAAGTATCACTATGGTCCAGGCTTTCAGAATCACTCGGTTGCCAAAATGGCATTTGACCTTGAAGGTCAAATTTAGGGGTCAAAAGGTCAAACGAGGTCAAATTTTCATTTTTTTAAAATTTTGTCTTGTATTTTCATATAACATCAGGTTTGGCACGAACAATTGAATATTCAATGAGTTATAAGGGTTTTAACTTCTAAAATAATAGGTAAATATTAAGCGATTTATGAATATAAATGATGTTTACTCATTTATGCTTTGGAATACGCATAATGTAAGATGCATTTATTTTAAAGTCACTTTTACCAAAAATTATCCTTGCTTCTTCATCAACAAGGCACCACAGTAGCTGGAAGCCACGTAATTGTCTAGTTTCTAAAGGTATGTATGACATTTAAGGTCACATTTCAAGGTCAAAAGGTCAAATTTTACTTTTATAATACATGTACCAAAGAAGAATTGACTTGTTCCTGTTGTTTTTTCTTGGTTAAGCAGGTAAGTATACAGCGCCAATGATGTGTTTTAAAGGATAAGCAGCTGTACATTTGAAGACAAAACACTTTCCATCGATTTAACCAATCACCAAATCACTTCTGTTCAAGCTTCATCCCTACCGTGTTCATGCATCCTTCAGCATCACAGCCACATGCAGGTGTACATGGTTGTCCCATCCTGTGGCAATGGCAAGCTTGTGTGCGGCACTTGCTTTTGCACCCACAAGTAACTATAGTTCCATACAGCTACTTGGAACAGATGGTTTCCGCTTATAACCGTCTGTCTCCTCAGGATCAGGAACAACTACGTCAGCCTTGTTTGCCTGCAGCCATACTTTTGCCTGGTAGTTCGCACGCGACATATGCAATTCCAGAGCGTCTATTGTTGGTGGCAACATTTCAAGTGCCTTCTTCCCTTTCTTGAAGAAGTCATGCCTAGCTATGTCAACACCTGAACTAGATTGTGTCCATTTGTAAAGCATACATACGACCTCCTCGAAATCGCTTAATGTCCCATCTCGGCCAACGCCATGCAACAGTTCCGGGTGTTGCAAGTAGACATTCCAGCATAATTTTTGCCATGGCCAGCGCGGAACGATGACACAGTATCAACCAGTTATAGCATGAAACCCAAGAACATTCTCCACAACCGCTGGAGGGAGGGTCTCGTTGATGATGACGTGAACTGGGAAACACTCTTGCTCCTATAATTGGACGTGCCACTCATCATCCACACTACTTTGTTGACTGTGTCATTGTGCGTTGCCAGTTTGCCACTGAGGAACTGTGCAAGGTCTTCCTTGTTTTCACCTAAGGCGATAAAGTTCTTCCATGCTTGGGGAAGTGGAAGATCATCCCGGTTGATCACCTTACGGATTGGTCTCGTTTGCCCAGCTCTTTTGCTTCGTGTAGTCGACTTGATCGATAGAGGTCTATATTGATCAAATACAACATCGATCCTGGACACTGTGCCACGGAACTGCTTCACCACAGTCTTCTCGAAGGTTTTGGCATAGTCACCAAACGTCTTGCACTTCGGTGGCTTCCCTAGGGACTGTATCAATGTATGACCATCTATTATGATACCGGTTTTTCCGAAGCAAAAGAGCTGGGAAAACGAGACCAATCCGTAAGGTGATCAACCGGGATGATCTTCCACTTCCCCAAGCATGGAAGAACTTCATCGCCTTAGGTGAAAACAATTAGGAAGATCTTGCACAGTTCCTCAGTGGCAAACTGGCAACGCACAATGACACAGTCAACGAAGTAGTAGTTGGTGGCAGCAAAACAAACGGATTGTCAACGACAAGGGGAGTCATCCCAACACTGAATGCAAACCACGAGCAGGCCGACACAAGGATCATCTTCCATGCCCTTAAAGCTATTGATGCAGGGTATGAAACTTGAAAGCATAGCCGTGACACAGATGTCCTGCTCTTGCTCCTTTACTTCACCAGGGAAAAACTCTGCCAGGTGTGGATGATGAGTGGCACGTCCAAGGAGCAAGAGTGTTTTCCAGTTCAGGTCATCATCAACGAGACCCTCCCTCCAGCGGTTGTGGAGAATGTTCTTGGGTTCCATGCCATAACTGGTTGTGTCATCGCTCGCTGGCCATGGCAAAAAATAATGCTGGAATGTATACTTGCAACACCCGGAACTGTTGCATGGCGTTGGCCGAGATGGGACATTAAGCGATGTCAAGGGGTTGGTATGTATGCTTTACAAATCGCCACTCTCTAGTTCAGGTGTTGACAGAGCTACGCATGACTTCTTCCAGAAAGGGAAGAAGGCACTTGAATGTTGCCACCAACAAGTGACGTTCTGGAATTGCATGTGTTGCGTGCGAACTACCAGGCACAAGTATGGCTGCAGGCAAACAAGGCTGACGTAGTTGTTCCTGATCCTTAGGAGACTGGAGGTTGGCAGGCAACTGACAGACGGTTAGAAGTGGTGTGGTTGCGGAAACCATCTGTTCCAAGTACTAAGTAGCTGTTTGGAACTATAGTTACTTGTGGTTGCAAAAGCAAGTGCCGCACACAAGCTTGCCATTGGCACAAGATGGGACAAACATATGTATACCTGCATGTGGCTGTGATGCTGAAGGATGCATGAACACGACAGGGGATGATGCTTGAACAGAAGTGATTTGGTGATGGGTTAGATCTATGGAAAATGATGTGTTATGTCTTCAAATGTACAGCTGCTTATCCTTTAAAACACATCATTGGCGCTGTATACTTACCTGCTTAACCAAGAAAAAACAACAGGAACAAGTCGAATCTTCTTTGGTATAAAAGTAAAATTTGACCTTTTGACCTTGCAATTTGACCTTGAATGTCATACATACCTTTTGAAACTAGACAATTATATGGCTTCCAGCCACTGTGGTGCCTTGTTGATGAAGAAGCAAGGATAATTTCTGGTAAAAGTAACTTTAAAATGAATGCATCTTACATTATGCGTATTCCAAAGCATAAATGAGTAAAAAGCATTTATATTCATAAATCGCTTAATATTTACCTATTATTTTAGAAGTTAAAACCCTTATAACTCATTAAATATTCAATTGTTCGTGCCAAACTTGATGTTATATGAAAGTAGAAGACAAAATAAAAACAATTGAAAGTTTGACCTTTTGACCCCCAAATTTGACCTTCAAGGTCAAATGGCATTTTGGCAACCGAGTGATTCTGAAAGCCTGGACCATAGTGATACTTTCTAGCATGGTTGCCAGCTTTGAACAAAAAATGCCATCAACATTTTTTTGGAGGGTCTTGGCCTGCCGACTATAATACAGATCCATTGTAAAATAAAGCTGTATGGTGGGTCAGGCACTATCACTGACTGGTGGACCACAGCAACCAACATGTGGGTACAGGGCCACAAATTGTGAACATTTATTTGTTAATCCTCAATTGTCATGTGATTCTGTTTATTTTAATGTCACTTTGCAATGTTATGTTCCATAAGTGAGCACAGAAGATTGTGTAGTGCTGACATGATATAAAGACAAACAATAGATTTTGTGTGGATCTTATTTTTTTCATTATGTATTTCATTACAAGCTTGCCTTACATATGAAACCTATTAAATTGACCCTTTTAAACAAAACCGCGGATTACCCATCCCCCCTCCCTCCAAAAATATTAATAATAATAATTTGTTCTTTTTAAATTATAAAATATAATGCAGATTGAATAAGCCATTTTATTTATCAATCAAATATCAAAAAACGTATTTAAATAGATCAATCTGGGCACCTATCAAGCCAAAGAGAGTGATTTACAATTACTTATAGACAGGGGTAAAGTTATATTTGTCACAAAAAACGTTGATGTCCTGTGATGTACATGTGTTATACGGGGCAAGTTGGTTGGGAAAAAAGTTTGGGGCGAAGTGGCTTTGGGGCAAAATTGTTATGAAAACTAGGCGAGAAAAACCAACTCGCCCCGTGCTAGTTTCGCCCTATTACATTTTTAAAGTGAATAACTCAAGTTCGACTGGATATTTTTTTGGGACTTTTAGCATAGTATTTAAAAAAGCTACTAGAAACTATATGTGCCTTTAAAAAGTAGACCCATGGGGGTTGAAACGAAACTTATTCTCTAGGCATCTTTTCAGTTACACCATACGGCCTAAGTCCATAGTTTGTGTGACTTAAAACAAAAATAAGCCCCACATAGAAGAAATAATCATAGAAGAACTAAAAAGACGATTTGGGTAGAATTTTCCCTTGAGTAATTCTCATGCATGATCTCGATTATTTTTATCTGAGTTTTAGAAAATACCTAACTCATAACTATTTATTTTTAATATATATTAAAAAAATGGGGACGAATAATCATAGTCCGGGAGCCCAGCCAGGTTTAATCATAATTTTGAGTGCAAAAGGTTTGAAGCGTGGGATATGTAGGGGTGACTGGGACAATGGGTTTTCCTAAATTTGGCGAGTGGTGCGTTGGGTGGGGGAGCCCCTGATAGACCCCCTAAAATTCGATTTAATCATAATCTTGAGTGCAAACATAATTTCTTTATGAGTCGAACGTTTATCGTGTACTGAATAGGATTTGTATATTTAAGAACAATATAATTGGTGCTAAGTGCACTTAAGAAGGTCTTTAATTAGTGCTAATTACACGTTTAATCATAATTTTGAGTGCAAGGATAAAACAAGTGATAATGTGTAGCTGACACCTTGCTGGAGCAAAATCCGCCACTTAAGAAAGTTTCAAGTGGTGCCATCCCTAATTAAGAAAGGGTTAAGGGTCATCATAAGTCATTAAACACCAATAATTATAACGTTGAGTACAACTTGCATGTATGTGTATATCAACAGGTTATCATAGACCGATCACTGATCACAAGCTTAGGAATATGATATATAGTGCAAATTTCAACTAAGAAGGTCTTTAATTAGTGTTAATTACACGATTAATCACAATGTCAAGTGCCATAAAAACAAACACGTTTTAATGTGTACCTTACACTGTGGTAGAGCAAAGTGTGTCAATTATGAAAATTCCAAATTGTGTCATATACCTACTAAAGAAATTGTCAAAAGTCACAAGGATTCCGAATTATCGTAATAAAGTCGAGTTTTTTATGCATTCAATAACTTTGTGAATTAACAAACGCCTTGTCAGGGTCTGATACACTTTATGACATGAGCTCCAACAGGCCTTTTCTGCACAACCGCTGGACACTGTGTCTTGCAAATCGAGAAAGAAGGCTTGAAGTGGAAGATATCTGAAATCTGGCAGACGTTTACAAGTACGGGCACACGTTTTACCTTATGATTTATGGATGATGCAGCACGTACTAACGGGCCGAAAATATCCCGATGTGGGCTGGGTTCATTGCGAAATACTATGTTGACAACCGCCCCGAGCAGATTTATATATTTATTTTTTACACAAAAATACATAATATTTACAGATGTACAAGGATATTTACAGGAATACAAAACATTGATACTTAGATATGTGTGTACATTAACTTTAAGAAAAGTACTGTTTAAGGCCAATTCTGATTTATGGGAAAGGCAAAAACCCGCACACAAATGTTGTTGTTGTTTGGGGGGGAGGGGGGGGGGGGGGGGATTCCAATCCGGCTCCACATTATAGTGGCAACCAAGATATAACTATATATAGATCAGCGCAATTGCCATAATATCTAACGGATGACACAGCGGAGCTCAGATTTAAATGTGCTTAATGAGTCCAATGTTCGCAATTGTTCGGGCAGATTATTCCATTTGCACCACTCACAGCGAAACTTGTGGCGTAGCAATCTTTTTTGGCGAAAGGAACTTTCAGTGCCGTGTGGGTTAATTGCCTTGTTTCGCGAATAACTGTAATAGACAATGGGACGAAGTCACAAAATCCTTTCAGAAAGACACTTTCGTGATCCCCAACTTGGTACGTGATAACACTTACACAAATTGATCTTAAGGGCATACCTAACAACATTTGGGGTGTTCATTTTTGCAAGTGGCACTTTGGAGAGTTATTTCACGTTAAAAATTTGATGGGGCGAAAATAACATGGGGCGAGTTGGTTTTTCTCGCCTTGTTTTCATAACAAATTCGCCCTAAAGCCAGTTCGCCCCATACTTTTGTTCACCTAATATTGTTTTGACTCGAGCCAACTCGCCTCATATTATAGCATGTACATGACAGCAAAAAGTTGCTGGTGACAAATATGGACTATTTACCACCGTTTAATTGTAAATCACTCTCTTTGGGTTTATGGGTGCCCAGATTGGTCCATTTAAGTGTGTTATTAGATAATTGATTGATAAATAAAATGGCTTATATTCAATTTCAATCTGCAATATTTGTTATCTATTTGTGGGTGGGGGGAGGGGGGGGGGGGGGGGCAATCAGCTCAGTGTTTTGTTTAAAGGGGAATTTTAATGGGATTTCATGCAAAGCGAGCTTGTAATGAAATACATAATAATGAAATACATCAAAAGGCAAGATCCACACAATATCTATTGTTTGTTATTTTATTCTTGTCAGCACAAGTATATAAACTTCAGTACTCACTCATTTTTTTTATGGAACATAACATTTCAAAGTGACATTAAAATAAATAGAATCACATGAAAATTGAGAATTAACAAATAAATGTTCACAATTTGTGGCCCTGTAACCACGTTTTGGTTGCTGTGGTCCACGAGTGATAGTGTCCGCCCCAACCCTATAGTTTTACTTTACACTGAACCTGTAACAATACTGGGAAGCGGAATTGTTTGTGATTAAAGTCAATGTTGTAATAACATTTGAAATTACAGAAATGTTGAATTGTATGCACCATTTGCAAATAATAATTACATTTAAATTTGTGTAAATGCCTATTTGAGTGCCATTTTTTCTCAGTAAGAGGGATATTCATACTCCATAATGGATGTTTCAGTATGTAGTTCTAATAGGTTTCAAATAGATTACACTTTTCAATTAGAAAGAGCCTTGAAAATAGTTGCCCTCATTAGAACAGGGATAGTGGAAGTTAACTGCGTGAAAAGAATGAAAAGTGTCAGAAAAATGTTTCTGACTTGTCTTAAATATTTAGTCGTTTAGTACACATGTCAAAAACCAGTTCGAGCATAATTCTCTCAGCTTTTCCCTCTAAAATTAAGAATTATAACAATCACAAAATCACTGAAGTGAGCACATTAATGTTACAATATTCACAACCCATGCGATTTTTAGCAGATAATGCACATAGCCAGTAGGACATTCTTCTAATGTTGGGGCTTAGATGGTAGGCTGGCATTGGATCTGAGTAAACACAAGTCTTCTTTGAAGGTCTGTCATCATCACTGCTCGTCTCCTGATTAGCAACTGCATATAAGGTTACATCTAGATAGAAAACAGAAGGGAAAAATACAATCAATGATGGAAATTGGAAATGACTTGTTACAAGAAAATCAATTTAGTTTGTCACTTGTCCCTATTTTCTTTTCTTTTTAAAATGTTCTACAAAAAGGGGATAAAAGATAGGTGTATACATGTACTTAGCCAGAGCTGGCTTAATTTAAGTACACGTAATTTGACATAAACGAGATTCGACGAGCTACATGTATGTGTAGCCAAGTTGTCGTGAATCCAACAATTTCATTTATTAAATTAGCACGCGGAGTTGCTGTAGGCTGTGTCCGGATTACGTGGCTGCGGCTTGAATTTATGCACGAGTCTATGGTAGCAGCTACAACCACATCTTATAGACTCGTGCATAATGTTAAACTGCAACCAGAAGGCAAAAAAGCGGCCAACGTTCATGCTGAATATAGAAAAAAAAATGTGTGAAATAAGATATCCATTTTAAAAATGAATTGCAACCTCGAGTTGAATGACAATCGTTTGACTTTTTGTATTTGTATTATTACAGTTCTCTTCCTCTTTGGTCAATATCACATATGTTTTGTATGTGTTGTCGGTGTTGTGCGTGTTGTCGGATATTAGTATGACCCCGACAACATGCACAGCACCGACAACACATTCATTCCATAACATAATCTACATTGACAAATGACAAAAGAAAGAGGTACAGAACTATACCAACATAAAGCGTGTTCGAATGTGTGGCCCCGTATATAAGGTCAATATGCTTAACCGTCAATATCATAGTTAAGAGAATATGGCCCGTTGTCGATCATAGTTAAGAGAATATGGCCTGTTGTCGATCGTAGTTAAGAGAATATGGCCTGTTGTCGTAAATGTCATTTAAGAGCATCAAAATCTTTTTCGGAACCGCAAACAAACACTGAGGTGTCTAAGGTGCTAAAGTGGAGGAAGGATCATGCGCATTAATTCATTCTACAACAGACAACAAATATCATGCCGGGCTAGGCCTGAACGTTACTGCAGTGCAACACCTACCGGTTCCAAATATTTCCCTTTGTCGTTTATTTTGGACAGCTGTGACTTGCTCTATCTTATTGATGTCCGTAAACCGGGCGTAGCAAGATCGATGAAATGATGAAATCCAACATGTTTCGGTGTTCCGCCTGCCGATGCTAAACACATCCGCTCTCTGCAACGCGGAGTCATGTTTGGCCAGTAATTCGCTCGCTATATCTGACTGTTTTCCCTTCAAACTCTTCCATTTGTCAACAAACTCGAGGGAGCGAGACCAGCTTTGAATAGAAAAAGGTGAAAGTACCCTGCCTTTGGCTCCAGAATCACAGTGCAAAATGCACGTAAATAAAGGCTCGGCGTCGTCTTCAGAAGCCGCCATGTTGGATTGCTGTACACCGGGTCAGAAACTGTGCGTAACGAGAGCGCTGATTGGATGCCGACGAAGACTCATAACACAGTATTTCCGATTGGTCACAATTTAGGTTTAGTCACGTGAGTGTCGTTTTGTATATGAAACTGTGTTTCAGTTTTGGCTTCAATTATGCAGTTTGGCAATAACGCTGGAGCCTAAACGGTCCAAAGCCTAGGTTCAAGTAACGGCAAGTTTTGTAAAAAAAAAAAAAATCGGTCCATATTTTCGCCATAAATACACCAAAAGTGCCACTTTTGCAAAAATGAACAGTCATTTTTGTATTTAGCAACAACAACTTGAATGAACTTTGACGTTTTCATTTTGTACCAAATTGGGGATCACGAACGAACACAATAATCGCACTCGTCCCATGGTCTACGAGTCCGAGTCACGAAAAATAGGCCGTATGGTGTAACTGAAAAGATGCCTAGAAAACGAGTTTCGTTTCGACCCCCATGGGTCTACTTTTTGAAGGCATATATAGTTTCTAGTAGCTATTTAAAATACTATGCTAAAAGTTCTCCAAAAAATATCCAGTCGAACTTGAGTTATTCACTTTAAAAATGTAATGGGGCGAAACTAGCATGGGGCGAGTTGGTTTTTCTCGCCTAGTTTTCATAACAATTTTGCCCCAAAGCCACAACGCCCCATACTTGTTTTCCCCCACTTAATGTATATTGACTCAAACTAACTTGCCCCGTATAACACATGTACATCACAAGACATCAACGTTTTTTGTGACAAATATAACTTTTTACCCCTGTCTACATGTAATTGTAAATCACTCCCTTTGGCTTAGATTAGGTGCCTAGATTGATCAATAAATAAAATGGCTTATTCAATCTGCATTATTTTGTATAATTTAAAAAGAAACAATTGTTATTATTATTAATATTTTTGGAGGGAGGGGGGATGGGTAATCATCTGTTTTGTTTAAAGGGGTCAATTTAATAGGTTTCATATGTAACTAGGCAAGCTTGTAATTAAATACATAATGAAAAAAATCAAAAATAAGATCCACACAAAATCTATTGTTTGTCATTACATGTATATTCTTGTCAGCACTACACAATCTTCTGTGCTAACTTATGAAACATAACATTGCAAAGTGACAATAAAATAAACAGAATCACATGACAATTAAGGATTAACAAATAAATGTTCACAATTTTGTGGCCATGTACCCACATGTTGGTTGCTGTGGTCCACGAGTGATAGTGCCTGACTCGCTCTACAGTTTTATTTTACACTGATCTGTATTAACCTTACTGGGCATACTGTAATCAATGGCATACTGAATTGTCTCTGAACAATTATTGTGATTAAAGTCAATGTTGCAATAACATTTGAAATGACAGAAAGAGTGAATTGTATGCACAATTTGAATACATTTGTGTGAATGCCCATTTTTAGTACAATTAGTCAATATTTTCTCAAAAAGGGGGATATTCATACCCCATAATGGATGTTTGTGTGTAGTTCCAATAAGTTTAAACTGGGTTACACTTTTCAATTAGAAAGAGCGTTGAAAACAAATTCAGTTAAATGAAAATAATTAAAAGTGTCAACAAGAAATGCTCCTGACGCGTCTTAAATATCATCAACCAGTTCAATCATAACCAGTTCGAGCATAATTCTCTCAACTTTTCCGTTAGAACAAATACAAAAATCACTGAAGTTAAAACATTAATGTTACAATTTTAACAACCCATGCGATATTTGGCAGATGATGTACATGGCTGGTAGGACGTGCTTCGAACTTTGGGGCTTATAGATGGTAGGCTGGCACTGGATCTGAGTAAATGCTTCTTTGGAGATCTGCCATCATCAGTGCTTGTTTCTTGATTAGCAACTGCATAAAAAAAGGTTGAATCTGGTGATAAACAAGAGGGGGAAATATACAATCAATAATGGATTTTTGAACGACCTGTTACGAGAGAAAAAATGTAAAAAAGGTCAATATAGCCCCACTTGGGTCATCATTTGTGCAGTTTGGTAATGGTGATGAAGCTGGACTGAAGCATATGCAGGGGTTATTTTCCAACCCCCGCCCAACCAATCCCCCAACCAACCCCACCCCCGTGCAACCCCCACCCCCTGTCTGGGCTGTCAAAATCGGGGTAGATCTGGTAATAACCAGAACTTTGGAAGCAGATTTTCCGGGGCCAAGGTAAGAGAAATGGATTTTAGGTTTATTTTGTCTACATGTATGTCTATTCAACATACATTTTTAAGGTAAAACAGCCTCTCAAAATTCGATATAGACACAATTTGGGAAGCTGGGGAAGCAGATTAATTCGTTAATTTTGACCTTACTATAGCCTATATGTGTACATGACCTACCTGCATCTTCACTGTTTTGGACTGTCCGAGATTATTGGGTAACTCAACCTCTTGCTTGGTTCCTTGTCAATAATACATCTACTGACACAAAGTACTAATCTAGGCGGCAATACAGTATACCGTGACGGGACCCAATGATGACAGCGAACCCGACAAGGCCGAGACTGAGTTTTGGAAGGCAAACGTGCTTTCTCCGACAGTGTCTCTGCGCGCACGTTTACGCTTCTCCGCTGCATGCCAGGCATATTGCAAATTGTCAGACGTTCGAGATAATCCAGCGGTACTAACACGCAACATTTACTTTAGCGTAAACCCGATGCGTAGTGTGACGACTGTTTGGCTGGTTTTCACGACCAATTCTCGTACGACAGTTGTAGCAGTAGCACACAGGTCTAGGCTCAGCAACTTCTCTGCCAATTCGTTGTCATTTTCGCGGCTGTAACATTATTTTAAGTGAACAAAACAACTGGTTTTATCACAGAGTCTTCGGCACGCGACGATCGTGACATGGGCGACGCCATGATTGTTTTGATTCGCAATGATACAATGGCCTATGACCTGAGTTGTGATTGGAGAATTCGGATCACGTGGTACCAGAGCGCATGAATTTCAAACGAATGTGACACGCTAGCGTAATGCGACCATGAACAAATGCCCCGTCGCTGTTGATCATTTAGTGCCGATTTTGGTCGATAATTACTCAAATTCGACAGGCGTTTTTGTGGAGAACTGTTTTTAATCATAATCTCCAGACAAAACTATGTCCAAAACCAAAGAGTTCTCTTAGACCCACGGGGTCGAAGCGGGATGAAAAGAAAAACGTGTACACCGTACGGCCTAAAATGGGACTCGAGTCGGACTCGAGTCCGAGTCCGAGTCACGAGTCATACAACTCTGCAGATCAGAGATGATCAGAGTTGCTAAGCAGAAAATACTGCTTAGCACATTTCTTTGCTTAGCAAACATTTACAGAATGCCAGTCAATAGCCTACACATTGCATACGAATTTCCCTGGTAACTGTTTTTTCTAAGCAACTTTGTTCTGTACTAATAAGCAGAATGTTGTGCTTAGCAGCTCTCTGAAATTGGCCCCAGTGCTGTAGTAATACAAACATACCTTTTTTTTGTTCCTTTCCTTGTTCTGTATTTAGGAAAACCTGCGGCACTTGAGGATGAGACAAACCCTGATTGGGCACCAACTCAAAAATGGGTCACAATCATCAAGCACTGGCCAAGGAAACAGTTGAATGCAGTCAGAAACGCCACGAAAGAGCTGCGAGACGGGATATCCACAAGTTGGAATCACTTGCTGTGGAGGGACTTTTGGATCTTCATGCTGACAAACAAGATGATAACTCCCCACAGACTGCTACAGAAACACAAACTGACATTCTAACAAATGAAATAGGAACGCAAACATCCATGTGCAAAGCAGACATTGAAGTGTTGGAAGCACAAGCAAGTAATGACAATGCTGATGTAGCCAAGGCAAGACAGGAGGCTCAGCAAGTTAAACTGACTGAAGATAGCTTTGTTGGGGACGACAAGAAGACCAAGTTCTACACGGGGCTTCCAACATTTGCCATCCTTATAGTAGTTTTCAACTATGTGAAAAGTAAATTGCCAAAAAGACATTCGCTAACAAAGTTTCAGCAACTTTTGATTGTCTTGATGAAACTCAGACTGGCAGTTCCACACGAAGATTTGGCTTATCGATTTCTTGTGAGTGAAGCAACGATATCCCGTGTCTTCAATACTGGCATCAATGCACTGTATAGTCTCACTCGTCTCATTGTCTGGCCAGATAGGGAGGTTTTGTGGAAGACGATGCCCATGCAGTTTCGGAGAACATTTGACAAGCGGGTAGCAGTTATCATTGACTGTTTTGAAGTTTTTTGCAACAGACCAACTAGCCAAGAAGCAAGGGCCCAAACATGGTCAAATTATAAGCATCACAACACTGTAAAAATTTTAATAGGTATCACGCCCCGTGGAGTAATTTCATTTTTGTCTGCAGCCTGGGGGAGGGAGGGGAACTGACAAGACGATAACTTTGGAGTCAAATTTATTTGAGCATCTGTTGCCGCATGACATTATCCTGGCAGATAGAGGTTTTGATATTCAAGATGATGCAGGGTTTTATGGTTGTCAGGTAGAAATACCTGCCTTTACCAAAGGTAAACCTCAACTCTCTCCTCTTGATGTGGAAAAGACAAGAGATATAGTACATCTTCGGATCCATGTTGAGAGAGTCATAGGCGGGCTGAGGCAAAAATACACTATATTAAACCACACAGTACCTCTTGAGTTGATGGTAACAGGTAAAGACAACCCAGTGCCCAAAATTGATAAAATTGCAAGAATATGTTGTGCACTTTTCAACCTGAGTGAACCTGTGGTTTCTGATTAATTCTGAACAAAGTATCTTCCTGTCCAGCAATTTCATTGATCCATAAAGAATGCCTCATCCAGTCACCATCTTAACAAATTTGTTTTCACTGAGGATTTAGGGGAAACTCACAATAACCCCTTGGAAGCATTTAAAGGGTTTTCTTTTTGGTTTTCTTGTGAACTTGCTGTCCAAAGTAACTCAAAATTGGGTAACATTTAAAGATGAAGATGCTTTTAACAAACAGGAATTTGACAATAAAAAAAAAAAACAAGTACACTAATGAATTCAAGATTGGTATCTCAATTTGTTTAATGCTCAATGTCTTTAATAAATACCCTTTTCATAAATACCCTTTTCATGATAAATACCCTTTTCATAAATACCCTTTACATAAATACCCTTTTCATAAATGTCGACAGGTGTAGAACTGATTCGTTTAAGATAACCGTTGAGTAAATCGCAAGCACAGTCTATAGGAAGCAAGTACAACGTAACAACAATGCCTCTGTTACAGTTCAGCTTGGTACCTTATGATTTATGGAATTGCAATGCTGTAAGCTACATTGTATCATACAATGTAGATTACAGCATTGCAATTCTATAAATCATTTGTATGAATACAAATTTCAATGTTTGTTTTTTTGTATTCACTTTTTCACAGATTTTTTTTTGGAAGTTGTGCTCAACTTTCGGCAGTCGGGGCAGAACCAAGATTTAGGAGCCTTGTACGGGTCTTTCAATTTCAAGCACTTTAAGTGAAACCACTTGACTTGACACTTTAAATTCTTACATTCAATCATATGGCCATCTGGTCGTTGCTTGCAGCAGCACCACGTTGCCTCTGCAAACTCAACTTCTGTTATATCATACTCATTACTATCTGGAGGGGGTCTTGTCAAGTATTTACCAACAAGTTCTGGTAACACAGCAACCCTGAAGAAGTGATTGGCACAAACAACAGCTTCTTTCTAGAAAGCATCATCACCTTCGAGTCGCTCAATATGCACAATACGACCTGCCAGAAATAAAAATTTGAGCTTGTACTTGATAATAGTACTGATGCGTTTTGGAAAGTTGAAGCCTGCCATTCACTTCTTCAAGACAGAATCTTTTATCTTCTGCAGCTTCTTTCAACATTTTATCTCGTTTACAGAAAGGACATTTTATTTCACAGACTCCACCCCCACAACAAGTACAGTAAACAACTCCATCGGGTGTTGCACCTAGGTTTGGGTACTTGGGGTTAATGATTAATCCCGAGTCAGTAACACTGAAATTTGTGTGTTCTTTTTTCATTTTATCTTTGTAAACATTGCGTGCATGTTCCTCATGTGAACACCCCCATTTTGTTGCTTCTGTACTGAACTTGTTGATTTCTGGGTAACAAACTGATTTTATCAAACTAACTGATGGTGCTCCATGGTCTGTTCTACATACTGCTTTCATTTTTGAAGCTGTGACTCTTCCCGCTCTGTATCTAAACCATAGAGAGGACTTGGCTTGTTTGCGTGTGGAAGCCTCAACATTCTTGGCAGCTTCAACACTAACTACACAGTTTATGTCTTCACATTTTTTCAATAGTTCTATGTAGGTTAGCGCAAATGCAGAAGAATCAATTAAATCTGGGAGTATTGGTGGAAAATCTTTTACAACTTCTGTAGGGATGAATGCATCAGCATATTCATTCACACAACTTAGCACTGCAGATTTTGTGCCTGACACTGAAAGTCCATGCAACAGTTCCATGAGTTCACTGTCACTTGTGAGGGAAGCTCCTGAAGTTGATGCTGAGGAGATAGTAGCACCCTTCTGGCAGTTAACTTTTTCATCTGCATAACCTTTAACAGTTTCATCCAGTTTGTGTTTCTTTTTAGCAGCTGACGAGGAGACAGAAGCACCCTTTTGACAGTTAACGTCATCTGCATGATGTGCATCACCATCAATAGCTTCATCCAATTTTCGTTTCCTTTTTGCAGCTGAAGCAAACTCAACTTGACTCACAGGTGCAGCTGTTACTGTCTTTTTCGTTGGCTCCATCCAATAAGCTTTGACTTGTGTCACAGTCTTCTTTTCCCGTATACGTATTCCAGCATCAATACCAAACAGGAGTGTTGCTATGTGTGAGCAGACCTCACCAAGTCCCGCTTTACAGTTACAGTGAGCACTGTGAACGCTGTTGTCACTGGCTATCACCCAAGGCAATAACGGTTCCTTCCTAATTGACTGAGAGTGCATCACCTGTATAACATCAAAGACAAACAAATATATAAGGACAAGTAAGTTAGCAATAACAAAACAAACATTAAGGTAATTAGGCCAAGTAAAAACAATGTATTTTGCTTTTCATCTTTGCCCCAGGCCAGAACACTGTATAGCAATAATATTTTTACTCTAGTAGGATAGCTAATAAAATGCTGGCATTGTGTGACAGTCATTTTAAACTGAACAGTTGGTGAACATTTGTTATTTACTTGGCGGTCATCTTGGAAAATAATACTGTTTTAATATTATCCTCATTTTGGAAAAACCCGGACGATCAACTGACGTAGTCGTAGAGGAAAAGTGATGGTAATTTGGGAATAATAAATTAAAAAAAACAATAAAAAAATTCTACTTTTAGTACACTGTACTATAGTATTAAAGTGAGTAGAGTTTGAAGATGCATGTGTACTGTTATTAACGTTGACAAATAGTTAATTGTACTAAAAACTCTCCGAGTTTGAGACAGCTTAGTTGGGCCTACCTTTCCTGAAACAATTCTTAGTTGCGGCTTTTTGGTCGGAACATGAACACCCACATCAAACAGCCAGCCATTGGCGAAGTAGTTGTAAGCTTCCGACGACTTGTACGCTTGGAAGTTTTTAGCTGTGTAGGGACTGGGTGTGGAAATTAAGTACGCCATGATGTCCACTGAATTCAATTGTGGTAGATTATCGATGTCGTGTGAAATATCCGATTCTGGTACTAAATACGGGTCCTTTCCTACCGAAACTGTTTTGTTTATATATCTAGCCCGTTCATCTGTTCCAAGACCGCAAACATAGTCCGATAAATCGATTCGGAGGGTCTCTGATCCGTTCGACGAACCCGGATCCATTATCAGATTATTGTTGCATGCACGGTTCGCGTGCTGCGCTGCATGTACGTACTGAGCTAGCTGCACGAACGACGTATTGTTTGTCCTCCAGGTCGGCGTTGCATGGCAACACACGTTTGACCCCGGCTAATGTGAAAGCGCCCTATTATATTAATGTTGGAGGAGCTACACGTACGTTAGCCTTTAAACAAGGCCACATGTCTGATAGAGGCCGAGCGACTAAAAAGAGACTAATCGCGAAAACCTGAGTGAACGCCAGTGCGAATTGCCCAGACAAGTGGCCTTTATCAATCTGGTTTGGATTTCTTATGTTAACCTTTGTTTCCAACTGGAATCGCTACCGAAATGGTAGCGTCCAATCAGCGAACGTATCTCTGCGTGACGTCAGCTTATATTTGAGTTGGACTAGTTCATTTTACAAACAGGGAATGTCCAATCATGTCACTTACAATATTTAGCTCAAATCATTAGTTGCTTCCTAATTTATTGCAATTTTGCATGTAAAATAGATTTAAATGTGATATCTTGTATTTAGCATTTATTATATTCAACTCAGAAGCAACATTTATTTACGTTTTTTTACCTTTTCTTACATGCTTTGATATTGAACGAATCACGAACGAAACAAACTGGGAGATCGCCGTTCTGATTGGGCGTATTGGCATGCTAATATGTATCTATGAATAATTCATGTCGAGCAGTGAAACCTACATTGCAAAAGGCCTCGTGACATTGATCGTCACTCGGTCGCGCGTTCACCCCAGGTATCTAGACTCATCTCAGCCGCTTAGCCAGAGTCACGAGGCCTTGTCAAAAGGCTACACGTACGTTAATGTGAAGTCATCAGCGTACATACATAAGTTTCAGTTTGGGGCAATACAAAATGGAAGATCGCTAGTATAAACAATGAATAAAAGTGGACCCAGTATCGACCCCTGCGGAACACCAGTGTTTACGGACAGGACTTTTGATATGGTGCCGCCAATATTAACAGACTGACTACGATCACTTATAGGTACGACTTAAACCAATTAATTACAGAAGATGACATGTTCATCCTTTCTAGTTTCTTTAGTAAGATTTCATGATCAACACAATCAAATGCTTTACTAAGATCTATAAACACACTGCCTGTAACTTGTCCATTCTCCATGGCCGCAAAACACTTGTTAAGTCGTGAATGGTGCATTCAGTTGAGTGCAGGGGTCTAAATCCCGACTGGCTACTAGGAATCAGATTGTTTTCATCAATGTAGGCCTATCTATATACCGATGAGTGCGCCCATCTTTCTAAAATCTTAGAGATAATTGGCAGGATAGAAATAGGCCGATAGTTACCTGTACTACATTTATCTCCTTGTTCTGGATCCATCTATCCAATAAGTTTATTTGCGCCCTCTATTGTCAAGCTCATTCTCAGAACCACGCTTTCACAAAATGCTGGCGAAAGTTAACGTCTGAATTTTTTACATTTTTGTGACTAATAGCTCATTCCCAATCTACTGCCTTCTCAGTTAACGCCTGCGAGAAGCATTGCCTGTAAGTTAAATACTTTTCTTGTCTCGTTTTTGGACATAAAAAGTGTTTTACACACACAGAAAAAAATACACAGGTTGTGTAAAATTTTACATAATTGCAATGTGCTATACGAACCTGCTAATAGTTAGGTAAACATTTACATAACAGGTGTTAGGTAAGATTTTTCATAGAAGTTTGGTAAAAGTTTACTTCGAAAATAGGTACATAAAGTTACCTAATATCTAGGTAAAAATAATTATGTAAAATTGTACAAACTCTAATGGTAAAAAAATACATAGTTTTAAGGTAGAATGACTGGGATTTTACATTGTTGTTAAGTTGTTTCACCATGTAAACATTTTACTAAATGTTCGGGTAATTTAGTTTTTACTTAGAAAAGGTAAATTTTTACCGTTTCACCATGTTAACAATTTACAAAATCTTCAGGTAAATGTTTATTCATAAAAAAAATAAAAATATTCATAAAAGTAAACGACAAATGAACAAGAACATTGTCAATATAACTAATTTTATTATCAATTTCTGATTGGTAAAATTAACATTATACAAGTAATCACATCTCACATTTTGGCAATCTTTAAATTAACATGTACTTCAAACAGTACTGTTTGTTCATAAAATATTAGGTGTTTATTTGTGTACAGCAACAGTATAAGAGCAACAATTATTGGTTAAAATGTGTAACACAAAACTAGGTCAATAAAACTTGCCCGAGTTAAAAACCCAAATATCTTTAAACCATCTTATCGCCGAGTAAGACTATTTTATACCATGTATTACCAGTATGTCTTTGTACAACAAATGATATACATGTATGTACCTCCAGCTCTATGTGAATAAAACAAATCTAACTTTTTTGGTGGGGATATAAAACAAAAGGCATTGGTCAATTACAATAATTATGTCAGTGAGATGCACTTTTTAATACTGGCTCTTCACCTAAGCAGTATTAGTAAGCACTGCATGGTCAGTGTTGTCTGAGAATTAGAAAAAACAAATTTGCCAGCTTGCTCGGGTGGGCCTCGGACAACACTGAGCATGCAGTGATTATTAATACGACATCGGTGAAGGGTAAAACTGAATAATAAAATATTTTAAGACTCTTGAAAACCTTCCAGAAATTATGAAATTTATGACCCTAAGATTATAAATACGCAATCTGGTTAAAATTCAGTTCAAATGTGTTTTTTTCTGGTTTGAATATTAATAAAGACTTACAATTTCCAGATCTTTACAATTAACAATTCTAAAGGTTACGTTGTAATTTTACTGGCCATTGTTCACTTTCAGGTGTGAAATCGGCAAACTTTCAGAGTTTGCACTGCACATATATTTACTGATTACTTTGTTATGGTTATTAACTGAACTCTTTAAAAACTTATTATGGGTTCACATTTTGCTGGAGCAGAAATCTCTGAAATCTCTTATTGTGCTGCTCTTCACATTGCCTTTTATGCCGTACACAACCGATTGTAGGAATTCCCACGCCCCACAGCAACTATCTTGATATTGTAGGTCGCAGACAAAGTACGACTTAAAGCACACATCCAGTGCTTTCAGAAGCGACGGCTGCTGCATGGCCCTCCTCTCCATTATAACGAATGCTTGCTGGGGTGACAGCGAAGTTCCCCCAAGGGCCAGGATGTATGGCTGAGAATGGGACTTGTGATCAATTTCCTTTAGATATTGGTCCAAACTCATGTTTTCCTGAGGAAGAAAATACCAAAATATACCAATATATAAACCAGGATGTTTCTCGAACCATGTCTCACCTGCTTTCACAATTACCTTATTTTACAACTTGACCTCAAATGATCTTTGAACTCAGTATGTGACCTTTAATATCACCATCACATATAAGTTTCCATATCTATGACCAAAGTTTGATTGCAATAGGAATTCATTTTTAAATGAGACTAATTTTACAACTTGACCTCAGTATTGAACTTTGACACGACCATCATAATGGTAGCAGTATTGCATGCAAGTCCTAAGATTGATTGAAATTGGACTTCAACTTTGTATATTGGAATTGGACAAATTTTTCAAAACTGTAACCAAAATGACATATGCAATATACATACATATACAAACTACATACTACGTACAGAAATAGCGATTGCATGTAGTCTTTCTGAATTCATTCAGACGAGGCAAACCAAATTTTAAGGTAATTATTGTTTGTGGCTGGTATTCAGCTGGATTTTGCTTTAACATGAAGAGCACAGCGAGTTTTGGCTGGTAATCTGTTTCTACTGAGCAAGACTTTTTGGAGCTAATTTGTTTTGTTTGCTTACATGTTTCATGCAATTCGCCCCCGGTCAAAATCAGCACTAGCATTCGACAAAAAAAGTGGGGAGCGTGCAGATGTCAACCAAAAAATATGTTTAACAATGCCGCTAAACAAGAAACAAGAAACAAGAAAAAAAGAGTGCAAAGTTGTGTGCAAGACAATTAAGCATTAATGTCACTGCTTTCAATTAATGTTTGAGTTGTCCCATCATTAATACACATGGCATGTGATGAAACAGACTGTGTTTGCCAACTAATGTATTATACATGTAGTCAAATGACAGAGTCTTGAATGTGATGCTATATTCGAGTTACTAATTTGAGAGTGTGAACCCCCTTGTTAAATTGAAAGAGTTTTGCAACTTACACCCTTGAAGTCCATGAATGCCCCAGAAGACTCACTGAAGCTGATGCGGCCTCCTTTCCCCTTCCTTCTTCCAGTAAAAAGAAGTGGCAGGATGCCTATGGCCAAGTTCTTCCTTTGTTCTAGATATCAAGGATATAACAAGGCTCAGTACAAAATTCAAACCCATTTAATTATGTTATGTTTCCAATGAGTTAAATAACACCAGTTTAGGCAATTTCTCAAACAGTGTATAAAAGGGACAACTCATCTACACAATTTGGTTTCCTTTACATGTACATTTTTCTTTGGGATCATCAAAATGTATACATCTCCTTATAAATAAATTTCATTATGCACGTTCAAAAAACAATTACTCTGCAACAGTTTTGACAAAATTAAAGTAATTAAATTTACCTGCTGTAAGGTTCTCCAGATCAGTTTCTTCCTCAAACATCTGTGATGGACACGCCTTGGGACAATATGCCAGCAGATGTTTTCCGATAGCTTAGACCATTTGCTGTATAGGTTGTTTGCAGCATCAGGGTGCAGTATCTCAAAGTCCTGCTCAATCTGTACAAAAATGTTGAACATTCAAAATTCATTTGGATAGGGTAGAATGCTATAGGTGTGATTTTATAAGTTATTTTGCGATCGCGTGTAGAACACAGAAAATGTATTGCGTATTATGTTGGACACAGACAATATATTTTCTATGTTGAACGTGCGCAATGACAAATTTATCTTCAAGGAATTATTGCAAGCTCGCTTATTACGCATGCATGTTGCACAAATAGCACAACATGCCGAGTGCGATGGACCTTGGCCGTGCTACAATGTTTTGCGTAATACCATGTTCCATATTAGACTGAGTATAGTGCTACAGTGCTCAGCATTCATAAGGCCGGCTTCAGGTCAACCAGTGATTTGCTTGCGCCACAACTGAGCTAGCCTAGCTTGGTCGATGGTACGAAGCCAACACGGCGACAGCATGCCGCTAAAATATGCAAATTAGATGGCCGAGAACAATTTACACTACATGTATATTGATGAATGCCTTAACTGTGACACTAGGCCTACTTGAAGATACATTTGTTTAATCCACTTGATAAAACACAGAAAATGTAGTGTCTGTGTTTCATAAGCCACCCAACTTTCGGCCTTGAGAAACAGACACAGTACATTTTTCTGTGTTCCATGAGTACAAGTTCTTACCTTTAAATTTAATGCAGGGACAAACCTTACCCCACTTTTCTATTTCATTTTGGAGAGGGTCAAACACAAATATATATACAACATACTAACCATTCCTGGATCGAGCAAGCGTGGATATTCTTGCAGAATGTCATTCACAGATTTCTCTAGCCCTTCTTGTATCCACTCCATCCTGTACTGTGCAGTTTTGCTCATGTAGTACTTGACCTTCGCTGAATCATCTTTCCATGTGTTAGCTTTCATCCACTCAATTTTATCTGTTGGTTCTATAATGCCTGTTTGAAAAAATAAAATAAAATAAACACAATTAAACAATTTTCAGACCCAACGTGCAATGTGCAGTTATTAAATTAAATATTAAGTGTTGTTCTTCACCAACGTATAAACACTTTGCTCAGTTTGTCGTCGGAATCCCCCACCACCCTCCGCCAAGAATGTGAGAAAAACAACTTTCACTGGAGAGAATATAATCTTTTTGTTTGTTTACGTTGGTGTATTGAAGTGTATATTTACTGTCGGCAGGATTTCCATTTACAGTATTTACTTTGAATTTACATTGCCCTGGTGCAAATTCCATTTTATGGAATGGGTTAGTTACTTTATTTCCTCAGGTCATTTTTACTCAGAAACACTTCAACAAAGAAATTGACCAGTGTAGCCGAGCTTGAGCCTAGCCATTCCGGTACGCTTACAAATTGGGCTATCCAGCCAGCCCTAGTATGTTGGCAATTGCCAAAATTAGTCAATATCTTTGTTCAAGGGCCCCTAGTATGCCATACATACAGGAACACGCCTAACGTCATGACACAGACGTATAGGCAATGGCAAACAGGGAACACTCAGAGGGGATACCAGTACTTTCCATTGTTATAATTACTCGGTTTCCCTTTGAGGTTCATTTGGAAATGTTATGTTATTCATTTTAAAACTTTGTAAACGTTACGTTGCTTCTTTGCCGACTTCTCGCTGTCTGGAGATTTATCTTGGGGCCTCTTTCTGGACTGCTGAGATGACTCCCCTGACAGACTCATGTTGCTGATCCTACGTAGGTAGCAAAGCCTGTCTTCAATAGCCCCACTAGTCTAGCCCTAGACCCTTGTGTTATTTCGGCGCCCACCACGCGCGCAGATTCGTTAACGCTGTCTCTTTTTCAAATCCCGGCTTCGTGTGCGTTCTGGTCTCACGCATGCGTAGTTTACAAAATGCGGCTGGATCCATGTTCGCACTGGAGCCGACGTTTGACAAACGTACATGATTTTGGATTCCCCAATGGGTCTAGCACTAGTTGGCAATCAATTGTTAACTTTAACCTTAGTTTTCGACGAATC
This sequence comes from Crossaster papposus, assembly GCA_037893245.1. NCBI lineage: Eukaryota > Metazoa > Echinodermata > Asteroidea > Velatida > Solasteridae > Crossaster > Crossaster papposus. The sequence goes on from JBAIAA010000176.1 coordinate 351,099, forward strand.
TCCCTCGCTTTTCCGAGGGATCCAATCAGCGACCGAGTTTGAGCCTCATCATGAATTATTCATTATACACAAATATAAGATACTGTGTGTGTGTACACAAGACAGTGTACATGTACAATGTACATGTATGTGATGGTGACTGTATGCACGTGCATTGCGCGAAATGTGCAGACTTTTAATAGCATTGTACATGTACGTGTGTCCGATCTTTCGGGGCATGGCAGTGCAAGCTAGCTACAGCCGGCCACCGGTACCGTACCGCGGGTCTGCCCGCTGCAGCATCGCTATGTTATGGTGCTTCAGCGCGGTGCGTTTTTTTGTATTCCAGTGTATCGAACGTACAGTACGTCAGTATTAGCCTCAAATCTAGTGAGGTCGTGCTTCATTTTGGCAAACAGTTAATTACCTGCAAAAACTACCTTTCCCTGAAATAAAAGGGGAAATTTATGGTGGCTCTGCATGGAGGGACATAAAAGTCGTGAATTTGTTTGCGAGTAGTTGTGAAACTATTCGCGACTTGTCGTGAATTTCTTCGCGACTGGTTGTTAATATTTTTGCGACTAGTCGTATAATTCGTGATTATTAGTGAATATTTTCGCTACTAGTCGCGAATTTTTTTCGCGACTATTGAAAATATTGACGACTATTCGCAAAAAAATATTTACGATTAGTAGCAAAAAATATGTCGTAAAAAATTCAGGACTCAAATTTGCGACTTGTCGTTAATTTATTTGCGACTGGTCGTAAATATTTTTGCAACTACATGTAGTCGCAAATAATTTCACAACTAGTCGTGACAAAATTCGCGACTAGTCGCAAATTTTGTCACGACTAGTTGTGAAATTATTTGCGACTAGTTGCAAAAATCTTTACGACCAGTCGCAAATAAATTAACGACAAGTCGCAAATTTGTCGCGAAAATGTTCACGACTTTTGATATCCCTCAGGGCCACCATATAAATTAGTAGCCCCAGTCCCACTGAAGCCGGATATGCTACGGATGTCCCCGGATGGTCCCGGATGCATGGCCCCGGATAGTCCCGGATAGTCCCGGATTATCACGGTTTGACTAAGGTTCCACTCCGGATGACCCCGGATATGAATCCGGGTTGATCCGTAGCGTATCCGGCTTTCGGTGGGACTGGGGCTTTGGAGGTTTTCACCATAGAGCAAAGTTGTTTCAATTCACCCGCAGTCACAAATAAATGCCGGGGCAGCTATGATTTGCTGTGTCAATGTACATACATGTACTGTATGGTGCGAAATACGGTACCTCTGGAGACGTGAACACAATGGGGACAATGGGAGTAAAAAGGTCTCCAAAGGGTGATTTATATTTAGGTCTCCATTAGGAATTTCACGAATTAGATTTTTGGATTGTACTTAAATTACTCAAAAGCTAGGGTTAGGATGTGGGTTAGTGTTTGGGTTAGGGTATAATATAGGGTATTATTGGTTGGAAATTTCAACCCAGGAAAATAATTGTGGTTAAAATGGGAGCATTTTGAAAAAAGTGCTCGACTTTCTAACCATTTTGTACACGAGAACATGTCATGTTCGGTAAGGGAAGTCATGTTCGGTAAGGGAAGCCATGTCTCCGTCCACAGTGATACACAAATGCGAATACATGTACAGTATAGTACATGCACATCACGCCGGCCGGGTCAATCGCGGCGTGTAACGTTTTGCGTAACCCTCGCACGAATTTGCCTATAACCGTCCATCATTATCACGTGATATGAATAATGCATATATTACAACAGTCTGACCACGCCCCCTGTGTGCCAACTTGTCCAAGACCTTCGAGTGAGTCCACTGAGTTCGCGGGTGCGATTCGTCTGTAGAGGGCGCCCTCTATAACATCGGTGGTTTGTGTCAGTGATCGCGGAATAAACAACACGAAGGTCTTGGAACCAAGACTATAGCCCCACATGCTGGCAAATGTGACGCCCCTCGGCAGTAGAAACTTTCCTGTTTTGGTTATACAAGTTTATATAACTCCCACTTTAATTTATAAAATGTTGCAGATAGAGGGTTACAATGAAGACAATTACTATCAATCAATTACTATTAATCTAACAACTATAGCAAGCGAGTACAAATGTCTTGGAACTGTATTTTGAACATGTTAAAACTGTGCCTTTCCACAGAGTTGCCATGGATAAGGCCAAACAACGAGAATGGTGTGTTTACAGTAACCCAACCTACCTTTATTTATGGCGGCCAAATTGCCAACCTTAACATTTTTAGTGGAAATTTACTAGATGAACATTTTAAATGAACACTGGTTTCAATTATTTGTCACAAACGTAAATATATATGAAGACAGAAATAAGTAATTTCCTGCCTAACTTGATTTGTTTTTAAGCCGTTACCGTAAACACACCATTTATTTTGTTGAGCCTAATTGTTCAGTGCAATACAACATCCACTTTACATTTTGTGTAAATGTACTTTCACCTATAACTATAAATGTTGGTACACCTGTGAAAGAATGCAATGAATTACGAATAAAAAGAATATCGATTCAATTCAATTAAACTTACATAGCCAGTGCAACCCAGTGGGTCTTTCAGGAATGGAAAGTTCTTTATGATTTGCTTAGCCAGTTCCGCTTTAACAAAGGAAAAGGGCCTAAAAACAGAAACATGGTATTATACATTGTTAGAAAAAAGTGGAAACTTGTTCTGAAGTATTGACCTGATTTCAACAAGCCTAGACAACAGTGAACCACACTTTATTTGTTACTTTTATTTGCCAATTTTAAGGGCATTTCAGTACCTTTTTGGTTTTTATATTTTATTTGTATTATTAAATAGAAAATTGGTAAATATTTTGCTGTCATAAATATTCCTTTTCTTTGGAAATTTGTTGTTTTAGTACATGACTATAGGCCATGAGCACACTTTTCTCTCAAATGCAATCGATGGGCAATTTCTTTGGTTTACAATTTAAACTGAAATCTGCCTGAAATGACATCACAACAATATACCCTCATTTGGAAGTTAAAGATGGACTACAACGAAAACTCACACATTAAATTTATTATCGGACCTTGTTTATGTTGTGTTCAGGTACCACTTTATTGTTACGGTCATGTTTTTCTCTAAATAATTTTGTTGCAATTTGACCGACAAAATTAGACCTCGATTCTTCGATTTTGAAATTTCCCGCCCTGTACTGGTTCCCGGCAAAGATCCACTGAAAACCACAATGAAATCCACGATATAGTACCAGCGGACTTGTAAACCAGCGAAAAGTGATGACGTACTACCCATGAGCAACCGAGAGTAAACAAAGGACGCCATGTTATTCCGTGTGTATTATGTATGCGTTTTCATGCAGAGGCATGAAGTTTTTACGAATCTTTTTTTTATAGTGTATCACTATCACTCAGCTACAATAATGCCAACTTCATGTGTTGTTGGTGGATGCACAAGAAAATTGTTCGAAGAATCCAGAGATTAATTTTGTGCAATTTCCGCGGGATCCTGCGTTATCAAAGGAATGGGTGAAGTTCGTAAATATTACACGAAAGGATTTCACCTTCTCGGAAAGAAGTAGGCCTTTGGTTTGTTCAGCACAATTTTCAGAGGACTGTGTTGAACCTTCAAGTGCTTTGAAAAAATCACTGGGATTGACAACAAAGTTTCGTTTGAAGCCTGGATCGATCCCCACATTGAAAGCGCCAAACATCGAGAGAATTCGTACTAGTACTACCACCAGGCCTACTGCTTCTGACGTCGGCCGAGTCATCGGCAACCGCCGGGTCTGCCGTGGCCGCAGAGTCATCAGCAGGTGAGCTCCCCTCGTCTGGTGAGCTCCCCTCATCGCTAGAGCTGTCATCACTGTCCTCAGAAGTACCTCCACGAAATGCCTCTTCCTCATCTATACTGTGGTCTTCCCAATACTCGCTGCTATCGGACATTTTTCGCTGTTTTTCGGTCGAAAATAGTTGTACCAAAATATAGCCTAGCTTGTCCGCTGTTATTCCGCATTGCATTGTACGGTAAAAATGCACGCACACGATCGACCCGAGTAAATCGTCATGGGTAGTACGTCACACACAAAGTATGAATTATTCATGAGTTAAGGGCTTTTGCTGAAACTGAGTTTTTCTGGGTCGTAGAACGCCGATAAATTTTGGGTTTTTTTTGCATGAAGGAACAAGTTTTATTGAATACTAATGATATATTAGTAATCATTATACATTTCTCGAACAAAAACAGCAACACAGCCTTTATCATTATTCCGTTGTAGTCCATCTTTAAAGTGTGGGATATTTAAATTGTTTGAAAGAAGTACTACTCTTTTCAATAAAAAAAGTAGAATGTTGCACAAAATATGTTGCCAAGTTAACTTCATGTCATGAAACCCTTAATCAGTACACACAGATACATGTATAGTATGTACATGTTTCTGATATTGCTAACTTACTTGTTTCCGAAGTGCTGCACAAGGTGAGCACATAATTTGTGCACCATTGTCTTTTTCTCGGCTTTTGACACGTTTTTATTAGTCTTGATGTGCTCTACCAGTTTCAGTCCAGCTCAGGATCTTTGTTACGTCCTACAATTAGAGAAAAAGATTTTTAAAAATAAATAAAATAAGTTTAATATGAAAAGCAAGGGGAGGGAGTGCGGGTAGTGTACATAAAAGCAGCCTTTTTGGCAACGTTACTAAAAAACAAAATTAATGGGGGGGGGGGGGGGGGGGAGGCAATCCCCCACACACATACCATACAAAACCTATGTTTCATGATTAGTCAGGAGGAAGTAAGAAATACTAAACCTATATAAATGTATAGGCAATACTAGTCAGTCAATACTATGTATTCCCAATTCTCACCGATTTTGAAAAAAACAGTAATGGGTTTTTTTCCTGGAGAGTGGTAACCCTCATACATGCTGTACGTGTATTCATCAATCTAGGGTCGGCCTAAATTTTCTCTTAGAATGTATATGAACTGCTGATATTACATTTTGCAGTATGGTTATTATTAGTGATGTTCTGCATTTCATTTCTGCTGTCATCAAGTTATAAATAGCACCATCATCATTATAGGTTAGTGACAGTTTTGACAGAAAACAAGCTTTAATAATAACTAGAAATGTGTTTGTGGACAAACACAGAGCTGTTTCGGGTGTTTACAATTTGGTTTAATATGTGCAATTGGTCTAAGTGTGTGCCAAGTCTGAAGTCTAACGGATTTACCAAAGTGCCAAATATATATTGGTTGAAAAAACGTGTATCTATGGGGAAAACTGCACCTTTAGTGTGACGTCACATGACACCCAATGACGCAATCATGATAATACCTTTTTCTGTTTACATGTAACACATTCCGAAATACATGTACTTGCAATGTATTCTAAATTTGAACCCAATCGGACGTGTACCTCTTGAGAGATAGAGGTTCTTGAAAACGGCTCCTTTAACGTGACGTCACATGACACCTGATGACGTCATCATTAAGTCCCCTCTATTTGTTACTGCAATGCATCTAGGAGTATGTACCTGCTGATAATGTTAAACCTAATTGGATTGGAAGGCCGTCGATCGTTATTCATTTTTACCCAAAACAAATGGCGTTTATTGGCCTCCGTACTCTTAAATGTTGTTTGGTGTTGTGTGTGGCATCTGCACGCCGCCGCCGCGCCGAAGATCAAAAGGCTAGGCTATTATGCGGGAGGAGGCAATCGTGGCACCAGACCATTCATTCAACGCGAAAGGTATTCTCACGGTCGGAGGCTGTTCCACCTATTGCACACGCCGTTGGGCAAAGGGGTCGCCCTCCATTCAATTTGTACAGGGAATTACGTGTTTTCTATGTTTTTGTACAGCAATAAAAAAAATGCATACTTTTTTTCCCGGTGTATCGTGGGAGATTTTGTTACTTTATAAAACAATGAAATTTGAAAATATTTCGGAGTAGTGTTTAATAGATATTAGACAATAACTAATTATTTAGATTTTTTTCACATAGACCACCACACTATTTATTGCTACTCATTCCCCTTTGAGTCCAGAGGGGGTGATAACTAACAGCCACCACTGACCAATCAGAGACAAGAAACAGGGCCGGTGACGTCATGCCGACCGCGAGAATAGTGGTAAACTTGTGATTAGCAAACGTTTTTGTGAATTGTTTTCTGTATAGCGGAATTTGTTTTAGGTTTTATTGTAATGATTTGGGGTGGAAATGTTTACTGTACATTTGAATGTGTGATTTGTAGTAATTATCTGGAATTATATTTGGGAAAAGGGTGATGGAATGTAATGAGAATTGAGACATGATGATGTATTTGTAATATACTAGCAGGATGCCGCGCGAAGCGCGGCACCTGCTAGCTGGGTGAAATCGTAACTTATAGATACACCTTGTTGACGTCTTAAAAACACAATGGATTGTATGACAAACAAATCGCGAAACTTAGCGAGTAGAGTACCAGCTAGAAAGTATTGGCGGCGCACGAAATTATTTCGAGCTCACGAACAGATATTCTTGGAGCGCAAGAAGTCATTTCGTGGCCACGAAAACATTTCGAGCTCACGAAATAAGTTATTTTGAGTGCACGAAATAAAATACTCAAATTATTTCGTAACGGTGATTTTTATTCGTCATATGTCCCTTTAGGGGCTCCGTAGAATACCATCGACTCTGAATAACAAACAATCTTTGTAAAAATACTTCCCGACTTCCGAACTAATAATACTCGATAGGCAGTCCATCTTCGCTTGCATGCTGCCTGCGTCTCGTGATTTTTTAACAGGAATCGTACGGGAAACAATACGAACCACTTCGGGATTTCTGAGTTTACATCATCGTGAAAATCCTGATTAAAAAACCCAACAGACCGGCCATCTGACAGTGCGCCCTCAACTGACGTAATGCAGTCACGTTTCTAAATTGCATATTCATATCCACCATCGCCATACAATTTCGCGACATTTTTGGGCGATCAAAGTTGAAATTGAGGCAATAGCGATATGTTTCGGAGTGTTTTGAGACAGATAATGTTGTAATATTTAAGTATCGACAATGTGAAGCAAAAAAATTTGCCCAAAAGGCAACACGAAAGGAATAAATTATTGTTTAACGTTCCAAGCCTGTGACTGCAATGTGGTCGACGCGCACGAAATTCGAAGCCGAAAATGAAGCTAGCGCTCAAACTCCGCAATAACCAAGGAAGTATAAAGCTCAAATAACACGTGACGGGGCACCAACTCGGCCACCGCGCGAGCAAGGCGAATACAATCAATTTGCGAAGGCTTCGCGTAACGCATGTAGCCGCCGCTTAATCGCAAACAGCCAACAATTCGGCAACCGAGTTACGGTAGTACGATTTCGGGAAGGCTTCGGCCCGAACTCCGGGCAAGGACAATGCAAAAATAACGCAATAGTTCACGCAAAAAGGCCCACAGACATCGACAGGCAATCGAAAAGCGATTACGCGTTTATCGGTAACGTCCGTTTCTTTTAAATCTCACCTCGGACGAATACGATTTTTTTTTTAAATCTTATTCTCCGGGGGATTCCCCGTCGCGAACGATCCGGCACCCAGCCGCACGACGCCGGCGGCACGCACGCGCGGCGACGAGTCGCCCGACCAAAAGCCAAGATGGCGCCAACCACGCGCCAAGATGGCGCGGCCCTGTGTTTCCAAGATGGCGCGGCCCTGCGTTCCAAGATGGCGGCGCCCAGGGACAAGATGGCGCATTTGTCATCTTTTGTAGTATAGATAGATAGATAGAAGATAGATAGATAGAAGATAGAAGAAGATAGATAGATAGAAGATAGATACGTTGTAATTTGTATAGGCCTCGTACGAACCTCGTTACCATGGCTACGATCTTGCTGTGCTATATTTTCCCATCATGCTTTGCGCGATCTTAGCGAAGGGGAATGCGCACGGTCGAGGCTGGCCTCGTACATATTTTCGTTGTATAGTGGTTGCTAGTCCCACTATGCCCCCGGTATACTGCCTGTATATCGCAGTATACCGGGGGCACTTTAGTGGGACTAAGTGGTTGCAAGTTTAAATTGTCCAAATATGTCACAATTTCGTTTAACTTTAAGGTTTTTTGGATAGGGTCAGGGATTACTAAAAGTAAAAGTTTCAAAACAAAGGGCATTAAAGTGCTGAACATATTTTATATACAATTAACAATCGATCTCTTTTTGCTAGATATTTTTGTTTAGAAAGATTAAGATTTTAAATGCTGGCTAAACAGTATTGTTGTAGGTTCTGGCATTTTATTTTGCTGGCAATATATTTGGTACCAGATCTCAGACTCAAATGTTTTGTTTGTGATCGTAGGCATATACATGTACATGTAGTAATTAATGTACCGTATCCAGGTACTGGGAGCATTTTGTTCGGAGCGTTTTTGAGGTACCGGTAGACTGTGCAGTGGTTTTGGAGTTATTGCGTGATGTTTATATGTAGAAGTTTTACTACGGTTTTAATTTTAATAAAAATATTTTGACGTGGAAGGGGGTTTGAATGAAAGAATAATGGGGGCATTGAAAGTTTGTAAGAACAATTGTTGCTGCTAGAGAATGTTTATTAATACTACAGTGGTGTTCAGGTGTGAAAATGTGTTTGATTTATTCCAGCAGATACATGTATATTACAATCATTAAGAAAAGAACTTTACATACACACAGAACTAGAAAACTATATGAACTGTATAACCAAAAACTGCTTCTATTTTTTTTTAAATGCGTATTTTAAGACATACATGTATCACATGGATTAAGTCATTTTGGTATAAACAATATTTGATTGTACGTTTTGGTTTGTTCTGTTCAACAGATCATCAAGCTTATGCAACGAGAAGCTTCTAGTCGTCGTTCTCTTCAGTCTCTTTAGTCTCGTCAGTCTCTTCAGTTTTCATTTTTTTCAGTTTCTTCAGTTTCTTCAGTTTTCAGTTTTCAGTTTTTTTCAGTCTCTTCAGTTTTCAGTTTTCATTTTTTTCAGTCTCTTCAGTTTTCAGTTTTCATTTTTTTCAGTCTCTTCAGTTTTCAGTTTTCAGTTGTTTCAGTCTCTTCAGTTTTCAGTTTTCAGTTTTCAGTTTTTTCAGTCTCTTCAGTTTTCAGTTTTCAGTTTTTTCAGTCTCTTCAGTCTCTTCAGTTTTCAGTTTCTTCAGTTGGCATTTCCATTTTTTCAGTTGGCATTTCAGTTTCTTCAGTTGGCATTACTAGTGCAAAACAGAGAGTGCCAGTTGGTAGTAGAACAAATGACAATGGTAAAACAACTTATGGTAAAGCAGACTTGTAAAGAAAGTATGGCAATGTATGTTGCACCTATGAAAGGTAATGGAATGAGTACTTATACTAGGGGGGACAATACAAATTTTAATATTGCTTTTAGGAAGTTATTTGGGACTATTTCTTGAAGGGCTTGGTGAGTAGATTGCAAATCTCTTTCAACTTTCAAAATCGGTCAAAGCGTTGCCAAGTTATGGTCCGATAAACTTTTCAGATTGCGCTTTTTCCTAGACAACAAACGTATTAAGCAACAGTAATTAAAAAGTGTTTTTTGAACCATCTCATTTATTCTATTTACATCTTTCAAGCATTTCAAATGATCTTTCTAGTATGTATGTTGCTCATATTTTTCATATAAGTCTTTCTTTTTCAGATGATACATTTCATGAGATCTGCAAATTCTCATGTTGTTACTCGTTGTCTAGTGGGTCTGCACGGTGTGTATGACACCCCTACTTATACATCAAGTAATGGGACTTCTAAACAGGTGATGCAGGATCGTGTAAGTTTGGGTTTGATGGCTAGTTTGAGTAACTATCAAAGAGACTTATACCAGAGGCATGAACTGAGAAAAGATGTAGAGCAGACGGATGTGGCTGAACCTAAGAAGAAGAGAATGGTTAATGTCAGTATGAAGAAGAAAGGGAACAATCACAAAGCAGTGACGAAGTTGAAGATGAGCAACAGGACATGCTGTAGCAGAAATAAGGTACTGGAGTATCTGGTAGAGTATTGTAGAGAAGAAAGGAAGGTTTCAAAACCAAATAGAAAGAAAATTAGAAGATGTGAACGAAGACAAGTGATCAAAAGGTTGAGGAATGGCAAAATCATTGAATTACGTATGAGTAAGGAAGAGAGGAAGAATCGTGAAAAAGCACAAAAGAATATTCAAAGTCACACAAGAAGAAGTCTGAGCTATGTTATCAAGAATATGCAAAATAAGAAGGAACAAAAGAAAAAGAGGACACACGGGGAAAATAAGAATGAAGAACAAGATTCATTGAAGACAAGATGTAAATGTTCACATGGAATAACTGAGAATGGTACAGGAAAAAGGTCACATAGAAGACATGTTGAGAAGATAGAGATTCAGAATATAAATCATTCTGTGAAGAAATCACAAGCTACATGTATGCAGTGTTGGTTATGTGATCAAGTAACTACTGCAGTTGATCGAGTTGTGGACTGTGATACTTGCAACATCAGCTATCATGTCAATTGTATGAGATTTTCTAACTTGAAGTATATCTTGGCAAGTAAATCGGTATCATGGTTGTGTCTAAAATGTGGAAGATGTAATTATGCAGACTCTTTGTTGTATAATCTTGGCATTCCTGTAGATAAGAGTGTGTATGAGGTGATCGCCGAGGAGACATGCAGTAATGACAATGATGTGGTGATGCAGACACATGTACATAGCACTTGCAGAGACAAAGGCAGCCTAGTAGATGGAACACACATTGTAAGTGAACTGGGTACAAGTGAAAGTTGTATTAGGAATGAAGAAAGAGCAGGTTGTGCTATGTTGACAAGTGAAAACAAAATAGAGATGTTACATACGCAGACAGGAGGCTACTCCTTAAGAAGTAAAAAGAGCAAAAGTACTGATGAAAAGAATGAAAATAAAAATGACTTTGCAAGAGCTGTTGAAAAGGGAAATGAAAAAGATACATCTAAGGCAAAGAAAAGTGATGGTAGTCATGGTGTTGAGTCATCAAATAGACTTGGAAGTAGAAAGAGAAAAGTGTCAGAGAGTACTGACAGTTGTGAAGTGAAATTGAAAGTGAATAAAAAAGGGGTGGAAGATGAAATTCTTGAAAAAGAAGATAATGCCCAAAATAATAGAAAGAAAAACTTGCCACAAAGAACTTGTGAATCGGTCAGAAGAAAACAGGAAAAATTGCCTGTGACTTTGCTAGAAGATAGTAAAGAACATAATGAAATAAATCAGCAGAGTGTGACATTGCTAGAAATTGTTGTACAGGGTACTTTTCATCAAGGCCATCATAAGTTTGGACGTCAAAGTGGTAAACAATGTGTAGCTAATGGATTGAGTTGTGTGTTAATGAGTAGGTTGAAAAAACTAAGACATTGGACTTATTCTGACATGGATAGAACATTGAATACGGGGAATGAATTATATGGTCATTTATCTCGAAGCTCTACAGTTAATTATGACTATTTGTAGGTTACAGAACTGCCAAATGAGTTTGATCTGCTGAATCATCATTTCAGTATGAAGTTTAGGGATTCTGTATGTGGTGCATTTGGAGAAGAATTTACCTTACTGAATTTGATATGATACCAATGAATCGTGCTTTGGAACAGAATCTGCAGCAGAACTATGCATGTTTCATAACTTTCCATGGAAATACATTTGTTGTAATAGCTCAAGATGGCATGTATTATATCTTTGATTCTCACTCCAGGGATAAACGAGGTTATCAGGTTGCTGAAGGCCGAAGTCTGATCAAACGTGTGGCTACATGGCAAGATGTGCACAGGTACTGTACTGATTTGGCAAGATCTATGAATTTATCTAACAATGAGCAGTTTGAAATTACAGGCGCGTCTGTGTGGATAGATGATGAGACAAGACAAGATACTAATGGGAGTATACAGGAGACAAATCATTTGTTAATGGGAAGTTGTGATCATAGTGAAGACATAGGTGGAGAGAGTACTAGTTCTGAAGTATTGCTTGGATCTCATAGTGGCTTGTCAAGTACACATAGTGATATGTCAAATAATATCAAGGAAGAGGATAAAGGCAGTTTTCATGGAATGGGTTGCAATAATGAATTAGATGGAGGCAGTGATGTAGAAATTGAGAGAGTGACACAAATGCAGGGTTTTAAATTTGTTCCTCTGACATATAGTAAGAAGACGGCATTGTGTAGACAACATCGCATGGGCCATGTATCCCTAGATTGCAATGAAAATTCAGATAAATGTGAAGAGATTGGACGACCTAATTTAGTGAAGAGAATTAAAGGAGATGGTAACTGTTTTTTCAGGGCAATGTCATATGCTGTGTCAGGAACTGAAGATAACCATGTGCAATTAAGAATGGCTACTGTTAATCATCTGTTGAAAAATGGAGATAAATTTAATGGTTTTCTCCGACAAGGGTTTGTAAATGTGGAGGAATATGTCATGAGGCAAAGAATGTTTGATTCTGGAACCTGGGCTACAGAGGTTGAAATCATGGCGATGGCACATATGCTACGCACTGATATTTATACATTTGAAGAGACAAGCAAGTGGTATGTTTTTTCAGCAAGTACCTTTGACAGAGAGATTGTAACATCAGATGAGGCAGTTTACTTGTTTCATAGGCAAAGGATTCACTATGATGTTGTGTTGTCAGTTCATGAAGCAATTAGACAAGCTGATAATGGAGAACGTAATGTATTTCCGAGCAACAAAGATGGTGAATTAAAATATGGAGAAGACGGTACTGACAGTAAATCAAAAAATAATTTGAAGTGTAAACGACGTAAACGACCAAATAAAAAATTACAACTAAGTAAGAAAAGAGAGAAAAGTAGAGAATTGTATGTACAGAAGGCGGTTAAAGCAAAAATAGATGGAAAACAAATGCATAAATTTCAAAGCAAGTCTGATGATAACAAAACATGTAGGCCAAGGGGATTAAAGAATTTGGATAAGAAGTTAAAAGGTCATGAGAATAGGAGTAATGAGAAAAAGCTAAGAAAAATGGTGTATAACAAAAAGAACTATGAAAAAAGTGCAGATCAGAAGAAGGAATTGCTTAAAAGAAAGTATCATGAAAATGAAATGCATAGACATTTTGTTTTAAAGTGTAAACAAGAAAGATATAGTACAAATTCTGAAAGCAGGGAAAAGAAAATAAACAGTGGGAAAACTGTTCTGATTATAGAGAGAAGCTAATTAATAATGGGAAAACAAAGTATTGTAATAATGTTGAATACAGAGACAGGCTAATCACAAAGGGGAAGGCAAAGTATTGTAATAATGTTGAATACAGAGACAGGCTAAACACAAAGGGGACGGCAAAATATTGTAATAATGTTGAATACAGAGACAGGCTAATCACAAAGGGGAAGGCAAAGTATTGTAATAATGTTGAATACAGAGACAGGCTAATCACAAAGGGGAAGGCAAAGTATTGTAATAATCCTGAATACAGATATAAACTAATTACCCAGGGGAAAAGAAAGTACATGTACCATGGTGATGCAGACTATAGAGAGAATGAAAAAATCAAGTCCAAAAAAAGGTATCATGACAATGTTACTTACAGAATAAAGACAATTAACAGAGCTAAATTTAAATATCATGACAATGCTGCATATAGAAGTAAGCTTATTGCAAGAATAAAAAAGAAATATCGCTGTGTCAGTTCTTACAGGGCAAATTCAATAAAGTGTGGGAAAATGAAATACAAAACAAATAGGAAGTATCGTAAAAACATGGCACGTATGAACTACAAACGTAAGGAAATTAATAACAAGAAAAGACTTCAAATTAATGTTGTTACAAAGACCTTTAAAGAAAGCATATCTAAAGGACCCGAGTATGTGTGTGCTTGCTGTCATAAACTGTTGTTTCAAAAGCAAGTTGTGAAGTGTAACATGGATAAATACAAACTCCAGACCATTTTTAGTAACAAATACCTACATACTTGCAATGACCATTGTGAATCTAGGTGTATGATTGCAGAATCAAGCAGATCACATTTATGGATATGTTATACGTGTCATAGGAAATTACTTGTTAATAAAGTCCCTGCTGAAGCAAGTGTGAATAATTTAAATATGATAGACATCCCTGAGGAATTAGCTTGTTTGAACACGTTAGAAGAGCATCTAATTGCGATAAAAGTGGCCTTTATGAAAATTATTCCACTGCCTAAGGGATCACAATTTTGTTTGCGAGGGCCAGTCGTTTGTGTGCCATCTAATATAACAGACACAGTAAAAGCACTACCAAGACCTGCAAGCGATGATCAGATGATTCGTGTCAAGTTGAAGAGAAAACTGACTCATAAAGGATATTACCAATATCAGTTCGTGAGTAAACAAAATGTGGAAAATGCTTTACGTTATCTTCAACATAATAATAAGTGGTTCAGTGATATTGAAATAAGCCCTGATTGGGAAACTCCATTGTGTGGTGAAGGAAACGATGAAATAGATAAGTCTGGAAACGATGTAAAAGAAATTAATGATGATAGTGATAATAGTGACGAGGAAACCGATGATGACCGTTTACGAGGCCTGCCATTAGACAGTTGTCTGCAGCCAACTAATATAGGACAGGAAATACTGGATCAATATTTTGACGAAGTAATGAGTGTGGCTCCGTGTGAAGGGAATAGTCCAATTAGATTGTTAATGGAAAAGGGTAATGAGGCAAAATGCTTTCCAGCATTATTTCCAACAGGGCAGCCTATATATGATGATGATCGTGAAGTGAGGGTCACACTTTGTAGATATTTGCATAACCGATTAATGAATGTTGATAATAGATTTGCAAAGAGTACTCAATACATTTTTTATGCGCAGTATTTGTCAGAGATTCAAAAAGTTATGTCAAGTGTGTCAATTGCATTGCGTAAGGGAGCAGATAAGAAGTTCAATGGTGACAGGGTAAATGCCTCCATGATCAATGACAGAGACCAGTTAAACAACATTTTAAAATCAGACAGTGGATATAAATTTCTCAAACCTATTCGTGGTACACCTCCATATTGGCAAGCAGCACAGAAGGATGTTTTGGCTATGATCAGACAGTTAGGAATACCAACATGGTTTTGTTCATTTTCTGCCGCAGATATGCGATGGCCAGAAGTAATCAATACAATCTTGAGACAGCAAGGTGATTGTAGAGACGTCAAAGATTTGGACTGGAATGAGAAATGTACAATATTGCGAAGTAATCCTGTAACTGCTGCAAGAATGTTTGATCAGCGATTCCATACATTTTTGAGAGATGTTATACTGTCCAGAGCTGAGCCGATTGGAAAAGTCAAAGATTATTTCTATAGAGTAGAATTCCAGCAAAGAGGGTCTCCACATACACATTGTCTTTTTTGGATAGAAAATGCACCAAAGTTGGAACATGACAGTAAAAAAAAGGTTGTAAAGTTTATTGACAAATACATAAGTTGTAGTTTGCCATCAGAGAAACAAGACAAAGAGTTAAATGAAATTATCAGTCATGTGCAGTTACATAGTAAAAAGCATTCCAAATCGTGCACAAAAAAGGGTACTGAGTGTAGATTTAATTTCCCAAGACCTCCATCTGAAAGAACATTTATTACAGAATTGTTGCCAACTGATGATGGGATAGAAACAAGTGATGATAGGATAGAAACAAGTGATGATGGGAAAGAAACAACTGATGACAGGAAACAATCAAATGATGGTAAAAGTAGTGAAAGAAATAAGGCTAAGGAATTATTGGAATCAATATGGATTGCAATACAGAACACTGAGAACGAAAAGATGACAACAACAAAATTATTTACAAGCATTGGTGTGACACAAGCTGATTTTGAGAAAGCTCATAATGTCCTAACCAAGAGAACTAGTATTGTACACAAGAGACAACCGCAAGATGCTTGGGTCAATTTGTACAATCCAGATTTAATACGATGCTGGAATGCAAACATGGATATTCAGTACATTTGTGATGCTTATGCTTGTGTTGCATATGTGGTATCCTACATGTCAAAAGCTGAACGTGAAATGGGTATACTGTTGTCACATGCACAGGCTGAAGCACAGAAAGGGAACTTGGATGCTAGACAGAGTATGAAGGAAATTGGCTCTGTGTACTTGCATAATCGCGAGGTCTCAGCTCAAGAAGCAGTTTATCGTGTTTGTAATCTGAGATTGAAAGAAGGTTCAAGGAAAGTGGAATTTGTACCTGTCGGTGAAAATCCCATTCGAATGAGCAAGCCTCTAAGTGTTATTAAACATGCATGTGAAGATGATGATGATAGTATTTGGATGACCAGTAAAGTTGACAGATACCTAGCAAGACCAACTACTAATAAATTTGAAACAATGTGCTTGGCAACATTTTGTTCAGATTATAGAGTTATATATACTTGTAACATGCCTAAAACAAGACGGTCGCCAATATATGAATTGAAGAATGGATTAGGACACATACAGAAACGTAGTCGAACTGATCCAGCAGTTATACGATTTCCTAGATTTTCGGTAGCAAAATGTCCTGAAAAGTACTATCAGAGTATCTTGCAATTGTATCTTCCATATCGTGTGGATGTTCAGTTGAAACCGCAGCAGTTTGAAACTTATGAGAAATTTTATAGAAATGGCATTATTAAGTTTGATGGTATGTTGAAACCTGTGAGAAATATTGTGGAAAGTAACCAGTCATTGTATGAGGCTAATGCTAAGTCAGTAGATGAAGCTGAAGAAATGTTGGAGAAGTATGGTCCGCAAGAAGATGCTTGGGCATTGATAGCACCAGAAACTGAAAAGGACAGACTTGAATGTAAAGCACAGCAACAACCACAAGTTGAAGATGGTGACAGTGATTCAGATATTCCTGATTTGAAGTCCAAAAAAGATGACCCAAAATATACTCTTGAGCCTCACAGATCACTACATGTGTCCAAGCAGGAAGCAACACATTTATTGAGGTGTCTAAATGCTAAACAAAAAGAAGTGTTTTACAAAGTAAGGCAATGGTGTTTGGACAAAGTCAATGGTAAAAATCCTGAACCGTTTCGTGTATTTGTGACTGGAGGAGCTGGCACAGGGAAAAGTCATTTGATAAAGTGCATCTACTATGAAGCAACAAGACTTTTTGCAAGAATGGTAGAAAATCCTGATGATGTATCGGTATTACTCACAGCTCCTACAGGTGTTGCAGCATATAATATCCATGGTGCCACAATTCACAGTGCTTTGTCAATAACAACAAATGTGAAATTGCCATATCAACCACTTGGTGAAGAAAAGATTAGCACGCTGCGGCATAAATTAAGGCAACTGCAGATTCTAATTGTTGACGAGATTTCAATGGTCAGTCATAAACTCTTGTGCTACATTCATGGTCGTTTGCGACAGGTTAAACAATCACAGAATCACAGTCCCTTTGGAAATGTCAGCGTATTAGCAGTTGGTGATTTTTATCAGTTACCTCCAGTAAAAGGGAGATCTTTGCACCAGACTGATGTTACAACTGACTTATGGAATGACAACTTTGCAAAAGTAGAACTGACTGATATAATGAGACAGAAGGATGATGCAAAGTTTGCTGAAGTTCTGAATAGATTACGAATCAGAAAGAAAAAGCAAAGTTTACAAAGTGATGATAAGAAACTGTTACAATCGCGTGAGACTGGAGAAGATTGGACTGATGCTGTGCATATTTATCCATGCAATAAAGAGGTGGATGAGTACAACAGACAGACTCTTTTTGCTAAATGTTCAGGTTGTGTAAAAACTTGTGTTCTTGCTAAAGATTTCCAGAGAGATGCAAAAAGTGGTGAAATACAAAAAATACGGAGATCAGTGAAGAAATCCTCAGGCACCAATTTACCTGATTTTCTGTGGCTTGCTGTTGGTGCTAGAGTCATGCTTACAAGGAACCTGGAAGTCAGTGATGGGCTTGTCAATGGTGTATTTGGAACTGTAAAAGATATTGTTACATTACCTAATGATCAGTCTCCTAAGTGTATTAAAGTTAAATTTGATAATGAGAATATTGGATTAAAATTGAAAAAACAGTCGTCTGGTAATGATGTGGATGTTGTTAGTATTGAAATGGTGGAAGACAACTTTAATAAACAGTGTGTGCGTCGGCAATTTCCACTGAAGTTGGCTTGGGCATGTACAGCTCACAAAGTGCAAGGCATGAGTTTGGAAAAGGCAGTGGTATGTCTGACCCGTACATTTTCAGCAGGACAAGCATATGTTAGTTTGAGTCGAGTTGTTTCATTGAATGGTCTTGTGATAGAAGGGTTTGATGAGAAATATATTTATTGTAATGAGGCAGTAGCTGAAGCACTGAACAAGATGCCATTGTATATTGAGGAGTCTGATGACAAAGGAAGTAACAATGGAAGTGGTAATGAATGTTACAGTACAAGTATTGCTATGCATAATATTCAAGGACTTCAAGCTCATTTAATTGATTTGAAATCTAATGATGAAATGTTGTCGTGTGATTTTATTTGCTTGACTGAAACATGGACTGAAAATGACTTTGATTGTGATATGGATATGAGTGATTACACATGGTATCATCAACCAAGAAGTATGTGTTATGATAACTCCAGTCATGTGACATGCATGTTAAAAGAACAGAGTCGTGGAGGTGTTGCTGTATGTGGAAAAAAGGACAGAGCGTTCAGTAGGATGAATTTGCCAATCAACAATCTTGAATATATTGCATTTCAAGTACATGTTAATTCAAATGTCTCATTTGTTGCTGTAATAGTTTATCGACCACCATCATATACATTAAAACAATTTGTAGAAGTCCTTGAAAGGTTGTTAAATAAGTTACATCAAATTTCAAACAGGTGCATTGTTATGGGTGATTTCAATGAGGATATTATGAAAAACAAATCTTATGTGAAGACATTGATGGATGATCATGTCTAAGTGATGCAACAACTGAAAAAGATACTTTACTGGACCATGTTTATGTAAGAAACATAGATGATATTCATGTTGACATTAGTCCAACATACTATAGCTACCACGAGGCAGTCATCATTCGGTTGTAATTTTATATGAAATGAATTATGAACACATTGTACATGTACACAAGTGGGTATTGCCTTTTATTCTTTTTTTCAACTCGTTTTAATATCCATTGTAAATTTGGATAGTTATTGGAATAGAAGTACTTAAAGCTCTGAAATGAATTGAAATGTGAAAAAGAGCAATGTATAAAATTAAAGTTTAGTACATGTAAAAGAAGAAGAAATGGCATGATATGTAAACAAGGATGAAAAATGGTATGGTAGCGGGTACATGTAAACAAAGCGGAGAAAATGGTATGGTACATGTAAACAAGAAGGAGAAATTGTGTGGTACATGTAAACAAGTAGGAGAAATGGCATAGTACAGTACATGTAAAGCAGGATAAGAAATACAATGTAGTATGGTACATGTAAACAAGGAGGGAAATGGTATGTTACATGTAAACAAAAAGGAAAAATGGTATGGTACATGTAAACAAGAAGGAGAAATGGTATGGTATACTTGTGTAAACAAGAATTTAAAATGGTAGGGTATATAAACAAGGAGGAAAAATGGTTTGATATACATGTACATGTATGTATAGGAGGATGAGAAATGGTATAGAACATACATGTAAACAAAGAGGAGAAATGGCCGAGAGTGGCATTTCTCCAGTCCTGGTCATCATTGGATGACCATCATGGACTATAACTGTAGAGTATCATTGTCACATTCATAGCTGAGTGTGACATTTCTCCCATCTTCCTGGTCATCTCCATGATGTTCATCTCCATGATGACTGTCACTAACTATAACTGTGGAGCATATAGCTGTCATGAGAGTGGCATTTCCCCCACCCTGCTGTTTATCACTGGATTACCATCACTGACTATAACTTTGGAGCATGGCTGTCACATCCATAGCTAAGCGTGACATTTCTCTAGTCCAGGGCCCAATTTCATAGCGCTGCTAAGCACACGATTTTCTGCTAACCGAGCCTCCGTCTATTTCATGGGGACCGTAAGCAGTAAGCGCAGCAAAAGGCACGCTTAACCTAGCGGGAAAATTTGCTTAAATCAGTGACGAATTTCCATGCGCGCGCAAACGTTAGCACAAAAACGCCGTGAAATAGCGCTTAAGGTTAGCAAATTTTTCTGCTAAAGTTAGCACGAAAATTTGCTTACCGTTAAGCAGCTCTATGAAATTGGGCCCTGGTCATTACTGGATTACCATCATTGATTACATGTATAATTATGGAGCACGGCTGTTACATCCATAGCCGAGAGTGACATTTCTCCAGTCCTGGTCATCACTGGATTATCATCACTGTCTAAAACTATGGAGCATGGCTGTTACATCCATAGCTAAGAATGACATTTCTCCAGTCCTGGTCATCACTGGATTATCATCACTGTCTAAAACTATGGAGCATGGCTGTTACATCCATAGCTGAGAGTGACATTTCTCCAGTCCTGGTCATCACTGGATTATCATCACTGTCTAAAACTATGGAGCATGGCTGTTACATCCATAGCTAGGAGTGACATTTCTCCAGTCCTGGTCATCACTGGATTATCATCACTGTCTAAAACTATGGAGCATGGCTGTTACATCCATAGCTAAGAGTGACATTTCTCCAGTCCTGGTCATCACTTCATTACCATCACTGACTATAACTATGGAGCATGGTTGTCACATATATAGCTGAGAGTGACATTTATCTAGTACTGGTCATCACTGGATTACTGTCACTAACTATAACTATGGAGCACGGCTGTTGCATCTATAGCAGAGAGTGACATTTCTCCAGTACTGGTCATCACTAGATTACCATCACTGACTATAATTATGGAGCACGGCTGTTACATCAACAGCCGAGAGTGGCATTTCTCCAGTCCTGGTCATCACTGGATTACCATCACTGACTATAACTATGGAGCATGGCTGTTATACATCCATAGCTAAGAGTGACAATTCTCCAGTCCTGGTCATCACTGGATTACCATCACTGACTATAACTATGGAGCATGGTTGTCACATATAGCTGAGAGTGACATTTATCCAGTCCTGGTCATCACTGGATTACTGTCACTAACTATAACTTTGGAGCATGGCTGTCACATCCATAGCTGAGAGTGACATTTCTCGAGTCCTGATCATCACTGAATTACCATAACTGATTAAATGTATAACTATGGAGCACGGCTGTTGCATCTATAGCAGAGAGTGACATTTCTCCAGTACTGGTCATCACTAAATTACCATCACTGACTATAATTATGGAGCACGGCTGTTCCACAGCCGAGAGTGCCAATTCTCCAGTCCTGGTTATCACTGGATTACCGTCACTGACTATAACTATGGAGCATGGCTGTTACATCCATAGTTGAGACTTGAGAGTGACATCTCTCCAGTCCTGGTCATCACTGGATTATCATCGCTGACTATAATTATGGAGCATAGCTGAGACTGACATTTCTTCAGTACTGGTCATCACTGGATTACCATCACTGACTATAACTATAGAGCACGGCTGTTACACCCATGGCCGAGAGTGACATTTCTCCAGTCCTGGTCATCACTACATTACCGTCACTGACTATAACTATAGAGCATGGCTGTTACATTCATAGCTGAGAGTGACATTTCTCCAGACCTGGTCATCACTACATAACCATCACTGACTATAACTATGGAGCATGGCTGTTACATCCATAGTTGAGAGTGACATCTCTCTAGTCCTGGTCTTCACTGGATTACCATCGCTGACTATAACTATAAAGCATACACCCATAGCTGAGAGTGACATTTCTCAAGCCCTGTTAATCACTTGTAAGCATTCTTTGAATAAGTTTGTTTTTTGTGTGTGAAAATGCACAAACCAGAAGCATTTGTATAACTCACTCTTTGACACTATTTGTATCAAAAGGTCTTGCTATTAGAAGAATGCACAGTATCTATGTTTATCCACTTCACTTTTTTGTTATTAAGAACATGTATTTGCTTTTTCTGGGAAAGAGATCAATCCACAATATTGATTTCTGTTTTTCTTTTTATGTTTTATGTATGCAAAATGTATACATGCAGGTTGTAGTAAGAATTGAAGACACTACTACCTCATTGCTGAAAATTGACTGTTTCACAGTTAAAGGTAAGATACACTAAACTGTTAATCGACCCTACATTATAGCTTATGCTAAACAGACATATGAATAGGAAAATGTGTGAAAAATTATGTTGCACTAAATCAAACATATATTTACACACTTCCAATGTACTGTTCTTTGCCCCACTTACCTAGCTTGACTATAATGTCAAGGTCGACTAATCACCTGTCATCCAAGCCGGAATACTGGGAGGCATTGCTTCTACTACTGTGATGCAACAGGCTATACTGATCAGATCTGTCATCCAAGCCCGAGTCCTGGGAGTCACCTGTGATACGAGAGGCTACTTATCACCTTTCATCCGAACTGGAGTCCCGGGAGGCACCTCTTCTACTACTGTGATGCAAGAGGCAATATTAGCTGTCATTCGAGCACGCCGGAGTCCTGGGAGCTGCTTTTTTTACTGCTGTTATTTAAGAGGCTACTGATCACCTGTCATCCAAGCCCGAGTTCCTTCTAATACCACAGTGATGTCAGAGGCTATTAATCACCAATCATTCAAGACTAAGTTAATCACTTCTTGTACTGTATCACTGTGTTGTCAGAAGCTACAAATCACTTGTCATTTCCAAGCCTGAGTTTAGTGATGATCCACCTCTCGCAGTGATGTCAGAGGCTACTAATCACCTGCTGTCCAAGCCACTGTGAGTCGCCTCTTGTACCGCTGTGTTATCAGAGGCTACGAGTACGATGTCAAGCCTGCTTTGTCATCTAAAAATAACCCTTGCTTCTGTTATCAATCTCTTATGTAAGTGCGAAGTAAAAGCCTACTTTGTTCTACTAGCCTGAGTTTTGTGAGCTACTTGTTTTATCGGTTTAGAGGATTTTGAAGGATTCAGGATGAGTAGCGAAAAAGTGTCTGATTTTGGAGGATGCATTGTGTTTTGTTTATAGGATGTACACAATATTTTGTATGCTCAGCCATGCATAATTAAATGTAATTTTTGTCAACTCAATCTATTACAGTTATAAGTGGATGCTTTGTTAGGATTGAGGTAATAGTCACCCCTCTGAACAAATTCAACCAATATAAATGGATGAGACTTGAGGATAAATCAATTTTGTGTCATGGTAGCAAGTGCAGGAGTTTGCACAAATTAGAATGATTTATACACAAAAGGACCTGAGGGGTTAGAGTTAAAGCCAGTTTAAAATCATGTCAAACTTGTTCAAGACTGTTAGGGTTATACACACAAATAAAACAAGGAATACTTTTAAGCAAAAGCTTCTTTCTTGGAAGCAAAACTTCCCACATTAATGATTGCCCCAAAACGTGTACATACATAAAAACAAGCTTTTGCTTTTGTCATTAAGCATTTGCACATGCTTCGGCGCACATCTGGATGAATAACGCTATTGTTTACAACCTAAGCATTTGCTTGGCAAGCTTAAGAAAAATCTGTTTTTTAAATGCAAAAGGTTATTATATATGTTTTTCAGCAATTGCTTTTGCTTCTGCTCCTGCTTAGTACTCTTGCTTGGAGGTCATTTCTAGTTGTTATGTATTCGGCTCCAAACCTCACATTTCAATCTACTTTAATTCTTTCAACCAAACAGTACTCAGAACTTTGTTCAGTCATAGCTGTCTACTTTCCATATTGGAAATAATTCCATACAAAGACATCACTAATTTCCCCTACTTCGACCTATTAACCATCAGAAAGCAATAACGTGTCCGAACAAGTTATTTAGCTCAAAAAAATATTTTTGAGCATTTTTAAGTCTTAAAAAAATTGTTTAGTAATGTTGCCCTTAAATAGTGAAATCGAAATAAATAATAGTGCATTGAAATTAATTCCACATCTGGTGTCTGTGTATGCATATGCAGTCCTTTTTTATTTTGAGACAAACATTTGTAACCCCCCCCCCCAAGCTTTTACCTCTTTGCTGCAAACCCCCTTGTATTTTTCCGCAAGGCAAATGCAATACTTTCAATATGTACGTATGCATCAATCAGCTATGTCAGTGGCCTAGAGATTACTGGGTTCAATTAGTCATTTAATAGGATTGAATTATTGGTTTTTTTTCTCCTAATTTCCCCCCGAACTATCATAGCATACCCCTGCTATATGTATGTTGGTGGGTTTTAGTTTTTTGTTTTTGGGGTTTTTTTGGGGGGGGGAGGGGAAGGGATGGAAGGAAGAAAGGAAGGAAGGAACCTGCTCTTGCCTAAGATGCCCTACTGGCACAGGGAGTATTTGAGACTATTATATGTGAAATACCGACTCATTGGTAGTATTAATTGAGCACGCGCGCTTAATTAATTGAGGATCATGATAATTATGAGAGTGACCTGTCGCGTAACGGGGTTTAACCACTAACGGGGAAAACGGATCAGATTTGCACAGCAGTCTGATTTTCATATCGCACATGGACTCGCAGGCCAAAATCACTTGCAACACTGAGGGCAGCAAACAGCTGTACCGGTTGCTTGATTTCGGCAAAGAATTGAACCGATAGCAAAAGGCACAGCAGAAAGAACGCAATTTAATTATTGTAAAATATCAACACAGAGACTAGGAACATCGGGATGACCCCTCAATTTGTAGGTTGGCTATAGTCTTTGGGCTATTTGTGAGTGGTGGTCTAACTGCGTGCCAAGTCTTAAGTCAATCGAAATTACCAAAGTGTACACATCTATTGTCTGAAGAAAAACGATTACAAACCCTATAGGGAAAAACATAACGTGACGTCACATGACACTCAATAACGTCATCGTGGCGAATTTCTTTTATGACTATGTCTGAGTGGTGGTCTAGGAGTGTGCCAAGTCTGAAAATACTCGCATATACCAAGTTTGACCTCAATCGGGCCTGTACTTCCAGAGATTGAGGGTCCCAAAAACTACACCTTTAATGTGACGTCACATGACACCCGATGACGTGATCATGACGTCATCTTAATTTTTGCCTATAACACATTCTCGAATACTTGCATACCAAGTTTGACCCCAATCGGAGTTGTATTTCTAGAGATAGAGGGTCTTAAAAAATTAACCTTTAATGTGACGTCACATGACCAAAGATGACGTCATCATGATAATTTTCCTCTTGGTTTTCCTGGGGATGGTGGTCGAGGTCTGTGCTAAGTCTCAAGTCGATTGTATTTACAGAAGTGTCAAATTCAATATTCTGAAGAAAAACGTGTACAAATCCTATGGGGAAAAAATGCACCTTTAACGTGATGTCACATGACCACGAATGACGTAATCGTGACGAATTTCTTCTAGGATTATCTGTGGGTGGTGGCCTACACGTAGGCCAAGTCTAAAGTCGATCGGATTTAACAAAGTGCCAAAGTGTATTGTCCGAACAAAAAACGTGTACAAACCCTTATGGAGAAGAGTCTGAAGGAGAAAAAAAAAAAATCAGAACGAATACAATAGCTGTTTCGGCTGAAGTGCCGAAACAGCTAATAATAACAAAATAAACTTACAAACATTTGCTGCTGACACATCAAGGCTTCATTAGGTGTATCTGGCTGATCAATTTCTGTTACTCTAGTGAAGTGACATTTGAATGGCAGACTACATGTGGCTAGGCTAGACGAGGGAGATGAGCTACCAATTGGGCTTGGAGTCTCTGGGACTATCAAGGTGGTTGCTGATGAACTGTCGCTCATAAAGCTATCAAGTGATGCTGATGAAATGTTTTCTAGAAAATGCTGACGTGCAACATCCTGAAATGTAACTGGAAGGCACTCAGAATACTGCATGAAAGTGAACGAAAAAAAGAAACATTAACTTGCAAATGCTGCAGAAATGATACCCGAAAGTAACTAAATAAAAAAGTTTAACAATTTTGCAAAATTGTTTTAACACTTGCGAATTTGCGATTGTGATTTAGTTATTTTCTCTGCCACAATATATTTATATACCTGTATTAACTTTGACATATTATTAGTCAAAAACTAAATATTAGTGTGACAAAGAATTGAAGCTAATCTTTGCAGTTTTAATTAGTGTACCTGTGTGTATTAGTGCTCTTCGCAAGGTCATCAAGCTAACTTGAAACGTGTGACGATAAACCAAACTGGATTTCTCACATCATAGCATTTAACTGTATGAAGTGGCTTGTGGTCAAGAAGGTTTTCTGGAACTTTGACTTGAACATGTAGATTGGATTCTTTTACGGCATATGCACTGTAGTGTTGGTGAAAGTACAAAGTGGTCCACTGTTTGACAATCAACCTTAGTCTGCCATCTGCAATCACCATCTGCTCAACATTTGCAAACTGTGGTTCATCATCCCAACTAATCAAAACTTTAACATTTGGTCTGTATGTATAACCATTGATTTTGGCCTGACTAACAACCGTTATATCTTGGTCTGCCAGGCAACGAAGAGCTCTTACTACTTGTTCAGAGTTTTCCAGTGCTGAAGCCTTTACCACCACTAGGTTCCCAAGTTCCACAGATCGGCTGCCAATATCTTGTTTCATGAGGAATTCAAATCCTTGAGCCTTCTGGTGTCTTTCAGCTAGGGTCTTTGCAATATTCCTGAAGTTGTTGGAAGCTTTTGCCCACTTTTTCAGCTCTTTGTGTTTTGCCTCTATTCTCATCACTGAGTACTGAGTAAGCGACCCAAGACATCTTATTACAGTAGGGTAATGAGTGCAGTTGTGCTGCTTAGGTGTCAGGTTCCTATCTGGAAAGAGCTTCATGAAGAGTACATGATGTTCTTGAATAATTGATTTTAGGAAGTATGTTGCCATTTTGCTTATTTTTGGAGCACTCACAATCTTGAAAATTTGCAGGATCTGTAGCAACAAATCCTTTACTTTGTCCCCAAATAAAAGGGGGAAATACAAAATGAGACATTTCATTTGAGCAGCCTTTTGGCCACTAGGTCCAGCTGGGTTAGCTATCTGATAAGCAGAGACAGAGCTTGGTCGGTTCTTTTTATCCATGAAGCCATAGTTAAAGGACTGCAGCCTGCTGTTAAAGTTTTCAAGAGTGATTTGCCTCCTTTCAAGTATTGTACCGAGTACTAATTTCATCTCGAGTGGTAGAACCCCTTCTAAAAGATCATGCATTCTATCTACTGCCAAGTTATGAGTAACATGGTAATATGGCAGAGAATTTAATTGCTTCCGTAGCGTATTCCTGTTGCAGAGGGATCATTAGCACCAACATCATCATCATAACCTCCCTGGTTTCTAAGAAGCCCTTCACTCTCAACTGGTTGTCTCCGAGCCTGCTCTCGATACATTTTGCATATACGGCAGTAGTAGTTGCTCACAAAACTTGTTACGTACCCAAGCATGGAATTCAATGCAAGGTTGTCCCCTGTCACTTGGAGTAATTTTGGCTTGACACTTCCAACAGGCTCAGGGCAGTTGAAATGTATTCCTGTTCTTTCCATGTCTAGTAGCTCTCGTGTAATTGGAGACAAGATACTTTCCATTCCATACTTGGTGACATACCGTGTGGGAGACAAAGCGATCACCAGAATGTTGCGTAGACTAGCTTGGTACTGCATAGGCAAGCATGGTAAATATATATAAACTCCAGTAAGCTTGTTGATGCCTTTTCTTGAACCCAAGGGGTTACCAGTTTCAAAGTCATCCGAGTACAACAAAAACGGTATGACGGTTTCTCTTGATCTCCCAAGGCTCAGGCTTTCTTTGAAGTACAATCCATCGCGGTATGACTTTCCACACCATCGTCTTCTGATTCAGCCCCTTGTAAAAGTGCTGACATGAAGCCTGGCTGCTGTAGAAACCTGGTAAACACTTTACTTGGAGGGATGTATTGGAAAGATTCGCTTTGTTGCTCCTGATAATTACGGCCAGTAGTTCTGTCAGTCTGAACTTTAAAAACTCGGCCCAGTTCCATCTCCACAGGCTCAACTAGTAAATCTGCATCTTTAATGTATTTCTTTTGTTTATATTCAGTTTCAAAGTCACCATAAACACCTTTGACATCATCCAGCATATTTTCCAGACTGTTTATCGACTCCTCAGTTGGTTGCTCCTCATTTCTTATACTTGTAAATAATGGCGACAACTTTTGTTTAATTTGTCCAACAACATCACCCAACACCTCTTTTGATTCATTAATGACGTACTGCAGAGTTGTTGCTGGAATTCCAGTACCTTGCAACCTTGCTACATAAGTTGCAATAGAAGCCTTTGTGTCTCCATCTGTACTTGCGTTTTCTTCTCCCACATTACCTGGTTCTTTAGCTACTTCTTGTTGTTCCTCAACATGGTGGGCATAAACATTCTGTCCTGGTTCAACAACTGGCCTTCCCTGTACTTCATTATTTTGATTCATGTGATTTTGTTCCAAATGACGTTTATAAGTTGAACCACGCCAGAAACATTTTCGGCAGTTTTGCTCTGCACATACCAGTTTTGTGCAAGTAGAAGAAAGAATAATATTGTGGCGCAAATTACTATAGTGGGCGTAGTCAATAGAGGGCGCGCCAGCAGCTGCGGGCCATATATAAGGCCGCGGGGCAGAGCAGTAGCTCATCGCAGCAGATGCAGAGAATTCTACGGAACGGTAGGCACTAGCTTGCGGGGCTAACGTGGTGCTGAGCAGTACGGTGAAGTCGGGCTGGGGTCAGGAGTAACGGGTCCGCGGAGGCTACTGGAGGCGGAGCAACGTACAGTTATCTGCCGATTATAATAGGACGGGGCCGGGAGCGCGCGCTCACATACCGCCGCCTCAACGGAGGAGACTCGGAACGGTCGGAGGCGGATAGTGAGGCGGACTACGCGCCATAACGCTAGAGGCGTACGGTTTCACGGGACTCGGAGGCTAATCCCCAGCCAGGCATCGCCATCTGCCCAGCACTGCTATACCATAGCGCACAGTGCGAGGCTACGAATGTAGAACTAGGAGGCTCAAGACCGGTAGTACTCGCCAGAGGCTAACATTAGAGTTCAATGAGGGGCCCATCACATGATGTTCTATGTTAATAAATCTATCAGTAATTGAGGTTATTGAAGCGTTGTGTAGTAATTGTCTTTCCCTGTCCATCTTAGAGGTTGAGAGGCGTGGGTGGGTGCGGCCACGCGTATAGGGCGGTATATTTCCATCCAAACGGGCCTGCATTCCGGCTGCTGGGGTACTGATCCTAAGCTAGAGGGTTGTCTGGGAAAGGGACTACGGATCGGGTAGTATATTTGCCACAAATGGTGTCAGAAGTGGGATTCTACGCTTGGCTACCATTTGCCCACGTTCTCATCCCTGGGAGGCTTGGAGAGGCTATGACCATTATTCATTAATAGATAGGACGCCTCAAATAGAGAAAACTAAATCCAATTAAGACAGTATAGAGACAAACTAATAATGACGGACCAGAACGCTGAGGAATTTCAAGAGGAGGTTAAACGCCTCCGAGTGGACCTTCAGGGGAGGAAGGATGATCTCCAGCGTTCAATGGAGGTGAATACACACCAGGAGGCTACGATAGAGAAACTAATGAATAGGATATCTCGACTAGAGGAGGCGTGGAGGAGCATAAGTCAAGTGACTTCGCTGGATTTGGGTTTACACACCGGACCTGCCTCTGTTTCCCAAGTACCAGGACAAGAGCCTGCTGGGGGCAACTGGACGCCTCAAAGGAGTATCATGAAGATGAATCGGTCTTGGATGCCACAATCACAATCTACTGGCATTAAGGGAGACACAACGCCACCTATGGAGGAAATTGTCGAGTTAATGAAGCCAGTAAAAGCCATAAGTGAACTAGAGAAAGGTGATAAACCAGGCTGTAAACTAGGAGGCGCGGGAGCCTCCAAGGAGGCGCAATGGCCCCTCAGACGAGACCAACAAACAATAGGAAATAAGCAGTTACAAGAGAGACTGACAAAAGGCTCGGGTCGTCCAAAAATTGTCCCAGACCGCTTCGGGGGTAAACAGCCGTGGATAGACTACAGAGAACATTTTGAATCATGTAAAATAGCCAATGAATGGGACGACGAAGAGGCGGCGGTGTTTCTTTCAGCGAGCCTCCAGGGCCCGGCACTGAAGGTACTTCTTCACCGTGGGGATGGAGAGAAAAAAAGGCATTCGTACAGCGAGCTTCTCAGTCTTTTGAATGGGCGTTTTGGGCCTGGGGGAGCGAGCAGAAAATTTCCTTCTTGAGTTAAGGAATAGGAGGCAGAGGCCGAAGGAAACAATACAGGAGCTCGGTCAGGCGGTACGCGAATTGGCGTCATTTTCGAACCCGGAGTTTACAGAAACCGCAAGGGACCGTCTTGCACGGGGACACTTCTCTGATGCGATAGCTAGTCAGTCTATTTGAGAAGGGGTATTCCGGGCTAACCCTTCTACGCTTGATGAAGCAATCCGGGCAGCCTTAGCAACTGAAAATTTCGAGAAGATTTAGGCTCAAAGAAATGGGCCCAAGTTCGGCAACGGAAAATGCAGGATGCTGGATGAGGTTGCGAAGGATGTTCGGCAGCCCGTAGAACAACGGATGTGCCAAACAAGGGATAGGCGTGACACCAGGGAATACCGTTTCCGCCAGAGGCGACCTGCAACACAAGGGGACCAGTGCTACAATTGTCAGGGACATGGACACTTTTCACGGGATTGTCCAGAAAAGAGGAATAAGTCAAAGTATCAGGGAAACGGCAACCAGCCTGTCCTACGACCCGAGGAAGGGCTGGAATCGCAGCAGGGTCAACCGTCAATCTAAAACCAACTCCGAGTAATAATTTACCCGGAGTAGGACGGGAGGTACTGGTACCAACAATCTCTCCTAAGAAAGGACTTTATGTGACGGGAAAAATTCGTTCTCTTGACATTCCGCTCCTTGTGGATACCGGAACCACTGATACAATTATTTCAGCCGAAGTTTATTACAGAATTCCGGCTGAAAGGCGGCCGAGGTTGGAGACAGATGGCTTAAAAGGCGGATGGGACACCGATAGAAACTTTGGGCGTGGCGCAGATTGAAGTACAGGTCGGGAGAACTGTTTTTCCGGTACGTGCAGTTTTCGCAAAGGTGAAAGCACAAGGAATTCTTGGAATGGACTTCCTCATACCAACGGGAGGAATATTGGACTTTGAGACCTTGGAGCTTGTGTTGCATGGAGAACACATCAAGTGTACAAGCCGATGGGGGACAGCATTATGTGCAAGGATTGTGGTGGCCAGAACTACCGTCATACCGCCGGGACATGAAACCATTGTACTAGGGAGGATAGATAAGCCATTTGAAACGTGTCAAGTTGGTGTAGTGGAGCCAGTCGAAGGAGGCGGAGTAGTTGCCAGTAAGGGCCTTATACTTGCGAGATCACTAGTGAACATAAATGGCGGTACACTACCAGTGCGGATACTAAACCCTGGAAGGCGGAAGTGCGTTCTGCGTTGTGGGGTTACCGCCGGCTGCCTCACACCAGTAGATGAAGAAGATATAGATGAGGCGCGACAGGAGGCAATTGAAAAAGGAACGAAAGACGTACATGTTCCCGGACACCTTCAGGACCTCTGGAAGCGCAGTGTTGAAGGTTTAGATACGCGCTATCACTACGCCGTTTCTGGGTTGCTGTCGGAGTTTTCGGATGTATTTTCCGCAGGAGACCACGACATAGGGAGAACTGACCTGGTAAAACACACAATCGATACCGGGAGTGCTAAACCTGTGAGGGAGAGGCCGAGGCGACAACCCCCTTGTAATCAAAAATAGATCGACAAACAAGTGGTCGACTTGTTAAAAAGAGGCATTATAGAGCCATCCGACAGCCCGTGGGCGTCCAACATAGTTCTTGTCCGGAAAAAGGACGGAACCCAGCGGTTTTGTGTGGATTACAGAGGACTCAACGAAAGAACGATCAAGGACGCTTACCCCGTCCCACGAATCGATGACACCCTGGACGCGCTAGCGGGGGCAAGATGGTTTTCAACCCTGGATCTTGCCTCCGGCTATTGGCAAGTAGAACTGATGACGAGGCGCAGAAGAAGTCTGCCTTTGTTGTGCGCGGGGGATTGTACAGCTGGAGGGTTATGCCTTTCGGTCTGTGCAATGCCCCCGCCACATTCGAGAGGCTGATGGAGAGAATAGTGCGTGGCCTTCAGTGGGAGACATTGCTAGTGTATTTAGACGATGTTATAGTGTACGGACGAACCATCATGGAGGAAATCAACCGTTTGAGGGAGGTCTTGCAGCGGTTCCGTGAGGCTGGACTTAAATTAAAGCCAGGAAAATGCCACCTTTTCCGACGGCAGGTCAAGTATCTTGGGCATGTGGTGTCCCCGGAGGGAGTATCTGCCGATCCGGACAAGCTGGAGGCGATAAGATCTTGGCCAACTCCGACTGACGTCCGAGGAGTGAGGAGTTTTCTTGGGCTAGCCTCGTATTACAGGAGGTTTATCAGAGGTTTTTCTGACGTGGCACGCCCGCTCCACTGTCTAACTGAGAAAGCGCGTATCTTCCACTGGAGCGACGAATGTCAGGAGGCATTTCAAACCTTAAAGACTCACCTGCAAGAGGCGCCAATACTAGCATCTGAGGTCTTAAGCTGTTATGAACGAGGACGTTCATGCTTAGAAGGAGGCTTTGTGGCGCAAATTACTATAGTGGGCGTAGTCAATAGAGGGCGCGCCAGCAGCTGCGGGCCATATATAAGGCCGCGGGGCAGTTGCGGACGGAGGAGTCCCTTTTAGCTCATCGCAGCAGATGCAGAGAATTCTACGGAACGGTAGGCACTAGCTTGCGGGGCTAACGTGGTGCTGAGCAGTACGGTGAAGTCGGGCTGGGGTCAGGAGTAACGGGTCCGCGGAGGCTACTGGAGGCGGAGCAACGTACAGTTATCTGCCGATTATAATAGGACGGGGCCGGGAGCGCGCGCTCACATACCGCCGCCTCAACGGAGGAGACTCGGAACGGTCGGAGGCGGATAGTGAGGCGGACTACGCGCCATAACGCTAGAGGCGTACGGTTTCACGGGACTCGGAAGCTAATCCCCAGCCAGGCATTGCCATCTGCCCAGCACTGCTATACCATAGCGCACAGTGCGAGGCTACGAATATAGAACTAGGAGGCTCAAGACCGGTAGTACTCGCCAGAGGCTAACATTAGAGTTCAATGAGGGGTCCATCACATGATGTTCTATGTTAATAAATCTATCAGTAATTGAGGTTATTGAAGCGTTGTGTAGTAATTGTCTTTCCCTGTCCATCTTAGAGGTTGAGAGGCGTGGGTGGGTGCGGCCACGCGTATATGGCGGTATATTTCCATCCAAACGGGCCTGCATTCCGGCTGCTGGGGTACTGATCCTAAGCTAGAGGGTTGTCTGGGAAAGGGACTACGGATCGGGTAGTATATTTGCCACAATACGTATAAACTTTAGATGTACAAAAAGTCCGCGGATTCTTCCTGGTACTTTGATCAAACATTTGCAGCATGTAAATGATTTCATGTTTTATGTGACTGCTGATGCTCTGTGTTGTTAATCTGTAGATTTAAGCAGATAGTTGAAACTTGGTGTACATTTGTTTTTCTTGCATACCTTCAGGAACATACTTGAAGTTATGTTGTAACTTGTAGTCATGTTAAGTTACTTACCTTAGCACGATGAAGGGACATGAACTTTAGACGGATGCCCAGCTTTGGAATAATTTCTTTTACTGTCTCATCTGTCAGTAGGGCAAATGCCCTCATCATCAAATCCCTCTTCTGCAAAAACAATGAGATTGTTTTTTGTTTACTCATGTTATGCACTCTGCGGACCTAAGGGACAAGGGGAGGGGAGGGGGGAGGGGAGAAAAATCGCAATCACACACCCCCCTCCCCTTCCAAATTCAGCCAATGACGAATTTTACAATAAAAAATAAAAAATGGAATGTTAATATTTCTGAATTTACTGTCAATGAATACAGGAGAAGCATCATAGATTAAACAAATTTCCTAGAAGTTAGCTTTGGAAACCCCAGCTCAAATGCTCCATCGGGATTTCTAAATTTAACACTGGGGCTCGATCAAGTAGAGGTGTCCTAAACTACACAATTACCCCCCGATGATGTGCATCGGATAAGGTTAACTAGACCAAAAAACGACCCAAAACATAACAAAATATAAAACTGAATCCACACCAAAACCGATCTGAACTCTCCAACCTGACCCGACACAAATTCAGGGAAAAACCTGACCCGAATCGAAAAAAACATATAGAACCCCCCACAAATTACCTGAAAAAAACCAAAAAATACATTTCACTTTGTCAGCAACACACAGCGGCCATATAAATGTAAAAACGGCGGGAGGTCCCCAAAACATTATATTGCTATGGCATAGCGCCACCAACAGCAGCTTGGGTTGTGCATAATACAGCATGCGCCATTGTCCCATTGATATTTTGTACGGTTGGTGGCGCTATGCGATCTTGTGGAACATTAACAAGGTCATAGCTGCATGGAATGATTAACAAATGAAAACAAAAGCCCAACTGCGGTCCTTGGCAACAATTTTTGTCCGGACGTTCTGGCTATTTAAAAAATGGCCGCTGTGTGGCTCAAAGTCCACTTGAAGGTGTGGGTGAATGTAAGATCCTCTGTACTTATTCACTAATCATACATTAGTTTCTGGATTCCCTACATAAAATGTTTTTCTTTCATCATGTTCATAGATCAAATGGCATTCCAAAGACTGTATGTAACTCTAAAGTCTAATCCATAGGAATTTTCTTAGGCAAGTTAGGGCTAGGCTAGGCCTAAAGTTTAGGCTAATGCAATTTATTTCAGTGATACTTTTGGGGGATCTGGGAAGGTCCGACTGTCTGTGTTCTTATTCCTCCATGGTCTGATTAACATTAGGTCCAGGTATTCCGGGTTTGAGGCACATTTGTGGGGGCTAGCCAAGTTTGGATAACGTATCAATTATACACACCGGAGTTCCATGGCGTGTGACTGGGTTACGGGCACGGCCGGGTGCACGTATTGTGTGCTTTGATGTATTCTGGGCCACTACCGAATCGACAACGCATGGCATGAATGATTATATTTTGCGAAATCAGCAGAAACTTTAGATTCTAAATTGTGATTAAGTTAGTCTATGTTAATATACTTACCTTCAAATGTCGGTATTAGATTACCAAGCCCCCAATCTGACAAGTTTTGTGTCATTTTCTCCATCTTGAAGTTAAACAGAATCGAAGCGTGTTGGCTGCAGCCGATGTACATGTAAAAATATCTGACACGTATACTGTGCGCGTGCCCATCGCGCGCAATTCTGCAAGCACATGGGATTTGATGTGGGTAGGTACAGGGGGGGGGGGGGGGGGGGACACACAGTCGGTAACGAGACCACGCCATATATGTAACACTGTTGTATTATATTGCCTTTAGTGCAGTTCAGGGCTGCAGTAGCTTAAAAGGTGAAAAACACGCGGACCAATTAAAATACTGGCAGGCTAGTAAAAAAAACTGGTCCGGCCAGCTAGTGAAAAAAAAAAGTTAAAGGGAAACCCCAATACATTGCATTAATTACAATGCATTAATTAAATCAATCTAGTGTTCAGATCTATACGAGTTCTCATTGCAATCTTAGTTTACGTTCTTAAAATTGATTTCAGATAAATGCTTAACCCTAACTCCCTCACCATTGTTATTGAACAATACAATTCCTTCAAAATCCTCCAACTTCCTTTGTTGTGTAGGAGAAATCAAACATACTTTAGGCCTAATTAAATCGATGTATGTCTAAATATAACTTTAGCATAAACCGTTTTTACCAAATATCCATTGTATTAAAAATTCACGTCATTTTAGTGCTCTTTTATGTGCCCCCCACTTTTGACTCTGAAAATTTGCGAAATGATGATGTAATGTGTCACGTGACTCAATACGTCAGGTCCAGAACGGCCGACCGGGCGCGTGCATGCTAATCTAGCGCTGGGGTACGTACTGCAGACACAACAACGAAAAAACGAAACAACTAAATCAAGAGTGTCCTAAATATTCCGTAATGCCGGAACGTTGTATTGTTGCTGGTTGCAGCAATACAACAAAAGCAGGATTTAGCCTTCATAGGTTTCCTCAAAACGAGAATCCTGAATTAACTTCTTCTAGTTCTACCGTGTCTGCCATGATCTAGTTCAGCGCGCGCGTGTGTGTATACAAAACTAATGTACATGTACATAGCGCGCGTGGCATAAGAAGCTAGCTTGCCAGCTTCGCTTCTTAGCTTTTGTTCTGGAGATGACGTCACGTCTAAACTAAGGGCGGACAGTCTGTAAGTGGAATTTTTGGGGGCGGGGCAACGTGGTTTGGTTTTTTCCTTTCCAAGTCTAAAATAATTACATAAACTCAAAAACACAAACAGTTCTTTATTTTGTACGTATTTATCATTAATAATATACTAATCTCCGTTTTTTTGAAAATTTGATTTCTCTGCACCTTTAAGTCGGTAATATTTACACAGCCCATGTAACGCCTTATGTAACGTTTTGTAAAACTTACGTGGCCAGTGTACAAGGTTACACAACTCTTGTAACAAAAAAAAATTACCTAAAAAAAAAGACAATTTAAACTTGCCGAATAGTTGTGTATTTTTTTTTGGACCATATTTTACTTAAATTGTGTAATATTTTATAATTTTTTGTTTACCTACTTTTTTTTTTACAATTCATTCTGTGTGTGTAGTGGTTCACATGTTTTTTGTACACATTTAGCTTACATATCGTTACTGGTTAATGGGATATGCATGTGGGTTTTTACTGCACGAGTCACGCCCAATTGTCCAGTTTTGAGAGGTCTGTACATTATTGCATTTAGCTTCAGCATTCTTTAAGCCATATGTTACATGTAATCATTATAGTTTTCTTATTCTTGTATTACAGTTTCACTCCTTATTCACTGACGTCATTCCTCTGGCTTGAATAAAACACTGGAGCTTGGAGGCTATTTCCTGATTCTCATGTCGTTATTGAATGGAGTTTGGCTGGCTGTCTAATTTTGGTTAGATACACCTCAAGGAGGACAGCACAGTAAAAAGCACAACTACGGCAGTGGATCAAGGCACAGCTGTGAATCATCATCATGAACGACACCGAACATGATGACCGTGCGTCTTAGACCAGTTTGAAGACCGCACATTCATCTTCATCAGCTAAAAGCGAAGCGACCAAGGCCCGCGCAAGGGAAGAGGCAGCACACATCCGTGCATCATTCACCGAAAGAGAAGCAATGTTAAAAGTGGAGAGTGCTGAAAGAAACGCAAAAATGAGACTAGAAAAAGCGAAATTGGATGCAGAGTTGGGAGCTATGAGTCTTCATAGAGAGGCGGTGGCAGCTATGGCAGAGGCTGAAGCTATGGAGACAGCCGAAGAATACAGAAGAGTGCCTGGTTGCAAAAACAGCTCATCGCTAAAACAGCAAGACGTTGCTGAACGCACCAGCAATTATGTGTTGCAACAAGCTGAGTTCCATGCCAGTTACCGATCCATGCCCAGCTTGGAACCAGAGTACGACATGCTGTACGCTACATCTACCCATCCAAGTCAAACTCTAGCTAATCATCCAACTCTACCCAACGGCGATCCGTCAACATTTCCTGAAAGGAACCCAAACCTGAGCCCCAAACCTCCATCACCACTCCCGCCGCACAGATACAATGGCGGAACCCCAAAGTCATCAAATGACGAACCTGTTCAGGACGCCAAACCACAAAACGCATCCTCAGGAGAGCAAGGTCAAACTCCAGCTGTGAATGACTTTGCTAAGTATTTGGCACGACGTGAGCTGGTGAACACAGGGCTCGCACAGTACGACGACCAGCCTGAGAGCTTCCGAGCATGGAAGTCGTCGTTCACTAACGCTACCAAGGGCCTAGGCCTCACAGCCAGTGAGGAATTGGATCTCCTGATGAAGTGGCTTGGAAAAGGGTCATCACAGCATGCCAAACGACTCCGTGCTGTACACATCAATGATCCAACGGCAGCATTGAAAAAGGTTTGGGAAAGGCTAAGCGAGTGTTACGCTTCACCGGAAGTCATCGAAAGTGCGCTGTTCAAGAAACTGGACAACTTTCCCAGAATCTACAGCAGAGATTACATAAAGCTGAGGGAACTCTGAGACCTTCTCATGGAAGTTCAATCTGCAAAAGAAGACGGCTATTTCCCCGGCCTTGCGTATTTGGACACTGCCCGTGGTGTCAATCCCATTGTGGAGAAGTTGCCACACAGCTTTCAGGAATTGGATTTTGAGGGGGTCTAAATACAAGAAGGATCACAACATGTCTTTTCCCCCATTCTCTATCTTCATGGAGTTCATCTGTTATGAAGCGAAGACCAGAAACGACCCTAGTTTTTTCTTCACCAACAACACTACTGACCCAAGTAGAAGTGATCGACCTCCCTTCCGAAACACAATAACTCCAGTGACCGTTAATAAGACTGATGTTTCCATAATAACCAGCGCAGATATTACCGCAGAGCTGGAAGATGATCCAAATAAATACTGCCCTCTACATCAAAAACCACATCCCCTCAGGAAGTGCAGAGGCTTCAGAGCCAAATCATTAGACGAGCGAAAGGCCTTTCTAATAGAGAAAGGAATCTGTTTCAAATGCTGTGCATCCTCGTCCCAACCCTCAAGAGACTGCAAGATCACAATCAGATGCACTGAATGTGAGAGTGACCGTCATAACACTGCTATGCACCCAGGGCCTGCTCCCTGGTCGTCGAAGACTTCCTACCCTACACCACAGCACGGCGGGGAGGAAGTCATCAAGCCTACCATCCCACCTGCAGTCAACTCTCAATGCACCGAGGTTTGTGGCAAAGGTCCTGCTCTAAAATATGCCTGGTGAAAGTATGTCCACACGACCGCCCCAAAGACGCAGTCACGATGTACGCTATGGTCGACGATCAGAGCAACCGGTCACTGGCAAGGTCAGAATTGTTTGATCTCTTCAACGTTCAAGGAAGCCAATTGCCATATTCTCTCAGAACCTGTGCAGGAGTCACAGAAATGCGAGGAAGAAAGGCCGACGGTTTTCAGATCCAAGCGGCGAATGGAGGAGTTAGTCTGTAACCTCCTCCGCTCATCGAGTGTAACGAAATCCCAAACAACAGAGCCGAGATGCCAACGCCCGAGGCAGCCCTTCACCACCCTCATCTGAAGTCTGTAGCAGCCCAAATCCCAGAACTTGACCCGAATGCTGAAATTCTGCTTTTGCTTGGGAGAGACATCCTCAGAGTACATAAAGCAAGACAGCAGATCAATGGACCACACAACGCCCCCTTCGCCTAACAACTCGACCTAGGCTGGGTTCTTGTCGGAGAAGTTTGCCTTGGAGATGCGCACAAGCCAAGCATAATAAACAGCTTCAAAACCCACCTGTTTAAGAGAGGACGTCCATCCCTTCTCACTCCATGCACGAGTCACTTCAACATAAAAGAAAAGACGAGTTATGACAGAGATCAACGCCATGGTTTGTCCAACGATGGAAGCCCGACCAAGAGAACAGTTTTTGACAAGCTCGGCAACGGGGTGTTCCAGAGGACACATGATGACAACAAAACCGCTCTCTCCATCGAAGATATGTTTCTCAAGATCATGAATGATGAAGTTTTCAAAGACGACACTAACAACTGGGTGGCTTCTCTTTCCTTCAAAACACCCAGACGTCCTCTCCCTAACAACCGGGAACATGCTGCCACACGTCTCAACTCCTTGCGACGCAACTGGGACAAGAAGTCAGAAATGACAGATCAATTCATCGCATTCATGGAGAAGATGTTTCGGAATCATCACGCTGAGGTTGCACCCCCACTGAAGAGCGCAGAGAAGCGATGGTAGCTGCCGACCTTTGGAGTCTATCACTCTCAGAAGCCCGACCAGAAGAAAGATGTTCCCAAGAACAGTTCTCTCGTAAAGCTGAATCCTGTTTTGGAAGAGGGCTTCATCAGAGTGGGGGGTCGTCTCAAGCATGCACAGCTAGAACGTGACGAGAAGAACCTAATTATCTTACCAGGTAACCACCACGTTTGCACACTGCTAGTACGCCACTACCACGAGCAGGTGAGGCATCAAGGCCGCCACTTTACAGAAGGGATCATCAGAGCGTCAGGCGTATGGATTGTCGGTGGTAAGAGACTCATAAACTCTGTCCTACATAAGTGTGTCATATGCAAGAAGCTCCGTGGGAAGTTGGAAGAACAGAAGATGGCGGACCTGCCACCTGAGCGACTCAATACATCTCCACCATTCACATACGTTGGTTTAGATGTCTTTGGTCCATGGACAGTCACCGCACGACGCACAAAAGGAGGTCATACTGAAAGCAAACGTTGGGCAATGCTGTTCACTTGCATGAACACGAGAGCCATACACATCGAAGTCCTAGAGTCCATGGACACGTCATGCTGCATCAACGCACTCATACGGTTTTTTGCTCCCCGTGGACCAGCGAAACAACTAAGATCAGACTGTGGAACCAACTTCGTTGGAGCCTGTAACGAGCTGAAACTTGGAAAGGAACAACAACAGGGGACAAGCATGCACCGCTACCTGAGTGAACAAGGCTGCACACGGGAGTTCAACCCACCTCACGCGTCACATATGGGAGGTGTTTGGGAGCGCATGTTTGGAGTAGCTCGGAGAGTCCTCGACTCCATTATATTACAGAACAAATCCTCTCGCCTCTCGCATGAAGTACTGTGCACCTTCTTGGCCGAAGTTACAGCGATCGTCAACGCCCGACCTCTCATCCCAGTCTCCAACGATCCTGAATTGCCATTTATCTGGACACCTGCGACGCTGCTTACCCAGAAGGTTGGTGCTCCTGCTCCTTTTAGAGAATTCACCGACAAGGACCTGTTCAAGAGCCAGTGAAGGCAGGTACAGAGTCTCGCCACTAAGTTCTGGGCCCGATGGAAACGCGAATACCTGCCTACCCTACAGAGCCGACGGAAGTGGACGGAAACCCATCGTAACCTGCAGGAGGGAGATCTTGTGCTCCTGAAAGACAAGCAAGTCTCCCGCAATGAGTGGCCACTGGCTCGAGTTACTTTGTGAGTGATGACGGAATGACCTTTGTGATGACCTTTCTGAGTGATGACGGAAAGGTCCGCAAGATAGAAGTCAAGGTCTCGGCCAAACACACCGTCAAGAAGTTTATGAGACCTATCTCAGAAGTCGTACTTCTTCTACCAAAAGAGGACTGAACATTAAGTTTATAGTGTAGTATGTCATACTAAAGATGCCAGACGGGGAGTGTTCTGGATCCATCTATCCAATAAGTTTATTTGTGCCATCTATTGTCAAGCTCATTCTCAGAACCACGCTTTCACAAAATGCTGGCGAAAGTTAACGTCTGCATTTTTTACATTTTTGTGACTAATAGCTCATTCCCTATCTACTGCCTTCTCAGTTAACGCCTGCGAGAAGCATTGTCTGTAAGTTGAATACTTTTCTTGTCTCGTTTTTGGACATATAAAAAGTGTTTTAGTGGGTATTTAAGCCCCAGTAGTTCGCATGGTTTTTTGTACACATTTAGCTTACATATCGTTACTGGTTAATGGGATATGCATGTGGGTTTTTACTGCACGGGTCACGCCTAATTTTCCAGTTTTGTGAGGTCTGTACATTATTGCATTTAGCTTCAGCATTCTTTAAGCCATACGTTA
The DNA here is from genome assembly GCA_037893245.1 of Crossaster papposus. NCBI lineage: Eukaryota > Metazoa > Echinodermata > Asteroidea > Velatida > Solasteridae > Crossaster > Crossaster papposus. The sequence goes on from JBAIAA010000176.1 coordinate 392,846, forward strand.
CATGTAATCATTATAGTTTTCTTATTCTTGTATTACAGTTTCACTCCTTATTCACTGACGTCATTCCTCTGGCTTGAATAAAACACTGGAGCTTGGAGGCTATTTCCTGACTCTCATGTCGTTATTGAATGGAGTTTGGCTGGCTGTCTAATTTTGGTTAGATACACCTCAAGGAGGACAGTACACTGCTCCCTTGTGAATTGGTGTTACTAAAGCATGTCTCCAATCTTTAGGGTATCGCTCACATCTTATAGACAGGTTCCAAATATGAGTTAAAGGTTTAATGATATAAGGTGAAGCAATTTTAATAATTTTAACACTAATTCCATCCGGACCTGTTGCTTTCCCAACCGACATGGATGATATTTGCTTTTGAACATTATGTAATATTTTGTAATATTAGGTACTACGCAATCTTCGTCAAAAGAATCAAAATTAGAGGCGTCAGTATTGTCATCTATTTCAAGTTCACGCAAAAAGTAGTTTCCAGCAGTACGCTTGCCAATTGTTGAAAAATGTTTATTTAATGTATCAGCAATTTCGGCAATATCGTCAATATTTTCCCCATTTGGGGAAGTAATCGAATTTGGTACAGTTTTTTTTTTCTTAGGGAGTACCTCCTTTAGAGTTTTCCACAGCATAGATGGCGAATGTGTAGTAATTACTCTTTTTACTGCGGATTTTATTAGTTACATTGTTCCGAAGGTTTTTGTATGAATCCCAATGAATTTGTAAGCCTGTGTGCTTTCCAATTTCGTGTACACGATCGCGTTGCCGCATAAGTTTAAGAATTTCGCTATCTAGCCATGGTACTGAGGCACTCCTAATGCGTTTTGTTTTGACTGGCGCATGGAAGTTAATAATACTCATAAATATGGAGTACCATATACACCACGCATTATCCACATCATAACAACCAAAAACATCTTGCCATGATGCATTATGGAGATCGTCCGTGAATGCATCACTGTCTATATTTTTTAGACATCGAACATTTATTGAACGACCTTTCATTTTTGGTGTTTTCAAACTGTGTAGCCCATAAACAAGATAATGATCACTGATTAGGACTGGTAAAACACCACAGTCCGTTATTAGCTCTGGGTGGGAACTAAAAATGAGATCGATGGTAGTTTTAGTGGATTCAGTGACACGTGTTGGGTCATGTATGAGTTGCACCATTTGGAACAAACTAAAACAAGAAATAATTGGATGTGTTTGTATACTATCGTGTTCCTCTGAAAAATCATAATTGAAGTCCCCAGTTGTAATAATTTCTTTACATTCACACGAGGCCTTATTAAGGATATCACTCAATTTTCCCATAAATTCGACAGAGCTTGAAGGAGGCCTATAAATAGAACTGATAAGAACAGGCTGGCTTTGTTTACACTTAATTTCAACCCATATACACTCGACATCATCTATTTCGAGATCTTCACGACGAGAGAACATGAGGGTATCTCGAATGTAAATTGCAACCCCGCCACCATGTCGGTTCCTGTCTTTTCTGACAATAGAATAATTTGGAAGAGTTATCTCATCATCAGAGATTGAGGCGTCGCAAAAAGTTTCGTTTAGACAGATGATGTCTAGACATTACAATCTTAAAATGGTCAAATTTGTTTATGAGGCTTCTTACGTTAAGATGGGCGAATGAGAACCCTGGGATTTGGATTGCAGATAATGCCATCTATTATGTCTAGTTTAGAACCTTGCCTTGGGGGTTGAGCAGCTCCCTGACCATTTTCAGATGTTGGTTCCACTCCTGGCTTCGATAGTGTGTTGGGGGTGCTCTGGTCTGGGATACTGGCTGCCGTCGTTGATTGAGGTGGGTTTGGTGCCGTTTCTGATGGGGGTACGGGTAATACTGGTTGGCCATTAGAAAACCCGTCAGAACATCACGGGTCGCTGTAGTCCGCTTCATCAGGACATCAGAGTACAAACTCTGACCGAAAGGGGTTCTCTGATGTGGGGTGCAACTATAAAAATGTCTTTGGTGATCCGTTGATGTGTTGAATAATGTTCGTGGCAAGTAGGCGCACTCCTGCCGAGTTGAGGTGCACGCCGTCCGACAAAAGGTGGTTTGAGTTTATGTTACCGTTGTCAATGAAGCCCCAGATATTTTGCTTTGCTATGGACTTAAGCAGAATATGGGAATCATCCACTCTCTTGCACTGTGGCACCATTTGGTTTTTACGGTGTATGATCGAAGATATTGTCACTGATCTTGGTTGTAGTGACTCGCCGAGGGAGGTGATCTGAGCGGCAATAGTCTCCGGGTTGTCGGATGTGTTGTTGGTTCCAACAGGGATAATTACCCGAGTGACGTCGTGTTTGGTCGACAGCTGTATGGCGTGGGGAGCAAGATCTTGGATTTTTGCTCCACGCATGGTGTGGCACATCACTTTCTTTTGCCTGCTCAATCTCCTGGGCTGAAGCCGTTTTATCATCGAGTCACCGATTAGAAGCACATCTGCACAGTGGTGCTCCGTTGGTGTGGATGCTGATTGTTTCACTTTAGGTGCCGTTTTGTCCTTTGCAGTGGTCAGCTTCTTGTGCTTTTTCCGGTATTGATTCGGCTGCTCGTGAAACTCAAAGGAAATCTTAGGTTTTGAGGGACGGGGCAAATTGTCTTGGGTTGGGGTTGGACAGGATCCCTGCTCCTCAGTATCGGGCTGGCCGTTTAGCTGCAAGACTTCGAAGTACGTGTCGATCACTAACTCGGCCTTGGTCCTGGAATCACCGGTGCTAGAGTCGATGATAACGGGATCCTCTGTCGCCAATACAGCGAAGCGGTTGCTTGTCGGTACCAGAACCGCCGGGCAGACATCCGATGTACAGTGGCTCGCTGGACTGAGATCCGCTGTACATGTACGGTGGCTCGCTGGACTGGTTAGACGTGTGGGCGTCCATGGGTGGTTCCGGCTCAGAGCACTCGGCGGGCGTTCTGAATCATCATGGGCTTCACGAGAAGAAGAGCTCATCAGCATATCAATGGTAGAATAAAGAGCGTCACATTTCTTCTTCAGGTGGTCTATTGTTTCCCTTTGGGAACAAGAAGATCGAGAAATCTAGCCAGATAGTGTTGCAAATTGGTCTGACAATTTCTGATCTCCATTATAATGGAGATCAATGAGCATTCCAACCCAGTTACCTTGGCTTTGATCTTGCTGCGCCATGTTTTCCCACCATGCCTTGCGCGATCTTAAAACTGTTAGTGAAGAAACGCGCACGCGCCCATGGAGTCGAGGCTGGTTGCATTCCAAACGCTACACACCACGACGCACGCGCACAGTCGATTTAGTCGTGCGGTAAGGACATTCTTGGCCAAGTTCGATCAAGGACTTTAGTTAACTATAGTTTGACTAACTCTGATCGAACTATGGCTAGTCGACGATGGTTGGACTAGTCTAGTCGACTATTCACGACTGTCAATACCGGGCATAAATCATTTAATTTAAATATGCGGGAGAACTCAAGTTTCTTTACTATATTAAACAAAAATCATTTTATTCACAATTAACTATATATTTACATTTACAAATACTATATTCCTTTAGCCTTTAATATTTTTTGGATTTTTTGGTGTTTTGTTTTTAGTCTAGGAAAAAAGAAAAAAACATTAACCGACTAAATTACTCAAATTGGATTGCTTCTTAATTAAATAACAAATGCTAATATATCAATAGTTTTACTTCTAGTTTAAACAATTCTCACAATTACTTTTACTTATTAATTAAAGTAAATAATTAGGTAACTCCAAATACGGTGGTGTTGATTTTGACGAAGGTCTCTAAAGGAGCCATTAGGCCTCTTCATAAGCGGGCGAGCTATCGTCCCTTGTGAGCTCTTGGTCCCTTCACGAACGAACAATTGAGCGGTTCGTCATCCCCTGCATCTAGCGGCTTTCGCAGTGATGGTATGCCAAAAACCCTAAATGCCAAATGGACCCTCAGAATCACCACAGAGCTTCCAGCCATCTAAACAGCAATACAAATAAATCCGAAACCTCAAAAATACATGCCCTACATCGGGAATGTTTACCAAAATTTTTAATTAACATAATTAAGACAGAAATGCGTTATCGAAAGAATATATTATCAGGTTTTCTAGACAGAGTAAACTTAACCACTTCAATACAACAAAGATATAAGTTGCACATCAATGATAATAATACGCAAATAAATTGACGGAAACAATAACTTACGAGTTTTCTTCAAAATGCGTCTCCCGCAGGTTGGGTATGTGTGCCATTCGCTGTTCCAAGCCAATACTGGAATATGACTATTGTCTGCCTTGACGACTTTTGTCAAGCTAGTTTTGTCTATAAAATATAAAACAACTCGGCTCCAACACCAGAAAGTGTGTTGGCTGAAGCACAGACTTTTTAACAGAACCAACTTGCTAAATGGCTACCCAATATCCAAGTGTCTTTCATAGAACCACGTTATTTAACCCCAACAATAACCTAAATCTAACAATGTACATACTATACTAAGAATAAAGAAACAAGTCTATAAGGTGTGCAGCCTAGTCACGCTATTAACTATTGATCATTGATCACTAAACAGGTAAAAGAGTACAAAAGTACATACGAAGCACGATATGTGGCAGAGAAAACCCCCCCTCTTTGTGTTGACCATTGTGTTCCCGGAATCTCAGGAATTCCTTTTAGGTTCCAAGGGGGGGTGGGTTAGGTTACAATAGTGTTGAGTGCGTATAAAGTATAGGGGTAAGAGGGGGGTACCCCTCTGCCACATATCGTGCTGGGTATACAAAAGTAAAGAAACTATGTGAAACACTCACAGGACATGAGAAAGAAAATAAGTGAAAGGTATTTGAGAAGAGAAAAACTCATGGCCAAAAAAGGAGAGGGGGGAAAACTAATGGAATAACCTAAGTAAACTTTTGGAAACAACTATTTTCCTTAAAGGTAAGTATACCAAATGAGAAAGGTAAGTACAACAAATAACGGAAAATGAACCATCTGTGACAACGACCAGCCTACCGCAGTTGGTCGCATCGATGGTAACCAATAGCCGGTAACCAAATAGTCAGGGCGCAGAAACTAAACACCCGACAACAAAATTCCTTAAAATCATACCCTAACTTCGAGTGAACAGAATTCTGCCAAAAACATACTGAATCTCGTCATATTATATATCATTAGATTCAAAAAAACGTTCGCTTTCAAATTATTACGCCATCTTAGAGAATAACATCTCCGTTTGCAACGTGTAGCTCGTTAAAACAAAGCTGCCGAACTCTCGCAATTACTTGCGTAAATTTCGTGGCCGATTTGCGACGCCGGCCGTGCAAATAAAGTTCGGGATATGACCTCAAAAACGCGTGCGCTGCGGACTGACTGACTCTACCCGAGCCGAAGGCGAGGCTAATTATCAGCACCCAGACTCCAAGTGGTATTAAACAAAGTGATTAATACCGACCGAACACACATTTATTCCCATTCATAAATACTTTTTTTTGTAAAATTCAGCCAAAAAAACCTCGAAAATCCAGGAAAATTGTCGCAAGTAAATTGTCGCAAGTTTCGCCTTTCGGTGTGTGTGTGTCAAATTACATGTTTCCGCCTCTGTCGCTCTACACAATACATGCAATAAAGCGTATTTACAATGAACCAGACTATTATTGCCATTGGCAACTTTGTTCCCAGGGTGTCGAGCTGTACGCGCCCAACACTACCCGCTCTTACTATTGGAGACGAGGTACGGTTGTAAATAAAGTGAGCCCTGGGGACGGGTATAATGCGACATCGCTTTGTTGCCAGCTGGTTTTAAACACTTCCAGCCATGTCTTTATCGTCCGTTTAATACCGGCCACGTGACGGGCTCTCGACCAATAGGAATGCCTAAACTGTCCCAGGTATATATGAACATTATTTATTCGGCCAAATTGCAAACACAGAATCAATCCACAAAATGAACTGAATTAACTTTATAACCAATTCAAGCTGGCCAGGATTGACAAAGGTATAATAAAACACTGTGACTCGAAAGCCTGTCAATCCTTACTCGAATGGTAATACAAATATATACATGTACATATAACAGAATAAATAGATTAACGTTACAATCTCCTTCTGACAAAAAGAACACAGTTCATTATCTCCTTTTCCAATCTTCACTCAAAAAGAATTGACACCTAAAATTCTATGAACTAATCTATATTGGAACCATCTTGATTTTATATCACAGGTAATTGTAAATGGCTTAATACAAAACACTGACCATTTGGCCGCAGGAAAATAAACTCCCAACTTACTTTCCCATTTATCAATAACCTTTTTTATCCAACAACAATGTCTGAAAATTAAATTGTTGTTTTCGGTGTAATTAAGCAAATCATACATTAACCAGATATTCTCGCCAATATAGTTGTGCTGGTTAGCTGGGATGCAACGCCCGTCGCACAAGTCGAGGATGAAAACATTCGGCGATATTAGGCACAGCGTCCGAGGTACTGGTTACGGTAGGTGAAGTCTACTCGGTGTGCAGACATCCGATATACGGCACCCAACCCTCCAAGGTCAGTAACTACCCGGTGGGCAGGCATCCGATTTACGGCATCTACCCCCAAGGTCCCGGAACGACTCCGTGGGCAGGCATCCGATATACGGTGTCCAACCCTCCAAGGTCCAGTAGCTACTCGGTGGGCAGGCATCCGATATACGGCATCCACCCCAAGGTCCCGTAACTACTCGGTGGGCAGGTATCCGATATACGGCGTCCAACCCTCCAAGGTCCAGTAACTACTCGGTGGGCAGGCATCCGATATACGGCATCCACCCCAAGGTCCCGTAACTACTCGGTGGGCAGGTATCCGATATACGGCGTCTAACCCTCCAAGGTACAGTAACTACTCGGTGGGCAAACATCCGATATACGGCATCCAACTCTCTAAGGTCAGTAACTACTCGGTGGGCATGCATCCCATATACGGCATCCAACCCTCCAAGGTCTAGTAACTACTCGGTGGGCAGGCATCCGATATACGGCATCCAACCCTCCAAGGTCCAGTAACTACTCGGTGGGCAGGCATCCGATATACGGCATCCACCCCAAGGTCCCTTAACTTCTCGGTGGGCAGCCATCCAATATACGGCATCCAACCCTCTAAGGTCAGTAACTACTCGGTGGGCAGGCATCCGATATACGGCATCCAACGCCAAAGGTCCCATAACTACTCGACGGACAGACATCCGATACACGGCATCGAACCCTCCAAGGTCCCGTAACTACTCGGTGGGCAGGCATCCAAAATACGGCATCCAACCCCCAAGGTCCCGTAACTACTCGGTGGGCAGGCATCCGATATACGGTATCCAACCCTCTAACGTCAGTAAATACTCGGTGGGCACGCATCCGATATACGGCATCCACCCCCAAGGACCCGTAACTACTCGGTGGGCAGGCATCCAAAATACGGCATCCAACCCCCAAGGTCCGTAACTACTCGGTGGGCAGGCATCCGATATACGGCATCCAACCCTCTAAGGTCAGTAACTACTCGATGGGCAGGCATCCGATATACGGCATCCAACCCTCCAAGGCCCCGTATCTACTCGGTGGGCAGGCATAACAAATACGGCATCCAACCCCCAAAGTCCCGTAACTACTCGGTGGGCAGGCATCCGAAATACGGCATCCAACCTCCAAAGTCCAGTAACTACTCGGTGGGCAGGCATCCGATATACGGCATCCAACCCTCCAATGTCCAGTAACTACTCAGTGGGCAGGCATCCGATATACGGCATCCAACCCTCCAATGTCCAGTAACTACTCAGTGGGCAGCCATATGATATACGGCATCCAACCCTATAAGGTCAGTAACTACTCGGTGGGTAGGCATCCGATATACGGCATCCAACCCTCCAAGGTCTAGTAACTACTCGGTGGGCAGGCATCCGAAATACGGCATACAACCCTCCAAGGCCCCGTAACTACTCGGTGGGCAGGCATCCAAAATACGGCATCCAACTCAAGGTCCCGTAACTACTCGGTGGGCAGGCATCCGATATACGGCATCCAACCTTCTAAGGTCGGTAACTACTCAGTGGGCAGGCATCCGATATACGGCATCCAACCCTCAAGGTCCCGTAACTACTCGGTGGACAGGCATCCGATATACGGCAACCAAACAACCAAGGCCCCGTAACTACTCGGTGGGCAGGTATCCGATATACGGCGTCCAACCCTCCAAGGTCCAGTAACTACTCGGTGGGCAGGCATCCGATATACGGCATCCAACCCTCCAAGGTCCAGTAACTACTCGGTGGGCAGGCATCCGATATACGGCATCCAACCCTCCAAGGCCCCGTAACTACTCGGTGGGAAGGCATCCAAAATACGGCATCCAACCCCCAAGGTCCCGTAACTACTCGGTGGGCAGGCATCCGATATACGGCATCCAACCCTCTAAGGTCAGTAACTACTTGGTGGGTAGGCATCCGATATACGGCATCCAACCCTCCAAGGTCCAGTAACTACTTGGTGGGCAGGCATCCGATACACGGCATCCAAACATCCAAGGACCAGTAACTACTCGGTCGGCAGGCATCCGATAGACGGCATCCAACCCTCCAAGGTCCAGTAACTATTCGGTGGGCAGGCATCCAAAATACGGCATCCAACCCCCAAGGTCCCATAACTACTCGGTGGGCAGGCATCCGATATACGGCATCCAACACCCAAGGTCCCGTAACTACTCGGTGGACAGGTATCCGATATACGGCATTCAACCCTATAAGGCCCCGTAACTATTCGGTGTGCAGGCATCCGATATACGGCATCCACCCCCAAGGTCCCGTAACTACTCGGTGGGCAGGTATCCGATATACGGGGTTCAACCCTCCAAGGTCCAGTAACTACTCGGTGGGCAGGCATCCGATATACGGCATCCAACCCTCTAAGGTCAGTAACTACTCGGTGGGCAGGCATCCGATATACGGCATCCAACCCTCCAAGGTCTAGTAACTACTCGGTGGGCAGGCATCCGATATACGGCATCCAACCCTCCAAGGTCAGTAACTACTCGGTGGGCAGGCATCCGAAATACGGCATCCAACCCCCAAGGTCCAGTAACTACTCGGTGGCCAGGCATCCGATATACGGCATCCAACCCTCCAATGTCCAGTAACTACTCAGTGGGCAGCCATATGATATACGGCATCCAACCCTATAAGGTCAGTAACTACTCGGTTGGCAGGCATCCGATATACGGCATCCACCCCAAGGTCCCTTAACTCCTCGGTGGGCAGCCATCCAATATACGGCATCCAACCCTCTAAGGTCAGTAACTACTCGGTGGGCAGGCATCCGATATACGGCATCCAAACCCCAAGGTCCCATAACTACTCGACGGACAGACATCCGATACACGGCATCGAACCCTCCAAGGTCCCGTAACTACTCGGTGGGCAGGCATCCGATATACGGCATCCAACCCTCTAACGTCAGTAAATACTCGGTGGGCAGGCATCCGATATACGGCATCCACCCTCAAGGACCCGTAACTACTCGGTGGGCAGGCATCCAAAATACGGCATCCAACCCCCAAGGTCCGTAACTACTCGGTGGGCAGGCATCCGATATACGGCATCCAACCCTCTGAGGTCAGTAACTACTCGATGGGCAGGCATCCGATATACGGCATCCACCCCAAGGTCCCGTAAGTACTCGGTGGACAGGCATCCGATATACGGCATCCAACCCTCCAAGGCCCCGTATCTACTCGGTGGGCAGGCATAACAAATACGGCATCCAACCCCCAAGGTCCCGTAACTACTCGGTGGGCAGGCATCCGAAATACGGCATCCAACCCCCAAGGTCCAGTAACTACTCGGTGGGCAGGCATCCGATATACGGCATCCAACCCTCCAATGTCCAGTAACTACTCAGTAGGCAGCCATATGATATACGGCATCCAACCCTATAAGGTCAGTAACTACTCGGTGGACAGGCATCCGATATACGGCATCCAACCCTCCAATGTCCAGTAACTACTCAGTGGGCAGCCATCCAATATACGGCAACCAACCCTCTAAGGTCAGTAACTACTCGGTGGGCAGGCATCCGATATACGGCATCCAACCCTCCAAGGCCCCGTATCTACTCGGTGGGCAGGCATCAAAAATACGGCATCCAACCCTCCAAGGTCCCGTAACTACTCGGTGGGCAGGTATCCGATATACGTCGTCCAACCATCCAAGGTCCAGTAACTAGTCGGTGGGCAGGCATCCGATATACGGCATCCACCCCAAGGTCCCGTAACTACTCGGTGGGCAGGTATCCGATATACGGCGTCTAACCCTCCAAGGTACAGTAACTACTCGGTGGGCAGGCATCCAAAATACGGCATCCAACCCCCAAGGTCCGTAACTACTCGGTGGGCAGGCATCCGATATACGGCATCCAACCCTCTAAGGTCAGTAACTACTCGATGGGCAGGCATCCGATATACGGCATCCACCCCAAGGTCCCGTATACTCGGTGGACAGGCATCCGATATACGGCATCCAACCCTCCAAGGCCCCGTATCTACTCGGTGGGCAGGCATACAAAATACGGCATCCAACCCCCAAAGTCCCGTAACTACTCGGTGGGCAGGCATCCGAAATACGGCATCCAACCTCCAAAGTCCAGTAACTACTCGGTGGGCAGGCATCCGATATACGGCATCCAACCCTCCAATGTCCAGTAACTACTCAGTGGGCAGCCATATGATATACGGCATCCAACCCTATAAGGTCAGTAACTACTCGGTGGGTAGGCATCCGATATACGGCATCCAACCCTCCAAGGTCTAGTAACTACTCGGTGGGCAGGCATCCGAAATACGGCATACAACCCTCCAAGGCCCCGTAACTACTCGGTGGGCAGGCATCCGAAATACGGCATCCAACTCAAGGTCCCGTAACTACTCGGTGGGCAGGCATCCGATATACGGCATCCAACCTTCTAAGGTCGGTAACTACTCAGTGGGCAGGCATCCGATATACGGCATCCAACCCTCAAGGTCCCGTAACTACTCGGTGGACAGGCATCTGATATACGGCAACCAAACAACCAAGGCCCCGTAACTACTCGGTGGGCAGGCATCCGATATACGGCATCCAACCCTCAAGGTCCCGTAACTACTCGGTGGACAGGCATCCGATATACGGCAACCAAACAACCAAGGCCCCGTAACTACTCGGTGGGCAGGTATCCGATATACGGCGTCCAACCCTCCAAGATCCAGTAACTACTCGGTGGGCAGGCATCCGATATACGGCATCCAACCCTCCAAGGTCCAGTAACTACTCGGTGGGCAGGCATCCGATATACGGCATCCAACCCCCCAAGGCCCCGTAACTACTCGGTGGGAAGGCATCCAAAATACGGCATCCAACCCCCAAGGTCCCGTAACTACTCGGTGGGCAGGCATCCGATATACGGCATCCAACCCTCTAAGGTCAGTAACTACTTGGTGGGTAGGCATCCGATATACGGCATCCAACCCTCCAAGGTCCAGTAACTACTTGGTGGGCAGGCATCCGATACACGGCATCCAAACATCCAAGGACCAGTAACTACTCGGTCGGCAGGCATCCGATAGACGGCATCCAACCCTCCAAGGTCCAGTAACTATTCGGTGGGCAGGCATCCAAAATACGGCATCCCACCCCCAAGGTCCCATAACTACTCGGTGGGCAGGCATCCGATATACGGCATCCAACACCCAAGGTCCCGTAACTACTCGGTGGACAGGTATCCGATATACGGCATTCAACCCTATAAGGCCCCGTAACTATTCGGTGGGCAGGCATCCGATATACGGCATCCACCCCAAGGTCCCGTAACTACTCGGTGGGCAGGTATCCGATATACGGGGTTCAACCCTCCAAGGTCCAGTAACTACTCGGTGGGCAGGCATCCGATATACGGCATCCAACCCTCTAAGGTCAGTAACTACTCGGTGGGCAGGCATCCGATATACGGCATCCAACCCTCCAAGGTCTAGTAACTACTCGGTGGGCAGGCATCCGATATACGGCATCCAACCCTCCAAGGTCAGTAACTACTCGGTGGGCAGGCATCCGAAATACGGCATCCAACCCCCAAGGTCCAGTAACTACTCGGTGGCCAGGCATCCGATATACGGCATCCAACCCTCCAATGTCCAGTAACTACTCAGTGGGCAGCCATATGATATACGGCATCCAACCCTATAAGGTCAGTAACTACTCGGTTGGCAGGCATCCGATATACGGCATCCACCCCAAGGTCCCTTAACTCCTCGGTGGGCAGCCATCCAATATACGGCATCCAACCCTCTAAGGTCAGTAACTACTCGGTGGGCAGGCATCCGATATACGGCATCCAACCCCCAAGGTCCCATAACTACTCGACGGACAGACATCCGATACACGGCATCGAACCCTCCAAGGTCCCGTAACTACTCGGTGGGCAGGCATCCAAAATACGGCATCCAACCCCCAAGGTCCCGTAACTACTCGGTGGGCAGGCATCCGATATACGGCATCCAACCCTCTAACGTCAGTAAATACTCGGTGGGCAGGCATCCGATATACGGCATCCACCCTCAAGGACCCGTAACTACTCGGTGGGCAGGCATCCAAAATACGGCATCCAACCCCCAAGGTCCGTAACTACTCGGTGGGCAGGCATCCGATATACGGCATCCAACCCTCTGAGGTCAGTAACTACTCGATGGGCAGGCATCCGATATACGGCATCCACCCCAAGGTCCCGTAAGTACTCGGTGGACAGGCATCCGATATACGGCATCCAACCCTCCAAGGCCCCGTATCTACTCGGTGGGCAGGCATAACAAATACGGCATCCAACCCCCAAGGTCCCGTAACTACTCGGTGGGCAGGCATCCGAAATACGGCATCCAACCCCCAAGGTCCAGTAACTACTCGGTGGGCAGGCATCCGATATACGGCATCCAACCCTCCAATGTCCAGTAACTACTCAGTGGGCAGCCATATGATATACGGCATCCAACCCTATAAGGTCAGTAACTACTCGGTGGGCAGGCATCCGATATACGGCATCCAACCCTCCAATGTCCAGTAACTACTCAGTGGGCAGCCATCCAATATACGGCATCCAACCCTCTAAGGTCAGTAACTACTCGGTGGGCAGGCATCCGATATACGGCATCCAACCCTCCAAGGCCCCGTATCTACTCGGTGGGCAGGCATCAAAAATACGGCATCCAACCCTCCAAGGTCCCGTAACTACTCGGTGGGCAGGTATCCGATATACGGCGTCCAACCCTCCAAGGTCCAGTAACTAGTCGGTGGGCAGGCATCCGATATACGGCATCCACCCCAAGGTCCCGTAACTACTCGGTGGGCAGGTATCCGATATACGGCGTCTAACCCTCCAAGGTACAGTAACTACTCGGTGGGCAGACATCCGATATACGGCATCTAACTCTCTAAGGTCAGTAACTATTCGGTGGGCAGGCATCCGATATACGGCATCCAACCCTCTAAGGTCAGTAACTACTCGATGGGCAGGCATCCGATATACGGCATCCACCCCAAGGTCCCGTATACTCGGTGGACAGGCATCCGATATACGGCATCCAACCCTCCAAGGCCCCGTATCTACTCGGTGGGCAGGCATCAAAAATACGGCATCCAACCCTCCAAGGTCCCGTAACTACTCGGTGGGCAGGTATCCCATATACGGCGTCCAACCCTCCAAGGTCCAGTAACTAGTCGGTGGGCAGGCATCCGATATACGGCATCCACCCCAAGGTCCCGTAACTACTCGGTGGGCAGGTATCCGATATACGGCGTCTAACCCTCCAAGGTACAGTAACTACTCGGTGGGCGGGCATCCAAAATACGGCATCCAACCCCCAAAGTCCTGTAACTACTCGGTGGGCAGCCATCCGAAATACGGCATCCAACCTCCAAAGTCCAGTAACTACTAGGTGGGCAGGCATCCGATATACGGCATCCAACCCTCCAATGTCCAGTAACTACTCAGTGGGCAGCCATATGATATACGGCATCCAACCCTATAAGGTCAGTAACTACTCGGTGGGTAGGCATCCGATATACGGCATCCAACCCTCCAAGGTCCAGTAACTACTCGGTGGGCAGGCATCCGAAATACGGCATACAACCCCCAAGGTCCCGTAACTACTCGGTGGGCAGGCATCCGATATACGGCATCCAACCCTCTAAGGTCAGTAACTACTTGGTGGGTAGGCATCCGATATACGGCATCCAACCCTCCAAGGTCCAGTAACTACTTGGTGGGCAGGCATCCGATACACGGCATTCAAACATCCAAGGACCAGTAACTACTCGGTCGGCAGGCATCCGATATACGGCATCCAACCCTCTAAGGTCAGTAACTACTTGGTGGGTAGGCATCCGATATACGGCATCCAACCCTCCAAGGTCCAGTAACTACTCGGTGGGCAGGCATCCAAAATACGGCATCCAACCCCCAAGGTCCCATATCTACTCGGTGGGCAGGCATCCGATATACGGCATCCAACACCCAAGGTCCCGTAACTACTCGGTGGACAGGCATCCGATATACGGCATTCAACCCTATAAGGCCCCGTAACTATTCGGTGGGCAGGCATCCGATATACGGCATCCACCCCCAAGGTCCCGTAACTACTCGGTGGGCAGGTATCCGATATACGGGGTTCAACCCTCCAAGGTCCAGTAACTAATCGGTGGGCAGGCATCCGATATACGGCATCCAACCCTCTAAGGTCAGTAACTACTCGGTGGGCAGGCATCCGATATACGGCATCCAACCCTCCAAGGTCTAGTAACTACTCGGTGGGCAGGCATCCGATATACGGCATCCAACCCTCCAAGGTCTAGTAACTACTCGGTGGGCAGGCATCCGATATACGGCATCCAACCCTCCAAGGTCAGTAACTACTCGGTGGGCAGGCATCCGAAATACGGCATCCAACCCCCAAGGTCCAGTAACTACTCGGTGGCCAGGCATGCGATATACGGCATCCAACCCTCCAATGTCCAGTAACTACTCAGTGGGCAGCCATATGATATACGGCATCCAACCCTATAAGGTCAGTAACTACTCGGTTGGCAGGCATCCGATATACGGCATCCACCCCAAGGTCCCTTAACTCCTTGGTGGGCAGCCATCCAATATACGGCATCCAACCCTCTAAGGTCAGTAACTACTCGGTGGGCAGGCATCCGATATACTGCATCCAACCCCCAAGGTCCCATAACTACTCGACGGACAGACATCCGATACACGGCATCGAACCCTCCAAGGTCCCGTAACTACTCGGTGGGCAGGCATCCAAAATACGGCATCCAACCCCCAAGGTCCCGTAACTACTCGGTGGGCAGGCATCCGATATACGGCATCCAACCCTCTAACGTCAGTAAATACTCGGTGGGCAGGCATCCGATATACGGCATCCACCCTCAAGGACCCGTAACTACTCGGTGGGCAGGCATCCAAAATACGGCATCCAACCCCCAAGGTCCGTAACTACTCGGTGGGCAGGCATCCGATATACGGCATCCAACCCTCTGAGGTCAGTAACTACTCGATGGGCAGGCATCCGATATACGGCATCCACCCCAAGGTCCCGTAAGTACTCGGTGGACAGGCATCCGATATACGGCATCCAACCCTCCAAGGCCCCGTATCTACTCGGTGGGCAGGCATACAAAATACGGCATCCAACCCCCAAGGTCCCGTAACTACTCGGTGGGCAGGCATCCGAAATACGGCATCCAACCCCCAAGGTCCAGTAACTACTCGGTGGGCAGGCATCCGATATACGGCATCCAACCCTCCAATATCCAGTAACTACTCAGTGGGCAGCCATATGATATACGGCATCAAACCCTATAAGGTCAGTAACTACTCGGTGGGCAGGCATCCGATATACGGCATCCAACCCTCCAATGTCCAGTAACTACTCAGTGGGCAGCCATCCAATATACGGCATCCAACCCTCTAAGGTCAGTAACTACTCGGTGGGCAGGCATCCGATATACGGCATCCAACCCTCCAAGGCCCCGTATCTACTCGGTGGGCAGACATCAAAAATACGGCATCCAACCCTCCAAGGTCCCGTAACTACTCGGTGGGCAGGTATCCGATATACGGCGTCCAACCCTCCAAGGTCCAGTAACTAGTCGGTGGGCAGGCATCCGATATACGGCATCCACCCCAAGGTCCCGTAACTACTCGGTGGGCAGGTATCCGATATACGGCGTCTAACCCTCCAAGGTACAGTAACTACTCGGTGGGCAAACATCCGATATACGGCATCTAACTCTCTAAGGTCAGTAACTACTCGGTGGGCAGGCATCCGATATACGGCATCCAACCCTCCAAGGTCTAGTAACTACTCGATGGGCAGACATCCGATATACGGCATCCAACCCTTCAAGGTCCAGTAACTACTCGGTGGGCAGGCATCCGATATACGACATCCACCCCAAGGTCCCTTAACTCCTCGGTGGGCAGCCATCCGATATACGGCATCCAACCCTCAAGGTCCCGTAACTACTCGGTGGACAGGCATCCGATATACGGCATATAACCCCCAAGGTCCCGTAACTACTCGGTGGGCAGGCATCCGATATACGGCATCCAATTCTCTAAGGTCAGTAACTACTTGGTGGGTAGGCATCCGATATACGGCATCCAACCCTCCAAGGTCCAGTAACTACTTGGTGGGCAGGCATCCGATACACGGCATCCAAACATCCAAGGACCAGTAACTACTCGGTCGGCAGGCATCCGATAGACGGCATCCAACCCTCCAAGGTCCAGTAACTACTGGGCGGGCAGGCATCCAAAATACGGCATCCAACCCCCAAGGTCCCGTAACTACTCGGTGGGCAGGCATCCGATATACGGCATCCAACACCCAATGTCCCGTAACTACTCGGTGGACAGGCATCCGGTATACGGCATTCAGCCCTATAAGGCCCCGTAACTATTCGGTGGGCAGGCATCCGATATACGGCATCCACCCCCAAGGTCCCGTAACTACTCGGTGGGCAGGTATCCGATATACGGCGTTCAACCCTCCAAGGTCCAGTAACTACTCGATGGGCAGGCATCCGATATACGGCATCCAACTCTCTAAGGTCAGTAACTACTCGGTGGGCAGGCATCCGATATACGGCATCCAACCCTCCAAGGTCTAGTAACTACTCGGTGGGCAGGCATCCGATATATAGTGGGGCTGATATGTAACAAAAATTGCTCGAGATGTTCACATCCGGCAGAAAGTTTGAAATTTTGCATATAGGGGTATTTTGACATGCTGAGTTCAAAAAGTGGCGGATCCAAGAGGTCTGACCAATGGACCGGTCGCCATCTTGAATTCCAATATGGCCGCTATGACGAAATGTTGAAAATCCCTATCTTGGGTTCTAAATGACCTGTGGCGCTACAATTTGGTACACAAGGGTATGTTGACATGCTGAGTTCAATAATGCAATAATTTGAAATGTCGGACAAATGGTATGGCCGCCATTTTGAAATCCAATATGGCCGCCAAGACGAAATGTTGAAAAATCCCTATCTTAGGTTCTAAATGACCTGTGGTGCTCAAATTTTGTACACAAGGGTATGTTGACATGCTGAGTTCAATAAGGCAATAATTTAAAATGTCTGACAAATGGTATGGCCGCCATTTTGAAATCCAATATGGCCGCCAAGACGAAATGTTGAAAATCCCGGGTTCTTTGCAAAATATATAACAAGTCACCACACAAGATTCCCTGGAAATCATGGGTTCTGGTTTTGAAACACAAGTACATTTTGTTATGCTGAGTTCAACTGTTCAATAGTTCAAAAGAGCTCATTTCAAAGTATATTAAACGTACCAGTTGGAAGCCGTAACATGCTGCAAGTTTTTTCCATCTGTTTTACATTCTCCTACTGCTTACCTCGGAAGCATTGTCCAGAGCAGAAACATAGTTCTGTGCATGGTAGATTAGCAGCGGAACATTTGCAATTTCCAGCACACTGTTTTTTACACTTGCACTTGATCAGCTCTCGGCACCCTTTTGACGCCTCTGGCATTACTGTCCAAAATGGATGCCAGACATCATCTGCATTTTTAGCCCATCCCCAATCTGCAGGTGAAGGCAGCTCTGGGTTAGCAATTTGGGACTGTCCCCAGATGTGACCGGCCTGAAAGACTGCCCTCTTCACATGTTGACGCAGTGCCTCTTTTGTCGGTGGAATATTTTCCGACTGCCGATTTCCCTGAGCAAACAGCTGCTTGCGTGCTTCGTTCACTTTCTTCAGAGGGGAAGTTCTGCTATACAGAACAACGAAGAACCTCTCTATGTTGTCCATGTCATCATCTGTTACTTCCGCTGGTGCATGTGAGAGATGATTGAAGACCTCCCCCAAGTTTGGCATGGAATTCCATATGCTCCACACAGTCTTTTTGCCAATCCCACATATGGCAGATACAGTATCGCATCCGGAAACAGTATGCAGGAATAGAAGCCCCCATGAGCGTTCAGGGCCAATGTGAGTCGCAATAGTGTGAGCAGCAATGTGCCTGAAATAATTTCCATGTCCAAATGCCAACCACATTGCACAACCGTCCATAATGCTTGCCATTGCGATAGCCAACACAACCACATCCGTGTCTGTTGCGTGAATGACGATACTTCTGTATCCCTGCTGATATGCATGCCAAGCATGTAGCATCATTCGTGAATCAGCCTCTTCATGCGTACATGGTTGAATTTGAGAAACATCAGAAGGGGGCTTTGATTTAACCTCTTCTTCAAAGGTCGTAAGAAGTGTTTTTCCCCCTGGAATAGCCATCGTTTGCAGGGCATCAGCAAGGAAACTGAATAATGTTTTTTTGTTGGAATCTACACGAAGAAAGCTGCTCCAGTTTCGTGGCACGAATGTCTGTTCAGTCACATGGAGTGGTATGCCAGTGCCACGACCAAGCCTGGTGCCTTTTTTGAGACTGTCCGTTCTGTAGGTGTCCCACACCACATCAACACGCATCACAGTCCCCTCATTTAACTTTCGGGCAATGTACGGAAGGACCTGTTTTTGTGCATAGTCACCAAATGTCCTGATCACACTGTTGCACTTCTTAGGCTCCAAATGATGGACTAAGGCAGCCCCATCGAAAATACGAACTTCTCCTTTGGGCGCATCATGAGGACGTTGTGCTAAAGCTTCCAAACAGGGCAAAAGATGAGCCTTGCCGGTTGGTGGGCGCATTGTATTGATACCTTCAGCCAATGCAGGTGGCCACCCATGACACTCATGTTCAAAAAATGTGTTAAGATCACCATCTCTAGTTTGGCAAGAAATGTACATTCGTGAGAAGAGCTCCACATTACTTTTCATACGTGTAATCTTCGCCTCAGACTTTCCATGTGTTTTCTTGGGCTTCGATTTGAACAGTGGTAGATTGTTCTTTGAAATGCTATCATAGAAATTGACAGAAGGATCCTTGATTCGCTGCCCCACAAATCCGTCAAATTGTCTTTTGCCAGTGTCCTCCATTGATCGCACTGTGGCTATCACTTCATCAGGCATGATGACCTTTGTGTCAAGCACATACAAGTCATTACTGTCTTCCGCAAACGGGTTTCCAAGTTTTTCAAATGAACTGATTGCATTATTGAGATCTGATGCAAAGGATTTCTGTACACTAGGCAATTGTTCGTGGTGGCGGACATCAGCTTGCCTCTGTCTTTGAAACTGGTCTTCAAACTCATTCAGGATTCTGGCTATTTCTGCACCAGCTACCATCCACCGGCGAAGAGCCCCTTCATTCTCAGTAATTCCAATGACTCCACCATCACCTTTCACTATGGCGTTCTGCTGTTCGTGTATCTGATCGTGTGCCATAGCAGAGAACTTGTGTGATGACTTCTGAGTGACAAACTTTCCCTTGACAAATTCACGATGGATATCCATGGAATCGTTTGAAAGTTCCTGAAGGTCTGTTACATGCACTGTCAACCATCTGGCGTAATGGTAATGGTCCATGGCAAACATCCACGGAATGATCGCCGTGAGAGTCTCCACATAGAGCGTGTAGTTGGATTCCCGTTGTGATCTTATGAATGCCAAGAGAAGACACTCCAACTGCAGGACTTTATTCCAGTAGCAAAAATGGGGGTACTTTGTAGCCATCTTCTTGCTCCAAAAATCAAATGATTGTAAATCTTCAGTTTCACATGTTTTCAGGTAGTCATCGTATGCCTTTCGCTGCAGAGCGTACAAAGCCGCTACTGTGACTTGGTGTGCCCATTGTGACCTCGATACTTGCGAACCTTTCTGAAGACTATCTGCTCTTCCCTCTGTTGTTACACCAGCACTGGCCATCACACTTGCCCAACCACTCCCATCCAGGAAGCTGCCAATCGCTTTCAACAAGGCCATCTCTACATGAAGTCCTCCCATCATCACAACAAACTTGTCTTCACCATATATAACTGGCCAAGTCCATTGAATCTTCTTTGCAATTGCATAGAGTGGTTGATCAACGGTCAGAACTGGAACTTGTCCGGGGTTTACTAGTTCTGTCGCCTGCTTGATTAAATTCATTCCATGCTTCATCATTGCCAATGTGTGCGCACTCTCGCGGAACAGAGGTAGCAGTCCTGTAATTGCAGGAGGCCGAGGAACTTCAACCTGCAGATTTGCCATGTATGCTGACCAGGAGATATTATCTTCACTCTCAAGACCTTCCTTCTCTTGCAGACTTTGTACAAACGAAAGCCACTGACTTTCTTTGTCCTGTATTCCGTAGGACACATTTGGAGTGGATGGACCTTTTGGTTTTCTTGGAATGGGATTATTAGTTGGAAATGCTTCAGGAGGCACATCACTGTAAGATGCAGGAAGGGCGGCTATGGTTTTGGAGCGCTGTTTGTTTTCATTCTCAGTGACATTCTCATGATTTCGAATGCTGCCACTTTTGTCATGTGAAACATGTTGTGTCAGTGATAACGCGGTTCCATGAAATGAACTTTGTGCTGATGCTGATGATGGGTTGTGATCTATGTTGTCTAGGTTGCCTGTTGTGAATATTCCATTTCGCAATTTTGTTGGACACACGACGCCGTCATGTTTGTATATTTCTATGACTCTGTTGGCCTCATCTGTGGATACTTCCAGTATGCGATCATAGGAAACAGACAAACCATGTTGAAAAAGAACGTCAATGAGATCCCGTTTCCTTGTTTTGCTATGAATGAGAAGACCCAGGTAAAGTGGCAGTGATGTTTCACGTTTCAAATTGTGACGTACTGATGTAGTTTTCAACCTTCCTCGTTTCATAGTGTTGAATGTTACAAGTTGAGTTAAGGATTGCACAGAGACGCTTACTCCCTTGTTGTTTGCTTTCTGTTTTTGTATGTTTGTACCAGCAAGAATCATTTCCATCAACGCTGCCAATGATGGTGGTAAGTTGTTATATGATTCGTTAACTAGGGATCCATTGAATTGGTATTGCTTTTGCAAAATATCTTTGCGCACAATCTGGGCAGCTCTCATGAGAATGACTGCGTCGTTGTCAGAGCTTTGTCTACAAGCATGCAATAATGCTTCACCAATGTCTTCTTTGAATGACAGTACCACTTCATGGTTGCTCTTATGTGCCTCAAGTTGCGGAAGGTGTCTGAGAAGCTTGTCCTTAAGGTGAGTTGAATTAATCCTCTTTGAGATATCGCCTCCCAGTTGTGCCAGACGTTCTGTATAAAGCTTTGTGAGATCGGTTAACTTG
Organism: Crossaster papposus; assembly: GCA_037893245.1. NCBI lineage: Eukaryota > Metazoa > Echinodermata > Asteroidea > Velatida > Solasteridae > Crossaster > Crossaster papposus. The sequence continues at coordinate 414,644 of JBAIAA010000176.1, forward strand.
AAAGTGTAACTGTCATCTGTACACTTCATTTCTTCCAAATAGGATATCAATTCGGCCAAAGCTACTGATTCTGGTGACATATTTTTACTTGAACTGGCTTCCTCATTCTTTCTTACAAATGATCTGTATCGAGTGTGGAGAACAGTCATGCACTTCTTGTGATAAACAGCATCTGATGCTGTCATATCACCTACAGACAATCTAGCCAGGAGTTTTGTATCCCTTAATTCTGTTGCCATCAATCGAACATTGGAATCTACATTTTTTGTTGCCGCTCTGTGAACTATTTCTTCATTAATAAGATTTGAAACTTGTTCTGAGTCTTTTTTTAACAGGCGAGTAAGTTTCTTCACCAAGTTTAAGGTCTGAACTTTGCTTTCTTTCCCTTGATTCAGCCCTGGCCACACGAGAGCTGCTGCACTGCACATAACAGTTTTTGTGCCATTTGGCAGCATGCGCAACTAGGGTTTCTGCAATACCGCAACCATCATCTAGTCGGGAAAAGGCAAGGCACCTAAATCATTCAATGCCTTGATATTTCGAGCAAGATTCTCGTAGACGTCTAGACACGACTGATTGCTGCCCTTACGTACATCTCTTAGTGGTTCATTTTCAGAACGTTCCTGGCAAAGAGCGCAAATGTTCCAGTCTGTTGGCATTGGAATTGTTGACGATGTTTTCTTTGATTTCGACATTGGATCTGAAAGAGAAAAAACATTAAAAAAAAGAAATTATTGGAATGTCATGTGAATGTTCAGTTCCGGCAGAAAGTGTTAAATTTCGCAAACAGGGGTATTTTGGGGCGCTGAATTTTTTTAAATTTCTACTGTCTTCGACAAAATTACAGACCCATCAGTAGATTTGAGATGCAACAATTTTCCCTTGATCATAATATTGCTCAAATGATTTAACATTATGACAATGCCGTACACTGTGCTATTAAAGCAATGAAAACATCGATGTTTGTCTTGGCGGCCATATTGGAATTTAAAATGGCGGCCATACCGTTTGTCAGACATTTTAAATTATTGCATTATGGAACTCAGCATGTCAACATACCCTTGTGTACCAAATTTCAGCACCACAGGTTATTTAGAACCCAAGATAGGGATTTTCAACAATTCGTCTTGGCGGCCATATTGGAATTCAAGATGGCGGCCGGTCCATTGGTTAGATCTTTTGGATCCGCCAATTTTTGAAATCAGCGCCCCAAAATACCCCTGTATGCGAAATTTCACACTTTCTGCCGGAAATGAACATCTTTTTCACATATCAGCCCCACTAATACGGCATCCAACCCCCAAGGTCCAGTAACAACTCGGTGGCCAGGCATGCGATATACGGCATCCAACCCTCCAATGTCCAGTAACTACTCAGTGGGCAGCCATATGATATACGGCATCCAACCCTATAAGGTCAGTAACTACTCGGTTGGCAGGCATCCGATATACGGCATCCACCCCAAGGTCCCTTAACTCCTCGGTGGGCAGCCATCCAATATACGGCATCCAACCCTCTAAGGTCAGTAACTACTCGGTGGGCAGGCATCCGATATACGGCATCCAACCCTCCAAGGTCTAGTAACTACTCGGTGGGCAGGCATCCGATATACGGCATCCCACCCTCCAAGGTCCAGTAACTACTCGGTGGGCAGGCATCCGATATACGGCATCCACCCCAAGGTCTCTTAACTACTCGGTGGGCAGGCATCCAATATACGGCATCCAACCCTTTAAGGTCAGTAACTACTCGGTGGGCAGGCAACCGTTATACGGCATCCAACCCCAAGGTCCCATAACTACTCGACAGACAGGCATCCGATATACGGCATCGAACCCTCCAAGGTCCCGTAACTACTTGGTGGGCAGGCATCCAAAATACGGCATCCAACCCACAAGGTACCGTAACTACTCGGTGGGCAGGCATCCGATATACGGCATCCAACCCTCTAAGGTCAGTAACTACTCGGTGGGCAGGCATCCGATATACGGCATCCAACCCTCTAAGTTCAGTAACTACTCGGTGGGCAGGCATCCGATATACGGCATCCAACCCTCCAAGGTCTAGTAACTACTCGGTGGGCAGGCATCCGATATACGGCATCCAACCCTCCAAGGTCCAGTAACTACTCGGTGGGCAGGCATCCGATATACGGCATCCAACCCTCCAAGGTCCAGTAACTACTCGGTGGGCAGGCATCCGATATACGGCATCCAACCCTCCAAGGTCCCGTAACTACTCGGTGGGCAGGCATCCAAAATACGGCATCCAACCCCAAGGTCCCGTAACTACTCGGTGGGCAGGCATCCGATATACGGCATCCAACCCTCTAACGTCAGTAAATACTCGGTGGGCAGGCATCCGATATACGGCATCCACCCCCAATGACCCGTAACTACTCGGTGGGCAGGCATCCAAAATACGGCATCTAACCCCCAAGGTCCGTAACTACTCGGTGGGCAGGCATCCGATATACGGCATCCAACCCTCTAAGGTCAGTAACTACTCGATGGGCAGGCATCCGATATACGGCATCCACCCCAAGGTCCCGTAACTACTCGGTGGACAGGCATCCGATATACGGCATCCAACCCCCAAGGTCCCGTAACTACTCGGTGGGCAGGCATCCGATATGCGGCACCCAACCCCCAAGGTCCACTAACTACTCGGTGGGCAGGCATCCGATATACGGCATCCAACCCTCCGATGTCCGGTAACTACTCGGTGGGCAGCCATATGATATACGGCATCCAACCCTCTAAGGTCAGTAACTACTCGGTGGGTAGGCATCCGATATACGGCATCCAACCCTCCAAGGTCCAGTAACTACTCGGTGGGCAGGCATCCGATATACGGCATACAACCCTCCAAGGCCCCGTAACTACTCGGTGGGCAGCCATCCGATATACGGCATCCAACCCAAGGTCCCGTTACTACTCGGTGGGCAGGCATCCGATATACGGCATCCAACCCTCTAAGGTCAGTAACTACTCGGTGGGCAGGCATCCGATATACGGCATCCAACCCTCTAAGGTCCAGTAACTACTCGGTGGGCAGGCATCCGATATACGGCAACCAAACAACCAATGCCCCGTAACTACTCAGTGGGCAGGCATCCGATATACGGCATCCAACACCCAAGGTCCCGTAACTACTCGGTGGACAGGTATCCGATATACGGCATCCAACCCTCTAAGGCCCAGTAACTATTCGGTGGGCAGGCATCCAATATACGGCATCCACCCCCAAGGTCCCGTAACTACTCGATGGGCAGGTATCCGATATACGGCGTCCAACCCTGAAAGGTCCATTAACTACTCGGTGGGCAGGCATCCGATATACGGCATCCAACCCTCTAAGATAAGTAACTACTGGGTGGGCAGGCATCCGATATACGGCATCCAACCCTCCAAGGTCCGGTAACTACTCGGTGGGCAGGCATCCGATATACGGCATCCAAACCTCCAAGGTCCAGTAACTACTAAGTGGGCAGGCATCCGATATACGGCATCCAAACCTCCAAGGTCCAGTAACTACTCAGTGGGCAGGCATCCAATATACGGCATCCACCCTCAAGGTCCCGTAACTACTCGGTGGACAGGCATCCGATATACGGCATCCTTGGAGGGTTCTCCAAGGCCCCGTAAAGACTCGGAGGGCAGGCATCCAAAATACGGCATCCAACCCCCAAGGTCCCGTAACTACCCGGTGGGCTTGCATCCGATATAGGGCATCCAACTCCCAAGGTCCCGTAACTACTCGGTGGGCAGGCATCCGATATACGGCATCCAACCCTCTAAGGTCAGTAACTACTCGGTGGGCAGGCATCCGATATACGGCATCCAACGCTCCAACGTCTAGTAACTACTCGGTGGGCAGGCATCCCATATACGGCATCCAACCCTCCAAGGTCCAGTAACTACTCGGTGGGCAGGCATCCGATATACGGCAACCAAACAACCAATGCCCCGTAACTACTCAGTGGGCAGGCATCCGATAGATGGCATGCACCCCCATGGTCACGTAACTACTCGGTGGGCCGGCATCCGATATACGGCATCCAACACCCAAGGTCCCGTAACTACTCGGTGGACAGGCATCCGATATACGGCATCCAACCCTCTAAGGCCCCGTAACTATTCGGTGGGCAGGCATCCGATATACGGCATCCACCCCAAGGTCTCTTAACTACTCAGTGGGCAGGCATACAATATACGGCATCCAACCCTCTAAGGTCAGTAACTACTCGGTGGGCAGGCATCCGATATACGGCATCCAACCCTCCAAGGTCTAGTAACTACTCGATGGGCAGACATCCGATATACGGCATCCAACCCTTCAAGGTCCAGTAACTACTCGGTGGGCAGGCATCCGATATACGGCATCCAACCCTCAAGGTCCCGTAACTACTCGGTGGACAGGCATCCGATATACGGCATATAACCCCCAAGGTCCCGTAACTACTCGGTGGGCAGGCATCCGATATACGGCATCCAATTCTCTAAGGTCAGTAACTACTTGGTGGGTAGGCATCCGATATACGGCATCCAACCCTCCAAGGTCCAGTAACTACTTGGTGGGCAGGCATCCGATACACGGCATCCAAACATCCAAGGACCAGTAACTACTCGGTCGGCAGGCATCCGATAGACGGCATCCAACCCTCCAAGGTTCAGTAACTACTGGGCGGGCAGGCATCCAAAATACGGCATCCAACCCCCAAGGTCCCGTAACTACTCGGTGGGCAGGCATCCGATATACGGCATCCAACACCCAAGGTCCCGTAACTACTCGGTGGACAGGCATCCGGTATACGGCATTCAGCCCTATAAGGCCCCGTAACTATTCGGTGGGCAGGCATCCGATAAACGGCATCCACCCCCAAGGTCCCGTAACTACTCGGTGGGCAGGTATCCGATATACGGCCTTCAACCCTCCAAGGTCCAGTAACTACTCGATGGGCAGGCATCCGATATACGGCATCCAACTCTCTAAGGTCAGTAACTACTCGGTGGGCAGGCATCCGATATACGGCATCCAACCCTCCAAGGTCTAGTATCTACTCGGTGGGCAGGCATCCGATATACGGCATCCCACCCTCCAAGGTCCAGTAACTACTCGGTGGGCAGGCATCCGATATACGGCATCCACCCCAAGGTCTCTTAACTACTCGGTGGGCAGGCATCCAATATACGGCATCCAACCCTTTAAGGTCAGTAACTACTCGGTGGGCAGGCAACCGTTATACGGCATCCAACCCCAAGGTCCCATAACTACTCGACAGACAGGCATCCGATATACGGCATCGAACCCTCTAAGGTCCCGTAACTACTTGGTGGGCAGGCATCCAAAATACGGCATCCAACCCACAAGGTACCGTAACTACTCGGTGGGCAGGCATCCGATATACGGCATCCAACCCTCTAAGGTCAGTAACTACTCGGTGGGCAGGCATCCGATATACGGCATCCAACCCTCTAAGGTCAGTAACTACTCGGTGGGCAGGCATCCGATATACGGCATCCAACCCTCCAAGGTCTAGTAACTACTCGGTGGGCAGGCATCCGATATACGGCATCCAACCCTCCAAGGTCCAGTAACTACTCGGTGGGCAGGCATCCGATATACGGCATCCAACCCTCCAAGGTCCAGTAACTACTCGGTGGGCAGGCATCCGATATACGGCATCCAACCCTCCAAGGTCCCGTAACTACTCGGTGGGCAGGCATCCAAAATACGGCATCCAACCCCAAGGTCCCGTAACTACTCGGTGGGCAGGCATCCGATATACGGCATCCAACCCTCTAACGTCAGTAAATACTCGGTGGGCAGGCATCCGATATACGGCATCCACCCCCAAGGACCCGTAACTACTCGGTGGGCAGGCATCCAAAATACGGCATCTAACCCCCAAGGTCCGTAACTACTCGGTGGGCAGGCATCCGATATACGGCATCCAACCCTCTAAGGTCAGTAACTACTCGATGGGCAGGCATCCGATATACGGCATCCACCCCAAGGTCCCGTAACTACTAGGTGGGCAGGCATCCGATATACGGCATCAAACCCCCAAGGTCCAGTAAGTACTCGATGGACAGGCATCCGATATACGGCATCCAACCCCCAAGGTCCCGTAACTACTCGGTGGGCAGGCATCCGATATGCGGCACCCAACCCCCAAGGTCCACTAACTACTCGGTGGGCAGGCATCCGATATACGGCATCCAACCCTCCGATGTCCGGTAACTACTCGGTGGGCAGCCATATGATATACGGCATCCAACCCTCTAAGGTCAGTAACTACTCGGTGGGTAGGCATCCGATATACGGCATCCAACCCTCCAAGGTCCAGTAACTACTCGGTGGGCAGGCATCCGATATACGGCATACAACCCTCCAAGGCCCCGTAACTACTCGGTGGGCAGCCATCCGATATACGGCATCCAACCCAAGGTCCCGTTACTACTCGGTGGGCAGGCATCCGATATACGGCATCCAACCCTCTAAGGTCAGTAACTACTCGGTGGGCAGGCATCCGATATACGGCATCCAACCCTCTAAGGTCCAGTAACTACTCGGTGGGCAGGCATCCGATATACGGCAACCAAACAACCAATGCCCCGTAACTACTCAGTGGGCAGGCATCCGATAGATGGCATCCACCCCCATGGTCACGTAACTACTCGGTGGGCAGGCATCCGATATACGGCATCCAACACCCAAGGTCCCGTAACTACTCGGTGGACAGGTATCCGATATACGGCATCCAACCCTCTAAGGCCCAGTAACTATTCGGTGGGCAGGCATCCAATATACGGCATCCACCCCCAAGGTCCCGTAACTACTCGATGGGCAGGTATCCGATATACGGCGTCCAACCCTGAAAGGTCCATTAACTACTCAGTGGGCAGGCATCCGATATACGGCATCCAACCCTCTAAGGTCAGTAACTACTCGGTGGGCAGGCATCCGATATACGGCATCCAACCCTCCAAGGTCTAGTAACTACTCGGTGGGCAGGCATCCGATATACGGCATCCAACCCTCCAAGGTCCAGTAACTACTCGGTGGGCAGGCATCCGATATACGGCATCCAACCCTCCAAGGTCCAGTAACTACTCGGTGGGCAGGCATCCGATATACGGCATCCAACCCTCCAAGGTCCCGTAACTACTCGGTGGGCAAGCATCCAAAATACGGCATCCAACCCCATGGTCCCGTAACTACTCGGTGGGCAGGCATCCGATATACGGCATCCAACCCTCTAACGTCAGTAAATACTCGGTGGGCAGGCATCCGATATACGGCATCCACCCCCAAGGACCCGTAACTACTCGGTGGGCAGGCATCCAAAATACGGCATCTAACCCCCAAGGTCCGTAACTACTCGGTGGGCAGGCATCCGATATACGGCATCCAACCCTCTAAGGTCAGTAACTACTCGATGGGCAGGCATCCGATATACGGCATCCACCCCAAGGTCCCGTAACTACTAGGTGGGCAGGCATCCGATATACGGCATCAAACCCCCAAGGTCCAGTAAGTACTCGGTGGACAGGCATCCGATATACGGCATCCAACCCCCAAGGTCCCGTAACTACTCGGTGGGCAGGCATCCGATATGCGGCACCCAACCCCCAAGGTCCACTAACTACTCGGTGGGCAGGCATCCGATATACGGCATCCAACCCTCCGATGTCCGGTAACTACTCGGTGGGCAGCCATATGATATACGGCATCCAACCCTCTAAGGTCAGTAACTACTCGGTGGGTAGGCATCCGATATACGGCATCCAACCCTCCAAGGTCCAGTAACTACTCGGTGGGCAGGCATCCGATATACGGCATACAACCCTCCAAGGCCCCGTAACTACTCGGTGGGCAGCCATCCGATATACGGCATCCAACCCAAGGTCCCGTTACTACTCGGTGGGCAGGCATCCGATATACGGCATCCAACCCTCTAAGGTCAGTAACTACTCGGTGGGCAGGCATCCGATATACGGCATCCAACCCTCTAAGGTCCAGTAACTACTCGGTGGGCAGGCATCCGATATACGGCAACCAAACAACCAATGCCCCGTAACTACTCAGTGGGCAGGCATCCGATAGATGGCATCCACCCCCATGGTCACGTAACTACTCGGTGGGCAGGCATCCGATATACGGCATCCAACACCCAAGGTCCAGTAACTACTCGGTGGACAGGTATCCGATATACGGCATCCAACCCTCTAAGGCCCAGTAACTATTCGGTGGGCAGGCATCCAATATACGGCATCCACCCCCAAGGTCCCGTAACTACTCGATGGGCAGGTATCCGATATACGGCGTCCAACCCTGAAAGGTCCATTAACTACTCAGTGGGCAGGCATCCGATATACGGCATCCAACCCTCTAAGATAAGTAACTACTGGGTGGGCAGGCATCCGATATACGGCATCCAACCCTCCAAGGTCCGGTAACTACTCGGTGGGCAGGCATCCGATATACGGCATCCAAACCTCCAAGGTCCAGTAACTACTAAGTGGGCAGGCATCCGATATACGGCATCCAACCCTCCAAGGTCCAGTAACTACTCAGTGGGCAGGCATCCAATATACGGCATCCACCCCCAAGGTCCCGTAACTACTCGGTGGACAGGCATCCGATATACGGCATCCTTGGAGGGTTCTCCAAGGCCCCGTAAAGACTCGGAGGGCAGGCATCCAAAATACGGCATCCAACCCCCAAGGTCCCGTAACTACCCGGTGGGCTTTCATCCGATATAGGGCATCCAACTCCCAAGGTCCCGTAACTACTCGGTGGGCAGGCATCCGATATACGGCATCCAACCCTCTAAGGTCAGTAACTACTCGGTGGGCAGGCATCCGATATACGGCATCCAACGCTCCAACGTCTAGTAACTACTCGGTGGGCAGGCATCCCATATACGGCATCCAACCCTCCAAGGTCCAGTAACTACTCGGTGGGCAGGCATCCGATATACGGCAACCAAACAACCAATGCCCCGTAACTACTCAGTGGGCAGGCATCCGATAGATGGCATGCACCCCCATGGTCACGTAACTACTCGGTGGGCCGGCATCCGATATACGGCATCCAACACCCAAGGTCCCGTAACTACTCGGTGGACAGGCATCCGATATACGGCATCCAACCCTCTAAGGCCCCGTAACTATTCGGTGGGCAGGCATCCGATATACGGCATCCACCCCAAGGTCTCTTAACTACTCAGTGGGCAGGCATACAATATACGGCATCCAACCCTCTAAGGTCAGTAACTACTCGGTGGGCAGGCATCCGATATACGGCATCCAACCCTCCAAGGTCTAGTAACTACTCGATGGGCAGACATCCGATATACGGCATCCAACCCTTCAAGGTCCAGTAACTACTCGGTGGGCAGGCATCCGATATACGACATCCACCCCATGGTCCCTTAACTCCTCGGTGGGCAGCCATCCGATATACGGCATCCAACCCTCAAGGTCCCGTAACTACTCGGTGGACAGGCATCCGATATACGGCATATAACCCCCAAGGTCCCGTAACTACTCCGTGGGCAGGCATCCGATATACGGCATCCAATTCTCTAAGGTCAGTAACTACTTGGTGGGTAGGCATCCGATATACGGCATCCAACCCTCCAAGGTCCAGTAACTACTTGGTGGGCAGGCATCCGATACACGGCATCCAAACATCCAAGGACCAGTAACTACTCGGTCGGCAGGCATCCGATAGACGGCATCCAACCCTCCAAGGTCCAGTAACTACTGGGCGGGCAGGCATCCAAAATACGGCATCCAACCCCCAAGGTCCCGTAACTACTCGATGGGCAGGCATCCGATATACGGCATCCAACACCCAAGGTCCCGTAACTACTCGGTGGACAGGCATCCGGTATACGGCATTCAGCCCTATAAGGCCCCGTAACTATTCGGTGGGCAGGCATCCGATAAACGGCATCCACCCCCAAGGTCCCGTAACTACTCGGTGGGCAGGTATCCGATATACGGCGTTCAACCCTCCAAGGTCCAGTAACTACTCGATGGGCAGGCATCCGATATACGGCATCCAACTCTCTAAGGTCAGTAACTACTCGGTGGGCAGGCATCCGATATACGGCATCCAACCCTCCAAGGTCTAGTAACTACTCGGTGGGCAGGCATCCGATATACGGCATCCCACCCTCCAAGGTCCAGTAACTACTCAGTGGGCAGGCATCCGATAGATGGCATCCACCCCCATGGTCACGTAACTACTCGGTGGGCAGGCATCCGATATACGGCATCCAACACCCAAGGTCCCGTAACTACTCGGTGGACAGGTATCCGATATACGGCATCCAACCCTCTAAGGCCCAGTAACTATTCGGTGGGCAGGCATCCAATATACGGCATCCACCCCCAAGGTCCCGTAACTACTCGATGGGCAGGTATCCGATATACGGCGTCCAACCCTGAAAGGTCCATTAACTACTCAGTGGGCAGGCATCCGATATACGGCATCCAACCCTCTAAGGTCAGTAACTACTCGGTGGGCAGGCATCCGATATACGGCATCCAACCCTCCAAGGTCTAGTAACTACTCGGTGGGCAGGCATCCGATATACGGCATCCAACCCTCCAAGGTCCAGTAACTACTCGGTGGGCAGGCATCCGATATACGGCATCCAACCCTCCAAGGTCCAGTAACTACTCGGTGGGCAGGCATCCGATATACGGCATCCAACCCTCCAAGGTCCCGTAACTACTCGGTGGGCAGGCATCCAAAATACGGCATCCAACCCCAAGGTCCCGTAACTACTCGGTGGGCAGGCATCCGATATACGGCATCCAACCCTCTAAGGTCAGTAACTACTCGATGGGCAGGCATCCGATATACGGCATCCACCCCAAGGTCCCGTAACTACTAGGTGGGCAGGCATCCGATATACGGCATCAAATCCCCAAGGTCCAGTAAGTACTCGGTGGACAGGCATCCGATATACGGCATCCAACCCCCAAGGTCCCGTAACTACTCGGTGGGCAGGCATCCGATATGCGGCACCCAACCCCCAAGGTCCACTAACTACTCGGTGGGCAGGCATCCGATATACGGCATCCAACCCTCCGATGTCCGGTAACTACTCGGTGGGCAGCCATATGATATACGGCATCCAACCCTCTAAGGTCAGTAACTACTCGGTGGGTAGGCATCCGATATACGGCATCCAACCCTCCAAGGTCCAGTAACTACTCGGTTGGCAGGCATCCGATATACGGCATACAACCCTCCAAGGCCCCGTAACTACTCGGTGGGCAGCCATCCGATATACGGCATCCAACCCAAGGTCCCGTTACTACTCGGTGGGCAGGCATCCGATATACGGCATCCAACCCTCTAAGGTCAGTAACTACTCGGTGGGCAGGCATCCGATATACGGCATCCAACCCTCTAAGGTCCAGTAACTACTCGGTGGGCAGGCATCCGATATACGGCAACCAAACAACCAATGCCCCGTAACTACTCAGTGGGCAGGCATCCGATAGATGGCATCCACCCCCATGGTCACGTAACTATTCGGTGGGCAGGCATCCGATATACGGCATCCAACACCCAAGGTCCCGTAACTACTCGGTGGACAGGTATCCGATATACGGCATCCAACCCTCTAAGGCCCAGTAACTATTCGGTGGGCAGGCATCCAATATACGGCATCCACCCCCAAGGTCCCGTAACTACTCGATGGGCAGGTATCCGATATACGGCGTCCAACCCTGAAAGGTCCATTAACTACTCAGTGGGCAGGCATCCGATATACGGCATCCAACCCTCTAAGATAAGTAACTACTGGGTGGGCAGGCATCCGATATACGGCATCCAACCCTCCAAGGTCCGGTAACTACTCGGTGGGCAGGCATCCGATATACGGCATCCAAACCTCCAAGGTCCAGTAACTACTAAGTGGGCAGGCATCCGATATACGGCATCCAACCCTCCAAGGTCCAGTAACTACTCAGTGGGCAGGCATCCAATATACGGCATCCACCCCCAAGGTCCCGTAACTACTCGGTGGACAGGCATCCGATATACGGCATCCTTGGAGGGTTCTCCAAGGCCCCGTAAAGACTCGGAGGGCAGGCATCCAAAATACGGCATCCAACCCCCAAGGTCCCGTAACTACCCGGTGGGCTTTCATCCGATATAGGGCATCCAACTCCCAAGGTCCCGTAACTACTCGGTGGGCAGGCATCCGATATACGGCATCCAACCCTCTAAGGTCAGTAACTACTCGGTGGGCAGGCATCCGATATACGGCATCCAACGCTCCAACGTCTAGTAACTACTCGGTGGGCAGGCATCCCATATACGGCATCCAACCCTCCAAGGTCCAGTAACTACTCGGTGGGCAGGCATCCGATATACGGCAACCAAACAACCAATGCCCCGTAACTACTCAGTGGGCAGGCATCCGATAGATGGCATGCACCCCCATGGTCACGTAACTACTCGGTGGGCCGGCATCCGATATACGGCATCCAACACCCAAGGTCCCGTAACTACTCGGTGGACAGGCATCCGATATACGGCATCCAACCCTCTAAGGCCCCGTAACTATTCGGTGGGCAGGCATCCGATATACGGCATCCACCCCAAGGTCTCTTAACTACTCAGTGGGCAGGCATACAATATACGGCATCCAACCCTCTAAGGTCAGTAACTACTCGGTGGGCAGGCATCCGATATACGGCATCCAACCCTCCAAGGTCTAGTAACTACTCGATGGGCAGACATCCGATATACGGCATCCAACCCTTCAAGGTCCAGTAACTACTCGGTGGGCAGGCATCCGATATACGACATCCACCCCATGGTCCCTTAACTCCTCGGTGGGCAGCCATCCGATATACGGCATCCAACCCTCAAGGTCCCGTAACTACTCGGTGGACAGGCATCCGATATACGGCATATAACCCCCAAGGTCCCGTAACTACTCGGTGGGCAGGCATCCGATATACGGCATCCAATTCTCTAAGGTCAGTAACTACTTGGTGGGTAGGCATCCGATATACGGCATCCAACCCTCCAAGGTCCAGTAACTACTTGGTGGGCAGGCATCCGATACACGGCATCCAAACATCCAAGGACCAGTAACTACTCGGTCGGCAGGCATCCGATAGATGGCATCCAACCCTCCAAGGTCCCGTAACTACTCGGTGGGCAGGCATCCGATATACGGCATCCAACACCCAAGGTCCCGTAACTACTCGGTGGACAGGCATCCGGTATACGGCATTCAGCCCTATAAGGCCCCGTAACTATTCGGTGGGCAGGCATCCGATAAACGGCATCCACCCCCAAGGTCCCGTAACTACTCGGTGGGCAGGTATCCGATATACGGCGTTCAACCCTCCAAGGTCCAGTAACTACTCGATGGGCAGGCATCCGATATACGGCATCCAACTCTCTAAGGTCAGTAACTACTCGGTGGGCAGGCATCCGATATACGGCATCCAACCCTCCAAGGTCTAGTAACTACTCGGTGGGCAGGCATCCGATATACGGCATCCCACCCTCCAAGGTCCAGTAACTACTCGGTGGGCAGGCATCCGATATACGGCATCCACCCCAAGGTCTCTTAACTACTCGGTGGGCACGCATCCAATATACGGCATCCAACCCTTTAAGGTCAGTAACTACTCGGTGGGCAGGCAACCGTTATACGGCATGCAACCCCAAGGTCCCATAACTACTCGACAGACAGGCATCCGATATACGGCATCGAACCCTCCAAGGTCCCGTAACTACTTGGTGGGCAGGCATCCAAAATACGGCATCCAACCCACAAGGTACCGTAACTACTCGGTGGGCAGGCATCCGATATACGGCATCCAACCCTCTAAGGTCAGTAACTACTCGGTGGGCAGGCATCCGATATACGGCATCCAACCCTCTAAGGTCAGTAACTACTCGGTGGGCAGGCATCCGATATACGGCATCCAACCCTCCAAGGTCTAGTAACTACTCGGTGGGCAGGCATCCGATATACGGCATCCAACCCTCCAAGGTCCAGTAACTACTCGGTGGGCAGGCATCCGATATACGGCATCCAACCCTCCAAGGTCCAGTAACTACTCGGTGGGCAGGCATCCGATATACGGCATCCAACCCTCCAAGGTCCCGTAACTACTCGGTGGGCAGGCATCCAAAATACGGCATCCAACCCCAAGGTCCCGTAACTACTCGGTGGGCAGGCATCCGATATACGGCATCCAACCCTCTAACGTCAGTAAATACTCGGTGGGCAGGCATCCGATATACGGCATCCACCCCCAAGGACCCGTAACTACTCGGTGGGCAGGCATCCAAAATATGGCATCTAACCCCCAAGGTCCGTAACTACTCGGTGGGCAGGCATCCGATATACGGCATCCAACCCTCTAAGGTCAGTAACTACTCGATGGGCAGGCATCCGATATACGGCATCCACCCCAAGGTCCCGTAACTTCTAGGTGGGCAGGCATCCGATATACGGCATCAAACCCCCAAGGTCCAGTAAGTACTCGGTGGACAGGCATCCGATATACGGCATCCAACCCCCAAGCTCCCGTAACTACTCGGTGGGCAGGCATCCGATATGCGGCACCCAACCCCCAAGGTCCACTAACTACTCGGTGGGCAGGCATCCGATATACGGCATCCAACCCTCCGATGTCCGGTAACTACTCGGTGGGCAGCCATATGATATACGGCATCCAACCCTCTAAGGTCAGTAACTACTCGGTGGGTAGGCATCCGATATACGGCATCCAACCCTCCAAGGTCCAGTAACTACTCGGTGGGCAGGCATCCGATATACGGCATACAACCCTCCAATGCCCCGTAACTACTCGGTGGGCAGCCATCCGATATACGGCATCCAACCCAAGGTCCCGTTACTACTCGGTGGGCAGGCATCCGATATACGGCATCCAACCCTCTAAGGTCAGTAACTACTCGGTGGGCAGGCATCCGATATACGGCATCCAACCCTCTAAGGTCCAGTAACTACTCGGTGGGCAGGCATCCGATATACGGCAACCAAACAACCAATGCCCCGTAACTACTCAGTGGGCAGGCATCCGATAGATGGCATCCACCCCCATGGTCACGTAACTACTCGGTGGGCAGGCATCCGATATACGGCATCCAACCCTCTAAGGCCCAGTAACTATTCGGTGGGCAGGCATCCCATATACGGCATCCACCCCCAAGGTCCCGTAACTACTCGATGGGCAGGTATCCGATATACGGCGTCCAACCCTGAAAGGTCCATTAACTACTCGGTGGGCAGGCATCCGATATACGGCATCCAACCCTCTAAGATAAGTAACTACTGGGTGGGCAGGCATCCGATATACGGCATCCAACCCCCAAGGTCCCATAATTACTCGACGGACAGACATCCGATACACGGCATCGAACCCTCCAAGGTCCCGTAACTACTCGGTGGGCAGGCATCCAAAATACGGCATCCAACACCCAAGGTCCCGTAACTACTCGGTGGACAGGTATCCGATATACGGCATCCAACCCTCTAAGGCCCAGTAACTATTCGGTGGGCAGGCATCCCATATACGGCATCCACCCCCAAGGTCCCGTAACTACTCGATGGGCAGGTATCCGATATACGGCGTCCAACCCTGAAAGGTCCATTAACTACTCGGTGGGCAGGCATCCGATATACGGCATCCAACCCTCTAAGATAAGTAACTACTGGGTGGGCAGGCATCCGATATACGGCATCCAACCCTCCAAGGTCCGGTAACTACTCGGTGGGCAGGCATCCGATATACGGCATCCAAACCTCCAAGGTCCAGTAACTACTAAGTGGGCAGGCATCCGATATACGGCATCCAACCCTCCGATGTCCGGTAACTACTCGGTGGGCAGCCATATGATATACGGCATCCAACCCTCTAAGGTCAGTAACTACTCGGTGGGTAGGCATCCGATATACGGCATCCAACCCTCCAAGGTCCAGTAACTACTCGGTGGGCAGGCATCCGATATACGGCATACAACCCTCCAATGCCCCGTAACTACTCGGTGGGCAGCCATCCGATATACGGCATCCAACCCAAGGTCCCGTTACTACTCGGTGGGCAGGCATCCGATATACGGCATCCAACCCTCCAAGGTCCGGTAACTACTCGGTGGGCAGGCATCCGATATACGGCATCCAAACCTCCAAGGTCCAGTAACTACTAAGTGGGCAGGCATCCGATATACGGCATCCAACCCTCCAAGGTCCAGTAACTACTCAGTGGGCAGGCATCCAATATACGGCATCCACCCCCAAGGTCCCGTAACTACTCGGTGGACAGGCATCCGATATACGGCATCCTTGGAGGGTTCTCCAAGGCCCCGTAAAGACTCGGAGGGCAGGCATCCAAAATACGGCATCCAACCCCCAAGGTCCCGTAACTACCCGGTGGGCTTTCATCCGATATAGGGCATCCAACTCCCAAGGTCCCGTAACTACTCGGTGGGCAGGCATCCGATATACGGCATCCAACCCTCTAAGGTCAGTAACTACTCGGTGGGCAGGCATCCGATATACGGCATCCAACGCTCCAACGTCTAGTAACTACTCGGTGGGCAGGCATCCCATATACGGCATCCAACCCTCCAAGGTCCAGTAACTACTCGGTGGGCAGGCATCCGATATACGGCAACCAAACAACCAATGCCCCGTAACTACTCAGTGGGCAGGCATCCGATAGATGGCATGCACCCCCATGGTCACGTAACTACTCGGTGGGCCGGCATCCGATATACGGCATCCAACACCCAAGGTCCCGTAACTACTCGGTGGACAGGCATCCGATATACGGCATCCACCCCAAGGTCTCTTAACTACTCAGTGGGCAGGCATACAATATACGGCATCCAACCCTCTAAGGTCAGTAACTACTCGGTGGGCAGGCATCCGATATACGGCATCCAACCCCCAAGGTCCCATAACTACTCGACGGACTTGCATCCGATACACGGCATCGAACCCTCCAAGGTCCCGTAACTACTCGGTGGGCAGGCATCCAAAATACGGCATCCAACCTCCAAGGTCCCGTAACTACTCGTTGGGCAGGCATCCGATATACGGCATCCAACCCTCTAACGTCAGTAAATACTCGGTGGGCCGGCATCCGATATACGGCATCCACCCCCAAGGACCCGTAACTACTCGGTGGGCAGGCATCCACAACACGGCATCCAACCCCCAAGGTCCGTAACTACTCGGTGGGCAGGCATCCGATATACGGCATCCAACCCTCTAAGGTCAGTAACTACTCGGTGGACAGGCATCCGATATACGGCATCCAACCCTCCAAGGCCCCGTATCTACTCGGTGGGCAGGCATAACAAATACGGCATCCAACCCCTAAGGTCCCGTAACTACTCGGTGGGCAGGCATCCGAAATACAGCATCCAACCCCCAAGGTCCAGTAACTACTCGGTGGGCAGGCATCCGATATGCGGCACCCAACCCCCAAGGTCCACTAACTACTCGGTGGGCAGGCATCCGATATACGGCATCCAACCCTCCGATGTCCGGTAACTACTCGGTGGGCAGCCATATGATATACGGCATCCAACCCTCTAAGGTCAGTAACTAGTCGGTGGGTAGGTATCCGATATACGGCATCCAACCCTCTAAGACCCAGTAACTATTCGGTGGGCAGGCATCCAATATACGGCATCCACCCCCAAGGTCCCGTAACTACTCGATGGGCAGGTATCCGATATACGGCGTCCAACTCTGAAAGGTCCATTAACTACTCGGTGGGCAGGCATCCGATATACGGCATCCAACCCTCTAAGATAAGTAACTACTGGGTGGGCAGGCATCCGATATACGGCATCCAACCCTCCAAGGTCCGGTAACTACTCGGTGGGCAGGCATCCGATATACGGCATCCAAACCTCCAAGGTCCAGTAACTACTAAGTGGGCAGGCATCCGATATACGGCATCCAACCCTCCAAGGTCCAGTAACTACTCAGTGGGCAGGCATCCAATATACGGCATCCACCCCCAAGGTCCCGTAACTACTCGGTGGACAGGCATCCGATATACGGCATCCTTGGAGGGTTCTCCAAGGCCCCGTAAAGACTCGGAGGGCAGGCATCCAAAATACGGCATCCAACCCCCAAGGTCCCGTAACTACCCGGTGGGCTTTCATCCGATATAGGGCATCCAACTCCCAAGGTCCCGTAACTACTCGGTGGGCAGGCATCCGATATACGGCATCCAACCCTCTAAGGTCAGTAACTACTCGGTGGGCAGGCATCCGATATACGGCATCCAACGCTCCAACGTCTAGTAACTACTCGGTGGGCAGGCATCCCATATACGGCATCCAACCCTCCAAGGTCCAGTAACTACTCGGTGGGCAGGCATCCGATATACGGCAAACAAACAACCAATGCCCCGTAACTACTCAGTGGACAGGCATCCGATAGATGGCATGCACCCCCATGGTCACGTAACTACTCGGTGGGCCGGCATCCGATATACGGCATCCAACACCCAAGGTCCCGTAACTACTCGGTGGACAGGCATCCGATATACGGCATCCAACCCTCTAAGGCCCCGTAACTATTCGGTGGGCAGGCATCCGATATACAGCATCCACCCCAAGGTCTCTTAACTACTCAGTGGGCAGGCATACAATATACGGCATCCAACCCTCTAAGGTCAGTAACTACTCGGTGGGCAGGCATCCGATATACGGCATCCAACCCCCAAGGTCCCATAACTACTCGACGGACTTGCATCCGATACACGGCATCGAACCCTCCAAGGTCCCGTAACTACTCGGTGGGCAGGCATCCAAAATACGGCATCCAACCCCCAAGGTCCCGTAACTACTCGTTGGGCAGGCATCCGATATACGGCATCCAACCCTCTAACGTCAGTAAATACTCGGTGGGCCGGCATCCGATATACGGCATCCACCCCCAAGGACCCGTAACTGCTCGGTGGGCAGGCATCCAAAACACGGCATCCAACCCCCAAGGTCCGTAACTACTCGGTGGGCAGGCATCCGATATACGGCATCCAACCCTCTAAGGTCAGTAACTACTCGGTGGACAGGCATCCGATATACGGCATCCAACCCTCCAAGGCCCCGTATCTACTCGGTGGGCAGGCATAAAAAATACGGCATCCAACCCCTAAGGTCCCGTAACTACTCGGTGGGCAGGCATCCGAAATACAGCATCCAACCCCCAAGGTCCAGTAACTACTCGGTGGGCAGGCATCCGATATGCGGCACCCAACCCCCAAGGTCCACTAACTACTCGGTGGGCAGGCATCCGATATACGGCATCCAACCCTCCGATGTCCGGTAACTACTCGATGGGCAGCCATATGATATACGGCATCCAACCCTCTAAGGTCAGTAACTACTCGGTGGGTAGGCATCCGATATACGGCATCCAACCCTCCAAGGTCCAGTAACTACTCGGTGGGCAGGCATCCGATATACGGCATACAACCCTCCAAGGCCCCGTAACTACTCGGTGGGCAGGTATCCGATATACGGCATCCAACCCCCAAGGTCCAGTAACTACTCGGTGGGCAGGCATCCGAAATACGGCATCCAACCCTCCAATGTCCAGTAACTACTCAGTGGGCAGCCATATGATATACGGCATCCAACCCTATAAGGTCAGTAACTACTCGGTGGGTAGGCATCCGATATACGGCATCCAACCCAAGGTCCCGTAACTACTCGGTGGGCAGGCATCCGATATACGGCATCCAACCCTCTAAGGTCAGTAACTACTCGGTGGGCAGGCTTCCGATATACGGCATCCAACCCTCTAAGGTCCAGTAACTACTCGGTGGGCAGGCATCCGGTATACGGCATCCAACCCTCTAAGGTCAGTAACTAATCGGTGGGCAGGCATCCGATATACGGCATCCAACACACCCAAGGTCCCGTAACTACTCGGTGGACAGGCATCCGATATACGGCATCCAACCCTCTAAGGCCCCGTAACTATTCGGTGGGCAGGCATCCAATATACGGCATCCACCCCCAAGGTCCCGTAACTACTCGGTGGGCAGGTATCCGATATACGGCGTCCAACCCTCCAAGGTCCAGTAACTACTCGGTGGGCAGGCATCCGATATACGGCATCCAAACCTCCAAGGTCCAGTAACTACTCAGTGTGCAGGCATCCGATATACGGCATCCAACCCTCCAATGTCCAGTAACTACTCAGTGGGCAGCCATATGATATACGGCATCCAACCCTATAAGGTCAGTAACTACTCGGTGGGTAGGCATCCGATATACGGCATCCAACCCAAGGTCCCGTAACTACTCGGTGGGCAGGCATCCGATATACGGCATCCAACCCTCTAAGCTCAGTAACTACTCGGTGGGCCGGCATCCGATATACGGCATCCAACACCCAAGGTCCCGTAACTACTCGGTGGACAGGCATCCGATATACGGCATCCAACCCTCTAAGGCCCCGTAACTATTCGGTGGGCAGGCATCCGATATACAGCATCCACCCCAAGGTCTCTTAACTACTCAGTGGGCAGGCATACAATATACGGCATCCAACCCTCTAAGGTCAGTAACTACTCGGTGGGCACGCATCCGATATACGGCATCCAACCCCCAAGGTCCCATAACTACTCGACGGACTTGCATCCGATACACGGCATCGAACCCTCCTAGGTCCCGTAACTACTCGGTGGGCAGGCATCCAAAATACGGCATCCAACCCCCAAGGTCCCGTAACTACTCGTTGGGCAGGCATCCGATATACGGCATCCAACCCTCTAACGTCAGTAAATACTCGGTGGGCCGGCATCCGATATACGGCATCCACCCCCAAGGACCCGTAACTGCTCGGTGGGCAGGCATCCAAAACACGGCATCCAACCCCCAAGGTCCGTAACTACTCGGTGGGCAGGCATCCGATATACGGCATCCAACCCTCTAAGGTCAGTAACTACTCGGTGGACAGGCATCCGATATACGGCATCCAACCCTCCAAGGCCCCGTATCTACTCGGTGGGCAGGCATAAAAAATACGGCATCCAACCCCTAAGGTCCCGTAACTACTCGGTGGGCAGGCATCCGAAATACAGCATCCAACCCCCAAGGTCCAGTAACTACTCGGTGGGCAGGCATCCGATATGCGGCACCCAACCCCCAAGGTCCACTAACTACTCGGTGGGCAGGCATCCGATATACGGCATCCAACCCTCCGATGTCCGGTAACTACTCGATGGGCAGCCATATGATATACGGCATCCAACCCTCTAAGGTCAGTAACTACTCGGTGGGTAGGCATCCGATATACGGCATCCAACCCTCCAAGGTCCAGTAACTACTCGGTGGGCAGGCATCCGATATACGGCATACAACCCTCCAAGGCCCCGTAACTACTCGGTGGGCAGGTATCCGATATACGGCATCCAACCCCCAAGGTCCAGTAACTACTCGGTGGGCAGGCATCCGATATACGGCATCCAACCCTCCAATGTCCAGTAACTACTCAGTGGGCAGCCATATGATATACGGCATCCAACCCTATAAGGTCAGTAACTACTCGGTGGGTAGGCATCCGATATACGGCATCCAACCCAAGGTCCCGTAACTACTCGGTGGGCAGGCATCCGATATACGGCATCCAACCCTCTAAGGTCAGTAACTACTCGGTGGGCAGGCTTCCGATATACGGCATCCAACCCTCTAAGGTCCAGTAACTACTCGGTGGGCAGGCATCCGGTATACGGCATCCAACCCTCTAAGGTCAGTAACTAATCGGTGGGCAGGCATCCGATATACGGCATCCAACACACCCAAGGTCCCGTAACTACTCGGTGGACAGGCATCCGATATACGGCATCCAACCCTCTAAGGCCCCGTAACTATTCGGTGGGCAGGCATCCAATATACGGCATCCACCCCCAAGGTCCCGTAACTACTCGGTGGGCAGGTATCCGATATACGGCGTCCAACCCTCCAAGGTCCAGTAACTACTCGGTGGGCAGGCATCCGATATACGGCATCCAAACCTCCAAGGTCCAGTAACTACTCAGTGTGCAGGCATCCGATATACGGCATCCAACCCTCCAATGTCCAGTAACTACTCAGTGGGCAGCCATATGATATACGGCATCCAACCCTATAAGGTCAGTAACTACTCGGTGGGTAGGCATCCGATATACGGCATCCAACCCAAGGTCCCGTAACTACTCGGTGGGCAGGCATCCGATATACGGCATCCAACCCTCTAAGCTCAGTAACTACTCGGTGGGCAGGCTTCCGATATACGGCATCCAACCCTCTAAGGTCCAGTAACTACTCGGTGGGCAGGCATCCGGTATACGGCATCCAACCCTCTAAGGTCAGTAACTAATCGGTGGGCAGGCATCCGATATACGGCATCCAACACACCCAAGGTCCCGTAACTACTCGGTGGACAGGCATCCGATATACGGCATCCAACCCTCTAAGGCCCCGTAACTATTCGGTGGGCAGGCATCCGATATACGGCATCCAACCCTCTAAGATAAGTAACTACTGGGTGGGCAGGCATCCGATATACGGCATCCAACCCTCCAAGGTCCAGTAACTACTCGGTGGGCAGGCATCCGATATACGGCATCCAAACCTCCAAGGTCCAGTAACTACTCAGTGTGCAGGCATCCGATATACGGCATCCAACCCTCCAAGGTCCAGTAACTACTCGGTGGGCAGGCATCCGATATACGGCATCCAAACCTCCAAGGTCCAGTAACTACTCAGTGGGCAGGCATCCGATATACGGCA
This sequence comes from Crossaster papposus, assembly GCA_037893245.1. Taxonomy (NCBI): domain Eukaryota; kingdom Metazoa; phylum Echinodermata; class Asteroidea; order Velatida; family Solasteridae; genus Crossaster; species Crossaster papposus. The sequence goes on from JBAIAA010000176.1 coordinate 437,477, forward strand.
TCCACCCCAAGGTCCCGTAACTACTCGGTGGACAGGCATCCGATATACGGCATCCTTGGAGGGTTCTCCAAGGCCCCGTAAAGACTCGGAGGGTAGGCATCCAAAATACGGCATCCAACCCCCAAGGTCCCGTAACTACCCCGTGGGCTTGCATCCGATATAGGGCATCCAACTCCCAAGGTCCCGTAACTACTCGGTGGGCAGGCATCCGATATACGGCATCCAACCCTCTAAGGTCAGTAACTACTCGGTGGGCAGGCATCCGATATACGGCATCCAACGCTCCAACGTCTAGTAACTACTCGGTGGGCAGGCATCCGATATACGGCATCCAACCCTCCAAGGTCCAGTAACTACTCGGTGGCCAAGCATCCGATATACGGCATCCACCCCAAGGTCCCTTGACTACTCGTTGGGCAGGCATACAATATACGGCATCCAACCCTCTAAGGTCAGTAACTACTCGGTGGGCAGGCATCCGATATACGGCATCCAACCCCCAAGGTCCCATAACTACTCGACGGACTTGCATCCGATACACGGCATCGAACCCTCCAAGGTCCCGTAACTACTCGGTGGGAAGGCATCCAAAATACGACATCCAACCCCCAAGGTCCCGTAACTACTCGTTGGGCAGGCATCCGATATACGGCATCCAACCCTCTAACGTCAGTAAATACTCGGAGGGCCGGCATCCGATATACGGCATCCACCCCCAAGGACCCGTAACTACTCGGTGGGCAGGCATCCAAAATACGGCATCCAACCCCCAAGGTCCGTAACTACTCGGTGGGCAGGCATCCGATATACGGCATCCAACCCTCTAAGGTCAGTAACTAATCGATGGGCAGGCATCCGATATACGGCATCCACCCCTAAGTCCCGTAAGTACTCAGTGGACAGGCATCCGATATACGGCATCCAACCCTCCAAGGCCCCGTATCTACTCGGTGGGCAGGCATCAAAAATACGGCATCCAACCCCTAAGGTCCCGTAACTACTCGGTGGGCATGCATCCGAAATACGGCATCCAACCCCCAAGGTCCATTAACTACTCGGTGGGCAGGCATCCGATATACGGCATCCAACCCTCCAATGTCCAGTAACTACTCAGTGGGCAGCCATATGATATACGGCATCCAACCCTCCAAGGCCCCGTAACTACTCGATGGGAAGGCATCCAAAATACGGCATACAACCCTCCACGGCCCCGTAACTACTCGGTGGGCAGGCATCCGATATACGGTATCCAACCCAAGGTCCCGGTCCCGTAACTACTCGGTGGGCAGGCATCCGATATACGGCATCCAACCCTCAAGGTCCCGTAACTACTCGGTGCACTGGCATCCGATATACGGCAACCAAACAACCAAGGCCCCGTAACTACTCGGTGGGCAGGCATCCAATATACGGCATCCACCCCAAGGTCCCGTAACTACTCGGTGGGCAGGTATCCGATATACGGCGTCCAACCCTCCAAGGTCCAGTAACTACTCGGTGGGCAGGCATCCGATATACGACATCCAACCCTCCAAGGTCCAGTAACTACTCGGTGGGCAGGCATCCGATATACGGCATCCAACCCTCCAAGGCCCCGTAACTACTCGGTGGGAAGGCATCCAAAATACGGCATCTTACCCCCAAGGTCCCGTAACTACTCAGTGGGCAGGCATTCGATATACGGCATCCAACCCTCTAAGGTCAGTAACTACTTGGTGGGTAGGCATCCGATATACGGCATCCAACCCTCCAAGGTCCAGTAACTACTTGGTGGGCAGGCATCCGATACACGGCATCCAAACATCCAAGGACCAGTAACTACTCGGTTGGCAGGCATCCGATAGACGGCATCCAACCCTCCAAGGTCCAGTAACTACTCTGTGGGCAGGCATCCAAAATACGGCATCCAACCCCCAAGGTCCCGTAACTACTCGGTGGACAGGCATCCGATATACGGCATCCAACACCCAAGGTCCCGTAACTACTCGGTGGACAGGCATCCGATATACGGCATTCAACCCTATAAGGCCCCGTAACTATTCGGTGGGCAGGCATCCGATATACGGCATCCACCCCCAAGGTCCCGTAACTAGTCGGTGGGCAGGTATCCGATATACGGCGTTCAACCCTCCAAGGTCCAGTAACTACTCGGTGGGCAGGCATCCGATATACGGCATCCAACCCTCTAAGGTCAGTAACTACTCTGTGGGCAGGCATACGATATACGGCATCCAACCCTCCAAGGTCTAGTAACTACTCGGTGGGCAGGCATCCGATATACGGCATCCAACCCTCCAAGGTCCAGTAACTACTCGGTGGGCAGGCATCCGAAATACGGCATCCACCCCAAGGTCCCTTAACTACTCGGTGGGCAGGCATCCAATATACGGCATCCAACCCTCTAAGGTCATTAACTACTCGGTGGGCAGGCAACCGATATACGGCATCCAACCCCCAAGGTCCCATAACTACTCGACAGACAGGCATCCGATATACGGCATGGAACCCTCCAAGGTCCCGTAACTACTCGGTGGGCAGGCATCCAAAATACGGCATCCAACCCCCAAGGTCCGTAACTACTCGGTGGGCAGGCATCCGTTATACGGCATCCAACCCTCTAACGTCAGTAAATACTCGGTGGGCAGGCATCCGATATACGGCATCCAACCCTCAAGGTCCCGTAACTACTCGGTGGACAGGCATCCGATATACGGCAACCAAACAACCAAGGCCCCGTATCTACTCGGTGGGCAGGCATCAAAAATACGGCGTCCAACCCTCCAAGGTCCAGTAACTACTCGACAGACAGGCATCCGATATACGGCATCGAACCCTCCAAGGTCCCGTAACTACTTGGTGGGCAGGCATCCAAAATACGGCATCCAACCCCCAAGGTCCGTAACTACTCGGTGGGCAGGCATCCGATATACGGCATCCACCCCAAGGACCCGTAACTACTCGGTGGGCAGGCATCCAAAATACGGCATCCAACCCTCCAATGTCGAGTAACTACTCAGTGGGCAGCCATATGATATACGGCATCCAACCCTATAAGGTCAGTAACTACTCGGTGGGTAGGCATCCGATATACGGCATCCAACCCTCCAAGGTCCAGTAACTACTCGGTGGGCAGGCATCCTAAATACGGCATACAACCCTCCAAGTCCCGTAACTACTCGGTGGGCAGGCATCTGATATACGGCATCCAACCCAAGGTCCCGTGACTACTCGGTGGGCAGGCATCCAATATACGGCATCCAACCTTCTAAGGTCGGTAACTACTCAGTGGGCAGGCATCCGATATACGGCATCCAACCCTCAAGGTCCCGTAACTACTCGGTGGACAGGCATCCGATATACGGCAACCAAACAACCAAGGCCCCGTATCTACTCGGTGGGCAGGCATAAAAAATACGGCATCCAACCCCCAAGGTCCCGTAACTACTCGGTGGGCAGGCATCCAAAATACGGCATCCAACCCCCAAGGTCCAGTAACTACTCGGTGGGCAGGCATCCGATATACGGCATCCAACCCTATAAGGCCCCGTAACTATTCGGTGGGCAGGCATCCGATATACGGCATCCACCCCCAAGGTCCCGTAACTACTCGGTGGGCAGGTATCCGATATACGGCGTTCAACCCGCCAAGGTCCAGTAACTACTCGGTGGGCAGGCATCCGATATACGGCATCCAACCCTCCAAGGTCCAGTAACTACTCGGTGGGCAGGCATCCGATATACGGCATCCAACCCTCCAAGGTCCAGTAACTACTCGGTGGGCAGGCATCCGAAATACGGCATCCAACCCCCAAGGTCCAGTAACTACTCGGTGGGCAAGCATCCGATATACGGCATCCAACCCTATAAGGCCCCGTAATTATTCGGTGGGCAGGCATCCGAAATACGGCATCCAACCCCCAAGGTCCAGTAACTACTCGGTGGGCAGGCATCCGATATACGGCATCCAACCCTATAAGGCCCCGTAACTATTCGGTGGGCAGGCATCCGATATACGGCATCCAACCCTCCAAGGTCCAGTAACTACTCGTTGGGCAGGCATCCGAAATACGGCATACAACCCTCCAAGGCACCGTAACTACTCGGTGGGCAGTCATCCGATATACGGCATCCAACCCAAGGTCCCGTGACTACTCGGTGGGCAGGCATCCGATATACGGCATCCAACCTTCTAAGGTCGGTATCTACTCGGTGGGCAGGCATCAAAAATACGGCGTCCAACCCTCCAAGGTCTAGTAACTACTCGACAGACAGGCATCCGATATACGGCATCGAACCCTCCAAGGTCCCGTAACTACTCGGTGGGCAGGCATCCAAAATACGGCATCCAACCCCCAAGGTCCGTAACTACTCGGTGGGCAGGCATCCGATATACGGCATCCACCCCAAGGACCCGTAACTACTCGGTGGGCAGGCATCCAAAATACGGCATCCAACCCTCCAATGTCGAGTAACTACTCAGTGGGCAGCCATATGATATACGGCATCCAACCCTATAAGGTCAGTAACTACTCGGTGGGTAGGCATCCGATATACGGCATCCAACCCTCCAAGGTCCCGTAACTACTCGGTGGGCAGGCATCCGATATACGGCATCCAACCCTCTAAGGTCAGTAACTACTCGGTGGGCAGGCATCCGATATACGGCATCCAACGCTCCAACGTCAGTAAATACTCGGTGGGCCGGCATCCGATATACGGCATCCACCCCCAAGGACCCGTAACTACTCGGTGGGCAGGCATCCAAAATACGGCATCCAACCCCCAAGGTCCGTAACTACTCGGTGGGCAGGCATCCGATATACGGCATCCAACCCCCAAGGTCCCGTAACTACTCGTTGGGCAGGCATCCGATATACGGCATCCAACCCTCTAACGTCAGTAAATACTCGGTGGGCAGGCATCCAAAATACGGCATCCAACCCCCAAGGTCCGTAACTACTCGGTGGGCAGGCATCCAAAATACGGCATCCAACCCCCAAGGTCCCGTAACTACTCGTTGGGCAGGCATCCGATATACGGCATCCAACCCTCTAACGTCAGTAAATACTCGGTGGGCCGGCATCCGATATACGGCATCCACCCCCAAGGACCCGTAACTACTCGGTGGGCAGGCATCCAAAATACGGCATCCAACCCCCAAGGTCCGTAACTACTCGGTGGGCAGGCATCCGATATACGGCATCCAACCCTCTAAGGTCAGTAACTACTCGATGGTCAGGCATCCGATATACGGCATCTACCCCAAGGTCCCGTAAGTACTCGGTGGACAGGCATCCGATATACGGCATCCAACCCTCCAAGGCCCCGTATCTACTCGGTGGGCAGGCATCAAAAATACGGCATCCAACCCCTAAGGTCCCGTAACTACTCAGTGGGCAGGCATCCGAAATACGGCATCCAACCCTCCAATGTCCAGTAACTACTCAGTGGGCAGCCATATGATATACGGCATCCAACCCTATAAGGTCAGTAACTACTCGGTGGGTAGGCATCCGATATACGGCATCCAACCCTCCAAGGTCTAGTAACTACTCGGTGGGCAGGCATCCGAAATACGGCATACAACCCTCCAAGGCCCCGTAACTACTCGGTGGGCAGGCATCCGATATACGGCATCCAACCCTCAAGGTCCCGTAACTACTCGGTGGACTGGCATCCGATATACGGCAACCAAACAACCAAGGCCCCGTAACTACTCGGTGGGCAGGCATCCGATATACGGCATCCACCCCAAGGTCCCGTAACTACTCGGTGGGCAGGTATCCGATATACGGCGTCCAACCCGCCAAGGTCCAGTAACTACTCGGTGGGCAGGCATCCGATATACGGCATCCAACCCTATAAGGCCCCGTAACTATTCGGTGGGCAGGCATCCGATATACGGCATCCACCCCCAAGGTCCCGTAACTACTCGGTGGGCAGGTATCCGATATACGGCGTTGAACCCGCCAAGGTCCAGTAACTACTCGGTGGGCAGGCATCCGATATACGGCATCCAACCCTCCAAGGTCCAGTAACTACTCGGTGGGCAGGCATCCGATATACGGCATCCAACCCTCCAAGGTCCAGTAACTACTCGGTGGGCAGGCATCCGAAATACGGCATCCAACCCCCAAGGTCCAGTAACTACTCGGTGGGCAGGCATCCGATATACGGCATCCAACCCTATAAGGCCCCGTAATTATTCGGTGGGCAGGCATCCGAAATACGGCATCCAACCCCCAAGGTCCAGTAACTACTCGGTGGGCAGGCATCCGATATACGGCATCCAACCCTATAAGGCCCCGTAACTATTCGGTGGGCAGTCATCCGATATACGGCATCCAACCCTCCAAGGTCCAGTAACTACTCGTTGGGCAGGCATCCGAAATACGGCATACAACCCTCCAAGGCCCCGTAACTACTCGGTGGGCAGGCATCCGATATACGGCATCCAACCCAAGGTCCCGTGACTACTCGGTGGGCAGGCATCCGATATACGGCATCAAACCTTCTAAGGTCGGTATCTACTCGGTGGGCAGGCATCAAAAATACGGCGTCCAACCCTCCAAGGTCTAGTAACTACTCGACAGACAGGCATCCGATATACGGCATCGAACCCTCCAAGGTCCCGTAACTACTCGGTGGGCAGGCATCCAAAATACGGCATCCAACCCCCAAGGTCCGTAACTACTCGGTGGGCAGGCATCCGATATACGGCATCCACCCCAAGGACCCGTAACTACTCGGTGGGCAGGCATCCAAAATACGGCATCCAACCCTCCAATGTCGAGTAACTACTCAGTGGGCAGCCATATGATATACGGCATCCAACCCTATAAGGTCAGTAACTACTCGGTGGGTAGGCATCCGATATACGGCATCCAACCCTCCAAGGTCCCGTAACTACTCGGTGGGCAGGCATCCGATATACGGCATCCAACCCTCTAAGGTCAGTAACTACTCGGTGGGCAGGCATCCGATATACGGCATCCAACGCTCCAACGTCAGTAAATACTCGGTGGGCCGGCATCCGATATACGGCATCCACCCCCAAGGACCCGTAACTACTCGGTGGGCAGGCATCCAAAATACGGCATCCAACCCCCAAGGTCCGTAACTACTCGGTGGGCAGGCATCCGATATACGGCATCCAACCCCCAAGGTCCCGTAACTACTCGTTGGGCAGGCATCCGATATACGGCATCCAACCCTCTAACGTCAGTAAATACTCGGTGGGCAGGCATCCAAAATACGGCATCCAACCCCCAAGGTCCGTAACTACTCGGTGGGCAGGCATCCAAAATACGGCATCCAACCCCCAAGGTCCCGTAACTACTCGTTGGGCAGGCATCCGATATACGGCATCCAACCCTCTAACGTCAGTAAATACTCGGTGGGCCGGCATCCGATATACGGCATCCACCCCCAAGGACCCGTAACTACTCGGTGGGCAGGCATCCAAAATACGGCATCCAACCCCCAAGGTCCGTAACTACTCGGTGGGCAGGCATCCGATATACGGCATCCAACCCTCTAAGGTCAGTAACTACTCGATGGTCAGGCATCCGATATACGGCATCTACCCCAAGGTCCCGTAAGTACTTGGTGGACAGGCATCCGATATACGGCATCCAACCCTCCAAGGCCCCGTATCTACTCGGTGGGCAGGCATCAAAAATACGGCATCCAACCCCTAAGGTCCCGTAACTACTCAGTGGGCAGGCATCCGAAATACGGCATCCAACCCTCCAATGTTCAGTAACTACTCAGTGGGCAGGCATCCGATAGATGGCATCCACCCCCATGGTCACGTAACTACTCGGTGGGCAGGCATCCGATATACGGCATCCAACACCCAAGGTCCCGTAACTACTCGGTGGACAGGTATCCGATATACGGCATCCAACCCTCTAAGGCCCAGTAACTATTCGGTGGGCAGGCATCCAATATACGGCATCCAACCCTATAAGGCCCCGTAACTATTCGGTGGGCAGGCATCCGATATACGGCATCCACCCCCAAGGTCCCGTAACTACTCGGTGGGCAGGTATCCGATATACGGCGTTGAACCCGCCAAGGTCCAGTAACTACTCGGTGGGCAGGCATCCGATATACGGCATCCAACCCTCCAAGGTCCAGTAACTACTCGGTGGGCAGGCATCCGATATACGGCATCCAACCCTCCAAGGTCCAGTAACTACTCGGTGGGCAGGCATCCGAAATACGGCATCCAACCCCCAAGGTCCAGTAACTACTCGGTGGGCAGGCATCCGATATACGGCATCCAACCCTATAAGGCCCCGTAATTATTCGGTGGGCAGGCATCCGAAATACGGCATCCAACCCCCAAGGTCCAGTAACTACTCGGTGGGCAGGCATCCGATATACGGCATCCAACCCTATAAGGCCCCGTAACTATTCGGTGGGCAGTCATCCGATATACGGCATCCAACCCTCCAAGGTCCAGTAACTACTCGTTGGGCAGGCATCCGAAATACGGCATACAACCCTCCAAGGCCCCGTAACTACTCGGTGGGCAGGCATCCGATATACGGCATCCAACCCAAGGTCCCGTGACTACTCGGTGGGCAGGCATCCGATATACGGCATCAAACCTTCTAAGGTCGGTATCTACTCGGTGGGCAGGCATCAAAAATACGGCGTCCAACCCTCCAAGGTCTAGTAACTACTCGACAGACAGGCATCCGATATACGGCATCGAACCCTCCAAGGTCCCGTAACTACTCGGTGGGCAGGCATCCAAAATACGGCATCCAACCCCCAAGGTCCGTAACTACTCGGTGGGCAGGCATCCGATATACGGCATCCACCCCAAGGACCCGTAACTACTCGGTGGGCAGGCATCCAAAATACGGCATCCAACCCTCCAATGTCGAGTAACTACTCAGTGGGCAGCCATATGATATACGGCATCCAACCCTATAAGGTCAGTAACTACTCGGTGGGTAGGCATCCGATATACGGCATCCAACCCTCCAAGGTCCCGTAACTACTCGGTGGGCAGGCATCCGATATACGGCATCCAACCCTCTAAGGTCAGTAACTACTCGGTGGGCAGGCATCCGATATACGGCATCCAACGCTCCAACGTCAGTAAATACTCGGTGGGCCGGCATCCGATATACGGCATCCACCCCCAAGGACCCGTAACTACTCGGTGGGCAGGCATCCAAAATACGGCATCCAACCCCCAATGTCCGTAACTACTCGGTGGGCAGGCATCCGATATACGGCATCCAACCCCCAAGGTCCCGTAACTACTCGTTGGGCAGGCATCCGATATACGGCATCCAACCCTCTAACGTCAGTAAATACTCGGTGGGCAGGCATCCAAAATACGGCATCCAACCCCCAAGGTCCGTAACTACTCGGTGGGCAGGCATCCAAAATACGGCATCCAACCCCCAAGGTCCCGTAACTACTCGTTGGGCAGGCATCCGATATACGGCATCCAACCCTCTAACGTCAGTAAATACTCGGTGGGCCGGCATCCGATATACGGCATCCACCCCCAAGGACCCGTAACTACTCGGTGGGCAGGCATCCAAAATACGGCATCCAACCCCCAAGGTCCGTAACTACTCGGTGGGCAGGCATCCGATATACGGCATCCAACCCTCTAAGGTCAGTAACTACTCGATGGTCAGGCATCCGATATACGGCATCTACCCCAAGGTCCCGTAAGTACTCGGTGGACAGGCATCCGATATACGGCATCCAACCCTCCAAGGCCCCGTATCTACTCGGTGGGCAGGCATCAAAAATACGGCATCCAACCCCTAAGGTCCCGTAACTACTCAGTTGGCAGGCATCCGAAATACGGCATCCAACCCTCCAATGTCCAGTAACTACTCAGTGGGCAGCCATATGATATACGGCATCCAACCCTATAAGGTCAGTAACTACTCGGTGGGTAGGCATCCGATATACGGCATCCAACACTCCAAGGTCTAGTAACTACTCGGTGGGCAGGCATCCGAAATACGGCATACAACCCTCCAAGGTCCAGTAACTACTCGGTGGGCAGGCATCCGATATACGGCATCCAACGCTCCAACGTCAGTAAATACTCGGTGGGCCGGCATCCGATATACGGCATCCACCCCCAAGGACCCGTAACTACTCGGTGGGCAGGCATCCAAAATACGGCATCCAACCCCCAATGTCCGTAACTACTCGGTGGGCAGGCATCCGATATACGGCATCCAACCCCCAAGGTCCCGTAACTACTCGTTGGGCAGGCATCCGATATACGGCATCCAACCCTCTAACGTCAGTAAATACTCGGTGGGCAGGCATCCAAAATACGGCATCCAACCCCCAAGGTCCGTAACTACTCGGTGGGCAGGCATCCAAAATACGGCATCCAACCCCCAAGGTCCCGTAACTACTCGTTGGGCAGGCATCCGATATACGGCATCCAACCCTCTAACGTCAGTAAATACTCGGTGGGCCGGCATCCGATATACGGCATCCACCCCCAAGGACCCGTAACTACTCGGTGGGCAGGCATCCAAAATACGGCATCCAACCCCCAAGGTCCGTAACTACTCGGTGGGCAGGCATCCGATATACGGCATCCAACCCTCTAAGGTCAGTAACTACTCGATGGTCAGGCATCCGATATACGGCATCTACCCCAAGGTCCCGTAAGTACTCGGTGGACAGGCATCCGATATACGGCATCCAACCCTCCAAGGCCCCGTATCTACTCGGTGGGCAGGCATCAAAAATACGGCATCCAACCCCTAAGGTCCCGTAACTACTCAGTGGGCAGGCATCCGAAATACGGCATCCAACCCTCCAATGTCCAGTAACTACTCAGTGGGCAGCCATATGATATACGGCATCCAACCCTATAAGGTCAGTAACTACTCGGTGGGTAGGCATCCGATATACGGCATCCAACACTCCAAGGTCTAGTAACTACTCGGTGGGCAGGCATCCGAAATACGGCATACAACCCTCCAAGGTCCAGTAACTACTCGGTGGGCAGGCATCCGATATACGGCATCCAACCCTCCAAGGTCCAGTAACTACTCGTTGGGCAGGCATCCGAAATACGGCATACAACCCTCCAAGGCCCCGTAACTACTCGGTGGGCAGGCATCCGATATACGGCATCCAACCCAAGGTCCCGTGACTACTCGGTGGGCAGGCATCCGATATACGGCATCAAACCTTCTAAGGTCGGTATCTACTCGGTGGGCAGGCATCAAAAATACGGCGTCCAACCCTCCAAGGTCTAGTAACTACTCGACAGACAGGCATCCGATATACGGCATCGAACCCTCCAAGGTCCCGTAACTACTCGGTGGGCAGGCATCCAAAATACGGCATCCAACCCCCAAGGTCCGTAACTACTCGGTGGGCAGGCATCCGATATACGGCATCCACCCCAAGGACCCGTAACTACTCGGTGGGCAGGCATCCAAAATACGGCATCCAACCCTCCAATGTCGAGTAACTACTCAGTGGGCAGCCATATGATATACGGCATCCAACCCTATAAGGTCAGTAACTACTCGGTGGGTAGGCATCCGATATACGGCATCCAACCCTCCAAGGTCCCGTAACTACTCGGTGGGCAGGCATCCGATATACGGCATCCAACCCTCTAAGGTCAGTAACTACTCGGTGGGCAGGCATCCGATATACGGCATCCAACGCTCCAACGTCAGTAAATACTCGGTGGGCCGGCATCCGATATACGGCATCCACCCCCAAGGACCCGTAACTACTCGGTGGGCAGGCATCCAAAATACGGCATCCAACCCCCAAGGTCCGTAACTACTCGGTGGGCAGGCATCCGATATACGGCATCCAACCCCCAAGGTCCCGTAACTACTCGTTGGGCAGGCATCCGATATACGGCATCCAACCCTCTAACGTCAGTAAATACTCGGTGGGCAGGCATCCAAAATACGGCATCCAACCCCCAAGGTCCGTAACTACTCGGTGGGCAGGCATCCAAAATACGGCATCCAACCCCCAAGGTCCCGTAACTACTCGTTGGGCAGGCATCCGATATACGGCATCCAACCCTCTAACGTCAGTAAATACTCGGTGGGCCGGCATCCGATATACGGCATCCACCCCCAAGGACCCGTAACTACTCGGTGGGCAGGCATCCAAAATACGGCATCCAACCCCCAAGGTCCGTAACTACTCGGTGGGCAGGCATCCGATATACGGCATCCAACCCTCTAAGGTCAGTAACTACTCGATGGTCAGGCATCCGATATACGGCATCTACCCCAAGGTCCCGTAAGTACTCGGTGGACAGGCATCCGATATACGGCATCCAACCCTCCAAGGCCCCGTATCTACTCGGTGGGCAGGCATCAAAAATACGGCATCCAACCCCTAAGGTCCCGTAACTACTCAGTGGGCAGGCATCCGAAATACGGCATCCAACCCTCCAATGTCCAGTAACTACTCAGTGGGCAGCCATATGATATACGGCATCCAACCCTATAAGGTCAGTAACTACTCGGTGGGTAGGCATCCGATATACGGCATCCAACCCTCCAAGGTCTAGTAACTACTCGGTGGGCAGGCATCCGAAATACGGCATACAACCCTCCAAGGCCCCGTAACTACTCGGTGGGCAGGCATCCGATATACGGCATCCAACCCTCAAGGTCCCGTAACTACTCGGTGGACTGGCATCCGATATACGGCAACCAAACAACCAAGGCCCCGTAACTACTCGGTGGGCAGGCATCCGATATACGGCATCCACCCCAAGGTCCCGTAACTACTCGGTGGGCAGGTATCCGATATACGGCGTCCAACCCGCCAAGGTCCAGTAACTACTCGGTGGGCAGGCATCCGATATACTGCATCCAACCCTATAAGGCCCCGTAACTATTCGGTGGGCAGGCATCCGATATACGGCATCCACCCCCAAGGTCCCGTAACTACTCGGTGGGCAGGTATCCGATATACGGCGTTGAACCCGCCAAGGTCCAGTAACTACTCGGTGGGCAGGCATCCGATATACGGCATCCAACCCTCCAAGGTCCAGTAACTACTCGGTGGGCAGGCATCCGATATACGGCATCCAACCCTCCAAGGTCCAGTAACTACTCGGTGGGCAGGCATCCGAAATACGGCATCCAACCCCCAAGGTCCAGTAACTACTCGGTGGGCAGGCATCCGATATACGGCATCCAACCCTATAAGGCCCCGTAATTATTCGGTGGGCAGGCATCCGAAATACGGCATCCAACCCCCAAGGTCCAGTAACTACTCGGTGGGCAGGCATCCGATATACGGCATCCAACCCTATAAGGCCCCGTAACTATTCGGTGGACAGTCATCCGATATACGGCATCCAACCCTCCAAGGTCCAGTAACTACTCGTTGGGCAGGCATCCGAAATACGGCATACAACCCTCCAAGGCCCCGTAACTACTCGGTGGGCAGGCATCCGATATACGGCATCCAACCCAAGGTCCCGTGACTACTCGGTGGGCAGGCATCCGATATACGGCATCCAACCTTCTAAGGTCGGTATCTACTCGGTGGGCAGGCATCAAAAATACGGCGTCCAACCCTCCAAGGTCTAGTAACTACTCGACAGACAGGCATCCGATATACGGCATCGAACCCTCCAAGGTCCCGTAACTACTCGGTGGGCAGGCATCCAAAATACGGCATCCAACCCCCAAGGTCCGTAACTACTCGGTGGGCAGGCATCCGATATACGGCATCCACCCCAAGGACCCGTAACTACTCGGTGGGCAGGCATCCAAAATACGGCATCCAACCCTCCAATGTCGAGTAACTACTCAGTGGGCAGCCATATGATATACGGCATCCAACCCTATAAGGTCCCGTAACTACTCGGTGGGCAGGCATCCGATATACGGCATCCAACCCTCTAAGGTCAGTAACTACTCGGTGGGCAGGCATCCGATATACGGCATCCAACGCTCCAACGTCAGTAAATACTCGGTGGGCCGGCATCCGATATACGGCATCCACCCCCAAGGACCCGTAACTACTCGGTGGGCAGGCATCCAAAATACGGCATCCAACCCCCAAGGTCCGTAACTACTCGGTGGGCAGGCATCCGATATACGGCATCCAACCCCCAAGGTCCCGTAACTACTCGTTGGGCAGGCATCCGATATACGGCATCCAACCCTCTAACGTCAGTAAATACTCGGTGGGCAGGCATCCAAAATACGGCATCCAACCCCCAAGGTCCGTAACTACTCGGTGGGCAGGCATCCAAAATACGGCATCCAACCCCCAAGGTCCCGTAACTACTCGTTGGGCAGGCATCCGATATACGGCATCCAACCCTCTAACGTCAGTAAATACTCGGTGGGCCGGCATCCGATATACGGCATCCACCCCCAAGGACCCGTAACTACTCGGTGGGCAGGCATCCAAAATACGGCATCCAACCCCCAAGGTCCGTAACTACTCGGTGGGCAGGCATCCGATATACGGCATCCAACCCTCTAAGGTCAGTAACTACTCGATGGTCAGGCATCCGATATACGGCATCTACCCCAAGGTCCCGTAAGTACTCGGTGGACAGGCATCCGATATACGGCATCCAACCCTCCAAGGCCCCGTATCTACTCGGTGGGCAGGCATCAAAAATACGGCATCCAACCCCTAAGGTCCCGTAACTACTCAGTGGGCAGGCATCCGAAATACGGCATCCCACCCTCCAATGTCCAGTAACTACTCAGTGGGCAGCCATATGATATACGGCATCCAACCCTATAAGGTCAGTAACTACTCGGTGGGTAGGCATCCGATATACGGCATCCAACCCTCCAAGGTCTAGTAACTACTCGGTGGGCAGGCATCCGAAATACGGCATACAACCCTCCAAGGCCCCGTAACTACTCGGTGGGCAGGCATCCGATATACGGCATCCAACCCAAGGTCCCGGTACGGTAACTACTCGGTGGGCAGGCATCCGATATACGGCATCCAACCCTCAAGGTCCCGTAACTACTCGGTGGACTGGCATCCGATATACGGCAACCAAACAACCAAGGCCCCGTAACTACTCGGTGGGCAGGCATCCGATATACGGCATCCACCCCAAGGTCCCGTAACTACTCGGTGGGCAGGTATCCGATATACGGCGTCCAACCCGCCAAGGTCCAGTAACTACTCGGTGGGCAGGCATCCGATATACGACATCCAACCCTCCAAGGTCCAGTAACTACTCGGTGGGCAGGCATCCGATATACGGCATCCAACCCTCCAAGGCCCCGTAACTACTCGGTGGGAAGGCATCCAAAATACGGCATCTTACCCCCAAGGTCCCGTAACTACTCGGTGGGCAGGCATCCGATATACGGCATCCAACCCCCAAGGTCCCGTAACTACTCAGTGGGCAGGCATCCGATATACGGCATCCAACCCTCTAAGGTCAGTAACTACTTGGTGGGTAGGCATCCGAAATACGGCATCCAACCCTCCAATGTCCAGTAACTACTCAGTGGGCAGCCATATGATATACGGCATCCAACCCTATAAGGTCAGTAACTACTCGGTGGGTAGGCATCCGATATACGGCATCCAACCCTCCAAGGTCTAGTAACTACTCGGTGGGCAGGCATCCGAAATACGGCATACAACCCTCCAAGGCCCCGTAACTACTCGGTGGGCAGGCATCCGATATACGGCATCCAACCCAAGGTCCCGGTACGGTAACTACTCGGTGTGCAGGCATCCGATATACGGCATCCAACCCTCAAGGTCCCGTAACTACTCGGTGGACTGGCATCCGATATACGGCAACCAAACAACCAAGGCCCCGTAACTACTCGGTGGGCAGGCATCCGATATACGGCATCCACCCCAAGGTCCCGTAACTACTCGGTGGGCAGGTATCCGATATACGGCGTCCAACCCGCCAAGGTCCAGTAACTACTCGGTGGGCAGGCATCCGATATACGACATCCAACCCTCCAAGGTCCAGTAACTACTCGGTGGGCAGGCATCCGATATACGGCATCCAACCCTCCAAGGCCCCGTAACTACTCGGTGGGAAGGCATCCAAAATACGGCATCTTACCCCCAAGGTCCCGTAACTACTCGGTGGGCAGGCATCCGATATACGGCATCCAACCCCCAAGGTCCCGTAACTACTCAGTGGGCAGGCATCCGATATACGGCATCCAACCCTCTAAGGTCAGTAACTACTTGGTGGGTAGGCATCCGATATACGGCATCCAACCCTCCAAGGTCCAGTAACTACTCGGTGGGCAGGCATCCCAAATACGGCATCCAACCCCCAACGTCCCGTAACTACTCGGTGGGCAGGCATCCGATATACGGCATCCAACACCCAAGGTACCGTAACTACTCGGTGGACAGGCATCCGATATACGGCATTCAACCCTATAAGGCCCCGTAACTAACGGTGGGCAGGCATCCGATATACGGCATCCACCCCAAGGTCCCGTTACTACTCGGTGGGCAGGTATCCGATATACGGCGTTCAACCCTCCAAGGTCCAATAACTACTCGGTGGGCAGGCATCCGATATACGGCATCCAACCCTCTAAGGTCAGTAACTACTCTGTGGGCAGGCATCCGATATACGGCATCCAACCTTCTAAGGTCGGTAACTACTCAGTGGGCAGGCATCCGATATACGGCATCCAACCTTCTAAGGTCGGTAACTACTCAGTGGGCAGGCATCCGATATACGGCATCCAACCCTCAAGGTCCCGTCCCAGCTAACAATCGGACGTTTTCTGAACGTTTTTTTAACGTTTTAAATTGGTTTTTTAAACGTTCAAAAAAAACGTTTTGTAAACGTTTTTTTGTGGTAGGTTTTGGACGTTTAAAAAACGTTTTTATTGAACGTTTAAAAAACCAATTTAAAACGTTTAAAAAACCAATTTAAAACGTTTAAAAAACCAATTTAAAACCTTGTCTCGTATTCGTTTTCCAGACCAGCTCTCCAGAAAACATTTAGACGTTTAGAAAACCTTTTAAGAACGTTTAGAAAACCTTTAAGAACGTCTAGAAAACCTTTTAAGAACGTTTAGAAAACCCTTTAAGAACGTCTACACTGCAAAAAATATGGGTGTTGAATAACACCAGTTTGAGGATCATACCGTTTTAACACTATAATTTTGTACATATTAACTGCATGGACAAATTACGTAATGAAATATTACAAAGAACTGACTTATTACACATTACACATCCATCTATATAATAATACGCTACTCTCTGTCTGTCTGTGTGTCTGTCTGTGCGCGCTTTTTCGTCCCCTTCCCGGGGTCGTGCGGCGTTCAGACTCGGTGGGTGGGTCCGGCTCGGTCCCCGCAAGAACCAGTTTGCATTCGCTAGAGCGTACGAGGTCAAAGGTCATCTAGGGGTCACCTTTTTGAATCTGTGCGCGCTTTTTCGTCCCCTTCCCGGGGTCGTGCGGCGTTCAAACTCGGTGGGTGGGTCCGGCTCGGTCCCCGCAAGAACCAG
This sequence comes from Crossaster papposus, assembly GCA_037893245.1. Classification (NCBI taxonomy): domain Eukaryota; kingdom Metazoa; phylum Echinodermata; class Asteroidea; order Velatida; family Solasteridae; genus Crossaster; species Crossaster papposus. The sequence continues at coordinate 454,976 of JBAIAA010000176.1, forward strand.
TTTGCATTCGCTAGAGCGTACGAGGTCAAAGGTCATCTAGGGGTCACCTTTTTGAAGTTGGTCGGATCGTGCTTAAACTCGGTCAACATGTATCCACAATCCCCATCCATCCAGGGAAGTAGCTACAAACCCGAGAACCGACAAACCCCGGGTGACCGCCTAGTATACAATAATAATCTATTCCTACTGAATACGTACTACACACATAGCCATTGCCGTTGTTAGTTTTATACTACGCTTTTTTGTCCACGACGAAGTCGCAGCTAGTTTTTATGAATAATGTCAAAATTTGAAAACGAATAAAATGTAACGCGAATTTTTAACTATGTTTGCACAAAAATCAAAATTCAATCATGGAATCGTTTAAATAATTACATATTATGGTAAAATAAATGGGTTTTTGGACTAAATACAACAATTTAACATCGACTATTGTTAACATATACCATAATTCCTTATCGACCAATCAGAGGGCTTTATTTCACACACGCATGCGCACTAGGTCAAATTTAACACCAAAAGTACGTAACACCAGTACTTGATTTGAAACTAATACTTCAAGAATCATTTTACTTCATTTTAACACCAATGTTCATTCCAAAAGATTAAAAAAACATTGGTGTTACAATTTTAACACCACAGTTTTTGCAGTGCCTTTTTAGGACGTCTAGAAAACCTTTAGACGTTTAAAAAACCTTTTAAGAACGTCTAGAAAACCTTTTAAGAACGTTCAGAAAACCTATTCAGAACGTTCAGAAAACCTTTCAAGAACATCCAACATAGCGTTTGAATATAAACGATGGCATGCACGCTGTACGTAGGCGGCCAGCCAGGCCGCGCCGGCGCACCGCATGATATCGATGTCACAAAATATAACAATTACGTACATCAACGACGTCGACGACGACCATATGGGCCACACGATGAGGATGACGATCATGATCATCATCATAATCATAATCATCATCGATCATCATAATCATAATCATCATCATAATCACCATCATTAGGCTACTCAATTTAATCATCAAAATAATAATCATATTAAATCATAATATTAAAAAACAATAATTAATTACAATTAGTTTTTATTTGACTTGGACGTAAAGAAAACGTTTTTTAAACGTCCAGAAAAAAAATCGTCTTTTTCAAACGTTTCGTAAACGTTTTGTAAACGTTTAAAAAAAACCTTTGCTTTGGGGCAAATATTAGGTCAAAATTAGATGTTCTCCAAACGTTTTTTAAACGTTTGTTAAAAATCAAGACGTAGCGGACGTTTAAAAAACGTTTTTTAAACGTTTATTTAGGACGAAGACCTAGCGGGCCTAATTAAACGTTTAAATAACGTTTTTTAAACGTTTATTTAGGACGAAGACCTAGCGGACCTACTTAAACGTTTAAAAAACGTTTTTTAAACGTTTTGTGTTTGCTGGGATACGGCATCCAACCCTCTAAGGTCAGTAACTACTCGGTGGGCAGGCATCCGATATACGGCATCCAACCCTCTAAGGTCCAGTAACTACTCGGTGGGCAGGCATCCGATATACGGCCACCAAACAACCAAGGCCCCGTAACTACTCAGTGGGCAGGCATCCGATAGATGGCATCCACCCCCATGGTCACGTAACTACTCGGTGGGCAGGCATCCGATATACGGCATCCAACACCCAAGGTCCCGTAACTACTCGGTGGACAGGCATCCGATATACGGCATCCAACCCTCTAAGGCCCCGTAACTATTCGGTGGGCAGGCATCCAATATACGACATCCACCCCCAAGGTCCCGTAACTACTCGGTGGGCAGGTATCCGATATACGGCGTTCAACCCTCCAAGGTCCAGTAACTACTCGATGGGCAGGCATCCGATATACGGCATCCAACCCTCTAAGGTCAGTAACTACTCGGTGGGCAGGCATCCGATATACGGCATCCAACCCTCCAAGGTCTAGTAACTACTCGGTGGGCAGGCATCCGATATACGGCATCCAACCCTCCAAGGTCCAGTAACTACTCGGTGGGCAGGCATCCGATATACGGCATCCACCCCCAGGTCCCTTAACTACTCGGTGGGCAGGCATCCAATATACGGCATCCAACCCTCTAAGGTCAGTAACTACTCGGTGGACAGGCAACCGTTATACGGCATCCAACCCCAAGGTCCCATAACTACTCGACAGACAGGCATCCGATATACGGCATCGAACCCTCCAAGGTCCCGTAACTACTTGGTGGGCAGGCATCCAAAATACGGCATCCAACCCACAAGGTACCGTAACTACTCGGTGGGCAGGCATCCGATATACGGCATCCAACCCTCTAACGTCAGTAAATACTCGGTGGGCAGGCATCCGATATACGGCATCCAACCCTCTAACGTCAGTAAATACTCGGTGGGCAGGCATCCGATATACGGCATCCACCCCCAAGGACCCGTAACTACTCGGTGGGCAGGCATCCAAAATACGGCATCCACCCCCAAGGACCCGTAACTACTCGGTGGGCAGACATCCAAAACACGGCATCCAACCCCCAAGGTCCAGTAACTACTCGGTGGGCAGGCATCCGATATACGGCATCCAACCCTCCAAGGTCCAGTAACTACTCGGTGGGAAGGCATCCGATATACGGCATCCTACCCTCCAAGGCCCCGTAGCTACTCAGTGGGCAGCCATATGATATACGGCATCCAACCCTATAAGGTCAGTAACTACTCGGTGGGCAGGCATCCGATATACGGCATCCAACCCTCCAATGTCCAGTAACTACTCAGTAGGCAGCCATTCAATATACGGCATCCAACCCTCTAAGGTCAGTAACTACTCGGTGGGCAGGCATCCGATATACGGCATCCAACCCTCCAAGGCCCTGTATCTACTCGGTGGGCAGGCATCAAAAATACGGCATCCAACCCTCCAAGTTCCCGTAACTACTTGGTGGACAGGTATACGATATACGGCGTCCAACCCTCCAAGGTCTAGTAACTACTCGGTGGGCAGGCATCCGATATACGGCATCCACCCCAAGGTCCCGTAACAACTCGGTGGGCAGGTATCCGATATACGGCGTCTAACCCTCCAAAGTACAGTAACTACTCGGTGGGCAGACATCCGATATACGGCATCCAACTCTCTAAGGTCAGTAACTACTCGGTGGGCAGGCATCCGATATACGGAATCCAACCTTCTAAGGTCGGTAACTACTCAGTGGGCAGGCATCCGATATACGGCATCCAACCCTCAAGGTCCCGTAACTACTCGGTGGACAGGCATCCGATATACGGCAACCAAACAACCAAGGCCCCGTAACTACTCTGTGGGCAGGCATCCGATATACGGCATCCACCCCAAGGACCCGTAACTACTCGGTGGGCAGGCATCCGATATACGGCATCCAACCCTCTAACGTCAGTAAATACTCGGTGGGCAGGCATCCGATATACGGCATCCACCCCCAAGGACTCGTAACTACTCGGTGGACAGGCATCCAAAATACGGCATCCAACCCCAAGGTCCCGTAACTACTCGGTGGGCAGGTATCCGATATACGGCGTCCAACCCTCCAAGGTCCAGTAACTAGTCGGTGGGCAGGCATCCGATATACGGCATCCACCCCAAGGTCCCATAACTACTCGGTGGGCAGGTATCCGATATACGGCGTCTAACCCTCCAAGGTACAGTAACTACTCGGTGGGCAGACATCCGATATACGGCATCCAACTCTCTAAGGTCAGTAACTACTCGGTGGGCAGGCATCCGATATACGGCATCCAACCCTCCAAGGTCCAGTAACTACTCGGTGGGCAGGCATCCGATATACGGCATCCACCCCCAGGTCCCTTAACTACTCGGTGGGCAGGCATCCAATATACGGCATCCAACCCTCTAAGGTCAGTAACTACTCGGTGGACAGGCAACCGTTATACGGCATCCAACCCCAAGGTCCCATAACTACTCGACAGACAGGCATCCGATATACGGCATCGAACCCTCCAAGGTCCCGTAACTACTTGGTGGGCAGGCATCCAAAATACGGCATCCAACCCACAAGGTACCGTAACTACTCGGTGGGCAGGCATCCGATATACGGCATCCAACCCTCTAACGTCAGTAAATACTCGGTGGGCAGGCATCCGATATACGGCATCCAACCCTCTAACGTCAGTAAATACTCGGTGGGCAGGCATCCGATATACGGCATCCACCCCCAAGGACCCGTAACTACTCGGTGGGCAGGCATCCAAAATACGGCATCCACCCCCAAGGACCCGTAACTACTCGGTGGGCAGACATCCAAAACACGGCATCCAACCCCCAAGGTCCGTAACTACTCAGTGGGCAGGCATCCGATATACGGCATCCAACCCTATAAGGCCCCGTAACTATTCGGTGGGCAGGCATCGATATACGGCATCCACCCCCAAGGTCCCGTAACTACTCGGTGGGCAGGTATCCGATATACGACGTTCAACCCTCCAAGGTCCAGTAACTACTCGGTGGGCAGGCATCCGATATACGGCATCCAACCCTCCAAGGTCCAGTAACTACTCGGTGGGCAGGCATCAGATATACGGCATCCAACCCTCCAAGGTCCAGTAACTACTCGGTGGGAAGGCATCCGATATACGGCATCCAACCCTCCAAGGCCCCGTAACTACTCAGTGGGCAGCCATATGATATACGGCATCCAACCCTATAAGGTCAGTAACTAATCGGTGGGCAGGCATCCGATATACGGCATCCAACCCTCCAATGTCCAGTAACTACTCAGTGGGCAGCCGTTCAATATACGGCATCCAACCCTCTAAGGTCAGTAACTACTCGGTGGGCAGGCATCCGATATACGGCATCCAACCCTCCAAGGCCCTGTATCTACTCGGTGGGCAGGCATCAAAAATACGGCATCCAACCCTCCAAGTTCCCGTAACTACTTGGTGGACAGGTATACGATATACGGCGTCCAACCCTCCAAGGTCTAGTAACTACTCGGTGGGCAGGCATCCGATATACGGCATCCACCCCAAGGTCCCGTAACAACTCGGTGGGCAGGTATCCGATATACGGCGTCTAACCCTCCAAAGTACAGTAACTACTCGGTGGGCAGACATCCGATATACGGCATCCAACTCTCTAAGGTCAGTAACTACTCGGTGGGCAGGCATCCGATATACGGAATCCAACCTTCTAAGGTCGGTAACTACTCAGTGGGCAGGCATCCGATATACGGCATCCAACCCTCAAGGTCCCGTAACTACTCGGTGGACAGGCATCCGATATACGGCAACCAAACAACCAAGGCCCCGTAACTACTCGGTGGGCAGGCATCCGATATACGGCATCCACCCCAAGGACCCGTAACTACTCGGTGGGCAGGCATCCGATATACGGCATCCAACCCTCTAACGTCAGTAAATACTCGGTGGGCAGGCATCCGATATACGGCATCCACCCCCAAGGACTCGTAACTACTCGGTGGACAGGCATCCAAAATACGGCATCCAACCCCAAGGTCCGTAACTACTCGGTGGGCAGGCATCCGATATACGGAATCCAACCTTCTAAGGTCGGTAACTACTCAGTGGGCAGGCATCCGATATACGGCATCCAACCCTCAAGGTCCCGTAACTACTCGGTGGACAGGCATCCGATATACGGCAACCAAACAACCAAGGCCCCGTAACTACTCGGTGGGCAGGCATCCGATATACGGCATCCACCCCAAGGTCCCGTAACTACTCGGTGGACAGGTATCCGATATACGGCGTCCAACCCTCCAAGGTCCAGTAACTACTCGGTCGGCAGGCATCCGATATACGGCATCCAACCCCCAAGGTCCCGTAACTACTCGGTGGGCAGGCATCCGATATACGGCATCCAACCTTCTAAGGTCAGTAACTACTTGGTGGGTAGGCATCCGATATACGGCATCCAACCCTCTAAGGTCCAGTAACTACTTGGTGGGCAGGCATCCGATACACGGCATCCAAACATTTATTTATTCCATTTCTTTACCCAGGGTGTGCCCAAACAGTTTAAAACTGGTTTTCATTGGGGCCCTGCATACATCATCAAATAAAATAACATTACATATTAGAAATACAAGGATATTACAGGAATTCTAAACATTAATACTAATTCTGATTTACGAGATAGGCGAAAACCCGCCAAATAAAAAAACCTTTTAGGTGAAAAATAAGAAGGGGAAATTCCTATCCGGCTCCACATTATAGTGGCAACCAAGTTCTAACTCCGTAGATCAGCGCAATTGGCATAATATCTAACACTCAGATGGCATGTCGGAGCTCTGATTTAAATGTGCTTAATGAGTCCAATGTTCGCAATTGTTCGGGCAGATTATTCCAAATATTTGCACCACTCACAGCGAAACTTGTGGCGTAGCATTCTTTTTGGGCGAAAGGAACTTTCAGTGCCGTGTGGGTTGATTGCCTTGTTTCGCGAATTACTGTAAGTGGTTTGAAAATATTTGTCATGTACAAAGGAGTCATTTTGTTGATACTTTTGAAGACAAGAATAGCCTTTTTTGACTTCACTCTTTTTGAAAAAGGGGCCCAATTAAGACGAGCAAACATATCCTCTGAAGGGGTGAGGAAGGTACATTTAAGGATTATCCGTGTGGCTCTTTTGAGACATTTGTTTAACATATTATCGTGAGATATGTACCTTCCTCCCCACACAGTACAACAATACTCTAATGTTGGCATAACTAGACTTACAAATAGTGTGTGCAAGCTGTGCTGAGGAATATAATCACGGATTCTTCTTAGTATACCTAATTTAGACACCACATTTTTTCTTACGTATTCGACATGTGGGCCCCAACTTAATGCTTCATCAATAATTACACCCAAACATTTATAAGACTTCACATTTTCAATACGACTACCAGCAATGCATACATTTAAATTAACATTAGATATTTTCTGCCTAGTACCAATAAGCATGCATTTGGTTTTGGTGGCATTTAAAGCTAGCTTGTTTCTTCCGCACCAGTTGTGAAAACTAGTAAGAGCTGTATTTAAGCTACTTTCTATTATATTAATGTTGGAGGAGCTACACGTTAATGTGGAGTCATCTGCATACATAAATAAGTTGCAGTTTGGGGCAATACAAGATGGAAGATCACTAGTATAAACAATGACTAAAAGTGGACCTAGTATCGACCCCTGCGGAACACCAGTGTTTACGGACAGCACCTTTGATATGGTGCCGCCAATATTCACAGACTGACTACGTTCACTTAGGTACGACTTAAACCAATTTATTACAGAAGATGACATGTTCATCCTTTCTAGTTTCTTTAGTAAGATTTCATGATCAACACAATCAAATGCTTTACTGAGGTCTATAAACACACTGCCTGTAACTTGTCCATTCTCCATGGCCGCAAAACACTTGTTTGTTAAGTCATGTAGGGTGCTTTCAGTTGAGTGCAGGGGTCTAAATCCCGACTGGCAACTAGGAATCAGATTGTTTTCATCAAGATATCTATATACTGATGAGTGCACCCATCTTTCTAAAATCTTAGAGATAATTGGCAGTATAGAAATTGGACGATAGTTACCTGTACTACATTTATCTCCTCCCTTGTGAATTGGTGTTACTAAAGCATGTTTCCAATCTTTAGGGTATCGCTCACATCTTATAGACAGGTTAACAATATGAGTTAAAGATTTAATGATATAAGGTGAAGCAATTTTAATCATTTTAACACTAATTCCATCCGGACCTGTTGATTTCCCAACCGACATGGATGATATTTGCTTTCGAACAAACTCTTCTGTAATGTTAGGTACTACGCAATCTTCATCAACAGAATCAAATATAGAGGCGTCAGTATTGTCATCTATTTCAAGTTCACGCAAAGGGTAATTTCCAGCAGTACGCTTGCCGATTGTTGAAAAGTGTTCATTTAATGTATCAGCAATGTCGGCGATATTGTCAATATTTTCCCCATTTGGGGAAGTAATCGAATTTGGTACAGTTTTTTGTTTTTTAGGGAGTACCTCCTTCAGAGTTTTCCACAGCATAGAAGAGTTGCTTTTATTTTCTTCTATGGCGGATGTGTAGTAATTACTCTTTTTACTGCGGATTTTATTAGTAACATTGTTCCGCAGGTTTTTGTATGAATCCCAATGAATTTGTAAGCCTGTGTGCTTTGCAATTTTGTGTACACGATCGCGCTGCCGCATAAGTTTAAGAATTTCGCTATCGAGCCACGGTACTGAGGCACCCCGAATGCGTTTGGTTTTGACTGGCGCATGCAGGTTAATAATACTCATAAATATGGAGTACCATATAGACCATGCATTATCCACATCATAACAACCAAAAACATCTTGCCATGGTGCATTACGGAGATCGTCCGTAAATGCATCACTGTCTATATTTTTTAGACATCGAAAATTTATTGAACGACCTTTCATTTTTGGTGTTTTCCAACTGTGTAGCCCATAAACAAGATAATGATCACTGATTAGGACTGGTAAAACACCACAGTCCTTTATGAGCTCTGGGTGGGAACTAAAAATGAGATCGATGGTAGTTTTAGTAGATTCAGTGACACGTGTTGGGTCATGTATGAGTTGCGCCATTTGGAACAAACTAAAGCAAGAAATAATTGGATTTGATTGCATACTATCGTATTCCTCTGAAACATCACAATTAAAGTCCCCAGTTGTAATAACATCCAAGGACCAGTAACTACTCGGTCGGCAGGCATCCGATAGACGGCATCCAACCCTCCAAGGTCCAGTAACTACTAGGTGGGCAGGCATCCGATATACGGCATTCAACCCTATAAGGCCCCGTAACTATTCGGTGGGCAGGCATCCGATATACGGCATCCACCCCCAAGGTCCCGTAACTACTCGGTGGGCAGGTATCCGATATACGGCGTTCAACCCTCCAAGGTCCAGTAACTACTCGGTGGGCAGGCATCCGATATACGGCATCCAACCCTCTAAGGTCAGTAACTACTCGGTGGGCAGGCATCCGATATACGGCATCCAACCCTCCAAGGTCTAGTAACTACTCGGTGGGCAGGCATCCGATTTACGGCATCCAACCCTCCAAGGTCCAGTAACTACTCGGTGGGCAGGCATCCGATATACGGCATCCACCCAAGGTCCCTTAACTACTCGGTGGGCAGGCATACAATATACGGCATCCAACCCTCTAAGGTCAGTAACTACTCGGTGGGCAGGCATCCGATATACGGCATCCCATAACTACTCGACGGACTTGCATCCGATACACGGCATCGAACCCTCCAAGGTCCCGTAACTACTCGGTGGGTAGGCATCCAAAATACGGCATCCAACCCCCAAGGTCCCGTAACTACTCGTTGGGAAGGCATCCGATATACGGCATCCAACCCTCTAACGTCAGTAAATACTCGGTGGGCCGGCATCCGATATACGGCATCCACCCCCAAGGACCCGTAACTACTCGGTGGGCAGGCATCCAAAATACGGCATCCAACCCACAAGGTCCGTAACTACTCGGTGGGCAGGCATCCGATATACGGCATCCAACCCTCTAAGGTCAGTAACTACTCGATGGGCAGGCATCCGATATACGGCGTCCAACCCTCCAAGGTCTAGTAACTACTCGGTGGGCAGGCATCCGATATACGGCATCCAAACAACCAAGGTCCCGTAACTACTCGGTGGGCAGGCATCCGATATACGGCATCCAAACAACCAAGGCCCCGTAACTACTCGGTGGGCAGGCATCAGATATACGGCATCCAACCCTCCAAGGTCCAGTAACTACTCGGTGGGAAGGCATCCGATATACGGCATCCAACCCTCCAAGGCCCCGTAACTACTCAGTGGGCAGCCATATGATATACGGCATCCAACCCTATAAGGTCAGTAACTAATCGGTGGGCAGGCATCCGATATACGGCATCCAACCCTCCAATGTCCAGTAACTACTCAGTGGGCAGCCATTCAATATACGGCATCCAACCCTCTAAGGTCAGTAACTACTCGGTGGGCAGGCATCCGATATACGGCATCCAACCCTCCAAGGCCCTGTATCTACTCGGTGGGCAGGCATCAAAAATACGGCATCCAACCCTCCAAGTTCCCGTAACTACTTGGTGGACAGGTATACGATATACGGCGTCCAACCCTCCAAGGTCTAGTAACTACTCGGTGGGCAGGCATCCGATATACGGCATCCACCCCAAGGTCCCGTAACAACTCGGTGGGCAGGTATCCGATATACGGCGTCTAACCCTCCAAAGTACAGTAACTACTCGGTGGGCAGACATCCGATATACGGCATCCAACTCTCTAAGGTCAGTAACTACTCGGTGGGCAGGCATCCGATATACGGAATCCAACCTTCTAAGGTCGGTAACTACTCAGTGGGCAGGCATCCGATATACGGCATCCAACCCTCAAGGTCCCGTAACTACTCGGTGGACAGGCATCCGATATACGGCAACCAAACAACCAAGGCCCCGTAACTACTCGGTGGGCAGGCATCCGATATACGGCATCCACCCCAAGGACCCGTAACTACTCGGTGGGCAGGCATCCGATATACGGCATCCAACCCTCTAACGTCAGTAAATACTCGGTGGGCAGGCATCCGATATACGGCATCCACCCCCAAGGACTCGTAACTACTCGGTGGACAGGCATCCAAAATACGGCATCCAACCCCAAGGTCCGTAACTACTCGGTGGGCAGGCATCCGATATACGGAATCCAACCTTCTAAGGTCGGTAACTACTCAGTGGGCAGGCATCCGATATACGGCATCCAACCCTCAAGGTCCCGTAACTACTCGGTGGACAGGCATCCGATATACGGCAACCAAACAACCAAGGCCCCGTAACTACTCGGTGGGCAGGCATCCGATATACGGCATCCACCCCAAGGTCCCGTAACTACTCGGTGGACAGGTATCCGATATACGGCGTCCAACCCTCCAAGGTCCAGTAACTACTCGGTCGGCAGGCATCCGATATACGGCATCCAACCCCCAAGGTCCCGTAACTACTCGGTGGGCAGGCATCCGATATACGGCATCCAACCTTCTAAGGTCAGTAACTACTTGGTGGGTAGGCATCCGATATACGGCATCCAACCCTCTAAGGTCCAGTAACTACTTGGTGGGCAGGCATCCGATACACGGCATCCAAACATTTATTTATTCCATTTCTTTACCCAGGGTGTGCCCAAACAGTTTAAAACTGGTTTTCATTGGGGCCCTGCATACATCATCAAATAAAATAACATTACATATTAGAAATACAAGGATATTACAGGAATTCTAAACATTAATACTAATTCTGATTTACGAGATAGGCGAAAACCCGCCAAATAAAAAAACCTTTTAGGTGAAAAATAAGAAGGGGAAATTCCTATCCGGCTCCACATTATAGTGGCAACCAAGTTCTAACTCCGTAGATCAGCGCAATTGGCATAATATCTAACACTCAGATGGCATGTCGGAGCTCTGATTTAAATGTGCTTAATGAGTCCAATGTTCGCAATTGTTCGGGCAGATTATTCCAAATATTTGCACCACTCACAGCGAAACTTGTGGCGTAGCATTCTTTTTGGGCGAAAGGAACTTTCAGTGCCGTGTGGGTTGATTGCCTTGTTTCGCGAATTACTGTAAGTGGTTTGAAAATATTTGTCATGTACAAAGGAGTCATTTTGTTGATACTTTTGAAGACAAGAATAGCCTTTTTTGACTTCACTCTTTTTGAAAAAGGGGCCCAATTAAGACGAGCAAACATATCCTCTGAAGGGGTGAGGAAGGTACATTTAAGGATTATCCGTGTGGCTCTTTTGAGACATTTGTTTAACATATTATCGTGAGATATGTACCTTCCTCCCCACACAGTACAACAATACTCTAATGTTGGCATAACTAGACTTACAAATAGTGTGTGCAAGCTGTGCTGAGGAATATAATCACGGATTCTTCTTAGTATACCTAATTTAGACACCACATTTTTTCTTACGTATTCGACATGTGGGCCCCAACTTAATGCTTCATCAATAATTACACCCAAACATTTATAAGACTTCACATTTTCAATACGACTACCAGCAATGCATACATTTAAATTAACATTAGATATTTTCTGCCTAGTACCAATAAGCATGCATTTGGTTTTGGTGGCATTTAAAGCTAGCTTGTTTCTTCCGCACCAGTTGTGAAAACTAGTAAGAGCTGTATTTAAGCTACTTTCTATTATATTAATGTTGGAGGAGCTACACGTTAATGTGGAGTCATCTGCATACATAAATAAGTTGCAGTTTGGGGCAATACAAGATGGAAGATCACTAGTATAAACAATGACTAAAAGTGGACCTAGTATCGACCCCTGCGGAACACCAGTGTTTACGGACAGCACCTTTGATATGGTGCCGCCAATATTCACAGACTGACTACGTTCACTTAGGTACGACTTAAACCAATTTATTACAGAAGATGACATGTTCATCCTTTCTAGTTTCTTTAGTAAGATTTCATGATCAACACAATCAAATGCTTTACTGAGGTCTATAAACACACTGCCTGTAACTTGTCCATTCTCCATGGCCGCAAAACACTTGTTTGTTAAGTCATGTAGGGTGCTTTCAGTTGAGTGCAGGGGTCTAAATCCCGACTGGCAACTAGGAATCAGATTGTTTTCATCAAGATATCTATATACTGATGAGTGCACCCATCTTTCTAAAATCTTAGAGATAATTGGCAGTATAGAAATTGGACGATAGTTACCTGTACTACATTTATCTCCTCCCTTGTGAATTGGTGTTACTAAAGCATGTTTCCAATCTTTAGGGTATCGCTCACATCTTATAGACAGGTTAACAATATGAGTTAAAGATTTAATGATATAAGGTGAAGCAATTTTAATCATTTTAACACTAATTCCATCCGGACCTGTTGATTTCCCAACCGACATGGATGATATTTGCTTTCGAACAAACTCTTCTGTAATGTTAGGTACTACGCAATCTTCATCAACAGAATCAAATATAGAGGCGTCAGTATTGTCATCTATTTCAAGTTCACGCAAAGGGTAATTTCCAGCAGTACGCTTGCCGATTGTTGAAAAGTGTTCATTTAATGTATCAGCAATGTCGGCGATATTGTCAATATTTTCCCCATTTGGGGAAGTAATCGAATTTGGTACAGTTTTTTGTTTTTTAGGGAGTACCTCCTTCAGAGTTTTCCACAGCATAGAAGAGTTGCTTTTATTTTCTTCTATGGCGGATGTGTAGTAATTACTCTTTTTACTGCGGATTTTATTAGTAACATTGTTCCGCAGGTTTTTGTATGAATCCCAATGAATTTGTAAGCCTGTGTGCTTTGCAATTTTGTGTACACGATCGCGCTGCCGCATAAGTTTAAGAATTTCGCTATCGAGCCACGGTACTGAGGCACCCCGAATGCGTTTGGTTTTGACTGGCGCATGCAGGTTAATAATACTCATAAATATGGAGTACCATATAGACCATGCATTATCCACATCATAACAACCAAAAACATCTTGCCATGGTGCATTACGGAGATCGTCCGTAAATGCATCACTGTCTATATTTTTTAGACATCGAAAATTTATTGAACGACCTTTCATTTTTGGTGTTTTCCAACTGTGTAGCCCATAAACAAGATAATGATCACTGATTAGGACTGGTAAAACACCACAGTCCTTTATGAGCTCTGGGTGGGAACTAAAAATGAGATCGATGGTAGTTTTAGTAGATTCAGTGACACGTGTTGGGTCATGTATGAGTTGCGCCATTTGGAACAAACTAAAGCAAGAAATAATTGGATTTGATTGCATACTATCGTATTCCTCTGAAACATCACAATTAAAGTCCCCAGTTGTAATAACATCCAAGGACCAGTAACTACTCGGTCGGCAGGCATCCGATAGACGGCATCCAACCCTCCAAGGTCCAGTAACTACTAGGTGGGCAGGCATCCGATATACGGCATTCAACCCTATAAGGCCCCGTAACTATTCGGTGGGCAGGCATCCGATATACGGCATCCACCCCCAAGGTCCCGTAACTACTCGGTGGGCAGGTATCCGATATACGGCGTTCAACCCTCCAAGGTCCAGTAACTACTCGGTGGGCAGGCATCCGATATACGGCATCCAACCCTCTAAGGTCAGTAACTACTCGGTGGGCAGGCATCCGATATACGGCATCCAACCCTCCAAGGTCTAGTAACTACTCGGTGGGCAGGCATCCGATTTACGGCATCCAACCCTCCAAGGTCCAGTAACTACTCGGTGGGCAGGCATCCGATATACGGCATCCACCCAAGGTCCCTTAACTACTCGGTGGGCAGGCATACAATATACGGCATCCAACCCTCTAAGGTCAGTAACTACTCGGTGGGCAGGCATCCGATATACGGCATCCCATAACTACTCGACGGACTTGCATCCGATACACGGCATCGAACCCTCCAAGGTCCCGTAACTACTCGGTGGGTAGGCATCCAAAATACGGCATCCAACCCCCAAGGTCCCGTAACTACTCGTTGGGAAGGCATCCGATATACGGCATCCAACCCTCTAACGTCAGTAAATACTCGGTGGGCCGGCATCCGATATACGGCATCCACCCCCAAGGACCCGTAACTACTCGGTGGGCAGGCATCCAAAATACGGCATCCAACCCACAAGGTCCGTAACTACTCGGTGGGCAGGCATCCGATATACGGCATCCAACCCTCTAAGGTCAGTAACTACTCGATGGGCAGGCATCCGATATACGGCATCTACCCCAAGGTCCCGTAACTACTTGGTGGACAGGTATCCGATATACGGCGTCCAACCCTCCAAGGTCTAGTAACTACTCGGTGGGCAGGCATCCGATATACGGCATCCAACCCACAAGGTCCGTAACTACTCGGTGGGCAGGCATCCGATATACGGCATCCAACCCAAGGTCCCGGTACGGTAACTACTCGGTGGGCAGGCATCCGATATACGGCATCCAAACAACCAAGGTCCCGTAACTACTCGGTGGGCAGGCATCCGATATACGGCATCCAAACAACCAAGGCCCCGTAACTACTCGGTGGGCAGGCATCCGATATACGGCATCCACCCCAAGGTCCCGTAACTACTCGGTGGGCAGGTATCCGATATACGGCGTCCAACCCTCCAAGGCCCCGTAACTACTCGGTGGGAAGGCATCCAAAATACGGCATCTTACCCCCAAGGTCCCGTAACTACTCGGTGGGCAGGCATCCGATATACGGCATCCAACCCCCAAGGTCCCGTAACTACTCAGTGGGCAGGCATCCGATATACGGCATCCAACCCTCTAAGGTCAGTAACTACTTGGTGGGTAGGCATCCCATATACGGCATCCAACCCTCCAAGGTCCAGTAACTACTCGGTGGGCAGGCATCCCAAATATGGCATCCAACCCCCAACGTCCCGTAACTACTCGGTGGGCAGGCATCCGATATACGGCATCCAACACCCAAGGTACCGTAACTACTCGGTGGACAGGCATCCGATATACGGCATTCAACCCTATAAGGCCCCGTAACTATTCGGTGGGCAGGCATCCGATATACAGCATCCACTCCAAGGTCCCGTAACTACTCGGTGGGCAGGTATCCGATATACAGCGTTCAACCCTCCAAGGTCCAATAACTACTCGGTGGGCAGGCATCCGATATACGGCATCCAACCCTCTAAGGTCAGTAACTACTCTGTGGGCAGGCATCCGATATACGGCATCCAACCTTCTAAGGTCGGTAACTACTCAGTGGGCAGGCATCCGATATACGGCATCCAACCCTCAAGGTCCCGTAACTACTCGGTGGACAGGCATCCGATATACGGCAACCAAACAACCAAGGCCCCGTATCTACTCGGTGGGCAGGCATAAAAAATACGGCGTCCAACCCTCCAAGGTCCAGTAACTACTCGACAGACAGGCATCCGATATACGGCATCGAACCCTCCAAGGTCCCGTAACTACTCGGTGGGCAGGCATCCAAAATACGGCATCCAACCCCCAAGGTCCGTAACTACTCGGTGGGCAGGCATCCGATATACGGCATCCACCCCAAGGTACCGTAACTACTCGGTGGACAGGCATCCGATATACGGCATTCAACCCTATAAGGCCCCGTAACTATTCGGTGGGCAGGCATCCGATATACAGCATCCACTCCAAGGTCCCGTAACTACTCGGTGGGCAGGTATCCGATATACAGCGTTCAACCCTCCAAGGTCCAATAACTACTCGGTGGGCAGGCATCCGATATACGGCATCCAACACCCAAGGTACCGTAACTACTCGGTGGACAGGCATCCGATATACGGCATTCAACCCTATAAGGCCCCGTAACTATTCGGTGGGCAGGCATCCGATATACAGCATCCACTCCAAGGTCCCGTAACTACTCGGTGGGCAGGTATCCGATATACAGCGTTCAACCCTCCAAGGTCCAATAACTACTCGGTGGGCAGGCATCCGATATACGGCATCCAACCCTCTAAGGTCAGTAACTACTCTGTGGGCAGGCATCCGATATACGGCATCCAACCTTCTAAGGTCGGTAACTACTCAGTGGGCAGGCATCCGATATACGGCATCCAACCTTCTAAGGTCGGTAACTACTCAGTGGGCAGGCATCCGATATACGGCATCCAACCCTCAAGGTCCCGTAACTACTCGGTGGACAGGCATCCGATATACGGCAACCAAACAACCAAGGCCCCGTATCTACTCGGTGGGCAGGCATAAAAAATACGGCGTCCAACCCTCCAAGGTCCAGTAACTACTCGACAGACAGGCATCCGATATACGGCATCGAACCCTCCAAGGTCCCGTAACTACTCGGTGGGCAGGCATCCAAAATACGGCATCCAACCCCCAAGGTCCGTAACTACTCGGTGGGCAGGCATCCGATATACGGCATCCACCCCAAGGACCCGTAACTACTCGGTGGGCAGGCATCCAAAATACGGCATCCAACCCTCCAATGTCGAGTAACTACTCAGTGGACAGCCATATGATATACGGCATCCAACCCTATAAGGTCAGTAACTACTCGGTGGGTAGGCATCCGATATACGGCATCCAACCCTCCAAGGTCCAGTAACTACTCGGTGGGCAGGCATCCTAAATACGGCATACAACCCTCCAAGTCCCGTAACTACTCGGTGGGCAGGCATCCGATATACGGCATCCAACACCCAAGGTACCGTAACTACTCGGTGGACAGGCATCCGATATACGGCATTCAACCCTATAAGGCCCCGTAACTATTCGGTGGGCAGGCATCCGATATACGGCATCCACCCCAAGGTCCCGTAACTACTCGGTGGGCAGGTATCCGATATACGGCGTTCAACCCTCCAAGGTCCAGTAACTACTCGGTGGGCAGGCATCCGATATACGGCATCCAACCCTCTAAGGTCAGTAACTACTCTGTGGGCAGGCATCCGATATACGGCATCCAACCCTCCAAGGTCCAGTAACTACTCGGTGGGCAGGCATCCGAAATACGGCATCCAACCCCCAAGGTCCAGTAACTACTCGGTGGGCAGGCATCCGATATACGGCATCCAACCCTCCAAGGCCCCGTAACTACTCGGTGGGCAGGCATCCGATATACGGCATCCAACCTTCTAAGGTCGGTAACTACTCAGTGGGCAGGCATCCGATATACGGCATCCAACCTTCTAAGGTCGGTAACTACTCAGTGGGCAGGCATCCGATATACGGCATCCAACCCTCAAGGTCCCGTAACTACTCGGTGGACAGGCATCCGATATACGGCAACCAAACAACCAAGGCCCCGTATCTACTTGGTGGGCAAGCATCAAAAATACGGCGTCCAACCCTCCAAGGTCCAGTAACTACTCGACAGACAGGCATCCGATATACGGCATCGAACCCTCCAAGGTCCCGTAACTACTCGGTGGGCAGGCATCCAAAATACGGCATCCAGCCCCCAAGGTCCGTAACTACTCGGTGGGCAGGCATCCGATATACGGCATCCACCCCAAGGACCCGTAACTACTCGGTGGGCAGGCATCCAAAATACGGCATCCAACCCTCCAATGTCGAGTAACTACTCAGTGGGCAGCCATATGATATACGGCATCCAACCCTATAAGGTCAGTAACTACTCGGTGGGTAGGCATCCGATATACGGCATCCAACCCTCCAAGGTCCAGTAACTACTCGGTGGGCAGGCATCCTAAATACGGCATACAACCCTCCAAGTCCCGTAACTACTCGGTGGGCAGGCATCCGATATACGGCATCCAACCCAAGGTCCCGTGACTACTCGGTGGGCAGGCATCCAATATACGGCATCCAACCTTCTAAGGTCGGTAACTACTCAGTGGGCAGGCATCCGATATACGGCATCCAACCCTCAAGGTCCCGTAACTACTCGGTGGACAGGCATCCGAAATACGGCATCCAACCCCCAAGGTCCCGTAACTACTCGGTGGGCAGGCATCCGAAATACGGCATCCAACCCCCAAGGTCCAGTAACTACTCGGTGGGCAGGCATCCGATATACCCGCATCCAACCCTATAAGGCCCCGTAACTATTCGGTGGGCAGGCATCCGATATACGGCATCCACCCCCAAGGTCCCGTAACTACTCGGTGGGCAGGTATCCGATATACGGCGTTCAACCCGCCAAGGTCCAGTAACTACTCGGTGGGCAGGCATCCGATATACGGCATCCAACCCTCCAAGGTCCAGTAACTACTCGGTGGGCAGGCATCCGATATACGGCATCCAACCCTCCAAGGTCCAGTAACTACTCGGTGGGCAGGCATCCGAAATACGGCATCCAACCCCCAACGTCCCGTAACTACTCGGTGGGCAGGCATCCGATATACGGCATCCAACACCCAAGGTACCGTAACTACTCGGTGGACAGGCATCCGATATACGGCATTCAACCCTATAAGGCCCCGTAACTATTCGGTGGGCAGGCATCCGATATACGGCATCCACCCCAAGGTCCCGTAACTACTCGGTGGGCAGGTATCCGATATACGGCGTTCAACTCTCCAAGGTCCAGTAACTACTCGGTGGGCAGGCATCCGATATACGGCATCCAACCCTCTAAGGTCAGTAACTACTCTGTGGGCAGGCATCCGATATACGGCATCCAACCCTCCAAGGTCCAGTAACTACTCGGTGGGCAGGCATCCGAAATACGGCATCCAACCCCCAAGGTCCAGTAACTACTCGGTGGGCAGGCATCCGATATACGGCATCCAACCCTCCAAGGCCCCGTAACTACTCGGTGGGCAGGCATCCGATATACGGCATCCAACCTTCTAAGGTCGGTAACTACTCAGTGGGCAGGCATCCGATATACGGCATCCAACCTTCTAAGGTCGGTAACTACTCAGTGGGCAGGCATCCGATATACGGCATCCAACCCTCAAGGTCCCGTAACTACTCGGTGGACAGGCATCCGATATACGGCAACCAAACAACCAAGGCCCCGTATCTACTTGGTGGGCAAGCATCAAAAATACGGCGTCCAACCCTCCAAGGTCCAGTAACTACTCGACAGACAGGCATCCGATATACGGCATCGAACCCTCCAAGGTCCCGTAACTACTCGGTGGGCAGGCATCCAAAATACGGCATCCAACCCCCAAGGTCCGTAACTACTCGGTGGGCAGGCATCCGATATACGGCATCCACCCCAAGGACCCGTAACTACTCGGTGGGCAGGCATCCAAAATACGGCATCCAACCCTCCAATGTCGAGTAACTACTCAGTGGGCAGCCATATGATATACGGCATCCAACCCTATAAGGTCAGTAACTACTCGGTGGGTAGGCATCCGATATACGGCATCCAACCCTCCAAGGTCCAGTAACTACTCGGTGGGCAGGCATCCTAAATACGGCATCCAACCCAAGGTCCCGTGACTACTCGGTGGGCAGGCATCCAATATACGGCATCCAACCTTCTAAGGTCGGTAACTACTCAGTGGGCAGGCATCCGATATACGGCATCCAACCCTCAAGGTCCCGTAACTACTCGGTGGACAGGCATCCGAAATACGGCATCCATCCCCCAAGGTCCCGTAACTACTCGGTGGGCAGGCATCCGAAATACGGCATCCAACCCCCAAGGTCCAGTAACTACTCGGTGGGCAGGCATCCGATATACCCGCATCCAACCCTATAAGGCCCCGTAACTATTCGGTGGGCAGGCATCCGATATACGGCATCCACCCCCAAGGTCCCGTAACTACTCGGTGGGCAGGTATCCGATATACGGCGTTCAACCCGCCAAGGTCCAGTAACTACTCGGTGGGCAGGCATCCGATATACGGCATCCAACCCTCCAAGGTCCAGTAACTACTCGGTGGGCAGGCATCCGATATACGGCATCCAACCCTCCAAGGTCCAGTAACTACTCGGTGGGCAGGCATCCGAAATACGGCATCCAACCCCCAAGGTCCAGTAACTACTCGGTGGGCAGGCATCCGATATATGGCATCCAACCCTATAAGGCCCCGTAATTATTCGGTGGGCAGGCATCCGAAATACGGCATCCAACCCCCAAGGTCCAGTAACTACTCGGTGGGCAGGCATCCGATATACGGCATCCAACCCTATAAGGCCCCGTAACTATTCGGTGGGCAGGCATCCGATATACGGCATCCAACCCTCCAAGGTCCAGTAACTACTCGTTGGGCAGGCATCCGAAATACGGCATACAACCCTCCAAGGCCCCGTAACTACTCGGTGGGCAGGCATCCGATATACGGCATCCAACCCAAGGTCCCGTGACTACTCGGTGGGCAGGCATCCGATATACGGCATCCAACCTTCTAAGGTCGGTAACTACTCAGTGGGCAGGCATCCGATATACGGCATCCAACCCTCAAGGTCCCGTAACTACTCGGTGGACAGGCATCCGATATACGGCAACCAAACAACCAAGGCCCCGTATCTACTCGGTGGGCAGGCATCAAAAATACGGCGTCCAACCCTCCAAGGTCCAGTAACTACTCGACAGACAGGCATCCGATATACGGCATCGAACCCTCCAAGGTCCCGTAACTACTCGGTGGGCAGGCATCCAAAATACGGCATCCAACCCCCAAGGTCCGTAACTACTCGGTGGGCAGGCATCCGATATACGGCATCCACCCCAAGGACCCGTAACTACTCGGTGGGCAGGCATCCAAAATACGGCATCCAACCCTCCAATGTCGAGTAACTACTCAGTGGGCAGCCATATGATATACGGCATCCAACCCTATAAGGTCCGTAACTACTCGGTGGGTAGGCATCCGATATTCGGCATCCAACCCTCCAAGGTCCAGTAACTACTCGGTGGGCAGGCATCCTAAATACGGCATACAACCCTCCAAGTCCCGTAACTACTCGGTGGGCAGGCATCCGATATACGGCATCCAACCCAAGGTCCCGTGACTACTCGGTGGGCAGGCATCCAATATACGGCATCCAACCTTCTAAGGTCGGTAACTACTCAGTGGGCAGGCATCCGATATACGGCATCCAACCCTCAAGGTCCCGTAACTACTCGGTGGACAGGCATCCGATATACGGCAACCAAACAACCAAGGCCCCGTATCTACTCGGTGGGCAGGCATCAAAAATACGGCATCCAACCCCCAAGGTCCCGTAACTACTCGGTGGGCAGGCATCCGAAATACGGCATCCACCCCCCAAGGTCTAGTAACTACTCGGTGGGCAGGCATCCGATATACGGCATCCAACCCTATAAGGCCCCGTAACTATTCGGTGGGCAGGCATCCGATATACGGCATCCACCCCCAAGGTCCCGTAACTACTCGGTGGGCAGGTATCCGATATACGGCATCCAACCCTCCAAGGTCCAGTAACTACTCGGTGGGCAGGCATCCGAAATACGGCATCCAACCCCCAAGGTCCAGTAACTACTCGGTGGGCAGGCATCCGATATACGGCATCCAACCCTATAAGGCCCCGTAATTATTCGGTGGGCAGGCATCCGAAATACGGCATCCAACCCCCAAGGTCCAGTAACTACTCGGTGGGCAGGAATCCGATATACGGCATCCAACCCTATAAGGTCCAGTAACTACTCGTTGGGCAGGCATCCGAAATACGGCATACAACCCTCCAAGGCCCCGTAACTACTCGGTGGGCAGGCATCCGATATACGGCATCCAACCCAAGGTTCCGTGACTACTCGGTGGGCAGGCATCCGATATACGGCATCCAACCTTCTAAGGTCGGTAACTACTCAGTGGGCAGGCATCCGATATACGGCATCCAACCCTCAAGGTCCCGTAACTACTCGGTGGACAGGCATCCGATATACGGTAACCAAACAACCAAGGCCCCGTATCTACTCGGTGGGCAGGCATCAAAAATACGGCATCCAACCCCCAAGGTCCCGTAACTACTCGGTGGGCAGGCATCCGAAATACGGCATCCAACCCCCAAGGTCTAGTAACTACTCGGTGGGCAGTCATCCGATATACGGCATCCACCCCTATAAGGCCCCGTAACTATTCGGTGGGCAGGCATCCGATATACGGCATCCACCCCCAAGGTCCCGTAACTACTCGGTGGGCAGGTATCCGATATACGGCGTTCAACCCGCCAAGGTCCAGTAACTACTCGGTGGGCAGGCATCCGATATACGGCATCCAACCCTCCAAGGTCCAGTAACTACTCGGTGGGCAGGCATCCGATATACGGCATCCAACCCTCCAAGGTCCAGTAACTACTCGGTGGGCAGGCATCCGAAATACGGCATCCAACCCCCAAGGTCCAGTAACTACTCGGTGGGCAGGCATCCGATATAAGGCATCCAACCCTATAAGGCCCCGTAATTATTCGGTGGGCAGGCATCCGAAATACGGCATCCAACCCCCAAGGTCCAGTAACTACTCGGTGGGCAGGCATCCGATATACGGCATCCAACCCTATAAGGCCCCGTAACTATTCGGTGGGCAGGCATCCGATATACGGCATCCAACCCTCCAAGGTCCAGTAACTACTCGTTGGGCAGGCATCCGATATACGGCATCCAACCTTCTAAGGTCGGTAACTACTCAGTGGGCAGGCATCCGATATACGGCATCCAACCCTCAAGGTCCCGTAACTACTCGGTGGGCAGGCATCCGAAATACGGCATCCACCCCCCAAGGTCTAGTAACTACTCGGTGGGCAGGCATCCGATATACGGCATCCAACCCTATAAGGCCCCGTAACTATTCGGTGGGCAGGCATCCGATATACGGCATCCACCCCCAAGGTCCCGTAACTACTCGGTGGGCAGGTATCCGATATACGGCATCCAACCCTCCAAGGTCCAGTAACTACTCGGTGGGCAGGCATCCGAAATACGGCATCCAACCCCCAAGGTCCAGTAACTACTCGGTGGGCAGGCATCCGATATACGGCATCCAACCCTATAAGGCCCCGTAATTATTCGGTGGGCAGGCATCCGAAATACGGCATCCAACCCCCAAGGTCCAGTAACTACTCGGTGGGCAGGAATCCGATATACGGCATCCAACCCTATAAGGCCCCGTAACTATTCGGTGGGCAGGCATCCGATATACGGCATCCAACCCTCCAAGGTCCAGTAACTACTCGTTGGGCAGGCATCCAAAATACGGCATACAACCCTCCAAGGCCCCGTAACTACTCGGTGGGCAGGCATCCGATATACGGCATCCAACCCAAGGTTCCGTGACTACTCGGTGGGCAGGCATCCGATATACGGCATCCAAACTTCTAAGGTCGGTAACTACTCAGTGGGCAGGCATCCGATATACGGCATCCAACCCTCAAGGTCCCGTAACTACTCGGTGGACAGGCATCCGATATACGGTAACCAAACAACCAAGGCCCCGTATCTACTCGGTGGGCAGGCATCAACAATACGGCATCCAACCCCCAAGGTCCCGTAACTACTCGGTGGGCAGGCATCCGAAATACGGCATCCAACCCCCAAGGTCTAGTAACTACTCGGTGGGCAGGCATCCGATATACGGCATCCACCCCTATAAGGCCCCGTAACTATTCGGTGGGCAGGCATCCGATATACGGCATCCACCCCCAAGGTCCCGTAACTACTCGGTGGGCAGGTATCCGATATACGGCGTTCAACCCGCCAAGGTCCAGTAACTACTCGGTGGGCAGGCATCCGATATACGGCATCCAACCCTCCAAGGTCCAGTAACTACTCGGTGGGCAGGCATCCGATATACGGCATCCAACCCTCCAAGGTCCAGTAACTACTCGGTGGGCAGGCATCCGAAATACGGCATCCAACCCCCAAGGTCCAGTAACTACTCGGTGGGCAGGCATCCGATATAAGGCATCCAACCCTATAAGGCCCCGTAATTATTCGGTGGGCAGGCATCCGAAATACGGCATCCAACCCCCAAGGTCCAGTAACTACTCGGTGGGCAGGCATCCGATATACGGCATCCAACCCTATAAGGCCCCGTAACTATTCGGTGGGCAGGCATCCGATATACGGCATCCAACCCTCCAAGGTCCAGTAACTACTCGTTGGGCAGGCATCCGATATACGGCATCCAACCTTCTAAGGTCGGTAACTACTCAGTGGGCAGGCATCCGATATACGGCATCCAACCCTCAAGGTCCCGTAACTACTCGGTGGACAGGCATCCGATATACGGCAACCAAACAACCAAGGCCCCGTATCTACTCGGTGGGCAGGCATCAAAAATACGGCATCCAACCCCCAAGGTCCCGTAACTACTCGGTGGGCAGGCATCCGAAATACGGCATCCAACCCCCAAGGTCTAGTAACTACTCGGTGGGCAGGCATCCGATATACGGCATCCAACCCTATAAGGCCCCGTAACTATTCGGTGGGCAGGCATCCGATATACGGCATCCACCCCCAAGGTCCAGTAACTACTCGGTGGGCAGGTATCCGATATACGGCGTTCAACCCTATAAGGCCCCGTAATTATTCGGTGGGCAGGCATCCGAAATACGGCATCCAACCCCCAAGGTCCAGTAACTACTCGGTGGGCAGGAATCCGATATACGGCATCCAACCCTATAAGGCCCCGTAACTATTCGGTGGGCAGGCATCCGATATACGGCATCCAACCCTCCAAGGTCCAGTAACTACTCGTTGGGCAGGCATCCGAAATACGGCATACAACCCTCCAAGGCCCCGTAACTACTCGGTGGGCAGGCATCCGATATACGGCATCCAACCCAAGGTTCCGTGACTACTCGGTGGGCAGGCATCCGATATACGGCATCCAACCTTCTAAGGTCGGTAACTACTCAGTGGGCAGGCATCCGATATACGGCATCCAACCCTCAAGGTCCCGTAACTACTCGGTGGACAGGCATCCGATATACGGTAACCAAACAACCAAGGCCCCGTATCTACTCGGTGGGCAGGCATCAACAATACGGCATCCAACCCCCAAGGTCCCGTAACTATTCGGTGGGCAGGCATCCGATATACGGCATCCACCCCCAAGGTCCAGTAACTACTCGGTGGGCAGGTATCCGATATACGGCGTTCAACCCTATAAGGCCCCGTAATTATTCGGTGGGCAGGCATCCGAAATACGGCATCCAACCCCCAAGGTCCAGTAACTACTCGGTGGGCAGGAATCCGATATACGGCATCCAACCCTATAAGGCCCCGTAACTATTCGGTGGGCAGGCATCCGATATACGGCATCCAACCCTCCAAGGTCCAGTAACTACTCGTTGGGCAGGCATCCGAAATACGGCATACAACCCTCCAAGGCCCCGTAACTACTCGGTGGGCAGGCATCCGATATACGGCATCCAACCCAAGGTTCCGTGACTACTCGGTGGGCAGGCATCCGATATACGGCATCCAACCTTCTAAGGTCGGTAACTACTCAGTGGGCAGGCATCCGATATACGGCATCCAACCCTCAAGGTCCCGTAACTACTCGGTGGACAGGCATCCGATATACGGTAACCAAACAACCAAGGCCCCGTATCTACTCGGTGGGCAGGCATCAAAAATACGGCATCCAACCCCCAAGGTCCCGTAACTACTCGGTGGGCAGGCATCCGAAATACGGCATCCAACCCCCAAGGTCTAGTAACTACTCGGTGGGCAGTCATCCGATATACGGCATCCACCCCTATAAGGCCCCGTAACTATTCGGTGGGCAGGCATCCGATATACGGCATCCACCCCCAAGGTCCCGTAACTACTCGGTGGGCAGGTATCCGATATACGGCGTTCAACCCGCCAAGGTCCAGTAACTACTCGGTGGGCAGGCATCCGATATACGGCATCCAACCCTCCAAGGTCCAGTAACTACTCGGTGGGCAGGCATCCGATATACGGCATCCAACCCTCCAAGGTCCAGTAACTACTCGGTGGGCAGGCATCCGAAATACGGCATCCAACCCCCAAGGTCCAGTAACTACTCGGTGGGCAGGCATCCGATATAAGGCATCCAACCCTATAAGGCCCCGTAATTATTCGGTGGGCAGGCATCCGAAATACGGCATCCAACCCCCAAGGTCCAGTAACTACTCGGTGGGCAGGCATCCGATATACGGCATCCAACCCTATAAGGCCCCGTAACTATTCGGTGGGCAGGCATCCGATATACGGCATCCAACCCTCCAAGGTCCAGTAACTACTCGTTGGGCAGGCATCCGATATACGGCATCCAACCTTCTAAGGTCGGTAACTACTCAGTGGGCAGGCATCCGATATACGGCATCCAACCCTCAAGGTCCCGTAACTACTCGGTGGGCAGGCATCCGAAATACGGCATCCACCCCCCAAGGTCTAGTAACTACTCGGTGGGCAGGCATCCGATATACGGCATCCAACCCTATAAGGCCCCGTAACTATTCGGTGGGCAGGCATCCGATATACGGCATCCACCCCCAAGGTCCCGTAACTACTCGGTGGGCAGGAGTCCGATATACGGCATCCAACCCTCCAAGGTCCAGTAACTACTCGGTGGGCAGGCATCCGAAATACGGCATCCAACCCCCAAGGTCCAGTAACTACTCGGTGGGCAGGCATCCGATATACGGCATCCAACCCTATAAGGCCCCGTAATTATTCGGTGGGCAGGCATCCGAAATACGGCATCCAACCCCCAAGGTCCAGTAACTACTCGGTGGGCAGGAATCCGATATACGGCATCCAACCCTATAAGGCCCCGTAACTATTCGGTGGGCAGGCATCCGATATACGGCATCCAACCCTCCAAGGTCCAGTAACTACTCGTTGGGCAGGCATCCGAAATACGGCATACAACCCTCGAAGGCCCCGTAACTACTCGGTGGGCAGGCATCCGATATACGGCATCCAACCCAAGGTTCCGTGACTACTCGGTGGGCAGGCATCCGATATACGGCATCCAACCTTCTAAGGTCGGTAACTACTCAGTGGGCAGGCATCCGATATACGGCATCCAACCCTCAAGGTCCCGTAACTACTCGGTGGACAGGCATCCGATATACGGTAACCAAACAACCAAGGCCCCGTATCTACTCGGTGGGCAGGCATCAACAATACGGCATCCAACC
Source organism: Crossaster papposus (assembly GCA_037893245.1). Classification (NCBI taxonomy): domain Eukaryota; kingdom Metazoa; phylum Echinodermata; class Asteroidea; order Velatida; family Solasteridae; genus Crossaster; species Crossaster papposus. The sequence continues at coordinate 482,575 of JBAIAA010000176.1, forward strand.
CCCAAGGTCCCGTAACTACTCGGTGGGCAGGCATCCGAAATACGGCATCCAACCCCCAAGGTCTAGTAACTACTCGGTGGGCAGGCATCCGATATACGGCATCCACCCCTATAAGGCCCCGTAACTATTCGGTGGGCAGGCATCCGATATACGGCATCCACCCCCAAGGTCCCGTAACTACTCGGTGGGCAGGTATCCGATATACGGCGTTCAACCCGCCAAGGTCCAGTAACTACTCGGTGGGCAGGCATCCGATATACGGCATCCAACCCTCCAAGGTCCAGTAACTACTCGGTGGGCAGGCATCCGATATACGGCATCCAACCCTCCAAGGTCCAGTAACTACTCGGTGGGCAGGCATCCGAAATACGGCATCCAACCCCCAAGGTCCAGTAACTACTCGGTGGGCAGGCATCCGATATAAGGCATCCAACCCTATAAGGCCCCGTAATTATTCGGTGGGCAGGCATCCGAAATACGGCATCCAACCCCCAAGGTCCAGTAACTACTCGGTGGGCAGGCATCCGATATACGGCATCCAACCCTATAAGGCCCCGTAACTATTCGGTGGGCAGGCATCCGATATACGGCATCCAACCCTCCAAGGTCCAGTAACTACTCGTTGGGCAGGCATCCGATATACGGCATCCAACCTTCTAAGGTCGGTAACTACTCAGTGGGCAGGCATCCGATATACGGCATCCAACCCTCAAGGTCCCGTAACTACTCGGTGGACAGGCATCCGATATACGGCAACCAAACAACCAAGGCCCCGTATCTACTCGGTGGGCAGGCATCAAAAATACGGCATCCAACCCCCAAGGTCCCGTAACTACTCGGTGGGCAGGCATCCGAAATACGGCATCCAACCCCCAAGGTCTAGTAACTACTCGGTGGGCAGGCATCCGATATACGGCATCCAACCCTATAAGGCCCCGTAACTATTCGGTGGGCAGGCATCCGATATACGGCATCCACCCCCAAGGTCCAGTAACTACTCGGTGGGCAGGTATCCGATATACGGCGTTCAACCCTATAAGGCCCCGTAATTATTCGGTGGGCAGGCATCCGAAATACGGCATCCAACCCCCAAGGTCCAGTAACTACTCGGTGGGCAGGAATCCGATATACGGCATCCAACCCTATAAGGCCCCGTAACTATTCGGTGGGCAGGCATCCGATATACGGCATCCAACCCTCCAAGGTCCAGTAACTACTCGTTGGGCAGGCATCCGAAATACGGCATACAACCCTCCAAGGCCCCGTAACTACTCGGTGGGCAGGCATCCGATATACGGCATCCAACCCAAGGTTCCGTGACTACTCGGTGGGCAGGCATCCGATATACGGCATCCAACCTTCTAAGGTCGGTAACTACTCAGTGGGCAGGCATCCGATATACGGCATCCAACCCTCAAGGTCCCGTAACTACTCGGTGGACAGGCATCCGATATACGGTAACCAAACAACCAAGGCCCCGTATCTACTCGGTGGGCAGGCATCAACAATACGGCATCCAACCCCCAAGGTCCCGTAACTATTCGGTGGGCAGGCATCCGATATACGGCATCCACCCCCAAGGTCCAGTAACTACTCGGTGGGCAGGTATCCGATATACGGCGTTCAACCCTATAAGGCCCCGTAATTATTCGGTGGGCAGGCATCCGAAATACGGCATCCAACCCCCAAGGTCCAGTAACTACTCGGTGGGCAGGAATCCGATATACGGCATCCAACCCTATAAGGCCCCGTAACTATTCGGTGGGCAGGCATCCGATATACGGCATCCAACCCTCCAAGGTCCAGTAACTACTCGTTGGGCAGGCATCCGAAATACGGCATACAACCCTCCAAGGCCCCGTAACTACTCGGTGGGCAGGCATCCGATATACGGCATCCAACCCAAGGTTCCGTGACTACTCGGTGGGCAGGCATCCGATATACGGCATCCAACCTTCTAAGGTCGGTAACTACTCAGTGGGCAGGCATCCGATATACGGCATCCAACCCTCAAGGTCCCGTAACTACTCGGTGGACAGGCATCCGATATACGGTAACCAAACAACCAAGGCCCCGTATCTACTCGGTGGGCAGGCATCAACAATACGGCATCCAACCCCCAAGGTCCCGTAACTACTCGGTGGGCAGGCATCCGAAATACGGCATCCAACCCCCAAGGTCTAGTAACTACTCGGTGGGCAGGCATCCGATATACGGCATCCACCCCTATAAGGCCCCGTAACTATTCGGTGGGCAGGCATCCGATATACGGCATCCACCCCCAAGGTCCCGTAACTACTCGGTGGGCAGGTATCCGATATACGGCGTTCAACCCGCCAAGGTCCAGTAACTACTCGGTGGGCAGGCATCCGATATACGGCATCCAACCCTCCAAGGTCCAGTAACTACTCGGTGGGCAGGCATCCGATATACGGCATCCAACCCTCCAAGGTCCAGTAACTACTCGGTGGGCAGGCATCCGAAATACGGCATCCAACCCCCAAGGTCCAGTAACTACTCGGTGGGCAGGCATCCGATATAAGGCATCCAACCCTATAAGGCCCCGTAATTATTCGGTGGGCAGGCATCCGAAATACGGCATCCAACCCCCAAGGTCCAGTAACTACTCGGTGGGCAGGCATCCGATATACGGCATCCAACCCTATAAGGCCCCGTAACTATTCGGTGGGCAGGCATCCGATATACGGCATCCAACCCTCCAAGGTCCAGTAACTACTCGTTGGGCAGGCATCCGATATACGGCATCCAACCTTCTAAGGTCGGTAACTACTCAGTGGGCAGGCATCCGATATACGGCATCCAACCCTCAAGGTCCCGTAACTACTCGGTGGACAGGCATCCGATATACGGCAACCAAACAACCAAGGCCCCGTATCTACTCGGTGGGCAGGCATCAAAAATACGGCATCCAACCCCCAAGGTCCCGTAACTACTCGGTGGGCAGGCATCCGAAATACGGCATCCAACCCCCAAGGTCTAGTAACTACTCGGTGGGCAGGCATCCGATATACGGCATCCAACCCTATAAGGCCCCGTAACTATTCGGTGGGCAGGCATCCGATATACGGCATCCACCCCCAAGGTCCCGTAACTACTCGGTTGGCAGGTATCCGATATACGGCGTTCAACCCTCCAAGGTCCAGTAACTACTCGGTGGGCAGGCATCCGATATACGGCATCCAACCCTCCAAGGTCTAGTAACTACTCGGTGGGCAGGCATCCGATATACGGCATCCAACCCTCCAAGGTCCAGTAACTACTCGCTAGGCAGGCATCCGATATACGGCATCTAACCCTCCAAGGTCCCGTAACTACTCGGTGGGCAGGCTTCCGATATACGGCATCCAACCCCCAAGGTCCCGTAACTACTCGGTGGGCAGGCATCCGATAGACGGCATCCAACCCTCCAAGGTACAGTAACTACTCGCTGGGCAGGCATCCAAAATAAGGCATCCAACCCCAAGGTCCCGTAACTACTCGGGGGGCAGGCATCCGATATACGGCATCCAACACCCAAGGTCCCGTAACTACTCGGTGGGCAGGCATCCGATATACGGCATCCAACCCTATAAGGCCCCGTAATTATTCGGTGGGCAGGCATCCGAAATACGGCATCCAACCCCCAAGGTCCAGTAACTACTCGTTGGGCTGGAATCCGATATACGGCATCCAACCCTATAAGGCCCCGTAACTATTCGGTGGGCAGGCATCCGATATACGGCATCCAACCCTCCAAGGTCCAGTAACTACTCGTTGGGCAGGCATCCGAAATACGGCATACAACCCTCCAAGGCCCCGTAACTACTCGGTGGGCAGGCATCCGATATACGGCATCCAACCCAAGGTTCCGTGACTACTCGGTGGGCAGGCATCCGATATACGGCATCCAACCTTCTAAGGTCGGTAACTACTCAGTGGGCAGGCATCCGATATACGGCATCCAACCCTCAAGGTCCCGTAACTACTCGGTGGACAGGCATCCGATATACGGTAACCAAACAACCAAGGCCCCGTATCTACTCGGTGGGCAGGCATCAACAATACGGCATCCAACCCCCAAGGTCCCGTAACTATTCGGTGGGCAGGCATCCGATATACGGCATCCACCCCCAAGGTCCAGTAACTACTCGGTGGGCAGGTATCCGATATACGGCGTTCAACCCTATAAGGCCCCGTAATTATTCGGTGGGCAGGCATCCGAAATACGGCATCCAACCCCCAAGGTCCAGTAACTACTCGGTGGGCAGGAATCCGATATACGGCATCCAACCCTATAAGGCCCCGTAACTATTCGGTGGGCAGGCATCCGATATACGGCATCCAACCCTCCAAGGTCCAGTAACTACTCGTTGGGCAGGCATCCGAAATACGGCATACAACCCTCCAAGGCCCCGTAACTACTCGGTGGGCAGGCATCCGATATACGGCATCCAACCCAAGGTTCCGTGACTACTCGGTGGGCAGGCATCCGATATACGGCATCCAACCTTCTAAGGTCGGTAACTACTCAGTGGGCAGGCATCCGATATACGGCATCCAACCCTCAAGGTCCCGTAACTACTCGGTGGACAGGCATCCGATATACGGTAACCAAACAACCAAGGCCCCGTATCTACTCGGTGGGCAGGCATCAACAATACGGCATCCAACCCCCAAGGTCCCGTAACTACTCGGTGGGCAGGCATCCGAAATACGGCATCCAACCCCCAAGGTCTAGTAACTACTCGGTGGGCAGGCATCCGATATACGGCATCCACCCCTATAAGGCCCCGTAACTATTCGGTGGGCAGGCATCCGATATACGGCATCCACCCCCAAGGTCCCGTAACTACTCGGTGGGCAGGTATCCGATATACGGCGTTCAACCCGCCAAGGTCCAGTAACTACTCGGTGGGCAGGCATCCGATATACGGCATCCAACCCTCCAAGGTCCAGTAACTACTCGGTGGGCAGGCATCCGATATACGGCATCCAACCCTCCAAGGTCCAGTAACTACTCGGTGGGCAGGCATCCGAAATACGGCATCCAACCCCCAAGGTCCAGTAACTACTCGGTGGGCAGGCATCCGATATAAGGCATCCAACCCTATAAGGCCCCGTAATTATTCGGTGGGCAGGCATCCGAAATACGGCATCCAACCCCCAAGGTCCAGTAACTACTCGGTGGGCAGGCATCCGATATACGGCATCCAACCCTATAAGGCCCCGTAACTATTCGGTGGGCAGGCATCCGATATACGGCATCCAACCCTCCAAGGTCCAGTAACTACTCGTTGGGCAGGCATCCGATATACGGCATCCAACCTTCTAAGGTCGGTAACTACTCAGTGGGCAGGCATCCGATATACGGCATCCAACCCTCAAGGTCCCGTAACTACTCGGTGGACAGGCATCCGATATACGGCAACCAAACAACCAAGGCCCCGTATCTACTCGGTGGGCAGGCATCAAAAATACGGCATCCAACCCCCAAGGTCCCGTAACTACTCGGTGGGCAGGCATCCGAAATACAGCATCCAACCCCCAAGGTCTAGTAACTACTCGGTGGGCAGGCATCCGATATACGGCATCCAACCCTATAAGGCCCCGTAACTATTCGGTGGGCAGGCATCCGATATACGGCATCCACCCCCAAGGTCCCGTAACTACTCGGTTGGCAGGTATCCGATATACGGCGTTCAACCCTCCAAGGTCCAGTAACTACTCGGTGGGCAGGCATCCGATATACGGCATCCAACCCTCCAAGGTCTAGTAACTACTCGGTGGGCAGGCATCCGATATACGGCATCCAACCCTCCAAGGTCCAGTAACTACTCGCTAGGCAGGCATCCGATATACGGCATCCAACCCTCCAAGGTCCCGTAACTACTCGGTGGGCAGGCTTCCGATATACGGCATCCAACCCCCAAGGTCCCGTAACTACTCGGTGGGCAGGCATCCGATAGACGGCATCCAACCCTCCAAGGTACAGTAACTACTCGCTGGGCAGGCATCCAAAATAAGGCATCCAACCCCAAGGTCCCGTAACTACTCGGGGGGCAGGCATCCGATATACGGCATCCAACACCCAAGGTCCCGTAACTACTCGGTGGGCAGGCATCCGATATACGGCATCCAACCCTATAAGGCCCCGTAATTATTCGGTGGGCAGGCATCCGAAATACGGCATCCAACCCCCAAGGTCCAGTAACTACTCGGTGGGCAGGCATCCGATATACGGCATCCAACCCTCCAAGGTCCAGTAACTACTCGTTGGGCAGGCATCCGAAATACGGCATACAACCCTCCAAGGCCCCGTAACTACTCGGTTGGCAGGCATCCGATATACGGCATCCAACCCAAGGTCCCGTGACTACTCGGTGGGCAGGCATCCGATATACGGCATCCAACCTTCTAAGGTCGGTAACTACTCAGTGGGCAGGCATCCGATATACGGCATCCAACCCTCAAGGTCCCGTAACTACTCGGTGGACAGGCATCCGATATACGGCAACCAAACAACCAAGGCCCCGTATCTACTCGGTGGGCAGGCATCAAAAATACGGCGTCCAACCCTCCAAGGTCCAGTAACTACTCGACAGACAGGCATCCGATATACGGCATCGAACCCTCCATGGTCCCGTAAATACACGGTGGGCAGGCATCCAAAATACGGCATCCAACCCCCAAGGTCCGTAACTACTCGGTGGGCAGGCATCCGATATACGACATCCACCCCAAGGACCCGTAACTACTCGGTGGGCAGCCATCCAAAATACGGCATCAAACCCTCCAATGTCGAGTAACTACTCAGTGGGCAGCCATATGATATACGGCATCCAACCCTATAAGGTCAGTAACTACTCGGTGGTATAGGCATCCGATATACGGCATCCAACCCTCCAAGGTCCAGTAACTACTCGGTGGGCAGGCATCCTAAATACGGCATACAACCCTCCAAGTCCCGTAACTACTCGGTGGGCAGGCATCCGATATACGGCATCCAACCCAAGGTCCCGTGACTACTCGGTGGGCAGGCATCCAATATACGGCATCCAACCTTCTAAGTTCGGTAACTACTCAGTGGGCAGGCATCCGATATACGGCATCCAACCCTCAAGGTCCCGTAACTACTCGGTGGACAGGCATCTGATATACGGCAACCAAACAACCAAGGCCCCGTATCTACTCGGTGGGCAGGCATCAAAAATACGGCATCCAACCCCCAAGGTCCCGTAACTACTCGGTGGGCAGGCATCCGAAATACGGCATCCAACCCCCAAGGTCCAGTAACTACTCGGTGGGCAGGCATCCGATATACGGCATCCAACCCTATAAGGCCCCGTAACTATTCGGTGGGCAGGCATCCGATATACGGCATCCACCCCCAAGGTCCCGTAACTACTCGGTGGGCAGGTATCCGATATACGGCGTTCAACCCGCCAAGGTCCAGTAACTACTCGGTGGGCAGGCATCCGATATACGGCATCCAACCCTACAAGGTCCAGTAACTACTCGGTGGGCAGGCATCCGATATACGGCATCCAACCCTCCAAGGTCCAGTAACTACTCGGTGGGCAGGCATCCGAAATACGGCATCCAACCCCCAAGGTCCAGTAACTACTCGGTGGGCAGGCATCCGATATAAGGCATCCAACCCTATAAGGCCCTGTAATTATTCGGTGGGCAGGCATCCGAAATACGGCATCCAACCCCCAAGGTCCAGTAACTACTCGGTGGGCAGGTATCCGATATACGGCATCCAACCCTATAAGGCCCCGTAACTATTCGGTGGGCAGGCATCCGATATACGGCATCCAACCTTCTAAGGTCGGTAACTACTCGTTGGGCAGGCATCCGATATACGGCATCCAACCTTCTAAGGTCGGTAACTACTCAGTGGGCAGGCATCCGATATACGGCATCCAACCCTCAAGGTCCCGTAACTACTCGGTGGACAGGCATCCGATATACGGCAACCAAACAACCAAGGCCCCGTATCTACTCGGTGGGCAGGCATCAAAAATACGGCATCCAACCCCCAAGGTCCCGTAACTACTCGGTGGGCAGGCATCCGAAATACGGCATCCAACCCCCAAGGTCTAGTAACTACTCGGTGGGCAGGCATCCGATATACGGCATCCAACCCTATAAGGCCCCGTAACTATTCGGTGGGCAGGCATCCGATATACGGCATCCACCCCCAAGGTCCCGTAACTACTCGGTGGGCAGGTATCCGATATACGGCGTTCAACCCTCCAAGGTCCAGTAACTACTCGGTGGGCAGGCATCCGATATACGGCATCCAACCCTCCAAGGTCTAGTAACTACTCGGTGGGCAGGCATCCGATATACGGCATCCAACCCTCCAAGGTCCAGTAACTACTCGGTGGGCAGGCTTCCGAAATACGGCATCCAACCCCCAAGGTCCAGTAACTACTCGGTGGGCAGGCATCCGATATACGGCATCCAACCCTCCAATGTCCAGTAACTACTCAGTGGGCAGCCATATGATCTACGGCATCCAACCCTATAAGGTCAGTAACTACTCGGTGGGCAGGCTTCCGATATACGGCATCCAACCCCCAAGGTCCCGTAACTACTCGGTGGGCAGGCATCCGATATACGGCATCCAATCCTCTAAGGTCAGTAACTACTTGGTGGGCAGGCATCCGATACACGGCATCCAAACATCCAAGGACCAGTAACTACTCGGTCGGCAGGCATCCGATAGACGGCATCCAACCCTCCAAGGTACAGTAACTACTCGCTGGGCAGGCATCCAAAATAAGGCATCCAACCCTCCAAGGTCCCGTAACTACTCGGTGGGCAGGCTTCCGATATACGGCATCCAACCCCCAAGGTCCCGTAACTACTCGGTGGGCAGGCATCCGATATACGGCATCCAATCCTCTAAGGTCAGTAACTACTTGGTGGGCAGGCATCCGATACACGGCATCCAAACATCAAAGGACCAGTAACTACTCGGTCGGCAGGCATCCGATAGACGGCATCCAACCCTCCAAGGTACAGTAACTACTCGCTGGGCAGGCATCCAAAATAAGGCATCCAACCCCCAAGGTCCCGTAACTACTCGGGGGGCAGGCATCCGATATACGGCATCCAACACCCAAGGTCCCGTAACTACTCGGTGGGCAGGCATCCGATATACGGCATCCAATCCTCTAAGGTCAGTAACTACTCGGTGGACAGGCATCCGATATACGGCATTCAACTCTATAAGGCCCCGTAAATATTCGGTGGGCAGGCATCCGATATACGGCATCCACCCCCAAGGTCCCGTAACTACTCGGTGGGCAGGTATCCGATATACGGCGTTCAACCCTCTAAGGTCCAGTAACTACTCGGTGGTGGGCAGGCATCCGATATACGGCATCCAACCCTCCAAGGTCTAGTAACTACTCGGTGGGCAGGCTTCCGAAATACGGCATCCAACCCCCAAGGTCCAGTAACTACTCGGTGGGCAGGCATCCGATATACGGCATGCAACCCTCCAATGTCCAGTAACTACTCAGTGGGCAGCCATATGATATACGGCATCCAACCCTATAAGGTCAGTAACTACTCGGTGGGCAGGCATCCAATATACGGCATCCAACCCTCCAAGGCCCCGTATCTACTCGGTGGGCAGGCATAACAAATACGGCATCCAACCCTCCAAGGTCCCGTAACTACTCGGTGGGCAGGCATCCGATATACGGCATCCAACACCCAAGGTCCCGTAACTACTCGATGGACAGGCATCCGATATACGGCATTCAACCCTATAAGGCCCCGTAACTATTCGGTGGGCAGGCATCCGATATACGGCATCCACCCCAAGGTCCCGTAACTACTCCGTGGGCAGGTATCCGATATACGGCGTTCAACCCTCCAAGGTCCAGTAACTACTCGGTAGTGGGCAGGCATCCGATATACGGCATCCAACCCTCTAAGGTCAGTAACTACTCGGTGGGCAGGCATCCGATATACGGCATCCAACCCTCCAAGGTCTAGTAACTACTCGGTGGGCAGGCATCCGATATACGGCATCCAACCCTCCAAGGTCCAGTAACTACTCGGTGGGCAGGCATCCGATATACGGCATCCACCCCAAGGTCCCTTAACTCCTCGGTGGGCAGCCATCCAATATACGGCATCCAACCCTCTAAGGTCAGTAACTACTCGGTGGGCAGGCATCCGATATACGGCATCCAACCCCCAAGGTCCCATAATTACTCGACGGACAGACATCCGATACACGGCATCGAACCCTCCAAGGTCCCGTAACTACTCGGTGGGCAGGCATCAAAAATACGGCATCCAACCCCCAAGGTCCCGTAACTACTCGGTGGGCAGGCATCCGATATACGGCATCCAACCCTCTAACGTCAGTAAATACTCGGTGGGCAGGCATCCGATATACGGCATCCACCCTCAAGGACCCGTAACTACTCGGTGGGCAGGCATCCAAAATACGGCATCCAACCCCCAAGGTCCGTAACTACTCGGTGGGCAGGCATCCGATATACGGCATCCAACCCTCTGAGGTCAGTAACTACTCGGTGGACAGGCATCCGATATACGGCATCCAACCCTCCAATGTCCAGTAACTACTCAGTGGGCAGCCATATGATATACGGCATCCAACCCTATAAGGTCAGTAACTACTCGGTGGGCAGGCATCCGATATACGGCATCCAACCCTCCAATGTCCAGTAACTACTCAGTGGGCAGCCATCCAATATACGGCATCCAACCCTCTAAGGTCAGTAACTACTCGGTGGGCAGGCATCCGATATACGGCATCCAACCCTCCAAGGCCCCGTATCTACTCGGTGGGCAGGTATCAAAAATACGGCATCCAACCCTCCAAGGTCCCGTAACTACTCGGTGGGCAGGTATCCGATATACGGCGTCCAACCCTCCAAGGTCCAGTAACTAGTCAGTGGGCAGGCATCCGATATACGGCATCCACCCCAAGGTCCCGTAACTACTCGGTGGGCAGGTATCCGATATACGGCGTCTAACCCTCCAAGGTACAGTAACTACGCGGTAGGCAGACATCCGATATACGGCATCCAACTCTCTCAGGTCAGTAACTACTCGGTGGGCAGGCATCCGATATACGGCATCCAACCCTCCAAGGTCTAGTAACTACTCGGTGGGCAGGCATCCGATATACGGCATCCAACCCTTCAAGGTCCAGTAACTACTCGGTGGGCAGGCATCCGATATACGGCATCCAACCCTCCAATGTCCAGTAACTACTCAGTGGGCAGCCATCCAATATACGGCATCCAACCCTCTAACGTCAGTAAATACTCGGTGGGCAGGCATCCGATATACGGCATCCACCCTCAAGGACCCGTAACTACTCGGCGGGCAGGCATCCAAAATACGGCATCCAACCCCCAAGGTCCGTAACTACTCGGTGGGCAAGCATCCGATATACGGCATCCAACCCTCTGAGGTCAGTAACTACTCGGTGGACAGGCATCCGATATACGGCATCCAACCCTCCAAGGCCCCGTATCTACTCGGTGGGCAGGCATCAAAAATACGGCATCCAACTCCCAAGGTCCCGTAACTACTCGGTGGGCAGGCTTCCGAAATACGGCATCCAACCCCCAAGGTCCAGTAACTAATCGGTGGGCAGGCATCCGATATACGGCATCCAACCCTCCAATGTCCAGTAACTACTCAGTGGGCAGCCATCCAATATACGGCATCCAAACCTCTAAGGTCCGTATCTACTCGGTGGGCAGGTATCAAAAATACGGCATCCAACCCTCCAAGGTCCCGTAACTACTCGGTGGGCAGGTATCCGATATACGGCGTCCAACCCTCCAAGGTCCAGTAACTAGTCGGTGGGCAGGCATCCGATATACGGCATCCACCCCAAGGTCCCGTAACTACTCGGTGGGCAGGTATCCGATATACGGCGTCTAACCCTCCAAGGTACAGTAACTACTCGGTGGGCAGACATCCGATATACGGCATCCAACTCTCTAAGGTCAGTAACTACTCGGTGGGCAGGCATCCGATATACGGCATCCAACCCTCCAAGGTCTAGTAACTACTCGGTGGGCAGGCATCCGATATACGGCATCCAACCCTTCAAGGTCCAGTAACTACTCGGTGGGCAGGCATCCGATATACGGCATCCAACCCTCCAAGGTCCAGTAACTACTCGTTGGGCAGGCATCCGATATACGGCATCCACCCCAAGGTCCCGTAACTACTCGGTGGGCAGGTATCCGATATACGGCGTCTAACCCTCCAAGGTACAGTAACTACTCGGTGGGCAGACATCAGATATACGGCATCCAACTCTCTAAGGTCAGTAACTACTCGGTGGGCAGGCATCCGATATACGGCATCCAACCCTCCAAGGTCTAGTAACTACTCGGTGGGCAGGCATCCGATATACGGCATCCAACCCTTCAAGGTCCAGTAACTACTCGGTGGGCAGGCATCCGATATACGGCATCCACCCCAAGGTCCCTTAACTCCTCGGTGGGCAGCCATCCAATATACGGCATCCAACCCTCTAAGGTCAGTAACTACTCGGTGGGCAGGCATCCGATATACGGCATCCAACGCCCAAGGTCCCATAATTACTCGACGGACAGACATCCGATACACGGCATCGAACCCTCCAAGGTCCCGTAACTACTCGGTGGGCAGGCATCCAAAATACGGCATCCAACCCCCAAGGTCCCGTAACTACTCGGTGGGCAGGCATCCGATATACGGCATCCAACCCTCTAACGTCAGTAAATACTCGGTGGGCAGGCATCCGATATACGGCATCCACCCTCAAGGACCCGTAACTACTCGGTGAGCAGGCATCCAAAATACGGCATCCAACCCCCAAGGTCCGTAACTACTCGGTGGGCAGGCATCCGATATACGGCATCCAACCCTCTGAGGTCAGTAACTACTCGGTGGACAGGCATCCGATATACGGCATCCAACCCTCCAAGGCCCCGTATCTACTTGGTGGGCAGGCATCAAAAATACGGCATCCAACCCCCAAGGTCCCGTAACTACTCGGTGGGCAGGCTTCCGAAATACGGCATCCAACCCCCAAGGTCCAGTAACTACTCGGTGGGCAGGCATCCGATATACGGCATCCAACCCTCCAATGTCCAGTAACTACTCAGTGGGCAGCCATATGATATACGGCATCCAACCCTATAAGGTCAGTAACTACTCGGTGGGCAGGCATCCGATATACGGCATCCAACCCTCCAAGGCCCCGTATCTACTCGGTGGGCAGGTATCAAAAATACGGCATCCAACCCTCCAAGGTCCCGTAACTACTCGGTGGGCAGGTATCCGATATACGGCGTCCAACCCTCCAAGGTCCAGTAACTAGTCGGTGGGCAGGCATCCGATATACGGCATCCACCCCAAGGTCCCGTAACTACTCGGTGGGCAGGTATCCGATATACGGCGTCTAACCCTCCAAGGTACAGTAACTACGCGGTAGGCAGACATCCGATATACGGCATCCAACTCTCTCAGGTCAGTAACTACTCGGTGGGCAGGCATCCGATATACGGCATCCAACCCTCCAAGGTCTAGTAACTACTCGGTGGGCAGGCATCCGATATACGGCATCCAACCCTTCAAGGTCCAGTAACTACTCGGTGGGCAGGCATCCGATATACGGCATCCAACCCTCCAATGTCCAGTAACTACTCAGTGGGCAGCCATCCAATATACGGCATCCAACCCTCTAACGTCAGTAAATACTCGGTGGGCAGGCATCCGATATACGGCATCCACCCTCAAGGACCCGTAACTACTCGGCGGGCAGGCATCCAAAATACGGCATCCAACCCCCAAGGTCCGTAACTACTCGGTGGGCAGGCATCCGATATACGGCATCCAACCCTCTGAGGTCAGTAACTACTCGGTGGACAGGCATCCGATATACGGCATCCAACCCTCCAAGGCCCCGTATCTACTCGGTGGGCAGGCATCAAAAATACGGCATCCAACTCCCAAGGTCCCGTAACTACTCGGTGGGCAGGCTTCCGAAATACGGCATCCAACCCCCAAGGTCCAGTAACTAATCGGTGGGCAGGCATCCGATATACGGCATCCAACCCTCCAATGTCCAGTAACTACTCAGTGGGCAGCCATCCAATATACGGCATCCAAACCTCTAAGGTCCGTATCTACTCGGTGGGCAGGTATCAAAAATACGGCATCCAACCCTCCAAGGTCCCGTAACTACTCGGTGGGCAGGTATCCGATATACGGCGTCCAACCCTCCAAGGTCCAGTAACTAGTCGGTGGGCAGGCATCCGATATACGGCATCCACCCCAAGGTCCCGTAACTACTCGGTGGGCAGGTATCCGATATACGGCGTCTAACCCTCCAAGGTACAGTAACTACTCGGTGGGCAGACATCCGATATACGGCATCCAACTCTCTAAGGTCAGTAACTACTCGGTGGGCAGGCATCCGATATACGGCATCCAACCCTCCAAGGTCTAGTAACTACTCGGTGGGCAGGCATCCGATATACGGCATCCAACCCTTCAAGGTCCAGTAACTACTCGGTGGGCAGGCATCCGATATACGGCATCCAACCCTCCAAGGTCCAGTAACTACTCGTTGGGCAGGCATCCGATATACGGCATCCACCCCAAGGTCCCGTAACTACTCGGTGGGCAGGTATCCGATATACGGCGTCTAACCCTCCAAGGTACAGTAACTACTCGGTGGGCAGACATCAGATATACGGCATCCAACTCTCTAAGGTCAGTAACTACTCGGTGGGCAGGCATCCGATATACGGCATCCAACCCTCCAAGGTCTAGTAACTACTCGGTGGGCAGGCATCCGATATACGGCATCCAACCCTTCAAGGTCCAGTAACTACTCGGTGGGCAGGCATCCGATATACGGCATCCACCCCAAGGTCCCTTAACTCCTCGGTGGGCAGCCATCCAATATACGGCATCCAACCCTCTAAGGTCAGTAACTACTCGGTGGGCAGGCATCCGATATACGGCATCCAACGCCCAAGGTCCCATAATTACTCGACGGACAGACATCCGATACACGGCATCGAACCCTCCAAGGTCCCGTAACTACTCGGTGGGCAGGCATCCAAAATACGGCATCCAACCCCCAAGGTCCCGTAACTACTCGGTGGGCAGGCATCCGATATACGGCATCCAACCCTCTAACGTCAGTAAATACTCGGTGGGCAGGCATCCGATATACGGCATCCACCCTCAAGGACCCGTAACTACTCGGTGAGCAGGCATCCAAAATACGGCATCCAACCCCCAAGGTCCGTAACTACTCGGTGGGCAGGCATCCGATATACGGCATCCAACCCTCTGAGGTCAGTAACTACTCGGTGGACAGGCATCCGATATACGGCATCCAACCCTCCAAGGCCCCGTATCTACTTGGTGGGCAGGCATCAAAAATACGGCATCCAACCCCCAAGGTCCCGTAACTACTCGGTGGGCAGGCTTCCGAAATACGGCATCCAACCCCCAAGGTCCAGTAACTACTCGGTGGGCAGGCATCCGATATACGGCATCCAACCCTCCAATGTCCAGTAACTACTCAGTGGGCAGCCATATGATATACGGCATCCAACCCTATAAGGTCAGTAACTACTCGGTGGGCAGGCATCCGATATACGGCATCCAACCCTCCAAGGTCTAGTAACTACTCGGTGGGCAGGCATCCGATATACGGCATCCAACCCTTCAAGGTCCAGTAACTACTCGGTGGGCAGGCATCCGATATACGGCATCCAACCCTCCAATGTCCAGTAACTACTCGGTGGACAGCCATCCAATATACGGCATCCAACCCTCCAAGGTCCAGTAACTACTCGTTGGGCAGGCATCCGATATACGGCATCCACCCCAAGGTCCCGTAACTACTCGGTGGGCAGGTATCCGATATACGGCGTCTAACCCTCCAAGGTACAGTAACTACTCGGTGGGCAGACATCAGATATACGGCATCCAACTCTCTAAGGTCAGTAACTACTCGGTGGGCAGGCATCCGATATACGGCATCCACCCCAAGGTCCCGTAACTACTCGGTGGGCAGGTATCCGATATACGGCGTCTAACCCTCCAAGGTACAGTAACTACTCGGTAGGCAGACATCCGATATACGGCATCCAACTCTCTCAGGTCAGTAACTACTCGGTGGGCAGGCATCCGATATACGGCATCCAACCCTCCAAGGTCTAGTAACTACTCGGTGGGCAGGCATCCGATATACGGCATCCAACCCTTCAAGGTCCAGTAACTACTCGGTGGGCAGGCATCCGATATACGGCATCCAACCCTCCAATGTCCAGTAACTACTCAGTGGGCAGCCATCCAATATACGGCATCCAACCCTCTAACGTCAGTAAATACTCGGTGGGCAGGCATCCGATATACGGCATCCACCCTCAAGGACCCGTAACTACTCGGCGGGCAGGCATCCAAAATACGGCATCCAACCCCCAAGGTCCGTAACTACTCGGTGGGCAGGCATCCGATATACGGCATCCAACCCTCTGAGGTCAGTAACTACTCGGTGGACAGGCATCCGATATACGGTATCCAACCCTCCAAGGCCCCGTATCTACTCGGTGGGCAGGCATCAAAAATACGGCATCCAACCCCCAAGGTCCCGTAACTACTCGGTGGGCAGGCTTCCGAAATACGGCATCCAACCCCCAAGGTCCAGTAACTAATCGGTGGGCAGGCATCCGATATACGGCATCCAACCCTCCAATGTCCAGTAACTACTCAGTGGGCAGCCATCCAATATACGGCATCCAACCCTCTAAGGTCCGTATCTACTCGGTGGGCAGGTATCAAAAATACGGCATCCAACCCTCCAAGGTCCCGTAACTACTCGGTGGGCAGGTATCCGATATACGGCGTCCAACCCTCCAAGGTCCAGTAACTAGTCGGTGGGCAGGCATCCGATATACGGCATCCACCCCAAGGTCCCGTAACTACTCGGTGGGCAGGTATCCGATATACGGCGTCTAACCCTCCAAGGTACAGTAACTACTCGGTGGGCAGACATCCGATATACGGCATCCAACTCTCTAAGGTCAGTAACTACTCGGTGGGCAGGCATCCGATATACGGCATCCAACCCTCCAAGGTCTAGTAACTACTCGGTGGGCAGGCATCCGATATACGGCATCCAACCCTTCAAGGTCCAGTAACTACTCGGTGGGCAGGCATCCGATATACGGCATCCAACCCTCCAATGTCCAGTAACTACTCGGTGGACAGCCATCCAATATACGGCATCCAACCCTCCAAGGTCCAGTAACTACTCGTTGGGCAGGCATCCGATATACGGCATCCACCCCAAGGTCCCGTAACTACTCGGTGGGCAGGTATCCGATATACGGCGTCTAACCCTCCAAGGTACAGTAACTACTCGGTGGGCAGACATCAGATATACGGCATCCAACTCTCTAAGGTCAGTAACTACTCGGTGGGCAGGCATCCGATATACGGCATCCAACCCTCCAAGGTCTAGTAACTACTCGGTGGGCAGGCATCCGATATACGGCATCCAACCCTTCAAGGTCCAGTAACTACTCGGTGGGCAGGCATCCGATATACGGCATCCACCCCAAGGTCCCTTAACTCCTCGGTGGGCAGCCATCCAATATACGGCATCCAACCCTCTAAGGTCAGTAACTACTCGGTGGGCAGGCATCCGATATACGGCATCCAACCCCCAAGGTCCCATAATTACTCGACGGACAGACATCCGATACACGGCATCGAACCCTCCAAGGTCCCGTAACTACTCGGTGGGCAGGCATCCAAAATACGGCATCCAACCCCCAAGGTCCCGTAACTACTCGGTGGGCAGGCATCCGATATACGGCATCCAACCCTCTAACGTCAGTAAATACTCGGTGGGCAGGCATCCGATATACGGCATCCACCCTCAAGGACCCGTAACTACTCGGTGGGCAGGCATCCAAAATACGGCATCCAACCCCCAAGGTCCGTAACTACTCGGTGGGCAGGCATCCGATATACGGCATCCAACCCTCTGAGGTCAGTAACTACTCGGTGGACAGGCATCCGATATACGGCATCCAACCCTCCAAGGCCCCGTATCTACTTGGTGGGCAGGCATCAAAAATACGGCATCCAACCCCCAAGGTCCCGTAACTACTCGGTGGGCAGGCTTCCGAAATACGGCATCCAACCCCCAAGGTCCAGTAACTACTCGGTGGGCAGGCATCCGATATACGGCATCCAACCCTCCAATGTCCAGTAACTACTCAGTGGGCAGCCATATGATATACGGCATCCAACCCTATAAGGTCAGTAACTACTCGGTGGGCAGGCATCCGATATACGGCATCCAACCCTTCAAGGTCCAGTAACTACTCGGTGGGCAGGCATCCGATATACGGCATCCAACCCTCCAATGTCCAGTAACTACTCAGTGGGCAGCCATCCAATATACGGCATCCAACCCTCTAACGTCAGTAAATACTCGGTGGGCAGGCATCCGATATACGGCATCCACCCTCAAGGACCCGTAACTACTCGGCGGGCAGGCATCCAAAATACGGCATCCAACCCCCAAGGTCCGTAACTACTCGGTGGGCAGGCATCCGATATACGGCATCCAACCCTCTGAGGTCAGTAACTACTCGGTGGACAGGCATCCGATATACGGTATCCAACCCTCCAAGGCCCCGTATCTACTCGGTGGGCAGGCATCAAAAATACGGCATCCAACCCCCAAGGTCCCGTAACTACTCGGTGGGCAGGCTTCCGAAATACGGCATCCAACCCCCAAGGTCCAGTAACTAATCGGTGGGCAGGCATCCGATATACGGCATCCAACCCTCCAATGTCCAGTAACTACTCAGTGGGCAGCCATCCAATATACGGCATCCAACCCTCTAAGGTCCGTATCTACTCGGTGGGCAGGTATCAAAAATACGGCATCCAACCCTCCAAGGTCCCGTAACTACTCGGTGGGCAGGTATCCGATATACGGCGTCCAACCCTCCAAGGTCCAGTAACTAGTCGGTGGGCAGGCATCCGATATACGGCATCCACCCCAAGGTCCCGTAACTACTCGGTGGGCAGGTATCCGATATACGGCGTCTAACCCTCCAAGGTACAGTAACTACTCGGTGGGCAGACATCCGATATACGGCATCCAACTCTCTAAGGTCAGTAACTACTCGGTGGGCAGGCATCCGATATACGGCATCCAACCCTCCAAGGTCTAGTAACTACTCGGTGGGCAGGCATCCGATATACGGCATCCAACCCTTCAAGGTCCAGTAACTACTCGGTGGGCAGGCATCCGATATACGGCATCCAACCCTCCAATGTCCAGTAACTACTCGGTGGACAGCCATCCAATATACGGCATCCAACCCTCCAAGGTCCAGTAACTACTCGTTGGGCAGGCATCCGATATACGGCATCCACCCCAAGGTCCCGTAACTACTCGGTGGGCAGGTATCCGATATACGGCGTCTAACCCTCCAAGGTACAGTAACTACTCGGTGGGCAGACATCAGATATACGGCATCCAACTCTCTAAGGTCAGTAACTACTCGGTGGGCAGGCATCCGATATACGGCATCCAACCCTCCAAGGTCTAGTAACTACTCGGTGGGCAGGCATCCGATATACGGCATCCAACCCTTCAAGGTCCAGTAACTACTCGGTGGGCAGGCATCCGATATACGGCATCCACCCCAAGGTCCTTTAACTCCTCGGTGGGCAGCCATCCAATATACGGCATCCAACCCTCTAAGGTCAGTAACTACTCGGTGGGCAGGCATCCGATATACGGCATCCAACCCCCAAGGTCCCATAATTACTCGACGGACAGACATCCGATACACGGCATCGAACCCTCCAAGGTCCCGTAACTACTCGGTGGGCAGGCATCCAAAATACGGCATCCAACCCCCAAGGTCCCGTAACTACTCGGTGGGCAGGCATCCGATATACGGCATCCAACCCTCTAACGTCAGTAAATACTCGGTGGGCAGGCATCCGATATACGGCATCCACCCTCAAGGACCCGTAACTACTCGGTGGGCAGGCATCCAAAATACGGCATCCAACCCCCAAGGTCCGTAACTACTCGGTGGGCAGGCATCCGATATACGGCATCCAACCCTCTGAGGTCAGTAACTACTCGGTGGACAGGCATCCGATATACGGCATCCAACCCTCCAAGGCCCCGTATCTACTTGGTGGGCAGGCATCAAAAATACGGCATCCAACCCCCAAGGTCCCGTAACTACTCGGTGGGCAGGCTTCCGAAATACGGCATCCAACCCCCAAGGTCCAGTAACTACTCGGTGGGCAGGCATCCGATATACGGCATCCAACCCTCCAATGTCCAGTAACTACTCAGTGGGCAGCCATCCAATATACGGCATCCAACCCTCTAAGGTCAGTAACTACTCGGTGGGCAGGCATCCGATATACGGCATCCAACCCTCCAAGGCCCCGTATCTACTCGGTGGGCAGGTATCAAAAATACGGCATCCAACCCTCCAAGGTCCCGTAACTACTCGGTGGGCAGGTATCCGATATACGGCGTCCAACCTTCCAAGGTCCAGTAACTAGTCGGTGGGCAGGCATCCGATATACGGCATCCAACCCTCTAAGGTCAGTAACTACTCGGTGGGCAGGCATCCGATATACGGCATCCAAACCTCCAAGGTCCAGTAACTACTAAGTGGGCAGGCATCCGATATACGGCATCCAACCCTCTAAGGTCAGTAACTACTCGGTGGGCAGGCATCCGATATACGGCATCCAAACCTCCAAGGTCCCGTAACTACTCGGTGGGCAGGTATCCGATATACGGCGTCTAACCCTCCAAGGTACAGTAACTACTCGGTAGGCAGACATCCGATATACGGCATCCAACTCTCTCAGGTCAGTAACTACTCGGTGGGCAGGCATCCGATATACGGCATCCAACCCTCCAAGGTCTAGTAACTACTCGGTGGGCAGGCATCCGATATACGACATCCAACCCTTCAAGGTCCAGTAACTACTCGGTGGGCAGGCATCCGATATACGGCATCCAACCCTCCAATGTCCAGTAACTACTCAGTGGGCAGCCATCCAATATACGGCATCCAACCCTCTAACGTCAGTAAATACTCGGTGGGCAGGCATCCGATATACGGCATCCACCCTCAAGGACCCGTAACTACTCGGCGGGCAGGCATCCAAAATACGGCATCCAACCCCCAAGGTCCGTAACTACTCGGTGGGCAGGCATCCGATATACGGCATCCAAACCTCTGAGGTCAGTAACTACTCGGTGGACAGGCATCCGATATACGGCATCCAACCCTCCAAGGCCCCGTATCTACTCGGTGGGCAGGCATCAAAAATACGGCATCCAACTCCCAAGGTCCCGTAACTACTCGGTGGGCAGGCTTCCGAAATACGGCATCCAACCCCCAAGGTCCAGTAACTAATCGGTGGGCAGGCATCCGATATACGGCATCCAACCCTCCAATGTCCAGTAACTACTCAGTGGGCAGCCATCCAATATACGGCATCCAACCCTCTAAGGTCCGTATCTACTCGGTGGGCAGGTATCAAAAATACGGCATCCAACCCTCCAAGGTCCCGTAACTACTCGGTGGGCAGGTATCCGATATACGGCGTCCAACCCTCCAAGGTCCAGTAACTAGTCGGTGGGCAGGCATCCGATATACGGCATCCACCCCAAGGTCCCATAACTACTCGGTGGGCAGGTATCCGATATACGGCGTCTAACCCTCCAAGGTACAGTAACTACTCGGTGGGCAGACATCCGATATACGGCATCCAACTCTCTAAGGTCAGTAACTACTCGGTGGGCAGGCATCCGATATACGGCATCCAACCCTCCAAGGTCTAGTAACTACTCGGTGGGCAGGCATCCGATATACGGCATCCAACCCTTCAAGGTCCAGTAACTACTCGGTGGGCAGGCATCCGATATACGGCATCCAACCCTCCAATGTCCAGTAACTACTCGGTGGACAGCCATCCAATATACGGCATCCAACCCTCCAAGGTCCAGTAACTACTCGTTGGGCAGGCATCCGATATACGGCATCCACCCCAAGGTCCCGTAACTACTCGGTGGGCAGGTATCCGATATACGGCATCCAACTCTCTAAGGTCAGTAACTACTCGGTGGGCAGGCATCCGATATACGGCATCCAACCCTCCAAGGTCTAGTAACTACTCGGTGGGCAGGCATCCGATATACGGCATCCAACCCTTCAAGGTCCAGTAACTACTCGGTGGGCAGACATCAGATATACGGCATCCAACTCTCTAAGGTCAGTAACTACTCGGTGGGCAGGCATCCGATATACGGCATCCAACCCTCCAAGGTCTAGTAACTACTCGGTGGGCAGGCATCCGATATACGGCATCCAACCCTTCAAGGTCCAGTAACTACTCGGTGGGCAGGCATCCGATATACGGCATCCACCCCAAGGTCCCTTAACTCCTCGGTGGGCAGCCATCCAATATACGGCATCCAACCCTCTAAGGTCAGTAACTACTCGGTGGGCAGGCATCCGATATACGGCATCCAAGCCCCAAGGTCCCATAATTACTCGACGGACAGACATCCGATACACGGCATCGAACCCTCCAAGGTCCCGTAACTACTCGGTGGGCAGGCATCCAAAATACGGCATCCAACCCCCAAGGTCCCGTAACTACTCGGTGGGCAGGCATCCGATATACGGCATCCAACCCTCTAACGTCAGTAAATACTCGGTGGGCAGGCATCCGATATACGGCATCCACCCTTAAGGACCCGTAACTACTCCGTGGGCAGGCATCCAAAATACGGCATCCAACCCCCAAGGTCCGTAACTACTCGGTGGGCAGGCATCCGATATACGGCATCCAACCCTCTGAGGTCAGTAACTACTCGGTGGACAGGCATCCGATATACGGCATCCAACCCTCCAAGGCCCCGTATCTACTTGGTGGGCAGGCATCAAAAATACGGCATCCAACCCCCAAGGTCCCGTAACTACTCGGTGGGCAGGCTTTCGAAATACGGCATCCAACCCCCAAGGTCCAGTAACTACTCGGTGGGCAGGCATCCGATATACGGCATCCAACCCTCCAATGTCCAGTAACTACTCAGTGGGCAGCCATATGATATACGGCATCCAACCCTATAAGGTCAGTAACTACTCGGTGGGCAGGCATCCGATATACGGCATCCAACCCTCCAATGTCCAGTAACTACTCAGTGGGCAGCCATCCAATATACGGCATCCAACCCTCTAAGGTCAGTAACTACTCGGTGGGCAGGCATCCGATATACGGCATCCAACCCTCCAAGGCCCCGTATCTACTCGGTGGGCAGGTATCAAAAATACGGCATCCAACCCTCCAAGGTCCCGTAACTACTCGGTGGGCAGGTATCCGATATACGGCGTCCAACCCTCCAAGGTCCAGTAACTAGTCGGTGGGCAGGCATCCGATATACGGCATCCACCCCAAGGTCCCGTAACTACTCGGTGGGCAGGTATCCGATATACGGCGTCTAACCCTCCAAGGTACAGTAACTACTCGGTAGGCAGACATCCGATATACGGCATCCAACTCTCTCAGGTCAGTAACTACTCGGTGGGCAGGCATCCGATATACGGCATCCAACCCTCCAAGGTCTAGTAACTACTCGGTGGGCAGGCATCCGATATACGGCATCCAACCCTTCAAGGTCCAGTAACTACTCGGTGGGCAGGCATTCGATATACGGCATCCAACCCTCCAATGTCCAGTAACTACTCAGTGGGCAGCCATCCAATATACGGCATCCAACCCTCTAACGTCAGTAAATACTCGGTGGGCAGGCATCCGATATACGGCATCCACCCTCAAGGACCCGTAACTACTCGGCGGGCAGGCATCCAAAATACGGCATCCAACCCCCAAGGTCCGTAACTACTCGGTGGGCAGGCATCCGATATACGGCATCCAACCCTCTGAGGTCAGTAACTACTCGGTGGACAGGCATCCGATATACGGCATCCAACCCTCCAAGGCCCCGTATCTACTCGGTGGGCAGGCATCAAAAATACGGCATCCAACTCCCAAGGTCCCGTAACTACTCGGTGGGCAGGTATCCGATATACGGCGTCCAACCCTCCAAGGTCCAGTAACTAGTCGGTGGGCAGGCATCCGATATACGGCATCCACCCCAAGGTCCCATAACTACTCGGTGGGCAGGTATCCGATATACGGCGTCTAACCCTCCAAGGTACAGTAACTACTCGGTGGGCAGACATCCGATATACGGCATCCAACTCTCTAAGGTCAGTAACTACTCGGTGGGCAGGCATCCGATATACGGCATCCAACCCTCCAAGGTCTAGTAACTACTCGGTGGGCAGGCATCCGATATACGGCATCCAACCCTTCAAGGTCCAGTAACTACTCGCTGGGCAGGCATCCGATATACGGCATCCAACCCTCCAATGTCCAGTAACTACTCGGTGGACAGCCATTCAATATACGGCATCCAACCCTCCAAGGTCCAGTAACTACTCGTTGGGCAGGCATCCGATATACGGCATCCACCCCAAGGTCCCGTAACTACTCGGTGGGCAGGTATCCGATATACGGCGTCTAACCCTCCAAGGTACAGTAACTACTCGGTGGGCAGACATCAGATATACGGCATCCAACTCTCTAAGGTCAGTAACTACTCGGTGGGCAGGCATCCGATATACGGCATCCAACCCTCCAAGGTCTAGTAACTACTCGGTGGGCAGGCATCCGATATACGGCATCCAACCCTTCAAGGTCCAGTAACTACTCGGTGGGCAGGCATCCGATATACGGCATCCACCCCAAGGTCCCTTAACTCCTCGGTGGGCAGCCATCCAATATACGGCATCCAACCCTCTAAGGTCAGTAACTACTCGGTGGGCAGGCATCCGATATACGGCATCCAACCCCCAAGGTCCCATAATTACTCGACGGACAGACATCCGATACACGGCATCGAACCCTCCAAGGTCCCGTAACTACTCGGTGGGCAGGCATCCAAAATACGGCATCCAACCCCCAAGGTCCCGTAACTACTCGGTGGGCAGGCATCCGATATACGGCATCCAACCCTCTAACGTCAGTAAATACTCGGTGGGCAGGCATCCGATATACGGCATCCACCCTCAAGGACCCGTAACTACTCCGTGGGCAGGCATCCAAAATACGGCATCCAACCCCCAAGGTCCGTAACTACTCGGTGGGCAGGCATCCGATATACGGCATCCAACCCTCTGAGGTCAGTAACTACTCGGTGGACAGGCATCCGATATACGGCATCCAACCCTCCAAGGCCCCGTATCTACTTGGTGGGCAGGCATAAAAAATACGGCATCCAACCCCCAAGGTCCCGTAACTACTCGGTGGGCAGGCTTCCGAAATACGGCATCCAACCCCCAAGGTCCAGTAACTACTCGGTGGGCAGGCATCCGATATACGGCATCCAACCCTCCAATGTCCAGTAACTACTCAGTGGGCAGCCATATGATATACGGCATCCAACCCTATAAGGTCAGTAACTACTCGGTGGGCAGGCATCCGATATACGGCATCCAACCCTCCAATGTCCAGTAACTACTCAGTGGTCAGCCATCCAATATACGGCATCCAACCCTCTAAGGTCAGTAACTACTCGGTGGGCAGGCATCCGATATACGGCATCCAACCCTCCAAGGCCCCGTATCTACTCGGTGGGCAGGTATCAAAAATACGGCATCCAACCCTCCAAGGTCCCGTAACTACTCGGTGGGCAGGTATCCGATATACGGCGTCCAACCCTCCAAGGTCCAGTAACTAGTCGGTGGGCAGGCATCCGATATACGGCATCCACCCCAAGGTCCCGTAACTACTCGGTGGGCAGGTATCCGATATACGGCGTCTAACCCTCCAAGGTACAGTAACTACTCGGTAGGCAGACATCCGATATACGGCATCCAACTCTCTCAGGTCAGTAACTACTCGGTGGGCAGGCATCCGATATACGGCATCCAACCCTCCAAGGTCTAGTAACTACTCGGTGGGCAGGCATCCGATATACGGCATCCAACCCTTCAAGGTCCAGTAACTACTCGGTGGGCAGGCATCCGATATACGGCATCCAACCCTCCAATGTCCAGTAACTACTCAGTGGGCAGCCATCCAATATACGGCATCCAACCCTCTAACGTCAGTAAATACTCGGTGGGCAGGCATCCGATATACGGCATCCACCCTCAAGGACCCGTAACTACTCGGCGGGCAGGCATCCAAAATACGGCATCCAACCCCCAAGGTCCGTAACTACTCGGTGGGCAGGCATCCGATATACGGCATCCAACCCTCTGAGGTCAGTAACTACTCGGTGGACAGGCATCCGATATACGGCATCCAACCCTCCAAGGCCCCGTATCTACTCGGTGGGCAGGCATCAAAAATACGGCATCCAACTCCCAAGGTCCCGTAACTACTCGGTGGGCAGGCTTCCGAAATACGGCATCCAACCCCCAAGGTCCAGTAACTAATCGGTGGGCAGGCATCCGATATACGGCATCCAACCCTCCAATGTCCAGTAACTACTCAGTGGGCAGCCATCCAATATACGGCATCCAACCCTCTAAGGTCCGTATCTACTCGGTGGGCAGGTATCAAAAATACGGCATCCAACCCTCCAAGGTCCCGTAACTACTCGGTGGGCAGGTATCCGATATACGGCGTCCAACCCTCCAAGGTCCAGTAACTAGTCGGTGGGCAGGCATCCGATATACGGCATCCACCCCAAGGTCCCGTAACTACTCGGTGGGCAGGTATCCGATATACGGCGTCTAACCCTCCAAGGTACAGTAACTACTCGGTGGGCAGACATCCGATATACGGCATCCAACTCTCTAAGGTCAGTAACTACTCGGTGGGCAGGCATCCGATATACGGCATCCAACCCTCCAAGGTCTAGTAACTACTCGGTGGGCAGGCATCCGATATACGGCATCCAACCCTTCAAGGTCCAGTAACTACTCGGTGGGCAGGCATCCGATATACGGCATCCAACCCTCCAATGTCCAGTAACTACTCGGTGGACAGCCATCCAATATACGGCATCCAACCCTCCAAGGTCCAGTAACTACTCGTTGGGCAGGCATCCGATATACGGCATCCACCCCAAGGTCCCGTAACTACTCGGTGGGCAGGTATCCGATATACGGCGTCTAACCCTCCAAGGTACAGTAACTACTCGGTGGGCAGACATCAGATATACGGCATCCAACTCTCTAAGGTCAGTAACTACTCGGTGGGCAGGCATCCAATATACGGCATCCAACCCTCTAAGGTCAGTAACTACTCGGTGGGCAGGCATCCGATATACGGCATCCAACCCCCAAGGTCCCATAATTACTCGACGGACAGACATCCGATACACGGCATCGAACCCTCCAAGGTCCCGTAACTACTCGGTGGGCAGGCATCCAAAATACGGCATCCAACCCCCAAGGTCCCGTAACTACTCGGTGGGCAGGCATCCGATATACGGCATCCAACCCTCTAACGTCAGTAAATACTCGGTGGGCAGGCATCCGATATACGGCATCCACCCTCAAGGACCCGTAACTACTCGGTGGGCAGGCATCCAAAATACGGCATCCAACCCCCAAGGTCCGTAACTACTCGGTGGGCAGGCATCCGATATACGGCATCCAACCCTCTGAGGTCAGTAACTACTCGGTGGACAGGCATCCGATATACGGCATCCAACCCTCCAAGGCCCCGTATCTACTTGGTGGGCAGGCATCAAAAATACGGCATCCAACCCCCAAGGTCCCGTAACTACTCGGTGGGCAGGCTTCCGAAATACGGCATCCAACCCCCAAGGTCCAGTAACTACTCGGTGGGCAGGCATCCGATATACGGCATACAACCCTCCAATGTCCAGTAACTACTCAGTGGGCAGCCATATGATATACGGCATCCAACCCTATAAGGTCAGTAACTACTCGGTGGGCAGGCATCCGATATACGGCATCCAACCCTTCAAGGTCCAGTAACTACTCGGTGGGCAGGCATCCGATATACGGCATCCAACCCTCCAATGTCCAGTAACTACTCGGTGGACAGCCATCCAATATACGGCATCCAACCCTCCAAGGTCCAGTAACTACTCGTTGGGCAGGCATCCGATATACGGCATCCACCCCAAGGTCCCGTAACTACTCGGTGGGCAGGTATCCGATATACGGCGTCTAACCCTCCAAGGTACAGTAACTACTCGGTGGGCAGACATCAGATATACGGCATCCAACTCTCTAAGGTCAGTAACTACTCGGTGGGCAGGCATCCGATATACGGCATCCACCCCAAGGTCCCGTAACTACTCGGTGGGCAGGTATCCGATATACGGCGTCTAACCCTCCAAGGTACAGTAACTACTCGGTAGGCAGACATCCGATATACGGCATCCAACTCTCTCAGGTCAGTAACTACTCGGTGGTCAGGCATCCGATATACGGCATCCAACCCTCCAAGGTCTAGTAACTACTCGGTGGGCAGGCATCCGATATACGGCATCCAACCCTTCAAGGTCCAGTAACTACTCGGTGGGCAGGCATCCGATATACGGCATCCAACCCTCCAATGTCCAGTAACTACTCAGTGGGCAGCCATCCAATATACGGCATCCAACCCTCTAACGTCAGTAAATACTCGGTGGGCAGGTATCCGATATACGGCATCCACCCTCAAGGACCCGTAACTACTCGGCGGGCAGGCATCCAAAATACGGCATCCAACCCCCAATGTCCGTAACTACTCGGTGGGCAGGCATCCGATATACGGCATCCAACCCTCTGAGGTCAGTAACTACTCAGTGGACAGGCATCCGATATACGGTATCCAACCCTCCAAGGCCCCGTATCTACTCGGTAGGCAGGCATCAAAAATACGGCATCCAACCCCCAAGGTCCCGTAACTACTCGGTGGGCAGGCTTCCGAAATACGGCATCCAACCCCCAAGGTCCAGTAACTAATCGGTGGGCAGGCATCCGATATACGGCATCCAACCCTCCAATGTCCAGTAACTACTCAGTGGGCAGCCATCCAATATACGGCATCCAACCCTCTAAGGTCCGTATCTACTCGGTGGGCAGGTATCAAAAATACGGCATCCAACCCTCCAAGGTCCCGTAACTACTCGGTGGGCAGGTATCCGATATACGGCGTCCAACCCTCCAAGGTCCAGTAACTAGTCGGTGGGCAGGCATCCGA
Source organism: Crossaster papposus (assembly GCA_037893245.1). Classification (NCBI taxonomy): domain Eukaryota; kingdom Metazoa; phylum Echinodermata; class Asteroidea; order Velatida; family Solasteridae; genus Crossaster; species Crossaster papposus. Next base: position 511,918 of record JBAIAA010000176.1, read on the forward strand.
TATACGGCATCCACCCCAAGGTCCCGTAACTACTCGGTGGGCAGGTATCCGATATACGGCGTCTAACCCTCCAAGGTACAGTAACTACTCGGTGGGCAGACATCCGATATACGGCATCCAACTCTCTAAGGTCAGTAACTACTCGGTGGGCAGGCATCCGATATACGGCATCCAACCCTCCAAGGTCTAGTAACTACTCGGTGGGCAGGCATCCGATATACGGCATCCAACCCTTCAAGGTCCAGTAACTACTCGGTGGGCAGGCATCCGATATACGGCATCCAACCCTCCAATGTCCAGTAACTACTCGGTGGACAGCCATCCAATATACGGCATCCAACCCTCCAAGGTCCAGTAACTACTCGTTGGGCAGGCATCCGATATACGGCATCCACCCCAAGGTCCCGTAACTACTCGGTGGGCAGGTATCCGATATACGGCGTCTAACCCTCCAAGGTACAGTAACTACTCGGTGGGCAGACATCAGATATACGGCATCCAACTCTCTAAGGTCAGTAACTACTCGGTGGGCAGGCATCCGATATACGGCATCCAACCCTCCAAGGTCTAGTAACTACTCGGTGGGCAGGCATCCGATATACGGCATCCAACCCTTCAAGGTCCAGTAACTACTCGGTGGGCAGGCATCCGATATACGGCATCCACCCCAAGGTCCCTTAACTCCTCGGTGGGCAGCCATCCAATATACGGCATCCAACCCTCTAAGGTCAGTAACTACTCGGTGGGCAGGCATCCGATATACGGCATCCAACCCCCAAGGTCCCATAATTACTCGACGGACAGACATCCGATACACGGCATCGAACCCTCCAAGGTCCCGTAACTACTCGGTGGGCAGGCATCCAAAATACGGCATCCAACCCCCAAGGTCCCGTAACTACTCGGTGGGCAGGCATCCGATATACGGCATCCAACCCTCTAACGTCAGTAAATACTCGGTGGGCAGGCATCCGATATACGGCATCCACCCTCAAGGACCCGTAACTACTCGGTGGGCAGGCATCCAAAATACGGCATCCAACCCCCAAGGTCCGTAACTACTCGGTGGGCAGGCATCCGATATACGGCATCCAACCCTCTGAGGTCAGTAACTACTCGGTGGACAGGCATCCGATATACGGCATCCAACCCTCCAAGGCCCCGTATCTACTTGGTGGGCAGGCATCAAAAATACGGCATTCAACCCCCAAGGTCCCGTAACTACTCGGTGGGCAGGCTTCCGAAATACGGCATCCAACCCCCAAGGTCCAGTAACTACTCGGTGGGCAGGCATCCGATATACGGCATCCAACCCTCCAATGTCCAGTAACTACTCAGTGGGCAGCCATATGATATACGGCATCCAACCCTATAAGGTCAGTAACTACTCGGTGGGCAGGCATCCGATATACGGCATCCAACCCTCCAAGGTCTAGTAACTACTCGGTGGGCAGGCATCCGATATACGGCATCCAACCCTTCAAGGTCCAGTAACTACTCGGTGGGCAGGCATCCGATATACGGCATCCAACCCTCCAATGTCCAGTAACTACTCGGTGGACAGCCATCCAATATACGGCATCCAACCCTCCAAGGTCCAGTAACTACTCGTTGGGCAGGCATCCGATATACGGCATCCACCCCAAGGTCCCGTAACTACTCGGTGGGCAGGTATCCGATATACGGCGTCTAACCCTCCAAGGTACAGTAACTACTCGGTGGGCAGACATCAGATATACGGCATCCAACTCTCTAAGGTCAGTAACTACTCGGTGGGCAGGCATCCGATATACGGCATCCAACCCTCCAAGGTCTAGTAACTACTCGGTGGGCAGGCATCCGATATACGGCATCCAACCCTTCAAGGTCCAGTAACTACTCGGTGGGCAGGCATCCGATATACGGCATCCACCCCAAAGGTCCCTTAACTCCTCGGTGGGCAGCCATCCAATATACGGCATCCAACCCTCTAAGGTCAGTAACTACTCGGTGGGCAGGCATCCGATATACGGCATCCAACCCCCAAGGTCCCATAATTACTCGACGGACAGACATCCGATACACGGCATCGAACCCTCCAAGGTCCCGTAACTACTCGGTGGGCAGGCATCCAAAATACGGCATCCAACCCCCAAGGTCCCGTAACTACTCGGTGGGCAGGCATCCGATATACGGCATCCAACCCTCTAACGTCAGTAAATACTCGGTGGGCAGGCATCCGATATACGGCATCCACCCTCAAGGACCCGTAACTACTCGGTGGGCAGGCATCCAAAATACGGCATCCAACCCCCAAGGTCCGTAACTACTCGGTGGGCAGGCATCCGATATACGGCATCCAACCCTCTGAGGTCAGTAACTACTCGGTGGACAGGCATCCGATATACGGTATCCAACCCTCCAAGGCCCCGTATCTACTCGGTAGGCAGGCATCAAAAATACGGCATCCAACCCCCAAGGTCCCGTAACTACTCGGTGGGCAGGCTTCCGAAATACGGCATCCAACCCCCAAGGTCCAGTAACTAATCGGTGGGCAGGCATCCGATATACGGCATCCAACCCTCCAATGTCCAGTAACTACTCAGTGGGCAGCCATCCAATATACGGCATCCAACCCTCTAAGGTCCGTATCTACTCGGTGGGCAGGTATCAAAAATACGGCATCCAACCCTCCAAGGTCCCGTAACTACTCGGTGGGCAGGTATCCGATATACGGCGTCCAACCCTCCAAGGTCCAGTAACTAGTCGGTGGGCAGGCATCCGATATACGGCATCCACCCCAAGGTCCCGTAACTACTCGGTGGGCAGGTATCCGATATACGGCGTCTAACCCTCCAAGGTACAGTAACTACTCGGTGGGCAGACATCCGATATACGGCATCCAACTCTCTAAGGTCAGTAACTACTCGCTGGGCAGGCATCCGATATACGGCATCCAACCCTCCAAGGTCTAGTAACTACTCGGTGGGCAGGCATCCGATATACGGCATCCAACCCTTCAAGGTCCAGTAACTACTCGGTGGGCAGGCATCCGATATACGGCATCCAACCCTCCAATGTCCAGTAACTACTCGGTGGACAGCCATCCAATATACGGCATCCAACCCTCCAAGGTCCAGTAACTACTCGTTGGGCAGGCATCCGATATACGGCATCCACCCCAAGGTCCCGTAACTACTCGGTGGGCAGGTATCCGATATACGGCGTCTAACCCTCCAAGGTACAGTAACTACTCGGTGGGCAGACATCAGATATACGGCATCCAACTCTCTAAGGTCAGTAACTACTCGGTGGGCAGGCATCCGATATACGGCATCCAACCCTCCAAGGTCTAGTAACTACTCGGTGGGCAGGCATCCGATATACGGCATCCAACCCTTCAAGGTCCAGTAACTACTCGGTGGGCAGGCATCCGATATACGGCATCCACCCCAAGGTCCCTTAACTCCTCGGTGGGCAGCCATCCAATATACGGCATCCAACCCTCTAAGGTCAGTAACTACTCGGTGGGCAGGCATCCGATATACGGCATCCAACCCCCAAGGTCCCATAATTACTCGACGGACAGACATCCGATACACGGCATCGAACCCTCCAAGGTCCCGTAACTACTCGGTGGGCAGGCATCCAAAATACGGCATCCAACCCCCAAGGTCCCGTAACTACTCGGTGGGCAGGCATCCGATATACGGCATCCAACCCTCTAACGTCAGTAAATACTCGGTGGGCAGGCATCCGATATACGGCATCCACCCTCAAGGACCCGTAACTACTCGGTGGGCAGGCATCCAAAATACGGCATCCAACCCCCAAGGTCCGTAACTACTCGGTGGGCAGGCATCCGATATACGGCATCCAACCCTCTGAGGTCAGTAACTACTCGGTGGACAGGCATCCGATATACGGCATCCAACCCTCCAAGGCCCCGTATCTACTTGGTGGGCAGGCATCAAAAATACGGCATTCAACCCCCAAGGTCCCGTAACTACTCGGTGGGCAGGCTTCCGAAATACGGCATCCAACCCCCAAGGTCCAGTAACTACTCGGTGGGCAGGCATCCGATATACGGCATCCAACCCTCCAATGTCCAGTAACTACTCAGTGGGCAGCCATATGATATACGGCATCCAACCATATAAGGTCAGTAACTACTCGGTGGGCAGGCATCCGATATACGGCATCCAACCCTCCAAGGTCTAGTAACTACTCGGTGGGCAGGCATCCGATATACGGCATCCAACCCTTCAAGGTCCAGTAACTACTCGGTGGGCAGGCATCCGATATACGGCATCCAACCCACCAATGTCCAGTAACTACTCGGTGGACAGCCATCCAATATACGGCATCCAACCCTCCAAGGTCCAGTAACTACTCGTTGGGCAGGCATCCGATATACGGCATCCACCCCAAGGTCCCGTAACTACTCGGTGGGCAGGTATCCGATATACGGCGTCTAACCCTCCAAGGTACAGTAACTACTCGGTGGGCAGACATCAGATATACGGCATCCAACTCTCTAAGGTCAGTAACTACTCGGTGGGCAGGCATCCGATATACGGCATCCAACCCTCCAAGGTCTAGTAACTACTCGGTGGGCAGGCATCCGATATACGGCATCCAACCCTTCAAGGTCCAGTAACTACTCGGTGGGCAGGCATCCGATATACGGCATCCACCCCAAAGGTCCCTTAACTCCTCGGTGGGCAGCCATCCAATATACGGCATCCAACCCTCTAAGGTCAGTAACTACTCGGTGGGCAGGCATCCGATATACGGCATCCAACCCCCAAGGTCCCATAATTACTCGACGGACAGACATCCGATACACGGCATCGAACCCTCCAAGGTCCCGTAACTACTCGGTGGGCAGGCATCCAAAATACGGCATCCAACCCCCAAGGTCCCGTAACTACTCGGTGGGCAGGCATCCGATATACGGCATCCAACCCTCTAACGTCAGTAAATACTCGGTGGGCAGGCATCCGATATACGGCATCCACCCTCAAGGACCCGTAACTACTCGGTGGGCAGGCATCCAAAATACGGCATCCAACCCCCAAGGTCCGTAACTACTCGGTGGGCAGGCATCCGATATACGGCATCCAACCCTCTGAGGTCAGTAACTACTCGGTGGACAGGCATCCGATATACGGCATCCAACCCTCCAAGGCCCCGTATCTACTTGGTGGGCAGGCATCAAAAATACGGCATCCAACCCCCAAGGTCCCGTAACTACTCGGTGGGCAGGCTTCCGAAATACGGCATCCAACCCCCATGGTCCAGTAACTACTCGGTGGGCAGGCATCCGATATACGGCATCCAACCCTCCAATGTCCAGTAACTACTCAGTGGGCAGCCATATGATATACGGCATCCAACCCTATAAGGTCAGTAACTACTCGGTGGGCAGGCATCCGATATACGGCATCCAACCCTCCAATGTCCAGTAACTACTCCGTGGGCAGCCATCCAATATACGGCATCCAACCCTCTAAGGTCAGTAACTACTCGGTGGGCAGGTATCCGATATACGGCATCCAACCCTCCAAGGCCCCGTATCTACTCGGTGGGCAGGTATCAAAAATACGGCATCCAACCCTCCAAGGTCCCGTAACTACTCGGTGGGCAGGTATCCGATATACGGCGTCCAACCCTCCAAGGTCCAGTAACTAGTCGGTGGGCAGGCATCCGATATACGGCATCCACCCCAAGGTCCCGTAACTACTCGGTGGGCAGGTATCCGATATACGGCGTCTACCCCTCCAAGGTACAGTAACTACTCGGTAGGCAGACATCCGATATACGGCATCCAACTCTCTCAGGTCAGTAACTACTCGGTGGGCAGGCATCCGATATACGGCATCCAACCCTCCAAGGTCTAGTAACTACTCGGTGGGCAGGCATCCGATATACGGCATCCAACCCTTCAAGGTCCAGTAACTACTCGGTGGGCAGGCATCCGATATACGGCATCCAACCCTCCAATGTCCAGTAACTACTCAGTGGGCAGCCATCCAATATACGGCATCCAACCCTCTAACGTCAGTAAATACTCGGTGGGCAGGCATCCGATATACGGCATCCACCCTCAAGGACCCGTAACTACTCGGTGGGCAGGCATCCAAAATACGGCATCCAACCCCCAAGGTCCGTAACTACTCGGTGGGCAGGCATCCGATATACGGCATCCAACCCTCTGAGGTCAGTAACTACTCGGTGAACAGGCATCCGATATACGGCATCCAACCCTCCAAGGCCCCGTATCTACTCGGTGGGCAGGCATCCAAAATACGGCATCCAACCCCCAAGGTCCGTAACTACTCGGTGGGCAGGCATCCGATATACGGCATCCAACCCTCTGAGGTCAGTAACTACTCGGTGGACAGGCATCCGATATACGGCATCCAACCCTCCAAGGCCCCGTATCTACTTGGTGGGCAGGCATCAAAAATACGGCATTCAACCCCCAAGGTCCCGTAACTACTCGGTGGGCAGGCTTCCGAAATACGGCATCCAACCCCCAAGGTCCAGTAACTACTCGGTGGGCAGGCATCCGATATACGGCATCCAACCCTCCAATGTCCAGTAACTACTCAGTGGGCAGCCATATGATATACGGCATCCAACCCTATAAGGTCAGTAACTACTCGGTGGGCAGGCATCCGATATACGGCATCCAACCCTCCAAGGTCTAGTAACTACTCGGTGGGCAGGCATCCGATATACGGCATCCAACCCTTCAAGGTCCAGTAACTACTCGGTGGGCAGGCATCCGATATACGGCATCCAACCCTCCAATGTCCAGTAACTACTCGGTGGACAGCCATCCAATATACGGCATCCAACCCTCCAAGGTCCAGTAACTACTCGTTGGGCAGGCATCCGATATACGGCATCCACCCCAAGGTCCCGTAACTACTCGGTGGGCAGGTATCCGATATACGGCGTCTAACCCTCCAAGGTACAGTAACTACTCGGTGGGCAGACATCAGATATACGGCATCCAACTCTCTAAGGTCAGTAACTACTCGGTGGGCAGGCATCCGATATACGGCATCCAACCCTCCAAGGTCTAGTAACTACTCGGTGGGCAGGCATCCGATATACGGCATCCAACCCTTCAAGGTCCAGTAACTACTCGGTGGGCAGGCATCCGATATACGGCATCCACCCCAAAGGTCCCTTAACTCCTCGGTGGGCAGCCATCCAATATACGGCATCCAACCCTCTAAGGTCAGTAACTACTCGGTGGGCAGGCATCCGATATACGGCATCCAACCCCCAAGGTCCCATAATTACTCGACGGACAGACATCCGATACACGGCATCGAACCCTCCAAGGTCCCGTAACTACTCGGTGGGCAGGCATCCAAAATACGGCATCCAACCCCCAAGGTCCCGTAACTACTCGGTGGGCAGGCATCCGATATACGGCATCCAACCCTCTAACGTCAGTAAATACTCGGTGGGCAGGCATCCGATATACGGCATCCACCCTCAAGGACCCGTAACTACTCGGTGGGCAGGCATCCAAAATACGGCATCCAACCCCCAAGGTCCGTAACTACTCGGTGGGCAGGCATCCGATATACGGCATCCAACCCTCTGAGGTCAGTAACTACTCGGTGGACAGGCATCCGATATACGGCATCCAACCCTCCAAGGCCCCGTATCTACTTGGTGGGCAGGCATCAAAAATACGGCATCCAACCCCCAAGGTCCCGTAACTACTCGGTGGGCAGGCTTCCGAAATACGGCATCCAACCCCCATGGTCCAGTAACTACTCGGTGGGCAGGCATCCGATATACGGCATCCAACCCTCCAATGTCCAGTAACTACTGAGTGGGCAGCCATATGATATACGGCATCCAACCCTATAAGGTCAGTAACTACTCGGTGGGCAGGCATCCGATATACGGCATCCAACCCTCCAATGTCCAGTAACTACTCCGTGGGCAGCCATCCAATATACGGCATCCAACCCTCTAAGGTCAGTAACTACTCGGTGGGCAGGTATCCGATATACGGCATCCAACCCTCCAAGGCCCCGTATCTACTCGGTGGGCAGGTATCAAAAATACGGCATCCAACCCTCCAAGGTCCCGTAACTACTCGGTGGGCAGGTATCCGATATACGGCGTCCAACCCTCCAAGGTCCAGTAACTAGTCGGTGGGCAGGCATCCGATATACGGCATCCACCCCAAGGTCCCGTAACTACTCGGTGGGCAGGTATCCGATATACGGCGTCTACCCCTCCAAGGTACAGTAACTACTCGGTAGGCAGACATCCGATATACGGCATCCAACTCTCTCAGGTCAGTAACTACTCGGTGGGCAGGCATCCGATATACGGCATCCAACCCTCCAAGGTCTAGTAACTACTCGGTGGGCAGGCATCCGATATACGGCATCCAACCCTTCAAGGTCCAGTAACTACTCGGTGGGCAGGCATCCGATATACGGCATCCAACCCTCCAATGTCCAGTAACTACTCAGTGGGCAGCCATCCAATATACGGCATCCAACCCTCTAACGTCAGTAAATACTCGGTGGGCAGGCATCCGATATACGGCATCCACCCTCAAGGACCCGTAACTACTCGGTGGGCAGGCATCCAAAATACGGCATCCAACCCCCAAGGTCCGTAACTACTCGGTGGGCAGGCATCCGATATACGGCATCCAACCCTCTGAGGTCAGTAACTACTCGGTGGACAGGCATCCGATATACGGCATCCAACCCTCCAAGGCCCCGTATCTACTCGGTGGGCAGGCATCAAAAATACGGCATCCAACCCCCAAGGTCCCGTAACTACTCGGTGGGCAGGCTTCCGAAATACGGCATCCAACCCCCAAGGTCCAGTAACTAATCGGTGGGCAGGCATCCGATATACGGCATCCAACCCTCCAATGTCCAGTAACTACTCAGTGGGCAGCCATCCAATATACGGCATCCAACCCTCTAAGGTCCGTATCTACTCGGTGGGCAGGTATCAAAAATACGGCATCCAACCCTCCAAGGTCCCGTAACTACTCGGTGGGCAGGTATCCGATATACGGCGTCCAACCCTCCAAGGTCCAGTAACTAGTCGGTGGGCAGGCATCCGATATACGGCATCCACCCCAAGGTCCCGTAACTACTCGGTGGGCAGGTATCCGATATACGGCGTCTAACCCTCCAAGGTACAGTAACTACTCGGTAGGCAGACATCCGATATACGGCATCCAACTCTCTAAGGTCAGTAACTACTCGGTGGGCAGGCATCCGATATACGGCATCCAACCCTCCAAGGTCTAGTAACTACTCGGTGGGCAGGCATCCGATATACGGCATCCAACCCTTCAAGGTCCAGTAACTACTCGGTGGGCAGGCATCCGATATACGGCATCCAACCCTCCAATGTCCAGTAACTACTCGGTGGACAGCCATCCAATATACGGCATCCAACCCTCCAAGGTCCAGTAACTACTCGTTGGGCAGGCATCCGATATACGGCATCCACCCCAAGGTCCCGTAACTACTCGGTGGGCAGGTATCCGATATACGGCGTCTAACCCTCCAAGGTACAGTAACTACTCGGTGGGCAGACATCCGATATACGGCATCCAACTCTCTAAGGTCAGTAACTACTCGGTGGGCAGGCATCCGATATACGGCATCCAACCCTCCAAGGTCTAGTAACTACTCGGTGGGCAGGCATCCGATATACGGCATCCAACCCTTCAAGGTCCAGTAACTACTCGGTGGGCAGGCATCCGATATACGGCATCCAACCCTCCAATGTCCAGTAACTACTCGGTGGACAGCCATCCAATATACGGCATCCAACCCTCCAAGGTCCAGTAACTACTCGTTGGGCAGGCATCCGATATACGGCATCCACCCCAAGGTCCCGTAACTACTCGGTGGGCAGGTATCCGATATACGGCGTCTAACCCTCCAAGGTACAGTAACTACTCGGTGGGCAGACATCAGATATACGGCATCCAACTCTCTAAGGTCAGTAACTACTCGGTGGGCAGGCATCCGATATACGGCATCCAACCCTCCAAGGTCTAGTAACTACTCGGTGGGCAGGCATCCGATATACGGCATCCAACCCTTCAAGGTCCAGTAACTACTCGGTGGGCAGGCATCCGATATACGGCATCCACCCCAAGGTACCTTAACTCCTCGGTGGGCAGCCATCCAATATACGGCATCCAACCCTCTAAGGTCAGTAACTACTCGGTGGGCAGGCATCCGATATACGGCATCCAACCCCCAAGGTCCCATAATTACTCGACGGACAGACATCCGATACACGGCATCGAACCCTCCAAGGTCCCGTAACTACTCGGTGGGCAGGCATCCAAAATACGGCATCCAACCCCCAAGGTCCCGTAACTACTCGGTGGGCAGGCATCCGATATACGGCATCCAACCCTCTAACGTCAGTAAATACTCGGTGGGCAGGCATCCGATATACGGCATCCACCCTCAAGGACCCGTAACTACTCGGTGGGCAGGCATCCAAAATACGGCATCCAACCCCCAAGGTCCGTAACTACTCGGTGGGCAGGCATCCGATATACGGCATCCAACCCTCTGAGGTCAGTAACTACTCGGTGGACAGGCATCCGATATACGGCATCCAACCCTCCAAGGCCCCGTATCTACTTGGTGGGCAGGCATCAAAAATACGGCATTCAACCCCCAAGGTCCCGTAACTACTCGGTGGGCAGGCTTCCGAAATACGGCATCCAACCCCCAAGGTCCAGTAACTACTCGGTGGGCAGGCATCCGATATACGGCATCCAACCCTCCAATGTCCAGTAACTACTCAGTGGGCAGCCATATGATATACGGCATCCAACCCTATAAGGTCAGTAACTACTCGGTGGGCAGGCATCCGATATACGGCATCCAACCCTCCAAGGTCTAGTAACTACTCGGTGGGCAGGCATCCGATATACGGCATCCAACCCTTCAAGGTCCAGTAACTACTCGGTGGGCAGGCATCCGATATACGGCATCCAACCCTCCAATGTCCAGTAACTACTCGGTGGACAGCCATCCAATATACGGCATCCAACCCTCCAAGGTCCAGTAACTACTCGTTGGGCAGGCATCCGATATACGGCATCCACCCCAAGGTCCCGTAACTACTCGGTGGGCAGGTATCCGATATACGGCGTCTAACCCTCCAAGGTACAGTAACTACTCGGTGGGCAGACATCAGATATACGGCATCCAACTCTCTAAGGTCAGTAACTACTCGGTGGGCAGGCATCCGATATACGGCATCCAACCCTCCAAGGTCTAGTAACTACTCGGTGGGCAGGCATCCGATATACGGCATCCAACCCTTCAAGGTCCAGTAACTACTCGGTGGGCAGGCATCCGATATACGGCATCCACCCCAAAGGTCCCTTAACTCCTCGGTGGGCAGCCATCCAATATACGGCATCCAACCCTCTAAGGTCAGTAACTACTCGGTGGGCAGGCATCCGATATACGGCATCCAACCCCCAAGGTCCCATAATTACTCGACGGACAGACATCCGATACACGGCATCGAACCCTCCAAGGTCCCGTAACTACTCGGTGGGCAGGCATCCAAAATACGGCATCCAACCCCCAAGGTCCCGTAACTACTCGGTGGGCAGGCATCCGATATACGGCATCCAACCCTCTAACGTCAGTAAATACTCGGTGGGCAGGCATCCGATATACGGCATCCACTCTCAAGGACCCGTAACTACTCGGTGGGCAGGCATCCAAAATACGGCATCCAACCCCCAAGGTCCGTAACTACTCGGTGGGCAGGCATCCGATATACGGCATCCAACCCTCTGAGGTCAGTAACTACTCGGTGGACAGGCATCCGATATACGGCATCCAACCCTCCAAGGCCCCGTATCTACTTGGTGGGCAGGCATCAAAAATACGGCATCCAACCCCCAAGGTCCCGTAACTACTCGGTGGGCAGGCTTCCGAAATACGGCATCCAACCCCCATGGTCCAGTAACTACTCGGTGGGCAGGCATCCGATATACGGCATCCAACCCTCCAATGTCCAGTAACTACTCAGTGGGCAGCCATATGATATACGGCATCCAACCCTATAAGGTCAGTAACTACTCGGTGGGCAGGCATCCGATATACGGCATCCAACCCTCCAATGTCCAGTAACTACTCCGTGGGCAGCCATCCAATATACGGCATCCAACCCTCTAAGGTCAGTAACTACTCGGTGGGCAGGCATCCGATATACGGCATCCAACCCTCCAAGGCCCCGTATTTACTCGGTGGGCAGGTATCAACAATACGGCATCCAACCCTCCAAGGTCCCGTAACTACTCGGTGGGCAGGTATCCGATATACGGCGTCCAACCCTCCAAGGTCCAGTAACTAGTCGGTGGGCAGGCATCCGATATACGGCATCCACCCCAAGGTCCCGTAACTACTCGGTGGGCAGGTATCCGATATACGGCGTCTACCCCTCCAAGGTACAGTAACTACTCGGTAGGCAGACATCCGATATACGGCATCCAACTCTCTCAGGTCAGTAACTACTCGGTGGGCAGGCATCCGATATACGGCATCCAACCCTCCAAGGTCTAGTAACTACTCGGTGGGCAGGCATCCGATATACGGCATCCAACCCTTCAAGGTCCAGTAACTACTCGGTGGGCAGGCATCCGATATACGGCATCCAACCCTCCAATGTCCAGTAACTACTCAGTGGGCAGCCATCCAATATACGGCATCCAACCCTCTAACGTCAGTAAATACTCGGTGGGCAGGCATCCGATATACGGCATCCACCCTCAAGGACCCGTAACTACTCGGTGGGCAGGCATCCAAAATACGGCATCCAACCCCCAAGGTCCGTAACTACTCGGTGGGCAGGCATCCGATATACGGCATCCAACCCTCTGAGGTCAGTAACTACTCGGTGGACAGGCATCCGATATACGGCATCCAACCCTCCAAGGCCCCGTATCTACTCGGTGGGCAGGCATCAAAAATACGGCATCCAACCCCCAAGGTCCCGTAACTACTCGGTGGGCAGGCTTCCGAAATACGGCATCCAACCCCCAAGGTCCAGTAACTAATCGGTGGGCAGGCATCCGATATACGGCATCCAACCCTCCAATGTCCAGTAACTACTCAGTGGGCAGCCATCCAATATACGGCATCCAACCCTCTAAGGTCCGTATCTACTCGGTGGGCAGGTATCAAAAATACGGCATCCAACCCTCCAAGGTCCCGTAACTACTCGGTGGGCAGGTATCCGATATACGGCGTCCAACCCTCCAAGGTCCAGTAACTAGTCGGTGGGCAGGCATCCGATATATGGCATCCACCCCAAGGTCCCGTAACTACTCGGTGGGCAGGTATCCGATATACGGCGTCTAACCCTCCAAGGTACAGTAACTACTCGGTAGGCAGACATCCGATATACGGCATCCAACTCTCTAAGGTCAGTAACTACTCGGTGGGCAGGCATCCGATATACGGCATCCAACCCTCCAAGGTCTAGTAACTACTCGGTGGGCAGGCATCCGATATACGGCATCCAACCCTTCAAGGTCCAGTAACTACTCGGTGGGCAGGCATCCGATATACGGCATCCAACCCTCCAATGTCCAGTAACTACTCGGTGGACAGCCATCCAATATACGGCATCCAACCCTCCAATGTCCAGTAACTACTCGTTGGGCAGGCATCCGATATACGGCATCCACCCCAAGGTCCCGTAACTACTCGGTGGGCAGGTATCCGATATACGGCGTCTAACCCTCCAAGGTACAGTAACTACTCGGTGGGCAGACATCAGATATACGGCATCCAACTCTCTAAGGTCAGTAACTACTCGGTGGGCAGGCATCCGATATACGGCATCCAACCCTCCAAGGTCTAGTAACTACTCGGTGGGCAGGCATCCGATATACGGCATCCAACCCTTCAAGGTCCAGTAACTACTCGGTGGGCAGGCATCCGATATACGGCATCCAACCCTCCAATGTCCAGTAACTACTCGGTGGACAGCCATCCAATATACGGCATCCAACCCTCTAAGGTCAGTAACTACTCGGTGGGCAGGCATCCGATATACGGCATCCAACCCTCCAAGGCCCCGTATCTACTCGGTGGGCAGGCATCAACAATACGGCATCCAACCCTCCAAGGTCCCGTAACTACTCGGTGGGCAGGTATCCGATATACGGCGTCTAACCCTCCAAGGTACAGTAACTACTCGGTGGGCAGACATCCGATATACGGCATCCAACTCTCTAAGGTCAGTAACTACTCGGTGGGCAGGCATCCGATATACGGCATCCAACCCTCCAAGGTCTAGTAACTACTCGGTGGGCAGGCATCCGATATACGGCATCCAACCCTTCAAGGTCCAGTAACTACTCGGTGGGCAGGCATCCGATATACGACATCCACCCCAATTTCCGTTAACTCCTCGGTGGGCAGCCATCCAATATACGGCATCCAACCCTCTAAGGTCAGTAACTACTCGGTGGGCAGGCATCCGATATACGGCATCCAACCCCCAAGGTCCCATAACTACTCGACGGACAGACATCCGATACACGGCATCGAACCCTCCAAGGTCCCGTAACTACTCGGTGGGCAGGCATCCAAAATACGGCATCCAACCCCCAAGGTCCCTTAACTACTCGGTGGGCAGGCATCCGATATACGGCATCCAACCCTCTAACGTCCCGTAACTACTCGGTGGGCAGGCATCCAAAATACGGCATCCAACCCCCAAGGTCCCGTAACTACTCGGTGGGCAGGCATCCGATATACGGCATCCAACCCTCTATCGTCAGTAAATACTCGGTGGGCAGGCATCCGATATACGGCATCCAACCCTTCAAGGTCCAGTAACTACTCGGTGGGCAGGCATCCGATATACGGCATCCAACCCTCCAATGTCCAGTAACTACTCGGTGGACAGCCATCCAATATACGGCATCCAACCCTCCAAGGTCCAGTAACTACTCGTTGGGCAGGCATCCGATATACGGCATCCACCCCAAGATCCCGTAACTACTCGGTGGGCAGGTATCCGATATACGGCGTCTAACCCTCCAAGGTACAGTAACTACTCGGTGGGCAGACATCAGATATACGGCATCCAACTCTCTAAGGTCAGTAACTACTCGGTGGGCAGGCATCCGATATACGGCGTCCAACCCTCCAAGGTCCAGTAACTAGTCGGTGGGCAGGCATCCGATATACGGCATCCACCCCAAGGTCCCGTAACTACTCGGTGGGCAGGTATCCGATATACGGCGTCTACCCCTCCAAGGTACAGTAACTACTCGGTAGGCAGACATCCGATATACGGCATCCAACTCTCTCAGGTCAGTAACTACTCGGTGGGCAGGCATCCGATATACGGCATCCAACCCTCCAAGGTCTAGTAACTACTCGGTGGGCAGGCATCCGATATACGGCATCCAACCCTTCAAGGTCCAGTAACTACTCGGTGGGCAGGCATCCGATATACGGCATCCAACCCTCCAATGTCCAGTAACTACTCAGTGGGCAGCCATCCAATATACGGCATCCAACCCTCTAACGTCAGTAAATACTCGGTGGGCAGGCATCCGATATACGGCATCCACCCTCAAGGACCCGTAACTACTCGGTGGGCAGGCATCCAAAATACGGCATCCAACCCCCAAGGTCCGTAACTACTCGGTGGGCAGGCATCCGATATACGGCATCCAACCCTCTGAGGTCAGTAACTACTCGGTGGACAGGCATCCGATATACGGCATCCAACCCTCCAAGGCCCCGTATCTACTCGGTGGGCAGGCATCAAAAATACGGCATCCAACCCCCAAGGTCCCGTAACTACTCGGTGGGCAGGCTTCCGAAATACGGCATCCAACCCCCAAGGTCCAGTAACTAATCGGTGGGCAGGCATCCGATATACGACATCCAACCCTCCAATGTCCAGTAACTACTCAGTGGGCAGCCATCCAATATACGGCATCCAACCCTCTAAGGTCCGTATCTACTCGGTGGGCAGGTATCAAAAATACGGCATCCAACCCTCCAAGGTCCCGTAACTACTCGGTGGGCAGGTATCCGATATACGGCGTCCAACCCTCCAAGGTCCAGTAACTAGTCGGTGGGCAGGCATCCGATATATGGCATCCACCCCAAGGTCCCGTAACTACTCGGTGGGCAGGTATCCGATATACGGCGTCTAACCCTCCAAGGTACAGTAACTACTCGGTAGGCAGACATCCGATATACGGCATCCAACTCTCTAAGGTCAGTAACTACTCGGTGGGCAGGCATCCGATATACGGCATCCAACCCTCCAAGGTCTAGTAACTACTCGGTGGGCAGGCATCCGATATACGGCATCCAACCCTCCAATGTCCAGTAACTACTCGGTGGACAGCCATCCAATATACGGCATCCAACCCTCCAAGGTCCAGTAACTACTCGTTGGGCAGGCATCCGATATACGGCATCCACCCCAAGGTCCCGTAACTACTCGGTGGGCAGGTATCCGATATACGGCGTCTAACCCTCCAAGGTACAGTAACTACTCGGTGGGCAGACATCAGATATACGGCATCCAACTCTCTAAGGTCAGTAACTACTCGGTGGGCAGGCATCCGATATACGGCATCCAACCCTCCAAGGTCTAGTAACTACTCGGTGGGCAGGCATCCGATATACGGCATCCAACCCTTCAAGGTCCAGTAACTACCCGGTGGGCAGGCATCCGATATACGGCATCCAACCCTCCAATGTCCAGTAACTACTCGGTGGACAGCCATCCAATATACGGCATCCAACCCTCTAAGGTCAGTAACTACTCGGTGGGCAGGCATCCGATATACGGCATCCAACCCTCCAAGGCCCCGTATCTACTCGGTGGGCAGGCATCAACAATACGGCATCCAACCCTCCAAGGTCCCGTAACTACTCGGTGGGCAGGTATCCGATATACGGCGTCTAACCCTCCAAGGTACAGTAACTACTCGGTGGGCAGACATCCGATATACGGCATCCAACTCTCTAAGGTCAGTAACTACTCGGTGGGCAGGCATCCGATATACGGCATCCAACCCTCCAAGGTCTAGTAACTACTCGGTGGGCAGGCATCCGATATACGGCATCCAACCCTTCAAGGTCCAGTAACTACTCGGTGGGCAGGCATCCGATATACGACATCCACCCCAATTTCCGTTAACTCCTCGGTGGGCAGCCATCCAATATACGGCATCCAACCCTCTAAGGTCAGTAACTACTCGGTGGGCAGGCATCCGATATACGGCATCCAACCCCCAAGGTCCCATAACTACTCGACGGACAGACATCCGATACACGGCATCGAACCCTCCAAGGTCCCGTAACTACTCGGTGGGCAGGCATCCAAAATACGGCATCCAACCCCCAAGGTCCCTTAACTACTCGGTGGGCAGGCATCCGATATACGGCATCCAACCCTCTAACGTCCCGTAACTACTCGGTGGGCAGGCATCCAAAATACGGCATCCAACCCCCAAGGTCCCATAACTACTCGGTGGGCAGGCATCCGATATACGGCATCCAACCCTCTATCGTCAGTAAATACTCGGTGGGCAGGCATCCGATATACGGCATCCAACCCTTCAAGGTCCAGTAACTACTCGGTGGGCAGGCATCCGATATACGGCATCCAACCCTCCAATGTCCAGTAACTACTCGGTGGACAGCCATCCAATATACGGCATCCAACCCTCCAAGGTCCAGTAACTACTCGTTGGGCAGGCATCCGATATACGGCATCCACCCCAAGATCCCGTAACTACTCGGTGGGCAGGTATCCGATATACGGCGTCTAACCCTCCAAGGTACAGTAACTACTCGGTGGGCAGACATCAGATATACGGCATTCAACTCTCTAAGGTCAGTAACTACTCGGTGGGCAGGCATCCGATATACGGCATCCAACCCTCCAAGGTCTAGTAACTACTCGGTGGGCAGGCATCCGATATACGGCATCCAACCCTTCAAGGTCCAGTAACTACTCGGTGGGCAGGCATCCGATATACGGCATCCAACCCTCCAATGTCCAGTAACTACTCGGTGGACAGCCATCCAATATACGGCATCCAACCCTCTAAGGTCAGTAACTACTCGGTGGGCAGGCATCCGATATACGGCATCCAACCCTCCAAGGCCCCGTATCTACTCGGTGGGCAGGCATCAAAAATACGGCATCCAACCCTCCAAGGTCCCGTAACTACTCGGTGGGCAGGTATCCGATATACGGCGTCTAACCCTCCAAGGTCCCGTAACTACTCGGTGTGCAGACATCCGATATACGGCATCCAACTCTCTAAGGTCAGTAACTACTCGGTGGGCAGGCATCCGATATACGGCATCCAACCCTCCAAGGTCTAGTAACTACTCGGTGGGCAGGCATCCGATATACGGCATCCAACCCTTCAAGGTCCAGTAACTACTCGGTGGGCAGGCATCCGATATACGACATCCACCCCAAGGTCCCTTAACTCCTCGGTTGGCAGCCATCCAATATACGGCATCCAACCCTCTAAGGTCAGTAACTACTCGGTGGGCAGGCATCCGATATACGGCATCCAACCCCCAAGGTCCCATAACTACTCGACGGACAGACATCCGATACACTGCATCGAACCATCCAAGGGGGGTGTTTCATAAAACTTTACAATTAATCTTATCCTCCAAAAATCAGTCTTATCTCACAATTGATCAATCTTAAACCCTAAAATTTACAATTAAACTTATCTCTGTTTCATAAAAAAAATAAGATCGATATTGATCTTAAATTTACTCTGAATTAATCTTAGCCTTACACTTGATCCAAATCAATCTTAAAGGTAAAACAATTAATCTTAATTGCAAAAAAGTGGCGGGAAAATAAAACACTACATTTTCATGTAGCCTACGTACACTACAGTGTCTGCATTGTGTCACTTATTTCTCTCCAAATAATGGCTCTTCAGCTGCTTTTGTTGCAAAATCGTCGCGCCCGGCGTAGGGAGAGAGTATTTAGAGATAGAAGGAACCCACTAGACGCCTATAATGATGTGGAGCTGTACAAAAAATATCGATTTACTCGATTTGGCTGCCTGCACATAATCAACAGACTTGAGGCAGAGCTGCATCATCCAACACGACGAAACCATGCCATTCCAGCAAGCCTGCAAGTCTTCATAGCATTGCGATTTTATGCCACAGGCTCCGTGTTCGACTGTGCAGGTGAAGCACACGGTTGTAGCATTGCAACCTGCTCACGAGTCATCAGAAGAGTCACCACTGTCTTGTGCCATCTTCGCAACGAGTTCATACAATTCCCTACAACGCCAGCAGCAGTTCAAGACATGCAGAGGGATTTCTTCAATATGTCAGGTTTCCCCCAACTGGTAGGTGTGGTTGATGGAACTCACATTGGTCTACATGGATGCAAACTTGGCAACAATGAACACATCTTTGTAAATAGGAAGGGCAAACACACCATCAATGTGCAATTAATTTGCGATGCTCACTTCAAGATCACCAATGTCGTGGCAAGGTGGCCGGGCAGTACCCACGACAGCCGCATCTTCCAAGCAAGCCATGTTGGGCAGCTGTTTGATCATGGAGACCTACAGGGTATACTACTCGGGGACTCTGGCTACGCACTTCGGCCATGGTTGATGACCCCAATCATCGATCCAGCTACTAATGGAGAGCGAGCTTATAACAGGTAATTTTGATACGTGACAGACAGATTAGTTGATAGGTAAATTATTTGTGGGAGAAATCAGGCAACCACTGGCTGTTAAGGCCTGTTGACCTAAGTCATGAAATTCGGGTGCAGTAGCTTATTTGATAAACTTTATTTGCCTTAAAGGCCAACAAACAAACAAATTCCAAGTCAAAATAAACATTTTGTAATTGTTCTGGGTTGAATTGTTCCTAAACTTTGCTTTGTATACAGGGCTCATGCCAACACCCGTGTAGTTATCGAGCAGGTCAACGGTCAGCTGAAAAACAAATTCCGGTGTCTACTGGGTCACGGCATGCAAATTGTCCCAAACAGGGCATGTGACATCATCGTCGCCTGCTGCATACTGTTCAACATCAGCAAGCTGTTGAGGGAGCCTCATCTCGATCCCGAGAATGACCAGGAGGCCGAGAACGAGGAAGACATTGGTGTTGAAGATGATGATGTTGCTGTCAATGTCGATGGGGCTGCAGCAAGGGCAGGATTAATTAACAATTTTTTTAGTTAAATTTCAAGTGTTATATGTTAGTGACTAAACTGACTCTCCAACACAGGTACATCAAAGCGTCCAGACCAAGATACATGTACATTGCAAACACAAATCAAGTAATTTATTACATTTCATAACTCTGAATTGTTTATAAAACCAAGAGATTTGGTATAGGCACAGACAACCAATGGCCCAACTTGTAAACCTTCAATAACAAAAGACGTTGAACGTGAATAATTAAATAGTGTAATTATTGTTACTCGGCTGACAAATTTACAAGTAAAACAGCCTTTAAACTTTATTTGTTGTTATATACAATTTTTCAGATGTGCATTAACGTTTTTGGATAGTGGGAAAAGGCATACTGTCCCTTTTTGATTTAATTTCAGTTAATATAATTTAACCAGTTCACGTCGGATGTTACGAGCAAAGTTTTTCCGGAATTCAAAATGGATGACAGGTAAACACGTCACAAGCAAGGCCAGAAATATCTGTCAGCGACTCGGGTGTTCTACCCATTATGCCGGCCTAAACCTGTGTCGGATTGAGGTTCGTGAAAAACAACCCTGTGCCTGGGCCCGGTTGATGTCAAGGTCAAATAATCCCTGCGCGAACTGGTTAATTTAATTTACATAAATACAACGCAAGGGAAATTGACATAAATTTCAAAGTGAACATATAAGTCGGCAAGGTGGGACTGAGACTGCGACCTCCGGAATACCGGACCGGCGCTCTACCAAGTGAGCTATCTGGCCCTATGTTGCAGATTCAAGTCCCGCCTTGCCGATTTTTTTGATCAATTTGAAATGTTATTTAATTTATGTAATTCAATTTAATGTACATGTACATGCATAAAACAAATTAACTATTTTACATTTTTAAAACATTGACTTTCAATCATGTTTCACATTCGTTCATGTCTGTTTTATCTAGAATAAATGTTATTTAGTAAACATAAATATGAGCAATTGCTTGCATTAACACAAACCCGCGTTGAACTGCACCCGTATTAAGACATTTATAACATTTAAGACTTGACTTGAAAAAATATGACTTGACTTTTGAATAAATTTGACTTGAGACTTGACTTGGGAAAATGGGACTTGACTTGAATTAAGAAAATATGACTTTGGACTTGACTTAGGATTTGACTTAAGACTTGACTAATGCATGGATTTAAACAGAGCTGATGTCACTAGAGGCTGTAAGCACTCCAAGATGGCTTTTTGAACCTCCAAGTGCTGTTTCATTATTTCCAACTTTGAAGCTTCAATTTGTAACAGCTCCTCTTGGACTTCAAAGCTCCTACCGGTATGCATAAGTACAGCCTTTGGAGTGCTGGTGGTGCTTCTTGCAGATTGTGGCTGCACGTGTATGGCATTGTTGTTGTTGTTGCTGCTGTTACAGAAAGTAGACGTTGAAGGACACAGCTGTGGCATGTTGGATTCTTTCTGTGATTCCTCCTGTGATGATTGAGAATCCTGCAAAACAAATATGTAAATATATCAACAAACAAAACCAAGAACTGATTCTGCTAAATATAATTATTAGGCAAATAAACCACAAAAGAAACTGACTAGGCAAATTTACCTAGTCAGTTTCCTTTGTGGTTTATTTGTGTATTACAAGATAAAAAGTCGTATCCTCATCAAGTGATCCCCACAATGTCGCTTCGTAAAATTGGGCGTTATACCTTGCCACACGGCATTCTGGTGTATATGACTTCTGACTAGCGCCCTCGAACAAAGATACTGACAATTTTGGAGACCGCCAACATAGGGAAAGATAGCTCAGTTGGTAAAGCACTGGTCCGGTATTCCGGAGGTTCGAGTCCCGCCTTGCCGAGTTCTTTGTTCACTTTGAAATTTATATAATTAAAAGGCACGATAATTCAAGATGAAACTGTGCTTGTCTCTGCTTCTGTAAGAATATGAACACCGCACACATCCGCATTTCTAGAAGTAAATTAACACAGAAATTTTTAAGCCTAACAAACCTCTTCACTAACTGCCAAAGGATCTGTTTCTGTCTCTTGACCGAGAATTCCATATTTAGTTTGGGGTGCTAGGGCATCTAACACAAGCTCAAGACTTTCATTTCTCTCCGAGATGGGTCCTCCTCCTGACAGAAAAAAAAAGTTTCAAGAAATGACGTTTTGGCAGAGGTCATCATAACAAGTGCCTTCAGTTTATAGTAAGGTACAGCTGACTTGTATCAGTAATACAAGATTCAAAGGTTTCCCTTTTTTTCAAGAGCAACTGCCGACAACCATATCGTCCGTGTACCTGTTTTCGAGGCATCTAGTTTTCAAGGATTGGCCTTCTACATCACTGGTAGAGTGATGTACGGGCAAATTTGATAGGTCGAGTTAAATGACTACTAGTAATACGTCAAAAGTTTGCTTGTGTCTCTGAGTTTTACTCTTGCTTGACATAAATCTTTACACCCTCAAAAAAACGGTACATCAAGGAAAGTTAGAAATTTGGGCTAAATTTAACATTCAAATTGACATGACTCAGTGCTTATCTGTCCAAAATAGAAATATTGATCAATTAACTTCTAGGCCCCCTATATGATTCAGATTTACAAATACATGTAACTTGCATTCTCTTTTATGATGTCTTGGACTGCATACAGCATTGTCACAAGACCATCTGTGACATAAATATTGACAAAGAAAAGGTGTTGTCTTTTACCTGTGGCATTTCTCTTTAGGTTGTACTTGTGCGCTTGGACTTTCAACTCGTTCCACTTCTTTCTTACGTCCACCCAGTCCCTTTCTTGTGGCCCTCCCGCTGTTCTGATTATGTGGGTGGCTTTGGACCAACATTTCTGCTTCCTGGCTTCAACCTGTTAGATATTTATGTACAAATAAATCCATCTTTAGTGCAAGATTGGTGACCAATTATGGAATAAGGAAACACTATTATGACAATGAAATAAAAATTGGTTTTTTTTGTTAATGTCATTTAAAGAATTTCACACTCAAACCAATTTCAGTGCAAATAATCAGGCAGTTGTACTATAGCCTAGGGAAATAATTGGCCACCATTCTTTTCTGAAAGGTTACCGAGTAAAAATGAGACATTACAATTTTACAAAGTATTTTCTCTAAAGGACAAGTTTTGAACAAAGGTTCAACTTGTGTAAATTCACTCTCCTCTTTCAAAACTTTGCGTGTACACATTACCTTTTGAGAGCAGTGTCCTGCTTTGCCATACAATGTCTGCGTGTGCTGCTTTACAAATCCAGCAAGAACTGAAATTTCAGTTTTTGTGAAGTTTTTATTTCTGGGTTTCTTGTCCTTGTTATCTTTGACCTAAACAAACCAAGCAAACAGATTCTAAGTAAAACTTTTCATATTCATATTACATGATTCATAAATATCTGAGACAGCCATTCATATTGGTCGAGAGCCCAGCACATGGGGCCAGCCGGTTTTAAACGCCTTTTTCGGTGTCGCACTAAATTTTGACTCCTATATGACGTCTGGTTCATGACCCTTTCAAATTGCACATTGAAACCTAATAAAGAGCTTAACAACTTCACACAAATCACAACTTGCCATTTTTTTTATCAGAGTAGGCCTACTGGAGACTACTGAGATATGTATCTTGCCCTTCCAAGGCTCTGAGGAAAAAGCAGACAAACAACAACACAAAATTTAGCAACATGTACATCTCACTGCTGTTTCAACCATTGTAAAAAGCAAAAAAAGTATACAATTAAGTAAAAATACAAACTTAGAACCCTTTCTAATGAACATATCAAATAACTATCACTGTATCAGCTTTTATTTTGTGGTGAATTTTGTTTTTCAGGCTGTCCTCCCTTGACTCTTATTTGATCAAAACTAGAGAGAGACAGGTAACTATAATTGCCGAGATTGTTCATTAATCCTGCAACAACTTGTAATTAGTTGTAGGCCTAACTTATTGCCAATTTGCCATGGTTGCCTGCATCATACTTTGATGAGTCAAATACATGTAGCTTTTATTTACTTTTCAGTGGTATTTAGTATTTGCTTCAGTATAAATAATGTATTTCTTTTAATGTAACCGTACATGATGTAACTGTACTGTAACATTATACACAAAGTCAATACCATAACTGGTTAAACATGCTAACTTTACACATCAACAACACATTCATTTGCTGCCAAGAATACACCAAAATGAAAAGAATTAAAGGCAACAATTATATATACATTTAATAAATACCTAGGAGAGTTGAAGGCTTCTGATTGGCCGAGACTCGATCACGTGCCGGTCATTATATGTAGTAACATCATGGGTTTTCCAAGGGCCGTTTTCTAAACCCCGGCTTTGGGCTGCACTCTGGCCACATTACAGACGTTTTCCTAGTTCCGGATCGCAAAAAATATTCAGGCTGTTTTCGGCAAGTCTAATCCTCGAAATTTAAATGAAATAGGTTTAGTAGTTTACCTTGAGTGATGGAGAAACTACAGTTTTTGTTTCGATATTTATGCTCTTCTTTATTTTAAAATACATACTGTACGACGTCAAATATACCGACATCCCTTTTTCTAGTTGTGGATCAGTTTAACCAATTCCGGATCGAGTAAAAAACTGCTTCGTACATGTACGTACATGAACAATTATCACGCTAGAACCAACCCGAATCAAGCCTATATTTCTGATAAAGTATTCATTAATTTATATAAATACAGTTTAAAATAAATGTCAAATACTTTAACTTCCAATAAAGTTTTAAAAAAGGACTTGCAAAGAAATGCTTTGAAATGTTTTGTCCGTGTACGTGTGTTGCGCGCGGCAACGATCCGATAAACTTTGTCCCACCATGGAGACATTTCTCCATGGTCCATTAGAACACGTCATATGAAATCGCTTGCGCGCGTGCTGTTGATGCATGTATTTTACGGGCGATCCGGAACTAGAAAAAAAAAATGAACGTTCAGTCTTTGGCAGATTTGAGACTTTTACTTCGACTTATTTTTACTTATGTATCAAGAAGCTTGTATGTTTCTTTTCAAAATGCACTTCATCTAAACAAATAGTATTGGAGACCAAGCCATAACAAGGTAGGTTTTTATTTGAAGCGATCTGGAACTAGAAAAAATCCGGAACTAGGAAAACAACTGTACCACTGCTAAACTACATGAACAAAGCCAAAATACGAAAACGAAGCTGCGTTTGTAAAACGGCGTAAAAGAAGCCGCGAAGTCGCGAAATTCGGAGTATTTTCACCATTTTTCTCGTTAAAAAGGTATTTATTAAAGGTAATAACAGTGCGAGAACCCGGTTGTTACTGCGTGGTAATGACCGGGTTGGGGGATGACCGCTGGTAATGGACCTCGCCTTCGGCTCGATCCATTACCAGCGGTCATCCCCCAACCCGGTCATTACCACGCAGTAACAACCGGGTTCTCGCACTGTTATTACCTATGTATTCACCTTAACAAAATAAATAATAATCATACTCAGTTGGCCTATCTAACCATAAAATATATGTTCAACACTCACCACCAAGCAATGCAATGCTGTGCTCATAATCCACACACCGGAAAACAAAATGGCTACCTTGAAAAAAAGTTTTGACAGCTGAGTTTCAGGTCAAAGGTTGCCTTTATCCTCTTCCACTAATTATAAAATGTAAACATACAATTAATATCAATCTTATGTCAAAAGCGATCAATCTTGGGCAAAAGATTGATTTTATGAAACAGAACTCTACAATTAATTGTGGCTTAAGATTGATTCGGACTTAAGGTTGAAAGATACAATTAATTGTTTTACATTCTTTATGAAACACCCCCAAGGTCCCGTAACTACTCGGTGGGCAGGCATCCAAAATACGGCATCCAACCCCCAAGGTCCCGTAACTACTCGGTGGGCAGGCATCCGATATACGGCATCCAACCCTCTAACGTCCCGTAACTACTCGGTGGGCAGGCATCCAAAATACGGCATCCAACCCCCAAGGTCCCGTAACTACTCGGTGGGCAGGCATCCGATATACGGCATCCAACCCTCTAACGTCAGTAAATACTCGGTGGGCAGGCATCCGATATACGGCATCCACCCCCAAGGACCCGTAACTATTCGGTGGGCAGGCATCCAAAATACGGCATCCAACCCCCAAGGTCCGTAACTACTCGGTGGGCAGGCATCCGATATACGGCATCCAACCTTCTAAGGTCGGTAACTACTCAGTGGGCAGGCATCCGATATACGGCATCCAACCCTCAAGGTCCCGTAACTACTCGGTGGACAGGCATCCGATATACGGCAACCAAACAACCAAGGCCCCGTAACTACTCGGTGGGCAGGCATCCGATATACGGCATCCACCCCAAGGTCCCGTAACTACTCGGTGGGCAGGCATCCGATATACGGCATCCAACCCTCCAAGGTCCCGTAACTACTCGGTGGGCAGGCATCCGATATACGGCATCCAACCCTCTAAGGTCAGTAACTACTTGGTGGGTAGGCATCCGATATACGGCATCCAACCCTCCAAGGTCCAGTAACTACTTGGTGGGCAGGCATCCGATACACGGCATCCAAACATCTAAGGACCAGTAACTACTCGGTCGGCAGGCATCCGATAGACGGCATCCAACCCTCCAAGGTCCAGTAACTACTCGGTGGGCAGGCATCCAAAATACGGCATCCAACCCCCAAGGTCCCGTAACTACTCGGTGGGCAGGCATCCGATATACGGCATCCAACACCCAAGGTCCCGTTACTACTCGGTGGACAGGCATCCGATATACGGCATTCAACCCTATAAGGCCCCGTAACTATTCGGTGGGCAGGCATCCGATATACGGCATCCACCCCCAAGGTCCCGTAACTACTAGGTGGGCAGGTATCCGATATACGGCGTTCAACCCTCCAAGGTCCAGTAACTACTCGGTGGGCAGGCATCCGATATACGGCATCCAACCCTCTAAGGTCAGTAACTACTCGGTGGGCAGGCATCCGATATACGGCATCCAACCCTCCAAGGTCCAGTAACTACTCGTTGGGCAGGCATCCGATATACGGCATCCACTCCAAGGTCCCTTAACTACTCGGTGGGCAGGCATCCAATATACGGCATCCAACCCTCTAAGGTCAGTAACTACTCGGTGGGCAGGCATACGATATACGGCATTCAATCCCCAAGGTCCCGTAACTACTCGGTGGGCAGGCATCCGATATACGGCATCCAACCCTCTAAGGTCAGTAACTACTTGGTGGGTAGGCATCCGATATACGGCATCCAACCCTCCAAGGTCCAGTAACTACTTGGTGGGCAGGCATCCGATACACGGCATCCAAACATCTAAGGACCAGTAACTACTCGGTCGGCAGGCATCCGATAGACGGCATCCAACCCTCCAAGGTCCAGTAACTACTCGGTGGGCAGGCATCCAAAATACGGCATCCAACCACCAAGGTCCCGTTACTACTCGGTGGACAGGCATCCGATATACGGCATTCAACCATATAAGGCCCCGTAACTATTCGGTGGGCAGGCATCCGATATACGGCATCCACCCCAAGGTCCCGTAACTACTCGGTGGGCAGGTATCCGATATAAAGCGTTCAACCCTCCAAGGTTCAGTAACTACTCGATGGGCAGGCATCCGATATACGGCATCCAACCCTCTAAGGTCAGTAACTACTCGGTGGGCAGGCATCCCATATACGGCATCCACCCCAAGGTCCCTTAACTACTCGGTGGGCAGGCATCCAATATACGGCATCCAACCCTCTAAGGTCAGTAACTACTCGGTGGGCAGGCATACGATATACGGCATTTAATCCCCAAGGTCCCGTAACTACTCGGTGGGCAGGCATCCGATATACGGCATCCAACCCTCTAAGGTCAGTAACTACTTGGTGGGTAGGCATCCGATATACGGCATCCAACCCTCCAAGGTCCAGTAACTACTTGGTGGGCAGGCATCCGATACACGGCATCCAAACATCTAAGGACCAGTAACTACTCGGTCGGCAGGCATCCGATAGACGGCATCCAACCCTCCAAGGTCCAGTAACTACTCGGTGGGCAGGCATCCAAAATACGGCATCCAACCCCCAAGGTCCCGTAACTACTCGGTGGGCAGGCATCCGATATACGGCATCCAACACCCAAGGTCCCGTTACTACTCGGTGGACAGGCATCTGATATACGGCATTCAACCCTATAAGGCCCCGTAACTATTCGGTGGGCAGGCATCCGATATACGGCATCCACCCCCAAGGTCCCGTAACTACTCGGTGGGCAGGTATCCGATATACGGCGTTCAACCCTCCAAGGTCCAGTAACTACTCGATGGGCAGGCATCCGATATACGGCATCCAACCCTCTAAGGTCAGTAACTACTCGGTGGGCAGGCATCCGATATACGGCATCCAACCCTCCAAGGTCCAGTAACTACTTGTTGGGCAGGCATCCGATATACGGCATCCACCCCAAGGTCCCTTAACTACTCGGTGGGCAGGCATCCAATATACGGCATCCAACCCTCTAAGGTCAGTAACTACTCGGTGGGCAGGCAACCGTTATACGGCATCCAACCCCAAGGTCCCATAACTACTCGACAGACAGGCATCCGATACACGGCATCGAACCCTCCAAGGTCCCGTAACTGCTCGGTGGACAGGCATCCAAAATACGGCATCCAACCCCCAAGGTCCCGTAACTACTCGGTGGGCAGGCATCCGATATACGGCATCCAACCCTCTAACGTCCCGTAACTACTCGGTGGGCAGGCATCCAAAATACGGCATCCAACCCCCAAGGTCAGTAACTACTCGGTGGGCAGGCATACGATATACGGCATTCAATCCCCAAGGTCCCGTAACTACTCGGTGGGCAGGCATCCGATATACGGCATCCAACCCTCTAACGTCCCGTAACTACTCGGTGGGCAGGCATCCAAAATACGGCATCCAACCCCCAAGGTCCCGTAACTACTCGGTGGGCAGGCATCCCATATACGGCATCCAACCCTCTAACGTCAGTAAATACTCGGTGGGCAGGCATCCGATATACGGCATCCACCCCCAAGGAGCCGTAACTACTCGGTGGGCAGGCATTCAAAATACGGCATCCAACCCCCAAGGTCCGTAACTACTCGGTGGGCAGGCATCCGAAATACGGCATCCAACCTTCTAAGGTCGGTAACTACTCAGTGGGCAGGCATCCGTTATACGGCATCCAACCCTCAAGGTCCCGTAACTACTCGGTGGACAGGCATCCGATATACGGCAACCAAACAACCAAGGCCCCGTAACTACTCGGTGGGAAGGCATCCGATATACGGCATCCACCCCCAAGGACCCGTAACTACTCGGTGGGCAGACATCCAAAATACGGCATCCAACCCCCAAGGTCCGTAACTTCTCGGTGGGCAGGCATCCGATATACGGCATCCAACCCTATAAGGCCCCGTAACTATTCGGTGGGCAGGCATCCGATATACGGCATCCACCCCCAAGGTCCCGTAACTACTCGGTGGGCAGGTATCCGATATACGACGTTCAACCCTCCAAGGTCCAGTAACTACTCGGTGGGCAGGCATCCAATATAGGGCATCCAACCCTCCAAGGTCCAGTAACTACTCGGTGGGCAGGCATCCGATATACGGCATCCAACCCTCCAAGGTCCAGTAACTACTCGGTGGGCAGGCATCCGATATACGGCATCCAACCCTCCAAGGCCCCGTAACTACTCGGTGGGAAGGCATCCAAAATACGGCATTCAACCCCCAAGGTCCCGTAACTACTCGGTGGGCAGGCATCCGATATACGGCATCCAACCCCCAAGGTCCCGTAACTACTCGGTGGGCAGGCATCCGATATACGGCATCCAACCCTCTAAGGTCAGTAACTACTTGGTGGGTAGGCATCCGATATACGGCATCCAACCCTCCAAGGACCAGTAACTACTTGGTGGGCAGGCATCCGATACACGGCATCCAAACATCCAAGGACCAGTAACTACTCGGTCGGCAGGCATCCGATAGACGGCATCCAACCCTCCAAGGTCCAGTAACTACTCGGTGGGCAGGCATCCAAAATACGGCATCCAACACCCAAGGTCCCGTAACTACTCGGTGGGCAGGCATCCGATATACGGCATCCAACACCCAAGGTCCCGTAACTACTCGGTGGACAGGCATCCGATATACGGCATTCAAACCTATAAGGCCCCGTAACTATTCGGTGGGCAGGCATCCGATATACGGCATCCACCCCCAAGGTCCCGTAACTAGTCGGTGGGCAGGTATCCGATATACGGCGTTCATCCCTCCAAGGTCCAGTAACTACTCGGTGGTGGGCAGGCATCCGATATACGGCATCCAACCCTCTAAGGTCAGTAACTACTCGGTGGGCAGGCATCCGATATACGGCATCCAACCCTCCAAGGTCTAGTAACTACTCGGTGGGCAGGCATCCGATATACGGCATCCAACCCTCCAAGGTCAGTAACTACTCGGTGGGCAGGCATCCGATATACGGCATCCACCCCAAGGTCCCTTAACTCCTCGGCGGGCAGGCATCCAAAATACGGCATCCAACCCCCACGGTCCGTAACTACTCGGTGGGCAGGCATCCGATATACGGCATCCAACCCTCTAAGGTGAGTAACTACTCGATGGGCAGGCATCCGATATACGGCATCCACCCCAAGGTCCCGTAAGTATTCGATGGACAGGCATCCGATATACGGCATCAAACCCTCCAAGGCCCCGTATCTACTCGGTGGGCAGGCATCCAAAATACGGCATCCAACCCCCAAGGTCCCGTAACTACTCGGTGGGCAGGCATCCGATATACGGCATCCAACCCTCTAACGTCAGTAAATACTCGGTGGGCAGGCATCCGATATGCGGCATCCACCCCCAAGGACCCGTAACTACTCGGTAGGCAGGCATCCAAAATACGGCATCCAACCCCCACGGTCCGTAACTACTCGGTGGGCAGGCATCCGATATACGGCATCCAACCCTCTAAGGTCAGTAACTACTCGATGGGCAGGCATCCGATATACGGCATCCACCCCAAGGTCCCGTAAGTATTCGATGGACAGGCATCCGATATACGGCATCAAACCCTCCAAGGCCCCGTATCTACTCGGTGGGCAGGCATCAAAAATACGGCATCCAACCCCCAAGGTCCCGTAAGTACTCGGTGGGCAGGCATCCGAAATACGGCATCCAACCCCCAAGGTCTAGTAACTACTCGGTGGGCAGGCATCCGATATACGGCATCCAACCATCCAATGTCCAGTAACTACTCAGTGGGCAGCCATATGATATACGGCATCCAACCCTATAAGGTCAGTAACTACTCGGTGGGCAGGCATCCGATATACGGCATCGAACCCTCCAATGTCCAGTAACTACTCAGTGGGCAGCCATCCAATATACGGCATCCAACCCTCTAAGGTCAGTAACTACTCGGTGGGCAGGCATCCGATATACGGCATCCAACCCTCCAAGGCCCCGTATCTACTCGGTCTGCAGGCATCAAAAATACGGCATCCAATCCTCCAAGGTCCCGTAACTACTCGGTGGGCAGGTATCCGATATACGGCGTCCAACCCTCCAAGGTCTAGTAACTACTCGGTGGGCAGGCATCCGATATACGGCATCCACCCCAATATCCCGTAACTACTCGGTGGGCAGGCATCCGATATACGGCATCCAACATTCTAAGGTCGGTAACTAGTCAGTGGGCAGGCATCCGATATACGGCATCCACCCCCAAGGACCCGTAACTACTCGGTGGGCAGACATCCAAAATACGGCATCCAACCCCCAAGGTCCGTAACTACTCGGTGGGCAGGCATCCGATATACGGCATCCAACCCTATAAGGCCCCGTAACTATTCGGTGGGCAGGCATCCGATATACGGCATCCACCCCCAAGGTCCCGTAACTACTCGGTGGGCAGGTATCCGATATACGACGTTCAACCCTCCAAGGTCCAGTAACTACTCGGTGGGCAGGCATCCGATATAGGGCATCCAACCCTCCAAGGTCCAGTAACTACTCGGTGGGCAGGCATCCGATATACGGCATCCAACCCTCCAAGGTCCAGTAACTACTCGGTGGGCAGGCATCCGATATACGGCATCCAACCCTCTAAGGTCAGTAACTACTCGGTGGGCAGGCATCCGATATACGGCATCCACCCCCAAGGACCCGTAACTACTCGGTGGGCAGGCATCCAAAATACGGCATCCAACCCCAAGGTCCGTAACTACTCGGTGGGCAGGCATCCGATATACGGCAACCAAACAACCAAGGCCCCGTAACTACTCCGTGGGCAGGCATCCGATATACGGCATCCACCCCAAGGTCCCGTAACTACTCGGTGGGCAGGCATCCGATATACGGCATCCAACCCCAAGGACCCGTAACTACTCGGTGGGCAGGCATCCAAAATACGGCATCCAACCCCAAGGTCCGTAACTACTCGGTGGGCAGGCATCCGATATACGGAATCCAACCTTCTAAGGTCGGTAACTACTCAGTGGGCAGGCATCCGATATACGGCATCCAACCCTCAAGGTCCCGTAACTACTCGGTGGACAGGCATCCGATATACGGCAACCAAACAACCAAGGCCCCGTAACTACTCGGTGGGCAGGCATCCGATATACGGCATCCACCCCAAGGTCCCGTAACTACTCGGTGGGCAGGTATCCGATATACGGCGTCCAACCCTCCAAGGTCCAGTAACTACTCGGTCGGCAGGCATCCGATATACGGCATCCAACCCTCCAAGTTCCAGTAACTACTCGGTGGGCAGTCATTCGCTATACGGCATCCAACCCTCCAAGGCCCCGTAACTACTCGGTGGGAAGGCATCCAAAATACGGCATCCAACCCCCTAGGTCCCGTAACTACTCGGTGGGCAGGCATCCGATATACGGCATCCAACCCCCAAGGTCCCGTAACTACTCGGTGGGCAGGCATCCGATATACGGCATCCGATATACGGCATCCAACCTTCTAAGGTCAGTAACTACTTGGTGGGTAGGCATCCGATATACGGCATCCAACCCTCCTAGGTCCAGTAACTACTTGGTGTGCAGGCATCCAAAATACGGCATCCAACCCCCAAGGTCCCGTAACTACTCGGTGGGCAGGCATCCGATATACGGCATCCAACACCCAAGGTCCCGTTACTACTCGGTGGACAGGCATCCGATATACGGCATTCAACCCTATAAGGCCCCGTAACTATTCGGTGGGCAGGCATCCGATATACGGCATCCACCCCCAAGGTCCCGTAACTACTCGGTGGGCAGGTATCCGATATACGGCGTTCAACCCTCCAAGGTCCAGTAACTACTCGATGGGCAGGCATCCGATATACGGCATCCAACCCTCTAAGGTCAGTAACTACTCGGTGGGCAGGCATCCGATATACGGCATCCAACCCTCCAAGGTCCAGTAACTACTTGTTGGGCAGGCATCCGATATACGGCATCCACCCCAAGGTCCCTTAACTACTCGGTGGGCAGGCATCCAATATACGGCATCCAACCCTCTAAGGTCAGTAACTACTCGGTGGGCAGGCAACCGTTATACGGCATCCAACCCCAAGGTCCCATAACTACTCGACAGACAGGCATCCGATACACGGCATCGAACCCTCCAAGGTCCCGTAACTGCTCGGTGGGCAGGCATCCAAAATACGGCATCCAACCCCCAAGGTCCCGTAACTACTCGGTGGGCAGGCATCCGATATACGGCATCCAGGCATCCAACCCTCTAACGTCCCGTAACTACTCGGTGGGCAGGCATCCAAAATACGGCATCCAACCCCCAAGGTCAGTAACTACTCGGTGGGCAGGCATACGATATACGGCATTCAATCCCCAAGGTCCCGTAACTACTCGGTGGGCAGGCATCCGATATACGGCATCCAACCCTCTAACGTCCCGTAACTACTCGGTGGGCAGGCATCCAAAATACGGCATCCAACCCCCAAGGTCCCGTAACTACTCGGTGGGCAGGCATCCCATATACGGCATCCAACCCTCTAACGTCAGTAAATACTCGGTGGGCAGGCATCCGATATACGGCATCCACCCCCAAGGAGCCGTAACTACTCGGTGGGCAGGCATTCAAAATACGGCATCCAACCCCCAAGGTCCGTAACTACTCGGTGGGCAGGCATCCGATATACGGCATCCAACCTTCTAAGGTCGGTAACTACTCAGTGGGCAGGCATCCGTTATACGGCATCCAACCCTCAAGGTCCCGTAACTACTCGGTGGACAGGCATCCGATATACGGCAACCAAACAACCAAGGCCCCGTAACTACTCGGTGGGAAGGCATCCGATATACGGCATCCACCCCCAAGGACCCGTAACTACTCGGTGGGCAGACATCCAAAATACGGCATCCAACCCCCAAGGTCCGTAACTTCTCGGTGGGCAGGCATCCGATATACGGCATCCAACCCTATAAGGCCCCGTAACTATTCGGTGGGCAGGCATCCGATATACGGCATCCACCCCAAGGTCCCTTAACTACTCGGTGGGCAGGCATCCAATATACGGCATCCAACCCTCTAAGGTCAGTAACTACTCGGTGGGCAGGCAACCGTTATACGGCATCCAACCCCAAGGTCCCATAACTACTCGACAGACAGGCATCCGATATACGGCATTCAACCATATAAGGCCCCGTAACTATTCGGTGGGCAGGCATCCGATATACGGCATCCACCCCCAAGGTCCCGTAACTACTCGATGGGCAGGCATCCGATATACGGCATCCAACCCTCTAAGGTCAGTAACTACTCGGTGGGCAGGCATCCGATATACGGCATCCACCCCAAGGTCCCTTAACTACTCGGTGGGCAGGCATCCAATATACGGCATCCAACCCTCTAAGGTCAGTAACTACTCGGTTGGCAGGCATACGATATACGGCATTTAATCCCCAAGGTCCCGTAACTACTCGGTGGGCAGGCATCCGATATACGGCATCCAACCCTCTAAGGTCAGTAACTACTTGGTGGGTAGGCATCCGATATACGGCATCCAACCCTCCAAGGTCCAGTAACTACTTGGTGGGCAGGCATCCGATACACGGCATCCAAACATCTAAGGACCAGTAACTACTCGGTCGGCAGGCATCCGATAGACGGCATCCAACCCTCCAAGGTCCAGTAACTACTCGGTGGGCAGGCATCCAAAATACGGCATCCAACCCCCAAGGTCCCGTAACTACTCGGTGGGCAGGCATCCGATATACGGCATCCAACACCCAAGGTCCCGTTACTACTCGGTGGACAGGCATCCGATATACGGCATTCAACCCTATAAGGCCCCGTAACTATTCGGTGGGCAGGCATCCGATATACGGCATCCACCCCCAAGGTCCCGTAACTACTCGGTGGGCAGGTATCCGATATACGGCATCCAACCCTATAAGGCCCCGTAACAATTCGGTGGGCAGGCATCCGATATACGGCATCCACCCCCAAGGTCCCGTAACTACTCGGTGGGCAGGTATCCGATATACGACGTTCAACCCTCCAAGGTCCAGTAACTACTCGGTGGGCAGGCATCCGATATAGGGCATCCAACCCTCCAAGGTCCAGTAACTACTCGGTGGGCAGGCATCCGATATACGGCATCCAACCCTCCAAGGTCCAGTAACTACTCGGTGGGCAGGCATCCGATATACGGCATCCAACCCTCCAAGGCCCCGTAACTACTCGGTGGGAAGGCATCAAAAATACGGCATTCAACCCCCAAGGTCCCGTAACTACTCGGTGGGCAGGCATCCGATATACGGCATCCAACCCCCAAGGTCCCGTAACTACTCGGTGGGCAGGCATCCGATATACGGCATCCAACCCTCTAAGGTCAGTAACTACTCGGTGGGCAGGCATCCGATATACGGCAACCAAACAACCAAGGCCCCGTAACTTCTCCGTGGGCAGGCATCCGATATACGGCATCCACCCCAAGGTCCCGTAACTACTCGGTGGGCAGGCATCCGATATACGGCATCCAACCCCAAGGACCCGTAACTACTCGGTGGGCAGGCATCCAAAATACGGCATCCAACCCCAAGGTCCGTAACTACTCGGTGGGCAGGCATCCGATATACGGAATCCAACCTTCTAAGGTCGGTAACTACTCAGTGGGCAGGCATCCGATATACGGCATCCAACCCTCAAGGTCCCGTAACTACTCGGTGGACAGGCATCCGATATACGGCAACCAAACAACCAAGGCCCCGTAACTACTCGGTGGGCAGGCATCCGATATACGGCATCCACCCCAAGGTCCCGTAACTACTCGGTGGGCAGGTATCCGATATACGGCGTCCAACCCTCCAAGGTCCAGTAACTACTCGGTCGGCAGGCATCCGATATACGGCATCCAACCCTCCAAGTTCCAGTAACTACTCGGTGGGCAGTCATTCGCTATACGGCATCCAACCCTCCAAGGCCCCGTAATTACTCGGTGGGAAGGCATCCAAAATACGGCATCCAACCCCCTAGGTCCCGTAACTACTCGGTGGGCAGGCATCCGATATACGGCATCCAACCCCCAAGGTCCCGTAACTACTCGGTGGGCAGGCATCCGATATACGGCATCCGATATAAGGCATCCAACCTTCTAAGGTCAGTAACTACTTGGTGGGTAGGCATCCGATATACGGCATCCAACCCTCCAAGGTCCAGTAACTACTTGGTGTGCAGGCATCCGATACACGGCATCCAAACATCCAAGGACCAGTAACTACTCGGTCGGCAGGCATCCGATATACGGCATCCAACACCCAAGGTCCCGTAACTACTCGGTGGACAGGCATCCAATATACGGCATTCAACCCTATAAGGCCCCGTAACTATTCGGTGGGCAGGCATCCGATATACGGCATCCACCCCCAAGGTCCCGTAACTACTCGGTGGGCAGGTATCCGATATACGGCGTTTAACCCTCCAAGGTCCAGTAACTACTCGGTGGGCAGGCATCCGATTTACGGCATCCAACCCTCCAAGGTCCAGTAACTACTCGGTGGGCAGGCATCCGATATACGGCATCCACCCCAAGGTCCCTTAACTACTCGGTGGGCAGGCATCCAATATACGGCATCCAACCCTCTAATGTCAGTAACTACTCGGTGGGCAGGCAACCGTTATACGGCATCCAACCCCAAGGTCCCATAACTACTCGACAGACAGGCATCCGATATACGGCATTCAACCATATAAGGCCCCGTAACTATTCGGTGGGCAGGCATCCGATATACGGCATCCACCCCCAAGGTCCCGTAACTACTCGATGGGCAGGCATCCGATAGACGGCATCCAACCCTCCAAGGTCCAGTAACTACTCGGTGGGCAGGCATCCAAAATACGGCATCCAACACCCAAGGTCCCGTAACTACTCGGTGGGCAGGCATCCGATATACGGCATCCAACACCCAAGGTCCCGTAACTACTCGATGGGCAGGCATCCGATATACGGCATCCAACCCTCTAAGGTCAGTAACTACTCGGTGGGCAGGCATCCGATATACGGCATCCACCCCAAGGTCCCTTAACTACTCGGTGGGCAGGCATCCAATATACGGCATCCAACCCTCTAAGGTCAGTAACTACTCGGTGGGCAGGCATACGATATACGGCATTTAATCCCCAAGGTCCCGTAACTACTCGGTGGGCAGGCATCCGATATACGGCATCCAACCCTCTAAGGTCAGTAACTACTTGGTGGGTAGGCATCCGATATACGGCATCCAACCCTCCAAGGTCCGTAACTACTCGGTGGGCAGGCATCCGATATACGGCAACCAAACAACCAAGGCCCCGTAACTACTCCGTGGGCAGGCATCCGATATACGGCATCCACCCCAAGGTCCCGTAACTACTCGGTGGGCAGGCATCCGATATACGGCATCCAACCCCAAGGACCCGTAACTACTCGGTGGGCAGGCATCCAAAATACGGCATCCAACCCCAAGGTCCGTAACTACTCGGTGGGCAGGCATCCGATATACGGAATCCAACCTTCTAAGGTCGGTAACTACTCAGTGGGCAGGCATCCGATATACGGCATCCAACCCTCAAGGTCCCGTAACTACTCGGTGGACAGGCATCCGATATACGGCAACCAAACAACCAAGGCCCCGTAACTACTCGGTGGGCAGGCATCCGATATACGGCATCCACCCCAAGGTCCCGTAACTACTCGGTGGGCAGGTATCCGATATACGGCGTCCAACCCTCCAAGGTCCAGTAACTACTCGGTCGGCAGGCATCCGATATACGGCATCCAACCCTCCAAGTTCCAGTAACTACTCGGTGGGCAGTCATTCGCTATACGGCATCCAACCCTCCAAGGCCCCGTAACTACTCGGTGGGAAGGCATCCAAAATACGGCATCCAACCCCCTAGGTCCCGTAACTACTCGGTGGGCAGGCATCCGATATACGGCATCCAACCCCCAAGGTCCCGTAACTACTCGGTGGGCAGGCATCCGATATACGGCATCCGATATACGGCATCCAACCTTCTAAGGTCAGTAACTACTTGGTGGGTAGGCATCCGATATACGGCATCCAACCCTCCAAGGTCCAGTAACTACTTGGTGTGCAGGCATCCGATACACGGCATCCAAACATCCAAGGACCAGTAACTACTCGGTCGGCAGGCATCCGATATACGGCATCCAACACCCAAGGTCCCGTAACTACTCGGTGGACAGGCATCCAATATACGGCATTCAACCCTATAAGGCCCCGTAACTATTCGGTGGGCAGGCATCCGATATACGGCATCCACCCCCAAGGTCCCGTAACTACTCGGTGGGCAGGTATCCGATATACGGCGTTTAACCCTCCAAGGTCCAGTAACTACTCGGTGGGCAGGCATCCGATTTACGGCATCCAACCCTCCAAGGTCCAGTAACTACTCGGTGGGCAGGCATCCGATATACGGCATCCACCCCAAGGTCCCTTAACTACTCGGTGGGCAGGCATCCAATATACGGCATCCAACCCTCTAAGGTCAGTAACTACTCGGTGGGCAGGCAACCGTTATACGGCATCCAACCCCAAGGTCCCATAACTACTCGACAGACAGGCATCCGATATACGGCATTCAACCATATAAGGCCCCGTAACTATTCGGTGGGCAGGCATCCGATATACGGCATCCACCCCCAAGGTCCCGTAACTACTCGATGGGCAGGCATCCGATAGACGTCATCCAACCCTCCAAGGTCCAGTAACTACTCGGTGGGCAGCCATCCAAAATACGGCATCCAACACCCAAGGTCCCGTAACTACTCGGTGGGCAGGCATCCGATATACGGCATTCAACACCCAAGGTCCCGTAACTACTCGATGGGCAGGCATCCGATATACGGCATCCAACCCTCTAAGGTCAGTAACTACTCGGTGGGCAGGCATCCGATATACGGCATCCACCCCAAGGTCCCTTAACTACTCGGTGGGCAGGCATCCAATATACGGCATCCAACCCTCTAAGGTCAGTAACTACTCGGTGGGCAGGCATACGATATACGGCATTTAATCCCCAAGGTCCCGTAACTACTCGGTGGGCAGGCATCCGATATACGGCATCCAACCCTCTAAGGTCAGTAACTACTTGGTGGGTAGGCATCCGATATACGGCATCCAACCCTCCAAGGTCCAGTAACTACTTGGTGGGCAGGCATCCGATACACGGCATCCAAACATCTAAGGACCAGTAACTACTCGGTCGGCAGGCATCCGATAGACGGCATCCAACCCTCCAAGGTCCAGTAACTACTCGGTGGGCAGGCATCCAAAATACGGCACCCAACCCCCAAGGTCCCGTAACTACTCGGTGGGCAGGCATCCGATATACGGCATCCAACACCCAAGGTCCCGTTACTACTCGGTGGACAGGCATCCGATATACGGCATTCAACCCTATAAGGCCCCGTAACTATTCGGTGGGCAGGCATCCGATATACGGCATCCACCCCCAAGGTCCCGTAACTACTCGGTGGGCAGGTATCCGATATACGGCGTTCAACCCTCCAAGGTCCAGTAACTACTCGATGGGCAGGCATCCGATATACGGCATCCAACCCTCTAAGGTCAGTAACTACTCGGTGGGCAGGCATCCGATATACGGCATCCAACCCTCCAAGGTCCAGTAACTACTTGTTGGGCAGGCATCCGATATACGGCATCCACCCCAAGGTCCCTTAACTACTCGGTGGGCAGGCATCCAATATACGGCATCCAACCCTCTAAGGTCAGTAACTACTCGGTGGGCAGGCAACCGTTATACGGCATCCAACCCCAAGGTCCCATAACTACTCGACAGACAGGCATCCGATACACGGCATCGAACCCTCCAAGGTCCCGTAACTGCTCGGTGGGCAGGCATCCAAAATACGGCATCCAACCCCCAAGGTCCCGTAACTACTCGGTGGGCAGGCATCCGATATACGGCATCCAACCCTCTAACGTCCCGTAACTACTCGGTGGGCAGGCATCCAAAATACGGCATCCAACCCCCAAGGTCAGTAACTACTCGGTGGGCAGGCATACGATATACGGCATTCAATCCCCAAGGTCCCGTAACTACTCGGTGGGCAGGCATCCGATATACGGCATCCAACCCTCTAACGTCCCGTAACTACTCGGTGGGCAGGCATCCAAAATACGGCATCCAACCCCCAAGGTCCCGTAACTACTCGGTGGGCAGGCATCCGATATACGGCATCCAACCCTCTAACGTCAGTAAATACTCGGTGGGCAGGCATCCGATATACGGCATCCACCCCCAAGGAGCCGTAACTACTCGGTGGGCAGGCATTCAAAATACGGCATCCAACCCCCAAGGTCCGTAACTACTCGGTGGGCAGGCATCCGATATACGGCATCCAACCTTCTAAGGTCGGTAACTACTCAGTGGGCAGGCATCCGATATACGGCATCCAACCCTCAAGGTCCCGTAACTACTCGGTGGACAGGCATCCGATATACGGCAACCAAACCACCAAGGCCCCGTAACTACTCGGTGGGCAGGCATCCGATATACGGCATCCACCCCCAAGGACCCGTAACTACTCGGTGGGCAGACATCCAACATACGGCATCCAACCCCCAAGGTCCGTAACTTCTCGGTGGGCAGGCATCCGATATACGGCATCCAACCCTATAAGGCCCCGTAACTATTCGGTGGGCAGGCATCCGATATACGGCATCCACCCCCAAGGTCCCGTAACTACTCGGTGGGCAGGTATCCGATATACGACGTTCAACCCTCCAAGGTCCAGTAACTACTCGGTGGGCAGGCATCCGATATAGGGCATCCAACCCTCCAAGGTCCAGTAACTACTCGGTGGGCAGGCATCCGATATACGGCATCCAACCCTCCAAGGTCCAGTAACTACTCGGTGGGCAGGCATCCGATATACGGCATCCAACCCTCCAAGGCCCCGTAACTACTCGGTGGGAAGGCATCCAAAATACGGCATTCAACCCCCAAGGTCCCGTAACTACTCGGTGGGCAGGCATCCGATATACGGCATCCAACCCCCAAGGTCCCGTAACTACTCGGTGGGCAGGCATCCGATATACGGCATCCAACCCTCTAAGGTCAGTAACTACTTGGTGGGTAGGCATCCGATATACGGCATCCAACCCTCCTAGGACCAGTAACTACTTGGTGGGCAGGCATCCGATACACGGCATCCAAACATCCAAGGTCCAGTAACTACTCGGTGGGCAGGCATCCAAAATACGGCATCCAACACCCAAGGTCCCGTAACTACTCGGTGGGCAGGCATCCGATATACGGCATCCAACACCCAAGGTCCCGTAACTACTCGGTGGACAGGCATCCGATATACGGCATTCAAACCTATAAGGCCCCGTAACTATTCGGTGGGCAGGCATCCGATATACGGCATCCACCCCCAAGGTCCCGTAACTAGTCGGTGGGCAGGTATCCGATATACGGCGTTCATCCCTCCAAGGTCCAGTAACTACTCGGTGGTGGGCAGGCATCCGATATACGGCATCCAACCCTCTAAGGTCAGTAACTACTCGGTGGTGGGCAGGCATCCGATATACGGCATCCAACCCTCCAAGGTCTAGTAACTACTCGGTGGGCAGGCATCCGATATACGGCCTCCAACCCTCCAAGGTCAGTAACTACTCGGTGGGCAGGCATCCGATATACGGCATCCACCCCAAGGTCCCTTAACTCCTCGGTGGGCAGGCATCCAAAATACGGCATCCAACCCCCACGGTCCGTAACTACTCGGTGGGCAGGCATCCGATATACGGCACCCAACCCTCTAAGGTCAGTAACTACTCGATGGGCAGGCATCCGATATACGGCATCCACCCCAAGGTCCCGTAAGTATTCGATGGACAGGCATCCGATATACGGCATCAAACCCTCCAAGGCCCCGTATCTACTCGGTGGGCAGGCATCCAAAATACGGCATCCAACCCCCAAGGTCCCGTAACTACTCGGTGGGCAGGCATCCGATATACGGCATCCAACCCTCTAACGTCAGTAAATACTCGGTGGGCAGGCATCCGATATGCGGCATCCACCCCCAAGGACCCGTAACTACTCGGTGGGCAGGCATCAAAAATACGGCATCCAACCCCCACGGTCCGTAACTACTCGGTGGGCAGGCATCCGATATACGGCATCCAACCCTCTAAGGTCAGTAACTACTCGATGGGCAGGCATCCGATATACGGCATCCACCCCAAGGTCCCGTAAGTATTCGATGGACAGGCATCCGATATACGGCATCAAACCCTCCAAGGCCCCGTATCTACTCGGTGGGCAGGCATCAAAAATACGGCATCCAACCCCCAAGGTCCCGTAAGTACTCGGTGGGCAGGCATCCGAAATAAGGCATCCAACCCCCAAGGTCTAGTAACTACTCGGTGGGCAGGCATCCGATATACGGCATCCAACCATCCAATGTCCAGTAACTACTCAGTGGGCAGCCATATGATATACGGCATCCAACCCTATAAGGTCAGTAACTACTCGGTGGGCAGGCATCCGATATACGGCATCCAACCCTCCAATGTCCAGTAACTACTCAGTGGGCAGCCATCCAATATACGGCATCCAACCCTCTAAGGTCAGTAACTACTCGGTGGGCAGGCATCCGATATACGGCATCCAACCCTCCAAGGCCCCGTATCTACTCGGTCTGCAGGCATCCAAAATACGGCATCCAATCCTCCAAGGTCCCGTAACTACTCGGTGGGCAGGTATCCGATATACGGCGTCCAACCCTCCAAGGTCTAGTAACTACTCGGTGGGCAGGCATCCGATATACGGCATCCACCCCAATATCCCGTAACTACTCGGTGGGCAGGCATCCGATATACGGCATCCAACCTTCTAAGGTCGGTAACTACTCAGTGGGCAGGCATCCGATATACGGCATCCACCCCCAAGGACCCGTAACTACTCGGTGGGCAGACATCCAAAATACGGCATCCAACCCCCAAGGTCCGTAACTACTCGGTGGGCAGGCATCCGATATACGGCATCCAACCCCAAGGTCCCGTAACTACTCGGTGGGCAGGTATCC
The DNA here is from genome assembly GCA_037893245.1 of Crossaster papposus. Lineage (NCBI taxonomy): Eukaryota > Metazoa > Echinodermata > Asteroidea > Velatida > Solasteridae > Crossaster > Crossaster papposus. The sequence goes on from JBAIAA010000176.1 coordinate 555,787, forward strand.
GATATACGACGTTCAACCCTCCAAGGTCCAGTAACTACTCGGTGGGCAGGCATCCGATATAGGGCATCCAACCCTCCAAGGTCCAGTAACTACTCGGTGGGCAGGCATCCGATATACGGCATCCAACCCTCCAAGGTCCAGTAACTACTTGGTGGGCAGGCATCCGATATACGGCATCCAACCCTCCAAGGCCCCGTAACTACTCGGTGGGAAGGCATCAAAAATACGGCATTCAACCCCCAAGGTCCCGTAACTACTCGGTGGGCAGGCATCCGATATACGGCATCCAACCCCCAAGGTCCCGTAACTACTCGGTGGGCAGGCATCCGATATACGGCATCCAACCCTCTAAGGTCAGTAACTACTCGGTGGGCAGGCATCCGATATACGGCATCCACCCCCAAGGACCCGTAACTACTCGGTGAGCAGGCATCCAAAATACGGCATCCAACCCCAAGGTCCGTAACTACTCGGTGGGCAGGCATCCGATATACGGCAACCAAACAACCAAGGCCCCGTAACTACTCCGTGGGCAGGCATCCGATATACGGCATCCACCCCAAGGTCCCGTAACTACTCGGTGGGCAGGCATCCGATATACGGCATCCAACCCCAAGGACCCGTAACTACTCGGTGGGCAGGCATCCAAAATACGGCATCCAACCCCAAGGTCCGTAACTACTCGGTGGGCAGGCATCCGATATACGGAATCCAACCTTCTAAGGTCGGTAACTACTCAGTGGGCAGGCATCCGATATACGGCATCCAACCCCCAAGGTCCCGTAAGTACTCGGTGGGCAGGCATCCGAAATAAGGCATCCAACCCCCAAGGTCTAGTAACTACTCGGTGGGCAGGCATCCGATATACGGCATCCAACCATCCAATGTCCAGTAACTACTCAGTGGGCAGCCATATGATATACGGCATCCAACCCTATAAGGTCAGTAACTACTCGGTGGGCAGGCATCCGATATACGGCATCCAACCCTCCAATGTCCAGTAACTACTCAGTGGGCAGCCATCCAATATACGGCATCCAACCCTCTAAGGTCAGTAACTACTCGGTGGGCAGGCATCCGATATACGGCATCCAACCCTCCAAGGCCCCGTATCTACTCGGTCTGCAGGCATCAAAAATACGGCATCCAATCCTCCAAGGTCCCGTAACTACTCGGTGGGCAGGTATCCGATATACGGCGTCCAACCCTCCAAGGTCTAGTAACTACTCGGTGGGCAGGCATCCGATATACGGCATCCACCCCAATATCCCGTAACTACTCGGTGGGCAGGCATCCGATATACGGCATCCAACCTTCTAAGGTCGGTAACTACTCAGTGGGCAGGCATCCGATATACGGCATCCACCCCCAAGGACCCGTAACTACTCGGTGGGCAGACATCCAAAATACGGCATCCAACCCCCAAGGTCCGTAACTACTCGGTGGGCAGGCATCCGATATACGGCATCCAACCCTATAAGGCCCCGTAACTATTCGGTGGGCAGGCATCCGATATACGGCATTCACCCCCAAGGTCCCGTAACTACTCGGTGGGCAGGTATCCGATATACGACGTTCAACCCTCCAAGGTCCAGTAACTACTCGGTGGGCAGGCATCCGATATAGGGCATCCAACCCTCCAAGGTCCAGTAACTACTCGGTGGGCAGGCATCCGATATACGGCATCCAACCCTCCAAGGTCCAGTAACTACTCGGTGGGCAGGCATCCGATATACGGCATCCAACCCTCCAAGGCCCCGTAACTACTCGGTGGGAAGGCATCAAAAATACGGCATTCAACCCCCAAGGTCCCGTAACTACTCGGTGGGCAGGCATCCGATATACGGCATCCAACCCCCAAGGTCCCGTAACTACTCGGTGGGCAGGCATCCGATATACGGCATCCAACCCTCTAAGGTCAGTAACTACTCGGTGGGCAGGCATCCGATATACGGCATCCACCCCCAAGGACCCGTAACTACTCGGTGGGCAGGCATCCAAAATACGGCATCCAACCCCAAGGTCCGTAACTACTCGGTGGGCAGGCATCCGATATACGGCAACCAAACAACCAAGGCCCCGTAACTACTCCGTGGGCAGGCATCCGATATACGGCATCCACCCCAAGGTCCCGTAACTACTCGGTGGGCAGGCATCCGATATACGGCATCCAACCCCAAGGACCCGTAACTACTCGGTGGGCAGGCATCCAAAATACGGCATCCAACCCCAAGGTCCGTAACTACTCAGTGGGCAGGCATCCGATATACGGAATCCAACCTTCTAAGGTCGGTAACTACTCAGTGGGCAGGCATCCGATATACGGCATCCAACCCTCAAGGTCCCGTAACTACTCGGTGGACAGGCATCCGATATACGGCAACCAAACAACCAAGGCCCCGTAACTACTCGGTGGGCAGGCATCCGATATACGGCATCCACCCCAAGGTCCCGTAACTACTCGGTGGGCAGGTATCCGATATACGGCGTCCAACCCTCCAAGGTCCAGTAACTACTCGGTCGGCAGGCATCCGATATACGGCATCCAACCCTCCAAGTTCCAGTAACTACTCGGTGGGCAGTCATTCGATATACGGCATCCAACCCTCCAAGGCCCCGTAACTACTCGGTGGGAAGGCATCCAAAATACGGCATCCAACCCCCTAGGTCCCGTAACTACTCGGTGGGCAGGCATCCGATATACGGCATCCAACCCCCAAGGTCCCGTAACTACTCGGTGGCCAGGCATCCGATATACGGCATCCGATATACGGCATCCAACCTTCTAAGGTCAGTAACTACTTGGTGGGTAGGCATCCGATATACGGCATCCAACCCTCCAAGGTCCAGTAACTACTTGGTGTGCAGGCATCCGATACACGGCATCCAAACATCCAAGGACCAGTAACTACTCGGTCGGCAGGCATCCGATATACGGCATCCAACACCCAAGGTCCCGTAACTACTCGGTGGACAGGCATCCAATATACGGCATTCAACCCTATAAGGCCTCGTAACTATTCGGTGGGCAGGCATCCGATATACGGCATCCACCCCCAAGGTCCCGTAACTACTCGGTGGGCAGGTATCCGATATACGGCGTTTAACCCTCCAAGGTCCAGTAACTACTCGGTGGGCAGGCATCCGATTTACGGCATCCAACCCTCCAAGGTCCAGTAACTACTCGGTGGGCAGGCATCCGATATACGGCATCCACCCCAAGGTCCCTTAACTACTCGGTGGGCAGGCATCCAATATACGGCATCCAACCCTCTAAGGTCAGTAACTACTCGGTGGGCAGGCAACCGTTATACGGCATCCAACCCCAAGGTCCCATAACTACTCGACAGACAGGCATCCGATATACGGCATCGAACCCTCCAAGGTCCCGTAACTACTCGGTGGGCAGGCATCCAAAATACGGCATCCAACCCACAAGGTACCGTAACTACTCGGTGGGCAGGCATCCGATATACGGCATCCAACCCTCTAACGTCAGTAAATACTCGGTGGGCAGGCATCCGATATACGGCATCCACCCCCAAGGTCCGTAACTACTCGGTGGGCAGGTATCTGATATACGGCATCCAACTCTCTAACGTCAGTAAATACTCGGTGGGCAGGCATCCGATATACGGCATCCACCCCAAGGACCCGTAACTACTCGGTGGGCAGGCATCCAAAATACGGCATCTAACCCCCAAGGTCCGTAACTACTCGGTGGGCAGGCATCCGATATACGGCATCCCACCCTCTAAGGTCAGTAACTACTCGATGGGCAGGCATCCGATATACGGCATCCACCCCAAGGTCAAGTAACTACTAGGTGGGCAGGCATCCGATATACGGCATCAAACCCCAAGGTCCCGTAAGTACTCGGTGGACAGGCATCCGATATACGGCATCAAACCCTCCAAGGCCCCGTATCTACTCGATGGGCAGGCATCAAAAATACGGCATCCAACCCCCAAGGTCCCGTAACTACTCGGTGGGCAGGCATCCGATATGCGGCACCCAACCCCCAAGGTCCACTAACTACTCGGTGGGCAGGCATCCGATATACGGCATCCAACCCTCCGATGTCCGGTAACTACTCGGTGGGCCGCCATATGATATACGGCATCCAACCCTCTAAGGTCAGTAACTACTCGGTGGGTAGGCATCCGATATAAGGCATACAACCCTCCAAGGCCCCGTAACTACTCGGTTGGCAGCCATCCGATATACGGTATCCAACCCAAGGTCCCGTAACTACTCGGTGGGCAGGCATCCGATATACGGCATCCAACCCTCTAAGGTCAGTAACTACTCGGTGGGCAGGCATCCGATATACGGCATCCAACCCTCTAAGGTCCAGTAACTACTCGGTGGGCAGGCATCCGATATACGGCCACCAAACTACCAAGGCCCCGTAACTACTCAGTGGGCAGGCATCCGATAGATGGCATCCACCCCCATGGTCACGTAACTACTCGGTGGGCAGGCATCCGATATACGGCATCCAACCCTCCAAGGTCCAGTAACTACTCGGTGGGCAGGCATCCGATATACGGCATCCACCCCCAGGTCCCTTAACTACTCGGTGGGCAGGCATCCAATATACGGCATCCAACCCTCTAAGGTCAGTAACTACTCGGTGGACAGGCAACCGTTATACGGCATCCAACCCCAAGGTCCCATAACTACTCGACAGACAGGCATCCGATATACGGCATCGAACCCTCCAAGGTCCCGTAACTACTTGGTGGGCAGGCATCCAAAATACGGCATCCAACCCACAAGGTACCGTAACTACTCGGTTGGCAGGCATCCGATATACGGCATCCACCCCCAAGGACCCGTAACTACTCGGTGGGCAGGCATCCAAAATACGGCATCCACCCCCAAGGACCCGTAACTACTCGGTGGGCAGACATCCAAAACACGGCATCCAACCCCCAAGGTCCGTAACTACTCAGTGGGCAGGCATCCGATATACGGCATCCAACCCTATAAGGCCCCGTAACTATTCGGTGGGCAGGCATCCGATATACGGCATCCACCCCCAACGTCCCGTAACTACTCGGTGGGCAGGTATCCGATATACGACGTTCAACCCTCCAAGGTCCAGTAACTACTTGGTGGGCAGGCATCCGATATACGGCATCCAACCCTCCAAGGTCCAGTAACTACTCGGTGGGCAGGCATCCGATATACGGCATCCAACCCTCCAAGGTCCAGTAACTACTCGGTGGGAAGGCATCCGATATACGGCATCCAACCCTCCAAGGCCCCGTAACTACTCAGTGGGCAGCCATATGATATACGGCATCCAACCCTATAAGGTCAGTAACTACTCGGTGGGCAGGCATCCGATATACGGCATCCAACCCTCCAATGTCCAGTAACTACTCAGTGGGCAGCCATTCAATATACGGCATCCAACCCTCTAAGGTCAGTAACTACTCGGTGGGCAGGCATCCGATATACGGCATCCAACCCTCCAAGGCCCTGTATCTACTCGGTGGGCAGGCATCAAAAATACGGCATCCAACCCTCCAAGGTCCCGTAACTACTTTGTGGACAGGTATACGATATACGGCGTCCAACCCTCCAAGGTCTAGTAACTACTCGGTGGGCAGGCATCCGATATACGGAATCCACCCCAAGGTCCCGTAACTACTCGGTGGGCAGGTATCTGATATACGGCGTCTAACCCTCCAAAGTACAGTAACTACTCGGTGGGCAGACATCCGATATACGGCATCCAACTCTCTAAGGTCAGTAACTACTCGGTGGGCAGGCATCCGATATACGGAATCCAACCTTCTAAGGTCGGTAACTACTCAGTGGGCAGGCATCCGATATACGGCATCCAACCCTCAAGGTCCCGTAACTACTCGGTGGACAGGCATCCGATATACGGCAACCAAACAACCAAGGCCCCGTAACTACTCGGTGGGCAGGCATCCGATATACGGCATCCACCCCAAGGACCCGTAACTACTCGGTGGGCAGGCATCCGATATACGGCATCCAACCCTCTAACGTCAGTAAATACTCGGTGGGCAGGCATCCGATATACGGCATCCACCCCCAAGGACTCGTAACTACTCGGTGGACAGGCATCCAAAATACGGCATCCAACCCCAAGGTCCGTAACTACTCGGTGGGCAGGCATCCGATATACGGAATCCAACCTTCTAAGGTCGGTAACTACTCAGTGGGCAGGCATCCGATATACGGCATCCAACCCTCAAGGTCCCGTAACTACTCGGTGGACAGGCATCCGATATACGGCAACCAAACAACCAAGGCCCCGTAACTACTCGGTGGGCAGGCATCCGATATACGGCATCCACCCCAAGGTCCCGTAACTACTCGGTGGGCAGGTATCCGATATACGGCGTCCAACCCTCCAAGGTCCAGTAACTACTCGGTCGGCAGGCATCCGATATACGGCATCCAACCCTCCAAGGTCCAGTAACTACTCGGTGGGCAGGCATCCGATATACGGCATCCAACCCCCAAGGTCCCGTAACTACTCGGTGGGCAGGCATCCGATATACGGCATCCAACCCCCAAGGTCCCGTAACTACTCGGTTGCTTTCCCAACCGACATGGATGATATTTGCTTTCGAACAAACTCTTCTGTAATGTTAGGTACTACGCAATCTTTATCAACAGAATCAAATATAGAGGCGTCAGTATTGTCATCTATTTCAAGTTCACGCAAAGGGTAATTTCCAGCAGTACGCTTGCCGATTGTTGAAAAGTGTTCATTTAATGTATCAGCAATGTCGGCGATATTGTCAATATTTTCCCCATTTGGGGAAGTAATCGAATTTGGTACAGTTTTTTGTTTCTTAGGGAGTACCTCCTTCAGAGTTTTCCACAGCATAGAAGAGTTGCTTTTATTTTCTTCTATGGCGGATGTGTAGTAATTACTCTTTTTACTGCGGATTTTATTAGTAACATTGTTCCGCAGGTTTTTGTATGAATCCCAATGAATTTGTAAGCCTGTGTGCTTTGCAATTTTGTGTACACGATCGCGCTGCCGCATAAGTTTAAGAATTTCGCTATCGAGCCACGGTACTGAGGCACCCCGAATGCGTTTGGTTTTGACTGGCGCATGCAGGTTAATAATACTCATAAGTACCATATAGACCATGCATTATCCACATCATAACAACCAAAAACATCTTGCCATGGTGCATTACGGAGATCGTCCGTAAATGCATCACTGTCTATATTTTTTAGACATCGAAAATTTATTGAACGACCTTTCATTTTTGGTGTTTTCCAACTGTGTAGCCCATAAACAAGATAATGATCACTGATTAGGACTGGTAAAACACCACAGTCCTTTATGAGCTCTGGGTGGGAACTAAAAATGAGATCGATGGTAGTTTTAGTAGATTCAGTGACACGTGTTGGGTCATGTATGAGTTGCGCCATTTGGAACAAACTAAAGCAAGAAATAATTGGATTTGATTGCATACTATCGTATTCCTCTGAAACATCACAATTAAAGTCCCCAGTTGTAATAACATCCAAGGACCAGTAACTACTCGGTCGGCAGGCATCCGATAGACGGCATCCAACCCTCCAAGGTCCAGTAACTACTCGGTGGGCAGGCATCCAAAATACGGCATCCACCCCCAAGGTCCCGTAACTACTAGGTGGGCAGGCATCCGATATACGGCATTCAACCCTATAAGGCCCCGTAAATACTCGGTGGGCAGGCATCCGATATACGGCATCCACCCCCAAGGTCCCGTAACTACTCGGTGGGCAGGTATCCGATATACGGCGTTCAACCCTCCAAGGTCCAGTAACTACTCGGTGGGCAGGCATCCGATATAGGGCATCCAACTCCCAAGGTCCCGTAAATACTCGGTGGGCAGGCATCCGATATACGGCATCCAACCCTCTAAGGTCAGTAACTACTCGGTGGGCAGGCATCCGATATACAGCATATAACGCTCCAACGTCTAGTAACTACTCGGTGGGCAGGCATCCGATATACGGCATCCAACCCTCCAAGGTCCAGTAACTACTCGGTGGCCAGGCATCCGATATACGGCATCCACCCCAAGGTCTCTTAACTACTAAGTGGGCAGCCATATGATATACGGCATCCAACCCTCTAAGGTCAGTAACTACTCGGTGGGTAGGCATCCGATATACGGCATCCAACCCTCCAAGGTCCAGTAACTACTCGGTGGGCAGGCATCCGATATACTGCATCCAACCCTCTAAGGTCAGTAACTACTCGGTGGGCAGGCATCCGATATACGGCATCCAACCCTCTAAGGTCCAGTAACTACTCGGTGGGCAGGCATCCGATATACGGCAACCAAACAACCAAGGCCCCGTAACTACTCAGTGGGCAGGCATCCGATAGATGGCATCCACCCCCATGGTCACGTAACTACTCGGTGAACAGGCATCCGGTATACGGCATCCAACCCTCTAAGGTCAGTAACTACTCGGTGGGCAGGCATCCGATATACGGCATCCAACACCCAAGGTCCCGTAACTACTCGGTGGACAGGCATCCGATATACGGCATCCAACCCTCTAAGGCCCCGTAACTATTCGGTGGGCAGGCATCCAATATACGGCATCCACCCCCAAGGTCCCGTAACTACTCGGTGGGCAGATATCCGATATACGGCGTCCAACCCTCCAAGGTCCAGTAACTACTCGGTGGGCAGGCTTCCGATATACGGCATCCAACCCTCTAAGATAAGTAACTACTGGGTGGGCAGGCATCCGATATACGGCATCCAACCCTCCAAGGTCCAGTAACTACTCGGTGGGCAGGCATCCGATATACGGCATCCAAACCTCCAAGGTCCAGTAACTACTCAGTGTGCAGGCATCCGATATACGGCATCAAACCCTCCAAGGTCCAGTAACTACTCGGTGGGCAGGCATCCGATATACGGCATCCAAACCTCCAAGGTCCAGTAACTTCTCAGTGGGCAGGCATCCGATATACGGCATCCACCCCCAAGGTCCCGTAACTACTCGGTGGACAGGCATCCGATATACGGCATCCTTGGAGGGTTCTCCAAGGCCCCGTAAAGACTCGGAGGGTAGGCATCCAAAATACGGCATCCAACCCCCAAGGTCCCGTGACTACCCCGTGGGCTTGCATCCGATATAGGGCATCCAACTCCCAAGGTCCCGTAACTACTCGGTGGGCAGGCATCCGATATACGGCATCCAACCCTCTAAGGTCAGTAACTACTTGGTGGGCAGGCATCCGATATACGGCATCCAACGCTCCAACGTCTAGTAACTACTCGGTGGCCAGGCATCCGATATACGGCATCCACCCTAAGGTCCCTTAACTACTCGGTGGGCAGGCATACAATATACGGCATCCAACCCTCTAAGGTCAGTAACTACTCGGTGGGCAGGCATCCGATATACGGCATCCAACCCCCAAGGTCCCATAACTACTCGACGGACTTGCATCCGATACACGGCATCGAACCCTCCAAGGTCCCGTAACTACTCGGTGGGCAGGCATCCAAAATACGGCATCCAACCCCCAAGGTCCTGTAACTACTCGTTGGGCAGGCATCCGATATACGGCATCCAACCCTCTAACGTCAGTAAATACTCGGTGGGCCGGCATCCGATATACGGCATCCACCCCCAAGGACCCGTAACTACTCGGTGGGCAGGCATCCAAAATACGGCATCCAACCCCCAAGGTCCGTAACTACTCGGTGGGCAGGCATCCGATATACGGCATCCAACGCTCTAAGGTCAGTAACTACTCAATGGGCAGGCATCCGATATACGGCATCCACCCCAAGGTCCCGTAAGTACTCGGTGGACCGGCATCCGATATACGGCATCCAACCCTCCAAGGCCCCGTATCTACTCGGTGGGCAGGCATCAAAAATACGGCATCCAACCCCTAAGGTCCCGTAACTACTCGGTGGGCAGGTATCCGAAATACGGCATCCAACCCCCAAGGTCCAGTAACTACTCGATGGGCAGGCATCCGATATACGGCATACAACCCTCCAATGTCCAGTAACTACTCAGTAGGCAGCCATATGATATACGGCATCCAACCCTATAAGGTCAGTAACTACTCGGTGGGTAGGCATCCGATATACGGCATCCAACCCTCCAAGGTCCAGTAACTACTCGGTGGGCAGGCATCCGAAATACGGCATACAACCCTCCAAGGCCCCGTAACTACTCGGTGGGCAGGCATCCGATATACGGCATCCAACCCAAGGTCCCGGTCCCGTAACTACTCGGTGGGCAGGCATTCGATATACGGCATCCAACCCTCAAGGTCCCGTAACTACTCGGTGGACAGGCATCCGATATACGGCAACCAAACAACCAAGGCCCCGTAACTACTCGGTGGGCAGGCATCCGATATACGGCATCCACCCCAAGGTCCCGTAACTACTCGGTGGGCAGGTATCCGATATACGGCGTCCAACCCTCCAAGGTCCAGTAACTACTCGGTGGGCATGCATCCGATATACGACATCCAACCCTCCAAGGTCCAGTAACTACTCGGTGGGCAGGCATCCGATATACGGCATCCAACCCTCCAAGGCCCCGTAACTACTCGGTGGGAAGGCATCCAAAATACGGCATCCAAACCCCAAGGTCCCGTAACCACTCGGTGGGCAGGCATCCGATATACGTCATCCAACCCCCAAGGTCCCGTAACTACTCAGTGGGCAGGCATCCGATATACGGCGTCCAACCCTCTAAGGTCAGTAACTACTTGGTGGGTAGGCATCCGATATACGGCATCCAACCCTCCAAGGTCCAGTAACTACTTGGTGGGCAGGCATCCGATACACGGCATCCAAACATCCAAGGACCAGTAACTACTCGGTCGGCAGGCATCCGATAGACGGCATCCAACCCTCCAAGGTCCAGTAAATACTCGGTGGGCCGGCATCCGATATACGGCATCCACCCCCAAGGACCCGTAACTACTCGGTGGGCAGGCATCCAAAATACGGCATCCAACCCCCAAGGTCCGTAACTACTCGGTGGGCAGGCATCCGATATACGGCATCCAACGCTCTAAGGTCAGTAACTACTCGATGGGCAGGCATCCGATATACGGCATCCACCCCAAGGTCCCGTAAGTACTCGGTGGACCGGCATCCGATATACGGCATCCAACCCTCCAAGGCCCCGTATCTACTCGGTGGGCAGGCATCAAAAATACGGCATCCAACCCCTAAGGTCCCGTAACTACTCGGTGGGCAGGTATCCGAAATACGGCATCCAACCCCCAAGGTCCAGTAACTACTCGATGGGCAGGCATCCGATATACGGCATACAACCCTCCAATGTCCAGTAACTACTCAGTGGGCAGCCATATGATATACGGCATCCAACCCTATAAGGTCAGTAACTACTCGGTGGGTAGGCATCCGATATACGGCATCCAACCCTCCAAGGTCCAGTAACTACTCGGTGGGCAGGCATCCGAAATACGGCATACAACACTCCAAGGCCCCGTAACTACTCGGTGGGCAGGCATCCGATATACGGCATCCAACCCAAGGTCCCGGTCCCGTAACTACTCGGTGGGCAGGCATTCGATATACGGCATCCAACCCTCAAGGTCCCGTAACTACTCGGTGGACAGGCATCCGATATACGGCAACCAAACAACCAAGGCCCCGTAACTACTCGGTGGGCAGGCATCCGATATACGGCATCCACCCCAAGGTCCCGTAACTACTCGGTGGGCAGGTATCCGATATACGGCGTCCAACCCTCCAAGGTCCAGTAACTACTCGGTGGGCAGGCATCCGATATACGGCATCCAACCCTCTAAGGTCCAGTAACTACTCGGTGGGCAGGCATCCGATATACGGCCACCAAACAACCAAGGCCCCGTAACTACTCAGTGGGCAGGCATCCGATAGATGGCATGCACCCCCATGGTCCCGCAACTACTCGGTGGGCAGGTATCCGATATACGGCGTCCAACCCTCCAAGGTCCAGTAACTACTCGGTCAGGCATCCGATATACGGCATCCAACCCTCTAAGATAAGTAACTACTGGGTGGGCAGGCATCCGATATACGGCATCCAAACATCCAAGGTCCAGTAACTACTCGGTGGGCAGGCATCCGATATACGGCATCCAAACCTCCAAGGTCCAGTAACTACTCAGTGGGCAGGCATCCGATATACGGCATCCAACCCTCCAAGGTCCAGTAACTACTCGGTGGGCAGGCATCCGATATACGGCATCCAAACCTCCAAGGTCCAGTAACTACTCAGTGGGCAGGCATCCGATATACGGCATCCACCCCCAAGGTCCCGTAACTACTCGGTGGACAGGCATCCGATATACGGCATCCTTGGAGGGTTCTCCAAGGCCCCGTAAAGACTCGGAGGGCAGGCATCCAAAATACGGCATCCAACCCCCAAGGTCCCGTAACTACCCGGTGGGCTTGCATCCGATATAGGGCATCCAACTCGCAAGGTCCCGTAACTACTCGGTGGGCAGGCATCCGATATACGGAATCCAACCCTCTAAGGTCAGTAACTACTCGGTGGGCAGGCATCCGATATACAGCATATAACGCTCCAACGTCTAGTAACTACTCGGTCGGCAGGCATCCGATATACAGCATCCAACCCTCCAAGGTCCAGTAACTACTCGGTGGCCAGGCATCCGATATACGGCATCCACCCCAAGGTCTCTTAACTACTCAGTGGGCAGCCATATGATATACGGCATCCAACCCTCTAAGGTCAGTAACTACTCGGTGGGTAGGCATCCGATATACGGCATCCAACCCTCCAAGGTCCAGTAACTACTCGGTGGGCAGGCATCCGATATACTGCATCCAACCCTCTAAGGTCAGTAACTACTCGGTGGGCAGGCATCCGATATACGGCATCCAACCCTCTAAGGTCCAGTAACTACTCGGTGGGCAGGCATCCGATATACGGCAACCAAACAACCAAGGCCCCGTAACTACTCAGTGGGAAGGCATCCGATAGATGGCATCCACCCCCATGGTCACGTAACTACTCGGTGAACAGGCATCCGGTATACGGCATCCAACCCTCTAAGGTCAGTAACTACTCGGTGGGCAGGCATCCGATATACGGCGTCCAACCCTCCAAGGTCCAGTAACTACTCGGTGGGCAGGCTTCCGATATACGGCATCCAACCCTCTAAGATAAGTAACTACTGGGTGGGCAGGCATCCGATATACGGCATGCAACCCTCCAAGGTCCAGTAACTACTCGGTGGGCAGGCATCCGATATACGGCATCCAAACCTCCAAGGTCCAGTAACTACTCAGTGTGCAGGCATCCGATATACGGCATCAAACCCTCCAAGGTCCAGTAACTACTCGGTGGGCAGGCATCCGATATACGGCATCCAAACCTCCAAGGTCCAGTAACTACTCGGTGGGCAGGCATCCGATATACGGCATCCACCCCCAAGGTACCGTAACTACTCGGTGGACAGGCATCCGATATACGGCATCCTTGGAGGGTTCTCCAAGGCCCCGTAAAGACTCGGAGGGTAGGCATCCAAAATACGGCATCCAACCCCCAAGGTCCCGTGACTACCCCGTGGGCTTGCATCCGATATACGGCATCCAACCCTCTGAGGTCAGTAACTACTCGACAGACAGGCATCCGATATACGGCATCGAACCCTCCAAGGTCCCGTGACTACTCGGTGGGCAGGCATCCGATATACGGCATCCAACCCTCTAACGTCAGTAAATACTCGGTGGGCAGGCATCCGATATACGGCATCCACCCCCAAGGACCCGTAACTACTCGGTGGGCAGGCATCAAAAATACGGCATCCAACCCCCAATGTCAGTAACTACTCGATGGGCAGGCATCCGATATACGGCATCCAACCCTCCAAGGTCCAGTAACTACTCGGTGGGCAGGCATCCGATATACGGCATACAACCCTCCAAGGCCCCGTAACTACTCGGTGGGCAGCCATCCGATATACGGCATCCAACCCAAGGTCCCGTAACTACTCGGTGGGCAGGCATCCGATATACGGCATCCAACCTTCCAAGGTCAGTAACTACTCGGTGGGCAGGCATCCGATATACGGCATCCAACCCTCTAAGGTCCAGTAACTACTCGGTGGGCAGGCATCCGATATACGGCCACCAAACAACCAAGGCCCCGTAACTACTCAGTGGGCAGGCATCCGATAGATGGCATGCACCCCCATGGTCACGTAACTACTCGGTGGGCAGGCATCCGATATACGGCATCCAACACCCAAGGTCCCGTAACTACTCGGTGGACAGGCATCCGATATACGGCATCCAACCCTCTAAGGCCCCGTAACTATTCGGTGGGCAGGCATCCAATATAAGGCATCCACCCCCAAGGTCCCGTAACTACTCGGTGGGCAGGTATCCGATATACGGCGTCCAACCCTCCAAGGTCCAGTAACTACTCGGTCAGGCATCCGATATACGGCATCCAACCCTCTAAGATAAGTAACTACTGGGTGGGCAGGCATCCGATATACGGCATCCAACCTCCAAGGTCCAGTAACTACTCGGTGGGCAGGCATTCGATATACGGCATCCAAACCTCCAAGGTCCAGTAACTACTCAGTGGGCAGGCATCCGATATACGGCATCCAACCCTCCAAGGTCCAGTAACTACTCGGTGGGCAGGCATCCGATATACGGCATCCAAACCTCCAAGGTCCAGTAACTACTCAGTGGGCAGGCATCCGATATACGGCATCCACCCCCAAGGTCCCGTAACTACTCGGTGGACAGGCATCTGATATACGGCATCCTTGGAGGGTTCTCCAAGGCCCCGTAAAGACTCGGAGGGCAGGCATCCAAAATACGGCATCCAACCCCCAAGGTCCCGTAACTACCCTGTGGGCTTGCATCCGATATAGGGCATCCAACTCCCAAGGTCCCGTAACTACTCGGTAGGCAGGCATCCGATATACGGCATCCAACCCTCTAAGGTCAGTAACTACTTGGTGGGCAGGCATCCGATATACGGCATCCAACGCTCAAACGTCTAGTAACTACTCGGTGGGCAGGCATCCGATATACGGCATCCAACCCTCCAAGGTCCAGTAACTACTCGGTGGCCAGGCATCCGATATACGGCATCCACCCCAAGGTCCCTTAACTACTCGGTGGGCAGGCATACAATATACGGCATCCAACCCTCTAAGGTCAGTAACTACTCGGTGGGCAGGCATCCGATATACGGCATCCAACCCCCAAGGTCCCATAACTACTCGACGGACTTGCATCCGATACACGGCATCGAACCCTCCAAGGTCCCGTAACTACTCGGTGGGCAGGCATCCAAAATACGGCATCCAACCCCCAAGGTCCCGTAACTACTCGTTGGGCAGGCATCCGATATACGGCATCCACCCTCCAAGGTCCCGTAACTACTCGATGGACAGGCATCCGATATAAGGCATCCAACCCTCCAAGGCCCCGTAACTACTCGGTGGGCAGGTATCCGATATACGGCATCCACCCTAAGGTCCAGTAACTACTCGGTGGGCACGCATCCAATATACGGCATCCAACCCTCTAAGGTCCCGTAAATACTCGGAGGGCAGGCATCCAAAATACGGCACCCAACCCCAAGGTCTCGTAACTACCCGGTGGGCAGGCATTCGATATAGGGCATCCAACCCCCAAGGTCCCGTAACTACTCGGTGGGCAGGCATCCGATATACGGCATCCAACCCTCCAAGGTCGAGTAACTACTCGTCGGGCAGGCATCCGATATACGGCATCCAACCCTCTAAGGTCAGTAACTACTCGGTGGGCAGGCATCCGATATAGGGCATCCAACACTCTAAGGTCAGTAACTACTCGGTGGGCAGGCATCCGATATACGGCATCCAACCCCCAAGGTCCCGTAACTACTCGGTGGGCAGGCATCCGATATACGGCATCCAACCCTCCAAGGTCCAGTAACTACTCGGTGGGCAGGCATCCGATATAAGGCATCCACCCCCAAGGTCCCGTAACTCCTCGGTGGGCAGGTATCCGATATACGGCGTCCAACCATCCAAGGTCCAGTAACTACTCGGTGGGCAGGCATCCGATATACGGCATCCAACCCTCTAAGGTCAGTAACTACTCGGTGGGCAGGCATCCGATATACCGCATCCACCCCAAGGTCCCCTAACTACTCAGTGGGCAGGCATCCGATATACGTCGTCCAACCCTCCAAGGTCCAGTAACTTCTCGGTGGGCAGGCATCCGACATATGACATCCAACCCTCTAAGGTCAGTAACTACTCGGTGGACAGGCATCCGATATACGGCATCCAACCTCCAAGGTCCCGTAACTACTCGATGGACAGGCATCCGATATAAGGCATCCAACCCTCCACGGCCCCGTAACTACTCGGTGGGCAGGCATCCGATATACGGCATCCAACCTCCAAGGTTCCGTAACTACTCGATGGACAGGCATCCGATATAAGGCATCCAACCCTCCAAGGCCCCGTAACTACTCGGTGGGCAGGCATCCGATATACGGCATCCACCCTAAGGTCCAGTAACTACTCGGTGGGCACGCATCCAATATACGGCATCCAACCCTCCAAGGTCCAGCAACTACTCGGTGGGCAGGCATCCGATATACGGCATCCACCCCAAGGTCCCCTAACTACTCGGTGGGCAGGCATCCGATATACGTCGTCCAACCCTCCAAGGTCCAGTAACTTTTCGGTGGGCAGGCATCCGATATAGGGCATCCAACCCTCTAAGGTCAGTAACTACTCGGTGGGCAGGCATCCGATATACGGCATCCAACCCCCAAGGTCCCGTAACTACTCGGTGGGCAGGCATCCGATATACGGCATCCAACCCTCCAAGGTCCAGTAACTACTCGGTGGGCAGGCATCCGATATACGGCATCCACCCCAAGGTCCCGTAACTACTCGGTGGGCAGGTATCCGATATACGGCGTCCAACCCTCCAAGGTCCAGTAACTACTCGGTGGGCAGGCATCCGATATACGGCATCCAACCCTCTAAGGTCAGTAACTACTTGGTGGGCAGGCATACGACATACGGCATCCAATCCCCAAGGTCCTGTAACTACTCGGTGGGCAGGCATCCGATATACGGCGTCCAACCTTCCAAGGTCAAGTAATAAATCGGTGGGCAGGCATCCGATATACGGCATCCAACCCTCTAAGGTCAGTAACTACTTGGTGGGCAGGCATACGACATACGGCATCGAATCCCCAAGGTCCCGTAACTACTCGGTGGGCAGGCATCCGATATACGGCGTCCAACCTTCCAAGGTCAAGTAATAAATCGGTGGGCAGGCATCCGATATACGGCATCCAGCCGTCTAAGGTCAGTACCTACTGGGTGGGCAGGCATCCGATATTCGGCATCCAACCCTCCAAGGTCCAGTAACTACTTGGTGAGCAGGCATCCGAAATACGGCATCCAAACCTCCAAGGTCCAGTAACTACTCGGTGGGCACGCATCCGATATACGGCATCCAACCCTCTAAGGTCCCGTAACTACTCGGAGGGCAGGCATCCAAAATACGGCATCCAACCCCCAATGTCCCGTAACTACCCGGTGGGCAGACATTCGATATAGGGCATCCAACCCCCAAGGTCTCGTAACTACTCGATGGGCAGGCATCCGATATACGGCATCCAACCTCCAAGGTCCCGTAACTACTCGATGGACAGGCATCCGATATAAGGCATCCAACCTTCCCAAGGTCAAGTAATAAATCGGTGGGCAGGCATCCGATATACGGCATCCAGCCCTCTAAGGTCAGCAACTACTGGGTGGGCAGGCATCCGATATTCGGCATCCAACCCAAGGTCCAGTAACTACTCGGTGGGCACGCATCCAATATACGGCATCCAACCCTCTAAGGTCCCGTAACTACTCGGAGGGCAGGCATCCAAAATACGGCACCCAACCCCCAAGGTCCCGTAACTACCCGGTGGGCAGGCATTCGATATAGGGCATCCAACCCCCAAGGTCCCGTAACTACTCGGTGGGCAGGCATCCGATATACGGCATCCAACCCTCCAAGGTCGAGTAACTACTCGGTGGGCAGGCATCCGATATACGGCATCCAACCCTCTAAGGTCAGTAACTACTCGTTGGGTAGGCATCCGATATACGGCATCCAACCCTCCAAGGTCCAGCAACTACTCGGTGGGCAGGCATCCGATATACGGCATCCACCCCAAGGTCCCCTAACTAGTCGGTGGGCAGGCATCCGATATACGTCGTCCAACCGTCCAAGGTCCAGTAACTTCTCGGTGGGCAGGCATCCGATATAGGGCATCCAACCCTCTAAGGTCAGTAACTACTCGGTGGGCAGGCATCCGATATACGGCATCCAACCCCCAAGGTCCCGTAACTACTCGGTGGGCAGGCATCCGATATACGGCATCCAACCCTCCAAGGTCCAGCAACTACTCGGTGGGCAGGCATCCGATATACGGCATCCACCCCAAGGTCCCCTAACTACTCGGTGGGCAGGCATCCGATATACATCGTCCAACCTTCCAAGGTCAAGTAACTACTCGGTGGGCAGGCATCCGATATACGGCATCCAACCCTCTAAGGTCAGTAACTACTCGGTGGGCAGGCATACGACATACGGCATCCAATCCCCAAGGTCCCGTAACTACTCGGTGGGCAGGCATCCGATATACGGCGTCCAACCTTCCAAGGTCAAGTAATAAATCGGTGGGCAGGCATCCGATATACGGCATCCAGCCGTCTAAGGTCAGTACCTACTGGGTGGGCAGGCATCCGATATTCGGCATCCAACCCTCCAAGGTCCAGTAACTACTTGGTGAGCAGGCATCCGAAATACGGCATCCAAACCTCCAAGGTCCAGTAACTACTCGGTGGGCACGCATCCGATATACGGCATCCAACACCCTAAGGTCCCGTAACTACTCGGAGGGCAGGCATCCAAAATACGGCATCCAAACCCCAAGGTCCCGTAACTACCCGGTGGGCAGACATTCGATATAGGGCATCCAACCCCCAAGGTCCCGTAACTACTCGATGGGCAGGCATCCGATATACGGCATCCAACCTCCAAGGTCCCGTAACTACTCGATGGACAGGCATCCGATATAAGGCATCCAACCTTCCCAAGGTCAAGTAATAAATCGGTGGGCAGGCATCCGATATACGGCATCCAGCCCTCTAAGGTCAGTAACTACTGGGTGGGCAGACATCCGATATTCGGCATCCAACCCAAGGTCCAGTAACTACTCGGTGGGCACGCATCCAATATACGGCATCCAACCCTCTAAGGTCCCGTAACTACTCGGAGGGCAGGCATCCAAAATACGGCACCCAACCCCCAAGGTCCCGTAACTACCCGGTGGGCAGGCATTCGATATAGGGCATCCAACCCCCAAGGTCCCGTAACTACTCGGTGGGCAGGCATCCGATATACGGCATCCAACCCTCCAAGGTCGAGTAACTACTCGGTGGGCAGGCATCCGATATACGGCATCCAACCCTCTAAGGTCAGTAACTACTCGTTGGGTAGGCATCCGATATACGGCATCCAACCCTCCAAGGTCTAGCAACTACTCGGTGGGCAGGCATCCGATATACGGCATCCACCCCAAGGTCCCCTAACTACTCGGTGGGCAGGCATCCGATATACGTCGTCCAACCCTCCAAGGTCCAGTAACTTTTCGGTGGGCAGGCATCCGATATAGGGCATCCAACCCTCTAAGGTCAGTAACTACTCGGTGGGCAGGCATCCGATATACGGCATCCAACCCCCAAGGTCCCGTAACTACTCGGTGGGCAGGCATCCGATATACGGCATCCAACCCTCCAAGGTCCAGTAACTACTCGGTGGGCAGGCATCCGATATACGGCATCCACCCCCAAGGTCCCGTAACTACTCGGTGGGCAGGTATCCGATATACGGCGTCCAACCCTCCAAGGTCCAGTAACTACTCGGTGGGCAGGCATCCGATATACGGCATCCAACCCTCTAAGGCCAGTAACTACTTGGTGGGCAGGCATACGACATACGGCATCCAATCCCCAAGGTCCCGTAACTACTCGGTGGGCAGGCATCCGATATACGGCGTCCAACCTTCCAAGGTCAAGTAATAAATCGGTGGGCAGGCATCCGATATACGGCATCCAGCCGTCTAAGGTCAGTACCTACTGGGTGGGCAGGCATCCGATATTCGGCATCCAACCCTCCAAGGTCCAGTAACTACTTGGTGAGCAGGCAACCGAAATACGGCATCCAAACCTCCAAGGTCCAGTAACTACTCGGTGGGCACGCATCCGATATACGGCATACAACCCTCTAAGGTCCCGTAACTACTCGGAGAGCAGGCATCCAAAATACGGCATCTAACCCCCAAGGTCCCGTAACTACCCGGTGGGCAGGCATCCGATATACGGCATCCAACCTCCAAGGTCCCGTAACTACTCGATGGACAGGCATCCGATATACGGCATCCAACCTCCAAGGTCCCGTAACTACTCGATGGACAGGCATCCGATATAAGGCATCCAACCTTCCCAAGGTCAAGTAATAAATCGGTGGGCAGCCATCCGATATACGGCATCCAGCCCTCTAAGGTCAGTAACTACTGGGTGGGCAGACATCCGATATTCGGCATCCAACCCAAGGTCCAGTAACTACTCGGTGGGCACGCATCCAATATACGGCATCCAACCCTCTAAGGTCCCGTAACTACTCGGAGGGCAGGCATCCAAAATACGGCACCCAACCCCCAAGGTCCCGTAACTACCCGGTGGGCAGGCATTCGATATAGGGCATCCAACCCCCAAGGTCCCGTAACTACTCGGTGGGCAGGCATCCGATATACGGCATCCAACCCTCCAAGGTCGAGTAACTACTCGGTGGGCAGGCATCCGATATACGGCATCCAACCCTCTAAGGTCAGTAACTACTCGTTGGGTAGGCATCCGATATACGGCATCCAACCCTCCAAGGTCTAGCAACTACTCGGTGGGCAGGCATCCGATATACGGCATCCACCCCAAGGTCCCCTAACTACTCGGTGGGCAGGCATCCGATATACGTCGTCCAACCCTCCAAGGTCCAGTAACTTTTCGGTGGGCAGGCATCCGATATCCCAGCAAACACAAAACGTTTAAAAAACGTTTTTTAAACGTTTAAGTAGGTCCGCTAGGTCTTCGTCCTAAATAAACGTTTAAAAAACGTTATTTAAACGTTTAATTAGGCCCGCTAGGTCTTCGTCCTAAATAAACGTTTAAAAAACGTTTTTTAAACGTCCGCTACGTCTTGATTTTTAACAAACGTTTAAAAAACGTTTGGAGAACATCTAATTTTGACCTAATATTTGCCCCAAAGCAAAGGTTTTTTTAAAACGTTTACAAAACGTTTACGAAACGTTTGAAAAAGACGATTTTTTTTCTGGACGTTTAAAAAACGTTTTCTTTACGTCCAAGTCAAATAAAAACTAATTGTAATTAATTATTGTTTTTTAATATTATGATTTAATATGATTATTATTTTGATGATTAAATTGAGTAGCCTAATGATGGTGATTATGATGATGATTATGATTATGATGATCGATGATGATTATGATTATGATGATGATCATGATCGTCATCCTCATCGTGTGGCCCATATGGTCGTCGTCGACGTCGTTGATGTACGTAATTGTTATATTTTGTGACATCGATATCATGCGGTGCGCCGGCGCGGCCTGGCTGGCCGCCTACGTACAGCGTGCATGCCATCGTTTATATTCAAACGCTATGTTGGATGTTCTTGAAAGGTTTTCTGAACGTTCTGAATAGGTTTTATGAACGTTCTTAAAAGGTTTTCTAGACGTTCTTAAAAGGTTTTCTGAACGTTCTTAAAAGGTTTTTTGAACGTTTTTAAAAGGTTTTCTAGACGTTCTTAAAAGGTTTTTTAAACGTCTAAAGGTTTTCTAGACGTCCTAAAAAGGCACTGCAAAAACTGTGGTGTTAAAATTTTAACACCAATGTTTTTTTAATCTTTTGGAATGAACATTGGTGTTAAAATGAAGTAAAATGATTCTTGAAGTATTAGTTTCAAATCAAGTACTGGTGTTACGTACTTTTGGTGTTAAATTTGACCTAGTGCGCATGCGTGTGTGAAATAAAGCCCTCTGATTGGTCGATAAGGAATTATGGTATATGTTAACAATAGTCGATGTTAAATTGTTGTATTTAGTTCAAAAACCCATTTATTTTACCATAATATGTAATTATTTAAACGATTCCATGATTGAATTTTGATTTTTGTGCAAACATAGTTAAAAATTCGCGTTACATTTTATTCGTTTTCAAATTTTGACATTATTCATAAAAACTAGCTGCGACTTCGTCGTGGACAAAAAAGCGTAGTATAAAACTAACAACGGCAATGGCTATGTGTGTAGTACGTATTCAGTAGGAATAGATTATTATTGTATATGGATGTGTAATGTGTAATAAGTCAGTTCTTTGTAATATTTCATTACGTAATTTGTCCATGCAGTTAATATGTACAAAATTATAGTGTTAAAACGGTATGATCCTCAAACTGGTGTTATTCAACACCCAAATTGTTTGCAGTGTAGACGTTCTTAAAGGGTTTTCTAAACGTTCTTAAAAGGTTTTCTAGACGTTCTTAAAGGTTTTCTAAACGTTCTTAAAAGGTTTTCTAAACGTCTAAATGTTTTCTGGAGAGCTGGTCTGGAAAACGAATACGAGACAAGGTTTTAAATTGGTTTTTTAAACGTTTTAAATTGGTTTTTTAAACGTTCAATAAAAACGTTTTTTAAACGTCCAAAACCTACCACAAAAAACGTTTACAAAACGTTTTTTTTGAACGTTTAAAAAACCAATTTAAAACGTTAAAAAAACGTTCAGAAAACGTCCGATTGTTAGCTGGGATAGGGCATCCAACCCTCTAAGGTCAGTAACTACTCGGTGGGCAGGCATCCGATATACGGCATCCAACCCCCAAGGTCCCGTAACTACTCGGTGGGCAGGCATCCGATATACGGCATCCAACCCTCCAAGGTCCAGTAACTACTCGGTGGGCAGGCATCCGATATACGGCATCCACCCCCAAGGTCCCGTAACTACTCGGTGGGCAGGTATCCGATATACGGCGTCCAACCCTCCAAGGTCCAGTAACTACTCGGTGGGCAGGCATCCGATATACGGCATCCAACCCTCTAAGGTCAGTAACTACTTGGTGGGCAGGCATACGACATACGGCATCCAATCCCCAAGGTCCCGTAACTACTCGGTGGGCAGGCATCCGATATACGGCGTCCAACCTTCCAAGGTCAAGTAATAAATCGGTGGGCAGGCATCCGATATACGGCATCCAGCCGTCTAAGGTCAGTACCTACTGGGTGGGCAGGCATCCGATATTCGGCATCCAACCCTCCAAGGTCCAGTAACTACTTGGTGAGCAGGCATCCGAAATACGGCATCCAAACCTCCAAGGTCCAGTAACTACTCGGTGGGCACGCATCCGATATACGGCATCCAACCCTCTAAGGTCCCGTAACTACTCGGAGGGCAGGCATCCAAAATACGGCATCCAACCCCCAAGGTCCCGTAACTACCCGGTGGGCAGACATTCGATATAGGGCATCCAACCCCCAAGGTCTCGTAACTACTCGATGGGCAGGCATCCGATATACGGCATCCAACCTCCAAGGTCCCGTAACTACTCGATGGACAGGCATCCGATATAAGGCATCCAACCTTCCCAAGGTCAAGTAATAAATCGGTGGGCAGGCATCCGATATACGGCATCCAGCCCTCTAAGGTCAGCAACTACTGGGTGGGCAGGCATCCGATATTCGGCATCCAACCCAAGGTCCAGTAACTACTCGGTGGGCACGCATCCAATATACGGCATCCAACCCTCTAAGGTCCCGTAACTACTCGGAGGGCAGGCATCCAAAATACGGCACCCAACCCCCAAGGTCCCGTAACTACCCGGTGGGCAGGCATTCGATATAGGGCATCCAACCCCCAAGGTCCCGTAACTACTCGGTGGGCAGGCATCCGATATACGGCATCCAACCCTCCAAGGTCGAGTAACTACTCGGTGGGCAGGCATCCGATATACGGCATCCAACCCTCTAAGGTCAGTAACTACTCGTTGGGTAGGCATCCGATATACGGCATCCAACCCTCCAAGGTCCAGCAACTACTCGGTGGGCAGGCATCCGATATACGGCATCCACCCCAAGGTCCCCTAACTAGTCGGTGGGCAGGCATCCGATATACGTCGTCCAACCGTCCAAGGTCCAGTAACTTCTCGGTGGGCAGGCATCCGATATAGGGCATCCAACCCTCTAAGGTCAGTAACTACTCGGTGGGCAGGCATCCGATATACGGCATCCAACCCCCAAGGTCCCGTAACTACTCGGTGGGCAGGCATCCGATATACGGCATCCAACCCTCCAAGGTCCAGCAACTACTCGGTGGGCAGGCATCCGATATACGGCATCCACCCCAAGGTCCCCTAACTACTCGGTGGGCAGGCATCCGATATACATCGTCCAACCTTCCAAGGTCAAGTAACTACTCGGTGGGCAGGCATCCGATATACGGCATCCAACCCTCTAATGTCAGTAACTACTCGGTGGGCAGGCATACGACATACGGCATCCAATCCCCAAGGTCCCGTAACTACTCGGTGGGCAGGCATCCGATATACGGCGTCCAACCTTCCAAGGTCAAGTAATAAATCGGTGGGCAGGCATCCGATATACGGCATCCAGCCGTCTAAGGTCAGTACCTACTGGGTGGGCAGGCATCCGATATTCGGCATCCAACCCTCCAAGGTCCAGTAACTACTTGGTGAGCAGGCATCCGAAATACGGCATCCAAACCTGCAAGGTCCAGTAACTACTCGGTGGGCACGCATCCGATATACGGCATCCAACCCTCTAAGGTCCCGTAACTACTCGGAGGGCAGGCATCCAAAATACGGCATCCAACCCCCAAGGTCCCGTAACTACCCGGTGGGTAGACATTCGATATAGGGCATCCAACCCCCAAGGTCCCGTAACTACTCGATGGGCAGGCATCCGATATACGGCATCCAACCCTCCAAGGTCGAGTAACTACTCGGTGGGCAGGCATCCGATATACGGCATCCAACCCTCTAAGGTTAGTAACTACTCTTTGGGTAGGCATCCGATACACGGCATCCAACCCTCCGAAGTTCAGCAACTACTCGGTGGGCAGGCCTCCGATATACGTCATCCAACCCAAGGTCCCCTAACTACTCGGTTGGCAGGCATCCGATATACGTCGTCCAACCCTCCAAGGTCCAGTAACTTCTCGGTGGGCAGGCATCCGATATACGGCATCCAACCCTCTAAGGTCAGTAACTACTCGGTGGGCAGGCATCCGATATACGGCATCCAACCTCCAAGGTCCCGTATCTACTCGATGGACAGGCATCCGATATAAGGCATCCAAGCCTCCAAGGCCCCGTAACTACTCGGTGGGCAGGCATCCGAAATACGGCATCCAACCTCCAAGGTCCCGTAACTACTCGATGGACAGGCATCCGATATAAGGCATCCAACCCTCCAAGGCCCCGTAACTACTCGGTGGGCAGGCATCCGATATACGGCATCCACCCCCAAGGTCCAGTAACTACTCGGTGGGCACGCATCCGATATACGGCATCCAACCCTCTAAGGTCCCGTAACTACTCGGAGGGCAGGCATCCAAAATACGGCATCCAACCCCCAAGGTCCCGTAACTACCCTGTGGGCAGGCATTCGATATAGGGCATCCAACCCCCAAGGTCCCGTAACTACTCGGTGGGCAGGCATCCGATATACGGCATCCAACCCTCCAAGGTCGAGTAACTACTCGGTGGGCAGGCATCCAATATACGGCATCCAACCCTCTAAGGTCAGTAACTACTCGTTGGGTAGGCATCCGATATACGGCATCCAACCCTCCAAGGTCCAGCAACTACTCGGTGGGCAGGCATCCGATATACGGCATCCACCCCAAGGTCCCCTAACTACTCGGTGGGCAGGCATCCGATATACGTCGTCCAACCCTCCAAGGTCCAATAACTTCTCGGTGGGCAGGCATCCGATATACGGCATCCAACCCTCTAAGGTCAGTAACTACTCGGTGGGCAGGCATCCGATATACGGCATCCAACCTCTAAGGTCCCGTAACTACTCGATAGACAGGCATCCGATATAAGGCAGTAGTAGGGAAATGCCGTTTCTAGACCACTTTCTAAAATTCGCTCAGTTTTCTTAAAAAGGGCACTCAAAAAAGAGTGCCCTTTTTTCCCAACATTTAAAACGAGTCTAAAGGCGGCGCCGAGGCGTAAGGAGGAGGTTGATCGAAATAATTTTTTATTTATACGCTTAAACGTAAAATTTTATATTTAATTAAATATGGATGATTTTTACGAAAAAATTACGTAAAATTGCATATTAAAAAAAACACTTATAAACTAGGTTCTTATTACGTAGCTTTTATTCATAGAGATAACATAGAAGAAAAACAAATTATACAATTTACCGATAAGATATTTGTTACGGATAAATATTATTTTTTGTTATTTAATGACGGTAACAAATTTGTTTGGATAAACAATATAGTTACCTGGTCTCTTCTATAGCTTTATTATCAAACTGTATGGTTAGATTAAACATAATTAGTTTTGATTGCGCTATTTCTATGATTATTTTTTGTTGTTGGTATAGCGATAAAGAACATTTAGTATTTTATAAAACTGGAAACATTTCTACTTTTAAGAAAGATCCTTCAATATGCAAGAAATTTCGAATTTTCTCTTTAAGATATACAAATGATATTAATTGTTTTTATTTTTATATATATTGAAGAGAACCAGGACAAAAATATCATACAATTAAAAACCTACATCTTCACTTTTTAATCTATGGTTCCATAACATAAACATTCATAAATTAATAATAATCTTCAATTATTTCAGATTCTAATAATCCTCTCTTTAGTAAAAAATCGTAAAGATTTTTTATATCGCTTAAAGTAAAATGTTGATTAAACTCGAGAAATATCTTTCTCGAGTGCAAGTTTAAGATTTTATCGTAAAATCTAGGAGGGATTATAGGTTTTTGTAATATCATCTTTATGAATATTTAAACAAACTAATTTTAGTGTTTTTTTCGCATCTTACGAAACAAATAATATTTCTATGTCTCTACTTATTTGTAGCCACGAGTGGCTGCAACAAGATGGCTATCTATATTGTAAAAAATGTGAAATGCTACAAAGATATTTAGATTTTGATGCTGAAATTATAAAAAAATTGTTGCGATAAAAGATTTTCTACTCATAAGTATAGCGGCAAATTATATGAAGTTTTTCTACAACGAGATATATATATATTACGTTTGAGGCCAATTAAGCTTCAAATGATTTATCGCCGCTGGACAATTTGCAAGGCTTTGACGGAACTAGAGTTTGGTCAATTCAGGTCACTCCCCTTGTGGTCGGATTGATTTATGGATATGAACTAGTTCAGGCTTGGCTTGATACTATAACCCCAATTCGAGCACTCAGCAAACTCACTTTTGTGCGAGCAGCCGATCCGTTTGGATGTAGCAAAAATGTTGTCTTGCAAAAATTTATTTAATTTTTCTTGCCGATAAGTTCGCCAAATATTGGCGTAAATATGCCCCATGCCAGGTCGAAGCGACGGGTTGCCTCTGGGCCGGTGGATGGAGCCAAGCGGCCGCAAGGACGGCCTCGATCGTTCGTCCTCTCGGCAGGATTCTGTGGCCAGTCGACGCGATGCGAGTTCAGTCAAGCCATGGAATGCACCGACGGCAGCGGGTATTGCATACCTGTTGGATACGGCAGGCCCTGTCATCAGCAGCGACGGAGGCCCAATTGTTGCACCATCCACCATCGGTCGGTCCGGAGGTGACTCGTCCACGACTTTGGAGTCGGGTAAGTCTAGTGTGGCTATATTAATGCTGAGGAATCAACCCCTCAACCAATTATTACCACTAGTGTTCAGTCTATTTGCCCGTGCGTCACCAACTGTGACAATATTGCTAAATATAATTGCTGTTTGCGTAACCAACTGTGACAATATTGCTGAATATAATTGCTGTTTGCGTCACAAACTGTTACAATATTGCAGAATATAATTTCTGTTTGCGTCACTGACTGTGACAATATTGCTGTTCCCCGACATCAGCTTCGGACGGGAACAAACTGTGGTAATTGCGTAACATCAGTTGAGCAGTGGACATCTGCCTTTTTGGTTTTTGCTTCGATATACTGTCTTGTTGCGCCAACCTGGCCAGGCACGCCAATTGCTCAAATATTGCCGGCGGTCAACATTAACCGTGCAAGGATTTTTAATCGCGGGAAATGCCTCCGGCCCAATCCTTGGTTTGCGCACCGTTGCTCCACCTGTCAGGTATTCGGCCACCCATCAGCCCGCTGTCTAGACAATCGTCAGTCCAGCGGGCCAGGGCGCATGCCGGCAGCTAGCGCTAATACCAGTAAACCTAAGTAACTTACCATTCTTGCGCGTTTACACTAGCAGTAGCACTAAAGATGCGCAAATATTGCTGGAAAGTTTTGCCTTTAGCTTTCGACTTAGTCATTTAGGACCTAGCGTTAGTTCCACTGCTCGTAATTCTCTGTCTGCTCTTCAACACCCAGCTATGTTGCAATACAAAAATTGATCGCAAGATCGAGTTGGGCCGCGTAGCCGGCCCGTTATTTAATGCGCATATTCCCCATTTGCGTTGACTAACACTGCCGTCAATTACACAAGTTTTGATGAAGCTATAGAGATTTATTCAAGTTTGCTCAGGGTGCAGTTATGGCCAACTCGGATAATAAATCGGCTTTTCGATTACTCCCTGTTCACCCGGATGATTTTGATTTGCTATGGTTTTCCCTTAATGGCCAAATATATTTATGATGCCACGCCGATGGGGTGCACCATCTCATGTGTAACTTTTGAACGTTTTACTTAGCACTTTCGTTGCGTACTGCACTCGTAAGGTGGCTAACTCCCAACACATTGTGCATTAGCTTTATGATTTCTTGTTTGTAAGTGGATTATGGGAATTGCAGGTCTGTGTCACGAACTTCATCATTGCTAAATTTAATTGCTGTTTGCGTCACAAACTGTGACATTATTGCTGAATATAATTGCCGTTTGCGTCACCAACTGTGATAATGTTGCTGAATATAATTGCTGTTTGCGTCACAAACTGTGACAATATTGCTGAATATAATTGCTGTTTGCGTCACCAACTGTGACAATATTGCTAACTGTGACAATAATGCTGAATATAATTGCTGTTTGCGTCACAAACTGTGACAATATTGCTGAATATAATTGCTGTTTGCGTCACCAACTGTGACAATATTGCTAAATATAATTGTTGTTTGCGTCACCAAATGTGACCATACATGTATTGCTGAATATAATTGCTGTTTGCGTCACAAACTGGGACAATATTGCTGAATATCATTGCTGTTTGCGTCACCAACTGTGACAATATTGCTGAATATAATTGCTGTTTGCGTCACAAACTGTGACAATATTGCTGAATATAATTGCTGTTTGCGTCACCAGCTGTGACAATGTTGCTGAATATAATTGCTGTTTGCGTCACAAACTGTGACAATATTGCTGAATATAATTGCTGTTTCCGTCACCAACTGTGACAATATTGCTAAATATAATTGCTGTTTGTGTCACAAACTGTGACAATATTGCTGAATATAATTGCTGTTTCCCTCACCAACTGTGACAATATTGCTGAATATAATTGCTGTTTGCGTCACAAACTGTGACAATGTTGCTGAATATAATTAGTGTTTGCGTCACCAACTGTGACAATATTGCTAAATATAATTGCTGTTTGCGTCACAAACTGTGACAATATTGCTGAATATAATTGCTGTTTGCGTCACCAACTGTGACAACTTTTGCTGAATATAATTGCTGTTTGAGTCACAAACTGTGACAATATTGCTGACTATAATTGCTGTTTGAGTCACCAACTGTGGCAATGTTGCTGATTGTCGCCCTTGCCCCTCGCACGCATTTATTATATCAGCGGGCTTTGCGTCTTTTCCAATGTTTTAGTGCCAAACATGGGTTTGATGCTGCTGGGTGCCCCTCCCTGCAGCATTTAGTCAAGTTTTCGCATTCATTAGCCTACTTCCTATGCATCTAGTATTTCTTCGAAATTGCAATTGCTGAGTCAGGGTCTTTTGCGAGACGCCCTTGCCCCTCGCAAGCGTTTATTATATCAGCGGGCTTTGCGTCTTTTCCAATGGTTTAGTGCAAACCATGGGTTTCATGCTGCTAGGTGCCCCTCCCTGCAGCAGCAAGTTCAGTTTTTGCATTTATTGCTTCCTATGTATCTGGTATTTCTTCGAAATTGCAATTGCTGAGTTACCCCGATGTGTGTACAACCAAGTTTGAACGTCCACAGTTCACAGCGGTACTTCGTAGTGCACTTGACTTTGTAGGGCTTCATGGTGACATATTTACAGCCCGTTCATTTTGCATTGGCGCAGCGACTGCTGCAATTTAACTACTAATGATGAGTATTAGCACTGATGGGTTCTTAATTTTATCTTTCTCAAATTGCATGAGCCTTCATCCCTGACAAGCCGACTCTGGGGGTAATTGGCGACGGGTTAGTTAATTGGTGCGCCCGAGTTAATTGGTGCGCCCGAGTTGCACGGTCGTCGCCCTGGGTGGAGAGGCTCCACCAGCTGGCCCACGTCAATTGGATTGGACGTCTGGGACTGACGATGGACCAGTACCCCGGTTTTCTGCTGGAGGCTTGTTCAGCTGCTGTCGCATTGCCGGACTTTGTAATCATTCAGGTCGGGACCAATGACCTGGTAATCACGCTGATGGCTTCCACCTAACTTATGAAGGTTGTTATTCTGAGCAACCTTTGTCACGCCCCATTCATTCTGAGGCTATTTGGCGGCGGTCATGTTGCGATCCTTTCGCAACATGTCCGTTTGGCGGAAATTGCATTCCAATAGCGCAAATAGGCCTCAAAGATTGGCCAATAAAACCTTAATTTAAGAGGCTTCAGGGAATTTGCGGCAAAAAGCACTTAACCCTCTTTCTTTGTCGGTTCCAAGATGAAATCGGAACACGGTAGTTACAGTCTCTATATTTTTACCACAATCAATGATTGATATTTTGATTATTGCATTTCTTACTTATTGCCGACGATAATAATAGCTTAAGGTATTGCTTGGGCTACTTGGCCACTACGGTATTGATTAATGGTTTTATATGATATGGTTTGCTTTGATAAAATGTTATAATATTGCTTGCTAATGAATATTGCATCGTATGTGCGGATGATGCTATTTGTATCTGAATTATTTGGATTATGGTAATTGCTGAATATCATTGCTGTTTGCGTCACAAACTGTGACAATATTGCTGAATATTAATTGCTGTTTGCGTCACCAACTGTGACAACTTTTGCTGAATATAATTGCTGTTTGAGTCACAAACTGTGACAATATTGCTAAATATAAATTGCTGTTTGCGTCACCAACTGTGACAATATTGCTGTTCCCCGACATCAGCTTCGGACGGGAACAAACTGTGATAATTGTGTAATATAATATTGCTGTCCTGTGCTACCCGCTTCGGGCTCGGACAAACTGTCATTACATTGCTTGCATTGCTGTCCCGTGCTATCATAGCTTCAAGCTGGGACAGCGCTTACAACAATAAACGGCTGCTCGGCCACACGCAACAAAATACATTACGAGTGCTCGATCCTGTATGTCCAGTCTTGTCACATGTGGGGATAAACAAACAAATGTATTATCTTACGTAGAAAAAGAAATTGAAGATTTAACGAAAAAAATTACTTGTCGGGGAGATGCCAGACTTTCTCTAATAGCGTGTTGCTATTATTACGCGTTATGTATGAACGATGAATATACGTCGATATATTATATATTAAAACAATTTCATATTACCAAAAAACAATTTAATAACGCGTTAAAAACATTTTACGAATATAAAAACAGCGATATCAATAAATATTCTATAACTATAACTATAACTAAAATTATAAGTTATTTATCCGTCCTTTTTGATAAAGATATCGCGAGTAGTTATTTAGTACAAAATATCGCAAATTATATATGTTCACGTCTAGACGCGAACGTATACAATTTATTTGATTCTAAAACTATAGCTGCTTATTGCTTTTTAAAATCTCTAACTATTTTTAAAATCTGTTTTGTTAAAACAAAAATATTAAAGAAATTTGACCTCAATATTAAAACCTTTAACGAATTAGAAAAGTATAGATCTAGTTAAAGTCGAGAGATCGTATGTTATCTTTATATATTAGACGCGAAACTTTTTTTACATATCTTACGAAACAAATAATATGTATACGACGTCGTATTTATATATAATTATAAATTATTGTTTCAATTTTTTTTTAAATATTAGGTCTTACCTCCAATAAAAATGAGATTTATTTTTCTCATTTTTATACATATATTGAAGAGAACCAAGACGAAAATATTAAAAATTCAATTTTTACCTCCAATAAAAATGAGATTAATTTTTTTCATTTTTATATATATGTATAAAAATGAGATTTATTTTTTTCATTTTTATATATATATTGAGGAGAACCAGGACGAAAATATTTATATAATTAAACAAAAAAAGATTAAAAATTCAATTTTTACCTTCAATAAAAATGAGATTTATTTTTTTCATTTTTATATATATATTGAAGAAAACCAGGACGAAAATATAAAAAATTCAATTTTTACCTCCAATAAAAATGAGATTAATTTTTTTCATTTTTATATATATATTGAAGAGATAAAGGATATCACTCAATAAAAGTGAGATAAAAAAAATATTATAATACTTAATATAGTTTACTCTCAATAAAAGTGAGATAGAAAAAATTATTATAATACTTAATATAGTTTACTCTCAATAAAAGTGAGATACAAAAATTATTATAATACTTATATTATAAAGCATGATGAAGAAACCAACACCAATAGGATACGGACGTTGGCCTAAATCAACCTTGCAAAAATATGTGGAGTGGAATAATATCACGATCCCAGAGCGACGCCTACGTCGATACTATATCGACGCCATTAGAGTAGAGGAGAATAAATATGAAAACTTGAATCGCAAGAAACTCGATGAGCTCAAACAAATCGTAGACGACCAAGAGTTACAATTTACGCCAACTGGTAAACTAGGTCGATTTTTACGAAAGGATTTAATTTCAGCGATTAAATCGTATAAAAACCCCGATAGCTTCAGAGAGGCAGATTTTTAAGTACATAGAGCTTTTGGTAACGCTTATAGAAACTGGGAGTTAAATCCCAGGTTGTTTAACAACGACGTAGAGCAATTCTTTAATACGCACGTGCGGCAGATTGAAAAATATTGTTACGTCAGAGCTGAGAAATCTATCGACCATAAAAGTTCAGTTAGGATTTAAAGCGGAATACGAAAAAGAAAATCAAGACGGCTTAGTAGAAACCAGCGCTTTTACTTTTTTTTAGTAAAAAACTAGTTGTTTTAAACGAGAGTCAGATAAGTAGTTTGAGGCCAGCCAATGCGGCTTCAAATGATTTATTGCTCCTAGGCGGTCTCTTTGGTTTAAGAGGGCCGAAATGGGCAGCTGTGGGGTGACGACAAGGTCGAGTATGGTATAGTCACGTTCGCTAGGCTAGAGCGGTCATTCTAGTCTGAGCAGTTCGTCAGTTGGTTTGCTTTTTCGTGCTAGTTATTCGTAATTTACTTTTTTGCAGTACAAGTATCTGTGTTTGAAAATTTGATTTGGTTGTTTGAAGTATAGTCAAGTATATTCGAGCATATTCGAGCCTACATCATTAACAGTTGACATGCCGAAAGCAAAGGCATCCACACGGAGCAGTTCGGGGGAAGAAAGGAGACCGCGGGGACGGCCCCGTTCTAGCAGATCCGGAACTACCGTGGGAGGTGCTGCAATCCGCGGCCTGGCCAACTATAGAGCCTGGCCAACTATAGAGGCCTGGCCAACTCTAGAGCCCACCAACTCCGGAGCACCGACCCATCTTGGTCGCGCCAGGTATGCGACCAACGCTGGACATGCGGCTAGCTCGGGATCGACAGCCAACCCTGGATCTTCGGCCACCTTTGGATCTGCGCCGGCGCCCCAGCTCGCTTCGGGATCGGGTGAGTTCGGTAGTACTACCGTCCACTCTTCCTAGTGTTATAGCCTTAACCTCAGGTTCCGTTCATGCCTCGCCCCCTGTACCCCCAGTACTTGATTAGTGTTTGTGACGAGCTGGGTTTGGGGGTCCCAAAACAGACCCAAGAAAAGATTTGGAATGGGGAGTCTGTCGATTTAGGGTTAATGCTACGTCCTGCGGGTGGAAGCAGCGCTGCTAGTAACGCTAATGACTGCGTATTCACAGTCGGTCCCCAGGAGTCACCCGCGTGGCAAATCCGCCCACACGCCCATACCCCGCGTATTACGTCCATTGAGCAATGGACGTCGGCATTTTTGATTTTCTCCTCAATTTATTTAATGCGGCATCCGGACCGGGCCCGGCAGTTGTTGAAGTACATGGATACCATACGCTCCGCGGCACTCCGCCGCGGCGGTTATGGCTGGCGTGACTATGACATTCAATTTCGCTTACGGCACGCTCGTATGCCGGCGCGATCTTGGGCCAGCCTAGACGCCGAGTTGTGGCTCACCCTTTTGGGTGTACAGTCACCCTCTAATTTTCGTTCCTTTCCCATTAGGGCCACGCAACAGCGCGTCAATGGATTTGAAAGACCTACCCGCGCCGCCCAGTTTTCACAGCGCGATACCAATCTCGGGCCATGCTTTGATTTCAACCGCGGTCATTGCTTTCGAATCTCTTGTCGATTCGCCCATAAATGCACAACTTGCATGTCGCCCAGCCACTCCGCCAACAACTGCCGAGCTGGCACTCGATCCGCACGCGGCACGGTCAATCAGTCTGCCCCTACCAACCCCGGTAAACATAACTAGAATGCGCCCGTTTCTCCGGACATACCCGGCCAAGCACGACGCCCGTATATTATTAGATGGGTTTACGATTGGTTTTTGTATCGGTTACTCAGGGCCCCGGGTTCGCTCTTCAGCACACAACTTCATATCAACTCGAGAAAACCAGGTAATATTGCAGGATAAACTGGACCGCGAAATCTCACTGGGCCGTATCGCTGGTCCATTTCTGAGCCCCCCTTTGCCTAATTTGCGCTGTTCTCCTATAGGGTTAGTTCCAAAACAGGTTCCGGGCGAATTTCGTTTGATTCATAACCTTTCTTCTCCGATTGGTGATTCTGTTAATGATCACATTGACCCGTCCATTACTGC
The DNA here is from genome assembly GCA_037893245.1 of Crossaster papposus. Classification (NCBI taxonomy): domain Eukaryota; kingdom Metazoa; phylum Echinodermata; class Asteroidea; order Velatida; family Solasteridae; genus Crossaster; species Crossaster papposus. The sequence continues at coordinate 591,250 of JBAIAA010000176.1, forward strand.
TGTTAGCTATACAAGTTTTGATGACGCAGTTCATTTGGTTGCTAGCTTAGGCCCCGGTGCCCTTATGGCCAAGTCTGATATCAAGTCGGCTTTCCGATTGCTGCCGGTTCATCCGGACGACCACGAATTACTGGGGTTTTCATTCAATGGTTCATTTTACTACGATAAGTGTATGCCCATGGGTTGTTCCATTTCTTGCGTCACATTCGAGCGCTTCAGCACGTTCCTTGAGCATTGTACCCGCAAGGTGGCAGCGACGCACAATATTTTACACTACCTTGATGATTTATTTTTCGTCGGTAGGGCTAATTCCCCCGAATGTGCTCGCGCCCTTCACTCATTCACGGTGGTCTGTAACGATTTTGGGGTTCCCTTGGCATGGGACAAGACTGCGGGGCCGGCTACGCAGCTGACTTTTCTCGGGTTGGCTATTGACACTGTTTTGCAACAAATTCAGGTTCCCTCTGACAAGATTGATTCGATCGTTGTTAAAATAGACACGGCGTTGAGTAAACAAAAAATTACACTGCGTCAACTTCAGTCGTTGTTGGGGAGTTTGAATTTTATTTGTAAAGCAGTTCGCCCAGGTCGTGCCTTTTTGCGTCGCTTGATTGGTTTGACTAGTGGCATAAAGAAATCTCATCACCGTATCCGTATTTCATCGGGGGCGCGCGCTGACTTGTTGGCTTGGCGGCATTTTTTGTCCCATTTAAACAGTTCAGTGTATTTCCTTGATGAACTATGGTACTCCAGTGATAACCTTCACTTGTACACAGACGCCGCTACAGAAACAGGTTTTGGAGCGTACTTTGGTGGTAAATGGGCAAATGGGAGATGGCCCCAGCGTTTTCGCTCACTATCTATTGCCTTTCTAGAACTTTTCCCCATTGTACTCGCGATTCGTTTATGGGGACGGGAGTTGATGAATAGGAGAGTTGTGTTTTGGTCTGACAATGCGGCGGTAGTAGCTATCATTAACAAACAAACTTCCCGATGTCCCAAAATCATGGTATTGGTGCGCTCATTTGTCGTCCAGTGTTTGGCGCTGAATATTCATTTCAAAGCGCGTCATGTTCCCGGTGTGTATAACGGTATTGCTGATGCCTTGTCCCGTTTTCAGATGTCCAGGTTCCGGCAGCTAGCGCCCGGGGCAGACCCCATTTTTACGGCCTTGCCAGCCGGCCTATGCAGAGGCGTGTGCAGGATTTTTTCCTGCGGGGGGCTGAATCAAAATCGTTTCGGTAGAGCGAAGCGAGCGGAGAGTCTAACAGCGTTTGGTCCAGGAGGTCTGGGCCTCGGTGGCGGTCCAGGATTTTAAGACCTGAAATCGCCTTTTCTTTCAATTTTCAGACAAGTTTTTCTGTTCACTGCGTGCCGATAAATTGTTAGAAAACATCTGAGTAAAACGTCTTATAAGTCCATTTACCGACAATTTCCCGATGTCTAGATAGCGGCCTAACAGATGATTGTGCTTTCTTTGTTGTCATTGTGAAAAACAAATGCCTTTGAAGTCTATTTACCGACAATTCCCGACTGATATAACCTGCTGTTGACATTGTATCAGTGTTTTGTTACAGTGGTCCTTTGAGTAAGTTTTTCCGAGGTTTAAGTTTGTATTTTTTCCCCCTGTACTTATTCGTCCAAGCTTTAATTCGCTAATCTTTAAGATAATGTTTTATGGGACACAAAACTTTTTGCCATTTGTTTATGATTGTATAATAATCTTCTGAGTGTATCATTGGAAAATGTGCTGAATTAATTCACGGTCCCACGGACCCGAACCTGCAATGTGGTTTTGAAACCTAATACTGCCAAAGAGATATTTGCCTCTATTGTATCAAAGTCACTCTGCGACCAGCCGAGCACATTTGCGGTCGGCTTTTTTTGCTACATTTCGTGTCGGCTCACTCAAAGGATTTAGTGTCGGCTCACTCAAAGGATTTAGTGTCGGCTCACTCAAAGGATTTAGTTCATTGAACCTTATTTATTTTGGAAAAAGACGTGCCATCATTGTAGGCGTGCAATTATGGGGAGCGGCAAGTCAATTCATTTCCTGTCAATTCATTTACAAACATTTATTACAAGCTGAAAGTAAACTCCACGCAATCCGGGATCGCTGTTGACAATCTGGCTCTGAAAACGGCGCTTTTTTTTCACTAGACCGCCAGACTTCTTAGAAAAGGGTTTTGACTAGACCGCCGCTGTTTTGCAGGGGAAGTAAGCATGCAATGCCAGCGCGGCAGTCGCGCTGCAGCTTGCTAGTGGAGTAAGCAAGGGGATGTATACTTGCACGTGCCGACGCGGTGTATACTTTCGGGTTTTTGTTATGATCCTAATAATAGTCGCGGGTACTTGGGTACCCGACCGTGACGGGAATACAGGAATAGGGTACCCGGGTCCCGTACTACCCGTAAACGCACACCCTTACTTGCAAGTGAGCTCAGTGGGTTTATATTGAGGCCGTTAGGTCATCACTTCTATGTCATAAGCTATGCGTGATGGTCTGTGCTGGAGAATAGACAAGACATCACAAGCAAATTGCACAGAGTAACATGACAATTAAGAAAAATAAATACCTGTCCCATTGTCGCCAAGTCACTGCATAGTCAGCCGAGCTGTTACGTTTGTACTCGGGTCCGAGTGAAAGTGCACAAAAAATTGCAGTATCCTTGAATGTTTTCAAGTTCAGGAATCTGGATTTCAGTAGTACGGCAGGGGTCTACTAGTACTAATTCGTTGACATTGCGAACGTCATCAACGTGCCTACACCATTAACATAGAAAAAAGCGCACCGTACTACGTACCGGTTGATGAACCTCTGTTGTGTCTGTATTGTGGTTTCCGGTCGCGGCTCGCTAGCAGCGATAATGTTACAGTCAAACTGAAGGAATGTTGTTGTAGTTCCCCCCCCCCTCCTGGTGCTGGTGGTAAACGAGCAAGAAATATTGGGAGGGGGAGGGGGGCATGTGTCCGAGCCCCCCCCCCCGCAGATGGCACGTGGTGGTGAATGGACCAGTGAGAGTTTGGCTCTCGCTCATGGTGGCAGCTAAAATAGTTCACATGGCCAGCGTACTCCCGCACAATTACAATTATTTTCTGAACTAAACTCGGGGCTAAGTTCAGAACCCCAACGAAACTGCACTAAGTTCTAGAGATCAGTGTTATATGATACTCTCAAACACTTCAATCCAATAATTACAGGTAATTGAGTGAAATTACCTCTCATCGTGGGCCCTCGACCTGTCGCGTCTCTGGAAAAGCTGAGGCCGGATTACTCAATCGACTTCTATATCTATGGGCCGTTTTCAGTGGCCAAATATACATTCAGACAAAGCTAAATTACAGATAATCGTTTCAACCCCCTTCAGATCTAACCGAGGAATAAACTATTCAACAGAATGAGTTACAACATACAATAAGACCCTGTACCTATGTTATTTTTAGCGGAGGGCCACCACCGCACCCGTTGTGATCCGTACGTTGTAAACAACTTACATGGGTAGTTTGTGCTCGTTGCACATGTAGGCCCACATGTCATATAACCCATTTCCACACAATATTATACGGCAACGTTTTATGTATACTCTAGGCCTACAAGTTTAAACAATTTCATCGGATGCAATCCGAATGAGTGAAGGTCTTCTGCTCGGTGGGATCTAGGTCTAACATCATTTATGTCAAGGCTCACATACTCACTAATTTGTTATATGGAAAGAGGTAGGCCCCCTATAATGATTAAAACAATTGTTTTACTTACCGTTTAACGCTTGCTTGAATAGAATGTTTCGAAGCAAGTGGCTATATTTCGGAGAATCTTTTGTAGCTATGATCAAGTTAAGTTCCAAATCTCCTTGACACCTTACAACCATGTGGACAACGATGAAAACACGTTGAACAATGAAAATCATTCAGCTCGTATTAACGTCATTATAGCCAGCACGTCGCCAATTAAAACTATCAACCAATTGAATCATCATGTTCAGTCAAAGCCGATTGGTTTGATCACCAGTTTCTGCCAATTTAATAATTGTTCTTTCTTATCTCTCTCCCTTTCTGTCTTTCCTTTTTCGTTTATATATATATATATATATTTATTTTTTTTCGTTTTTTCTTTGGTTTTTTCTTTCCTCCTTTCCTTCTTTTTTCTCTTTCATTTTTTTTGGGGGGATCCGCGCGTGCGGGGGGCTTCAGCCCCCAAAGCCCCCCCCCCCCTGGACACGCCATAGCTATGGGACAACTTCAACTAGAGGTGCAGGGCCTTTTAGTAGACTCTATGGCTTCCCGTACCCATTTAGTTTACCAACGTGCTTGGCAATATTTCCGATGGTTCATTTTACGCCATGGACTGATTTCCCCCCTTTCTCATCCATCTTTACACCAGCTCGTGCAATTTATCGCATTCCTTTCAATTAACAGCTATTCCCCGGCTACCATTGCCTCATATGTTTCTGGGATTGCATCTACTTTACGCTTGTATAGTTTGCCAAACATTCACTCAGCATTTTGTTGTTAAACGTTTGTTGAATGGTTGTCGGCGGCGCAACAGCCGTTGTGATAAACGCCGCCCTATTACAGTAGATATTATCCGACGTATTATTCCAGCCCTACAGTCAGTTTGTGTCAGTCACTTTGAAGCTTTATTATTCCGTGCGGCTTTCCTGCTCGCATTCTTTGGATTCATGCGCGTTGGTGAGTTAACGGCACCAACGCGCAGCGGGCCTTCCCCTTTACAACGTTTAGATGTAACTGTTCGACATCCTCCATCAGGAGACGTTGTTGAACTTAATATCCGTTTTTCTAAAACCGATCAACAGGGCAATGGTTGTGTTATTTCCATTCCTAGTGTATCGACTGCCGATATCATATTGTGCCCAGTTACCGCCACTACGCAATATTTGCGTGATTACCCACAGCATCATAGTAATTTTTTGTCCCATTTTGATGGGACGCCCTTAACACGCTCACAATTTACAACCATTTTGCGACGGTCCCTGCATTTCGTTGGCATACTCGACCCCCTTTTCACTTCCCATTCTTTCCGCATAGGTGCCGCCACGTCTGCGGCCATGGCGGGCTTTCCAGAACATGAAATTCAGAGAATGGGTCGTTGGCAATCGGGTGTGTATCGCCGTTATATTCGCATTACCCCCCAACTTGTCCTATAACTTGGGTCCCATTGTCCAGTGTCTAGTGGCATTACTTTGGCCTTCTGATTTAATTACATATCCAAGTGCAACATTTTTTCTTGTTTTTCTTTCTCGTGTATGAGTCCACTCCCCATACAAGCCATTAGTGTGGGTAGTGGGCGACTCCTTCGTCAGTTGGACCGCCCGCGTTGCAGCAGCATCGATGACAGGGGCAGCACTAAGCGAGATTGTCCGTGTGCAGTGGCTGGGGAAAAGAGGGCTGTACCTGGCAGACTTTAACGACCATCTCCATCGTTGCTGGGAGCTTGAGCAACAAACCCCAGATTACATAATTTTTCATGTTGGTTCAAATGATCTGGGGAATGTGCCCAAAATATCAATTCAAGAGGCCGTCAAATCTATTTTGACGGTGACTCGCACCCTTCTCCTGCACACGATCATGTACTGGTCCGCGATACTGCCCCGCATTACTTACGCCCACGCCAACCTCCAAAACAAGGTTGAGCGTTCCCGGCGAGCAATCAATCGGTGGATCGCTAATTTAATGCGTTATGCGTCGGGCGGGGTTATCGAACATCCCCAGATCGATTGGACCAACACGGATCTATTCATGGAAGATGGCGTCCATTTGCGTGACCACGCATTGGTATCCCTTATACATGATTTCTACCATGCCCTCCAATTTGCAATAGAAACCTATTAGTATTAAACCTAAGTCCCCTATGAAATTCCCCTAATTCGTTAATTTAGCCCTATTTGGCGGCGGTCAATGACCGTTTGGCGGAAGTTTATTCTAAACGCTGCTATAGGTCTAAATTTTAGTACTGCACACATGATTCTAACGCCCTGGATTTAAATGCGGCACGGTAATTATAAAATATTATTAACACTTTAATTATTTGAATGGATCCAAAGTTAATGGACCGCCTGTTAATTAAATTCGATTTTAGCTGGTGGTGTTGTTATGTTTCGCCGGACGCATCGAGGGGAGATATCGTTACAAATTTGGCTATCTGCGAAATTATCCAGCTGTGCCACAAAGTCTCGCGAATCGCAGCGACCGGAGACTAAGTTTTCATGGAATGCGGGGAGTTATTGACGCTACTTATAGATCCCGCGAAATCGCAGCGATCGGGGACTAAGTTTGCTTGGTTATTAAATGTACATAGGTCTCGCGTATTCGCAGCGATCGGGGACCACGCTTGAAAACATTTCGTCAAGTTATAGATTTTGCGAACACGCAACGATCGGAAACCTAAATAAATATCAATCTGGCAATAAAACTGCTCAGGCCATAAGTAAACAAAACCCTTACCGAGTCAAGTTGAATTCTTACAGCTGTTCTGTTGCATGGAGTAATAAAAGAAAATGTCAAAGATCAAATCTTTAAAATAAAAGAAAAACACGCCAAAAATACGAGTCAAGGATCGGGTTGGAACCTCGTTGAAATACTCGCGTTTTATATCAACATCGACCGCTATAGACCTATAAGCGGCAGTTCTTATATAAAATTACCAACTTTTTTAATAAACAAAAAGGCTTTTATTAACGTCAGAAACAAAGACAACGAATGTTTACGGTGGTGTTTGAGAGCCGCTCTCGGCAAATATACCGACAAAATAACACAACGAGTAAAAGACAAACCCGATTTTAAAATCCACGATGACAGACCGTCAGTTTACGATAAAAACGATGGATTAAATTTTAAAGACGTAGACTTTCCCGTTCCAATCGATCAAATAGAAAAGATAGAGAGACAAAACAATCTGAGTATAAATGTGTTTGCGTACGAAGAGGCTAAAGAAGTACGACCGTTATATTTATCTAAAAACGCCAACGACCCCGCAGTCATAAATCTGTTGTTGTTTTCTTCGGATGACACGAATCACTATTGTTGGATAAAACATATATCTAGAATATTTTTTAACCAAACGAGACACAAGCATACGTCTGTTTCAGATGTTTGACGCACTACAACACACGAGACAAGTTGGACAGGCATACGCAAGATTGTGAGGGAATAGATATGCCACCATCTAAGGTCGTCTTTCCAAAAGGTTTTAACGACGACCCTCCGATATTAAAATTTAAAAATCAAAAGTTTGCGCAAGACGTACCATTTGTCATTTATGCCGACTTTGAATCGGTATTAAACAATTTAAAGCCTCAAGAGGCAAACACGCAGGAGACTCAAGTTCACAAAGCTTGCGGTTATTCGTTGATCGCTTTAAGGTACGACGGTAAAGTTGAATTTCAAGAGACCTATATAGGAAAAGATACCGTGGCTAAATTTATAGACTCGGCGTTGCGTTTAAGATACGAGTTTAATCAAGTTTTAAAAAAACCCAAACCCATAGACTTTACATCGCGAGACAACATCGAGCACCAAAACGCGGACACGTGTTGGATTTGCGAGAAGTCAATATACCCTAATTACTCCTCAAACTGTCAGTGCCCGCTTCCAAAAGAACCGAAGACTAAAAAAGAAAAGGAAAAATATTGTTACGTAAACAAAAACGGATACAACGAAAACAAATGTCTAACGTGTAAAAAACGGATTAACAAATTTAGAAAGGTGAGAGATCACTGTCACATCACGAGCAAATACAGAGGAGCCGCGCACGCTTATTGCAATCTAAAACTACAGGTGGTACCGGATAAAACCCCAATACCCGTCATCTTTCACAATTTACAAAATTACGACGCTTTTATCCCCAGCAACTCGGACAAATACATTTCGTTTTCGATCGGTAATCTGAGATTTATAGACTCGTTTAAATTTATGGCAACGTCGTTGGAAAAATTAGTCAACGCGTGTCCCAAAGAGGCGTTTACATTACTCAGAGAACGCTATAAAGACCAAAATGTCGACCTGCTCTTACAAAAAGGTGTTTACCCGTACGAGTATATGGACTCGTTCGATAAGTTTGAAGAGACGAGCTTACCAAACATCGACGAGTTTTGCAGCAGCCTCAAAGACTCGAATATCTCGCGAGACGATTGTTCTCAGGCTCAAAAAGTGTGGAACGAATTTAACCTCAAAAACTTGGGTGAATATCACGACTTGTACGTCACCACCGACGTATTACTTTTAGCCGGTGTGTTTGAAAATTTTAGGAAAACGTGCAAAAAGAACTACAAGTTAGATCCCGCTAACTATTATACCTCTCCTTGGTTATCGTGGGACGCGCTATTAAAACACTCGGGAGTTGAGCTCGAGTTATTGGAAGACGTCGACAAACACCTGTTTTTTGAAAAAGCAAAAGGAGGAGGACTATCGAGCGTGGGTAGTGCTAGGTACTACAAAGCAAACAATAAATATCTACCTGATTACAATCCGGACGAGCCATCGACTTACATCATGTATCTCGACGCCAACAATTTGTACGGTTGGGCCATGAGTCAGTATTTACCCTACGCCGATTTTAAATGGGCAAAACCCAAAGACTTCACGACGGAACGCATTATGTCAATCTCAGAAACGGCTGATATAGAGTGTCTCTTAGAGGTAGACTTGGATTATCCCAAAGCTTTGCACGATTGACACAATGATTTTCCGCTAGCTCCCGAAAATATCAAAGTACCCAAAGAGTGGTTATCCGAGTATCAACTGGGGTTGTTAACCGCAGAACCCACTAACAACGAATCTAAATTAATAGCCACTCTATACAACAGACGTAAATACGTCTTGCACTACAGATCGTTACAACAGTATCTCAATCTTGGATTACAACTCAAAAAAGTACACCGCGTATTACAATTTAAGCAAGCGCCTTGGATGAAAGAGTACATAGACAAAAACACTCGACTAAGAGCTAAAGCAACGTCTGACTTTGAAAAGGACTTTTTTAAGCTCATGAACAACAGCGTTTTTGGAAAGACGATGGAAAACGTGAGAAATAGAACGTACGCGTTTTTGCTCAGAGACGACCAAGTTTCTAAATATCAAGCGTTGGCGCGTAAACCGAGCTATAAACATACGACGATTTTTACCGATTGCAATCTAGCGTTTATCGAAATGTATAAGACCAAGACGTTATTAAACAAACCTATTTATGCGGGAGTGAGTATTTTAGACCTCTCAAAAACTCTCATGTACGACTTTTATTATAACCACCTCAAAGAGACCTATAGAGACCAAGTAGGGTTACTTTATACCGACACGGACAGTCTACTCTTGAGCGTTGAGACGAACGATGTTTACGAAGATATAAAAAAAGACTCGGAGTTGTATGACCTGTCAAACTACGATCAGAGTCACGAGATCTATGACTCTAAAAACAAAAAGGTCATCGGTAAATTTAAAGACGAGTTTGGTGGAAAACCAGTCAGCGAATGCGTTTGCTTAAGACCAAAGATGTACTCGATTTTAACGGCGGACGACTTTAACCTTAAAAAAGCCAAGGGAGTCACCAAAGCAGTCATCGAAAAATTAAGTCACGAGCGTTATCTCGACTGTCTAAAAAAAAAAGAATCTCAAAATGACACGATGACGTAGGCCTACATCAGATCGAAAAATCACGTGTTATACACCATATCGCAAAACAAACTGTCGTTGAGTCCGTTAGATACCAAGCGATTTATACTACGGGGTGGAACGTCTACTCAGCTTTTGGTCACTATAAACTAGGAGGTAACTCGGTGTCCGGTGGAACGACTTGAAGCTCTTGACTAACGAAACTTCGATTGGGACCTTTTTTGAGATAGTAAAGAGTGGGCTGGTTGGGGTCTTTGATCGCACGATCTAAATCAAAAACCTCGAGACTCCAAATAGGATCGGTCGCTCGCCTGCGCTCTCCTCCCTCCAGCTCCCCAGGTGCTTAAAGATATCTAAAAAGATTGCCTTTTTTGATCAACTTTTTTCCCACCACATCCGCGGAAGAACTGATTTGACGAACTTGCGTTTCTTGCATCGCTAGCTTGGGAGTGAGTGGCTCGTAGTCTTCTGTCGTTATCAATCTAGTGGTTTTGTCGTTTAACGCCTTAATCACGTCGGGTAATCTTTTAACCCAGAGTCGCGATCTCTCCGTCGGATTAAGGATTTCTTTAGCGTATTGATGGCCAAACAATCTCTTCGCTAAAGTCCTGTTAAATCTTTCGACGATACCCTGCGCTCTGTGGTTGCCCGGTTCTCCCACTTGTATCGCGACGTTTTTCTCCGACATCATTTTTGTGAATTCCCCGTGAAATTCTTTACCCGCGTTTACTTTTAAAACCTTTGGCCAAGTCAAAGGCGACCTAGCGTAAACTCGACTCAAAGCGTCGGTCACTTGGGTACTCGTCTTGTTAGTCAAAGGTTCGGCCTCTTTAAAACGCGTGGCCACGTCAACGACCGTCATCGCGTACTTGTATTCTTTTTTACCGACTTTATCATAAGGTAAAAATAACAAGTCTATCTGATGCATTTCGTTGGGAATACTCATGGACTTGTTCAAACTCGTAGGCCGGGGAATATACGTAGGAGGCGGTAAATAAATTTGCCACAACGCTTGTTTTCTTAACCAGTTTCTGGTTTCTTCTTTGGACGCGCCCGTTTTTTTAGCTAATTTTACAACCGCGCCCTCACCCTTCCAATAACCGACGGGGTTGTAATACACTTTTTTAAACTTTGTTTCTATTTTATTTAACTAAACAACTTATAAAAACTTATAAACTAAAAAACCTACCAACGCCGTTCCTCCTAAAACAAACGCCAACTCACCGGTCTTTTGATCTTCGCTCGGCGCGTAAAAATCAGACAGAGTGGGTTCGTGCTGCAGGTAGATTGGTACTCGTAGATCTTCGCGAGTAACCGAGTTGTATTCTCTGAGAGCCTCGTCTATACTTTTAAAAGTCCTTTGAGCCTTTGCTTGTTTTTTGAGTCGATCGTTTAACCAATCGAGATACTTTGTCCGAGATTTTTCCCAATTGTTTTTCGCCGTCGCCAGTTTTTCTAAAGCCAAATCGTGTCTCTTGCGCTCTCCGTCTTGTTTTATGCTCGAAACGAAAAAGTTTGACCCCGTGAAAGCTAAAGCGTTAACTATAGCACCTCCGACCATCATAGCGATGCTAGCCATATTTTAAAAGAAGAAAAAAATAAATAATATGACATATTTTCGAATACACATAAGACATTTAAATTAAAGTCTTTTATAATAAAGACAACTAAAAATGATTAGAAACATAAACAAAAGGGTCGTAGAAAATATATCGAGACTGATCGAACAAGATACAAATAAAAACGTAAAACCTCCCAGTGCTAACAGGTTGTAGTGAACGCGGTCGATCGCGGTTCTTTTATGGTTATTTTTGCGGATATATTCACCCATTATAGGTTACCCGCCGTTACAACGGATGAGCTAATAAACAGATGGAAATCTGATCCGTTGGTGTTTTATCAAAATCAATTTAATTTTGAAATGTGGTGCAGTACCGCCGGTTGCGGCATAAGGATAGATCTACTTTATTCGACGGATCATCTCACGAGAGCTATATATAGATTTCACGTTTATTTTACGGTTAGAAAAATATTAGAGTTTATGCAATGTCCCATACCGGGCGACGACATATATGACCCTTATAACAACAATATAGATCGTAAAGGTTATATAGACACTTGCAGATTTTACGGCGCAGATCACAACTTGTCTTGGAAACAAACGGTCGATCATTATTCCGGCGGATTGGGTCAGGCTTATGCTTGGGGTCACCCTATGGGAGATTATGATACCACACCCTTGGATATTCCTTACGGTAAATACGCTGGGGGAGCTAACATGGGGTTTGGCCACGAAGATCCTCCTAAAGGATCTGGTTATTACAGTACTTATATAATAAGTTATATATCGCAAAGTAGGGTGGTATTGACGCTCGGGTGGCAAAAATGGATACCCGACGAGTCTCACTTTACCGACGTAGGGATAGAAAAAATAAACGAATCTATCAGGGCGTTTGTTTACGCGCTGCTGGGGGCCCAGGCGCAAACAAAAACTAGTATTTTGACTCTAGGCACGGGGCTCGACGCTCAAGCTCAGTTTGTTAATATCGTCGAAGACTTGATATCGTCTCCGACCGATCTGGAAGAATCTATAACCCAATTTCAAGATTCGCTGCAATACGCCGGGAGTTCGTTAAACTTTGTGTTGGCGAAATAATTATATCTCGTGCCTTCGAACATGCAATTGAGAGTCGGAACCCACGAAGGATATAACAACAATATACAGATTGCGACCGCTAACTTATCGTTGGGATTTAACTCGAAGATAAACTCAAACATACCACCAACACCAACTCTCACGGTCGACCCACCCGCGCTTGCGCCAACGCCAACTCCCGCGGTCGTTGACCCACCCAAGTTCGTGTCGATTTCTAACATCCTCGTAATCGTTTCTTTGATTCTGCTCATCTGACTTCTAATTGTTTTTTCGTTGGCAGACGCGGCTTCTAATCTAATAGGTCTTTCGATTTTTAAGTTTTTTAATCTCTCTCTCACGTCTGCTGTGTCACCGTCGCTCATTGATTCAGCGAGTTCCGCTTCGGTCTGGGTTATCTCATCGTCGAGTTTCCCGAGATGCGCTAAATTTAGTTTTAAGTTGCCTCTCATCGTTTGAAGAGCTTTGTTTAAAGCCAAGATCTCTCTGATGGGTAAGCCCGTTTCTCGTTCAAGAGCTTTGACATCTCCGGTGGGTGGTGCTATAGTTTCGACAATTTCGCTTGTAGCGGCGGCCGCGTCCACAAGATCTTGCCCTGAGATAGACTCCGATTCTTTTTGGAGTTCTTCTTCTTCTTCTTTACTAAGTAGGTTTCGTTTATAATCTTTAAAACCTAATTCATTTCTAATAACATTTGCACCGTTGATATTTAATTTCCTAGCTTCTTTTTCGATATAACTTAATTTTAAAAATATATCGAGATTACATTTTTTTGATAATCTTACTTCTCCTCCGTCGGTTTTAAAATATAACGTGTTATCTTTTATCTCAAATCTTTCCCATTGCTTAATTATATCATATTGTCTTTCTCCTTGGCGATCGTAGAAATTTTCGACTTTTTCATTAGTAATAAACACACGTGTCGCGTGTTCTAAAACATCATCACGAGCTTGAAAATAGGCTGGATCTACCGCCGTTGTATTGTCGAGGGAGACATCGTTGTAATCGACTATCTCGACGCTTAGAGGTTGGTTGTCGAAGGAGGTGTCCCAGACTCCCCCGTCGTTTTCTCCCTCGTTGTCTTCTGTCAGTTCAAAATCTCCACCTTCGGCCATTTTATTATAACTAACTAAAGTTTTATGTCGAATTTAATATATTTGGTGGGAGTATATTTTGATTGACCAGCCATGTTTTTACGTACATAGATCCGCTTATCGTAGCCGTTAGTTTCGCTATATCTTCCACGCTCAACTTGTCGAGATCAGCTGGTTTGATCTTCAATTTTTTTTTACTTAACATGGTAAATCCCACGCTTAACATAGAGATCACGGCGGCGTGATATAGATTGTTGGCGATGCTATTAGTATCCATTTATAATTGCCACAATTTTTTATTTTTATTTTTTGTATTCCATTTCTACAAAATCTTAAGATGGTTGGGACGGAGAAGACAGAATCTCCTTTGGGCTCTATTGTGCTAGTGGTTGTGGTTTTGGCGGTGAGACTCTTTGGCTCCATATATAGAGTCCTCCTAAAACAAACGCCAACCCTGTTATTGACCCAATTGTTGCGTACGAATAAGAACGAGTATTCTTCACGTCTATATTTTGCATCTTGGCAATTTGTTCTTTTCTCTTTTTGTTGTGTTCCGCTAATGCCTTGCCTTGTTTTACTCTACCAGGATTTTTAGTTTTAGTCGTCACCGCTTGTATCTTTGGAGTCTCCTTTAACATCGACGAACTTGGGCTCCCTTGTTGACTCATCTTTTATTATATTGTCAAGAGAATTATTTTTGTTGATAACTAAATGTTTAGACGTTATCAAGACACCTACTAACGGCGACAATAACATTCCGTAGTTATAATAAACTTCGCAAAGTAAACTAGCTATCGAGCTAGATATAACGGGATCTTCCTCTAGATCTTTGGTGAGTGCGTCTTCCGAGTCTACTCGTAGACTGACACCCATGGGTTTGATCATAGGTAGACTCGCACATAAAACTCTCGAGTAAATCCCCAGCACGCAGTTACCCAAACTAGTAATCATTTCTTTACCCAACCTTGCCTCGTAATGGTTATACATTTTTTCTTGTTTGTTTGCGTCTAGGTTTTCTATATCTCCCTGGCTAAATTCTTTACCCAAATACTTTTTAGAATCACCGGCTGATACTACACCCAACTGCCTAGTTTTTTGTTTTTCCGTTTGCGGATCGTTGTCTAAAGTTTTTAAAGGCTTCATTTTTATAAGACGATATAATTTATTTTTTAGAGAAAAATATTCGTTAGATAAAATACACAAAGCCGACGCTATAATAAATTTGAGCGAAAGATCGATCAGCAAAAATAACATTTAAATAAACGCGAGATAAACTAACTGCAACAACTTACAACAAGTTGTTTAACTAGCTGTTCAACAAATTACAACTAGCTAGGCAAGTACTTTGCAACTAGCTGTGCAACAAATTACAACTAGCTGTTCAACAAAACCTCAACAAATCTCAACTAGCTGTTCAACAAATCTCAACTAGCTGTTCAACAAATTACAACTAGCTGTTCAACAAATTACAACTAGCTGTTCAACAAAACCCCAACAAATTACAACTAGCTGTTCAACAAAACCTCAACAAATCGCAACTAGGTTACAACAAATTCCATTTAGTCGGAGGATCCGTATGTAAAATCAATTTACTATAGGGAGTGTCTTTGAGATATTGTTTTATGCCTTGCCTTTTATTATCCGGCACCACATCATTTTCGTCGAGGCAATTATAAAAACGTTTTTTGTCTTTGCAATAACAAATAGCGACCCATTGAGTCTGTTCGCGATAATATTTTAAAACGCTGTTATATTTTTGAGTCAATAACCAACAGCTGTGGTTATCGTGTCTACCGCTAAAGGCTAATTTAGATAACATGCAGCATCCTCCCTTGTGGCTCTTTCGATATTTCAAGCGCTGCAGTCGTCGATTAAAAACAAAGTGTGCAAATCTTTAAATTTCGTTCGATAAAAGTCAATGGCTTCGTTCATGTTCATATTTTCAGCGTCGAGGTCGCATGCGTAAACGTTGGGGTCGTTAAAAAACCAAGGTCTCGCGTGATACGTTTTGTTGTTTGACAGAGTCGGACATATGATCACCAAGTATTCAAATTGACCTGCGTATTCGTTTTCTAGCAAGTCTAACGCAAACTTTGTTTTGCCAGAGTTTGTTCTTCCGCATATTAAAGCGCAGTGTGGTGTCATGTTTTTTATAAATACGAGATATTTTATTTGTTAAAAGTTGACGCTGCTCAAGCGACCTCCTTGGATATTAAGTTGCGCGTCCATAACCAAAAAGACGTAACACTTTAGAGCGCCCGCGGTTTGAGCTTCGCGTTCCATCAATATAGTGATTCCTCCGCTTATATCACCGATTTGTTTACCCGATCCGTGAATTTTATTGTCTTCCGTCGATCTCATATCCAACCAAAGTCCGTATCTTCTCAAAAAATAATCGCCGATATCCATCCCCGTCAACCCTAAATCTTTACACACCCCCGCTCCCAATTCTGTGGACGAGTCTCCAAAGAACTTGTTGATTTCTCCCCAGTGTTGATAGCTCTTGAGACCCGAACTGTAGAGTTGATTAGGTTTTCCTTCTATCGTCACGCTTACTTTGTCTTATTTTGGGTTATAAAATAGTTCGGGGGTTTTCGTAGTCGAGTCTTTAAACAAAAACAGTATACCCTTGAGACTTTTAACCGCTACGTTTAAATTAAAGTTCCAAACGGTGTCCGATTTATCGATAGATCTTACTTCGTGTCTCTGAATCCTATCGTCTTGCCGAGACATTTTTGAGCTAAGATTTGAGCTAAATTTTTGTTGGAAACGATCTCGTATTCTAACGCCAAGTTGGAGATACGATAACTCGCTTCGGCGTCGGTAGAATTTACGACTTTGGAGTACTCGTTAAAAGTAAGTTCGTAAGACAGTTGGTCGTTTAGAGCGGATGGATAAAACGGTTGATGATCCGTGAGCATTTCAAAGTCTAGAGGTATACAAAATCTGTTTCCAAGGGCATCCGCTATCGCTTTGTCTTTTCCACTATTTGCACCGGCAACCGCGTTACCGGTACCCACGCGCAGGCTCGATATGTTGGGAATTTCGTTTCCGGCGTAGTGATCTACGGTACCTTTGGGTAACCAAAGATCTTTAAAAATGTTATAAACGTCGGCGTCGGTCAAGTTTACGATCTCCCGACCACCGATACATATTCTTATTTGTTTTACGAGATTTCGTCCTAGATTTTTAAACAGACTTCGATCGGCATCGTCGTCCGAGGTTAGATCGATATTAAAAGCTAGTTTCGCCGAACCGGGGACGATCACGTCGTCGGCGCTCAACGATGGAAACTTGACTATTAATTTGTCGTTCGCGTCGATCGTGCTAGGATTGTGAGTTACTACTACAGTCTGGCGGTTGCCTTTTATACCCCGAGGATTTTAAGGCGTCTGTGCAGATTCAGTTTGTTTCTGTAAGTCGCGTTCATTTTTATAGTAACGTTTTATTTTTGTATTGTTTTACTTTTTTTTAAATGCAGTCGCACACTTTCGTCATGACCAAAAAAGAGCAGACTTTTGAGTTACCGCAACCCATAGATAACGTCGGGGTGACCGTCGCATTAAGTTAAGCAGCGTCATTTTAGACGTGGGTTTTTATAACGTCGAAAAAATAGAGAATATATCGTATTCTATACATACTCGGCTTAGTGTTAAAGAAAGTGTGGTCGATATCACGCCCGGTCGATGGAATCTGTATTCTTTCAAAGATCGTTTGAAAGATGATATTAAACATGTGGGCATTACTCCGATACACGATAATCTATTTCGATTGTCATTGGTGACCTACGGGTCTTCCTCAGATATAAAACCATCGAGTAATTTGTCTAAACTTTTGGGCTTACCCAAGGGTTGGATCTACAGCGGCAATGATTTAACTAAATATTATTTTGGAAAATTTAACATAAATCTATTCAACGCGGTTTTTTTACATTGCGAAGAACTGTCTACGCATTCAAATTTAAAAAACGGAAAACAAAGTAATCTTTTGAAAAATATACCTTTATCGGGCGATGCAGCTCGTTCAAACAATCCCCAAGATCCAATTTACGTCAAATACGACAATTCTCCGAAAGAGTTAGTAGCCGATAAAATAAACAGCCTCACGTTTTCTTTAAAAAACGGTCTTGGCGAGATAATCGATAATAGAGATAAAGATATAATTTTAAACATACAAATATTTTAGTTACTTTTGTAAAATGCAGTCTCATACGTTCGTCATGACAGATAACGAGCAGACCTTTGAACTATCGCGACCTACAGATAACGTCGGGGGTGACCGTCGCATGAAGTTAAACAACTTTGTGTTAGACTTGGGTTTTTATAACCTCAAAAAAAAAGCGTCGATAATTTGGGAGAGTTTTACGGGTGATATCGAAGATCTTACGCCTCTTCAAATTACCGATCGTGAAAAAATTGATATTCCTCCGGATAGGTGGAATCTTCATTCTTTTGAAAATCATATACAAGATTTTCACGATATAGCTATAGAGTTCTTAGCTGATGAACTGTTTCATATATATATTCCAGACCAAAATCGCATAAAACTATCGAGTAATCTATCTAAACTTTTAGGTTTACCCAGGGGTTGGCTCAATGGTGGTGGTAGTGATCATTATGGAAAATGTAGCCTAAATCTTTACAGTGCGGTCTTTTTACATTGCGAAGAACTGTCTACTCATTCAAATTATTTTAGCGGAAAACAAACTAACCTGTTAGAGAGTATACCCATACACGGTTATGCCGCTCGTTCAAGCAATCTTCAAGATCCAATTTATATCAACTATAACAAGTGTTCAAAAGAGTTGGTAGCTGGCAAAATAAACAGCCTCACGTTTTCGTTAAAAAACGGTCTTGGTGAGATAATCGATAATAAAGGTAAAGATATAATTTTTAACGTAGAAATATTTTAGTTTTGTCTTAATAAAATGACGACTAGTATTTACCCCGATCTAAAAAGTACCATCGAAGATGATGCTAGTACGAGGGTGTTTCGATTGCAAAAGATCGAAGAAGTTCAAACAGATATATTGACGCAACGAGGTCAGCGAAGCGCGTTGTGTAAAAAATATGGCAATTTAATTACGACATTGTCTACTACGGAAACCCTAGCCGAGATGGGTGGTGTGATTTGTGGGGGTTTGGGAATCGCGGCTATAAGCGGCGTCATTACGTCACCCGTTGGTTTTGCGTTAGAGGGAGTAGCCATTAGTTTGGGTAGTACCGCGTTCGTATTAAAATATTTTAGCAAACGATTTAGACGTAAAGTAAAAAAAACACGACGAGATTAGAGTCTTGGCCGAGGCTAAACTCAACAGCGTAAGAGAACTTATTTTTCAAGCTATTACGGACGGCGATATATCCCACGAAGAGTACGCTTTGATATTAAAGGAATTGAGGCAATTTAACGATATGAAAGAGACCATCAAGTCCGGCAGCAAGCTGTCGGAAAAAAGGATTCGAGCGGTATGGAATCCGAGATAAGAAGACGCGTGGAAGAGTTGGTGTCTAAAGAAAAAAAGTTCTTATCGAAAAACTTACAGCTTCACGATAAATAAAAATTATTTCGATCAACCTCCTCCTTACGCGTCGGCGCCTCCTTTAGACTCGTTTTAAATGTTGGAAAAAAAGAGCACTCTTTTTTGAGTGGTCCTACTACATTTTGTTTAGAGAGAGAAGAGAAAACTGAGCGAGTTTTAGAAAGTGGTCTAGAAACGGCATTTCCCTACTACTAAGGCGGATGCCAAGGCCCCGTAACTACTCGGTGGGCAGGTATCCGATATACGGCATCCACCCCGAAGGTCCCGTAACTACTCGGTGGGCAGGCATCCGATATACGGCATCCAACCCTCCAAGGTCCAGTAACTACTCGGTGGGCAGGCATCCGATATACGACATCCAACCCTCCAAGGTCCAGTAACTACTCGGTGGGCAGGCATCCGATATACGGCATCCAACCCTCTAAGGTCAGTAACTACTAGGTGGGTAGGCATTCGATATACGGCATCTAACCCTGCAAGGTCCAGTAACTACTCGGTGGGCAGGCATCCGATATACGGCATCCAACCCTCTAAGGTCCAGTAACTACTCGGTCGGCAGGCATCCGATAGACGGCACCCACCCCCATGATCCCGTAACTACTCGGTGGGCAGGCATCCGATATATGGCATCCAACCCTCTAAGGTCAGTAACTACTAGGTGGGTAGGCATTCGATATACGGCATCTAACCCCCAAGGTCCCGTAACTACTCGGTGGGCAGGCATCCGATATACGGCATCCAACCGCCAAGGTCCCGTAACTACTCGATGGACAGGCATCCGATATAAGGCATCCAACCCTCCAAGGCCCCGTAACTACTCGGTGGGCAGGCATTCGATATACGGCATCCACCCCCAAGGTCCAGTAACTACTCGGTGGGCACGCATCCGATATACGGCATCCAACCTTCTAAGGTCCCGTAACTACTCGGAGGGCAGGCATCCAAAATACGGCATCCAACCCCAAGGTCCCGTAACTACCCTGTGGGCAGGCATTCGATATAGGGCATCCAACCCCCAAGGTCCCGTAACTACTCGGTGGGCAGGCATCCGATATACGGCATCCAACCCTCCAAGGTCGAGTAAAAACTCGGTGGGCAGGCATCCGATATACGGCATCCACCCCAAGGTCCCCTAACTACTCGGTGGGCAGGCATCCGATATACGTCGTCCAATCCTCCAAGGTCCAGTAACTTCTCGGTGGGCAGGCATCCGATATACGGCATCCAACCCTCTAAGGTCAGTAACTACTCGGTGGGGAGGCATCCGATATACGGCATCCAACCTCCAAGGACCCGTAACTATTCGATGGACAGGCATCTGATATAAGGCATCCAACCCTCTAAGGTCAGTAACTACTCGTTGGGTAGGAATCCGATATACGGCATCCAACCCTCCAAGGTCCAGCAACTACTCGGTGGGCAGGCATCCGATATACGGCATCCACCCCAAGGTCCCCTAACTACTCGGTGGGCAGGCATCCGATATATGTCGTCCAACCTTCCAAGGTCCAGTAACTTCTCGGTGGGCAGGCATCCGATATACGGCATCCAACCCTCTAAGGTCAGTAACTACTCGGTGGGGAGGCATCCGATATACGGCATCCAACCTCCAAGGTCCCGTAACTATTCGATGGACAGGCATCTGATATAAGGCATCCAACCCTCCAAGGCCCCGTAACTACTCGGTGGGCAGGCATCCGATATACGGTATCCAACCCTCTAAGGTCAGTAACTACTCGGTTGGCAGGCATCCGATATAGGGCATCCAACCCTCTAAGGTCAGTAACTACTCGGTGGGCAGGCATACGATATACGGCATCCAATCCCCAAGGTCCCGTAACTACTCGGTGGGCAGTCATCCGATATACGGCGTCCAACCCTCTAAGGTCAGTACTTACTCGGTGTGCAGGCGTCCGATATACGGCATCCAACCCTCTAAGGTCCAGTAACTACTCGGTTGGCAGGCATCCGATAGACGGCATCCACCCCCATGGTCCCGTAACTACTCGGTGGGCAGGCATCCGATATACGGCATCCAACCCCCAATGTCCCGTAACTACTCGGTTGGCAGGCATCCGATATACGGCGTCCAACCTTCCAAGGTCCAGTAACAAATCGGTGGGCAGGCATCCGATATACGGCATCCAACCCTCTAAGGTCAGTAACTACTCGGTTGCCAGGCATCCGATATAGGGCATCCAACCCTCTAAGGTCAGTAACTACTCGGTGGGCAGGCATACGATATACGGCATCCAATCCCCAAGGTCCCGTAACTATTCGGTGGGCAGGCATCCGATACACGGCATCCAACCCCCAATGTCCCGTAACTACTCGGTTGGCAGGCATCCGATATACGGCGTCCAACCTTCCAAGGTCCAGTAACAAATCGGTGGGCAGGCATCCGATATACGGCATCCAACCCTCTAAGGTCAGTAACTACTCGGTTGGCAGACATCCGATATAGGGCATCCAACCCTCTAAGGTCAGTAACTACTCGGTGGGCAGGCATACGATATACGGCATCCAATCCCCAAGGTCCCGTAACTACTCGGTGGGCAGGCATCCGATATACGGCGTCCAACCCTCTAAGGTCAGTACCTACTGGGTGGGCAGACATCCGATATTCGGCATCCAACCATCCAAGGTCCAGTAACTACTTGGTGAGCAGGCATCCGATATACGGAATCCAAACCTCCAAGGTCCAGTAACTACTCGGTGGGCACGCATCCGATATACGGCATCCAACCCTCTAAGGTCCCGTAACTACCCGGTGTGCAGGCATTCGATATAGGGCATCCAACCCACAAGGTCCCGTAACTACTCGGTGGGCAGGCATCCGATATACGGCATCCAACCCTCCAAGGTCGAGTAACTACTCGGTGGGCAGGCATCCGATATACGGCATCCAACCCTCTAAGGTCAGTAACTACTCGTTGGGTAGGCATCCGATATACGGCATCCAACCCTCCAAGGTCCAGCAACTACTCGGTGGGCAGGCATCCGATATACGGCATCCACCCCAAGGTCCCCTAACTACTCGGTGGGCAGGCATCTGATATACGTCGTCCAACCCTCCAAGGTCCAGTAACTTATCGGTGGGCAGGCATCCGATATACGGCATCAAACCCTCTAAGGTCAGTAACTACTCGGTGGGCAGGCTTCCGATATACGGCATCCAACCTCCAAGGTCCCGTAACTACACGATGGACAGGCATCCGATATAAGGCATCCAACCCTCCAAGGCCCCGTAACTACTCGGTGGGCTGGCACCCGATATACGGCATCCACCCCAAAGGTCCCGCAACTACTCGGTGGGCAGGTATCCGATTTACGGCGTCAAACCCTCCAAGGTCGAGTAACTACTCGGTGGGCAGGCATCCGATATACGGCATCCAACCCTCCAAGGTCGAGTAACTACTCGGTGGGCAGGCATCCGATATACGGCATCCAACCCTCTAAGGTCAGTGAATACTCGGAGGGCAGGCATCCAAAATACGGCATCCAACCCCAAGGTTTCGTAACTACCCGGTTGGCTGGCATCCGATATAGGGCATCCAACTCCCAAGGTCCAGCAACTACTCGGTGGGCAGGCATCCGATATACGGCATCCACCCCAAGGTCCCCTAACTACTCGGTTGGCAGGCATCCGATATAGGGCATCCAACCCTCTAAGGTCAGTAACTACTCGGTGGGCAGGCATACGATATACGGCATCCAATCCCCAAGGTCCCGTAACTACTCGGTTGGCAGGCATCCGATATAGGGCATCTAACACTCTAAGGTCAGTAACTACTCGGTGGGCAGGCATACGATATACGGCATCCAATCCCCAAGGTCCCGTAACTACTCGGTGGGCAGGCATCCGATATACGGCGTCCAACCCTCTAAGGTCAGTACTTACTCGGTGTGCAGGCGTCCGATATACGGCATCCAACCCTCTAAGGTCCAGTAACTACTCGGTTGGCAGGCATCCGATAGACGGCATCCACCCCCATGGTCCCGTAACTACTCGGTGGGCAGGCATCCGATATACGGCATCCAACCCCCAATGTCCCGTAACTACTCGGTTGGCAGGCATCCGATATACGGCGTCCAACCTTCCAAGGTCCAGTAACAAATCGGTGGGCAGGCATCCGATATACGGCATCCAACCCTCTAAGGTCAGTAACTACTCGGTTGGCAGGCATCCGATATAGGGCATCCAACCCTCTAAGGTCAGTAACTACTCTGTGGGCAGGCATACGATATACGGCATCCAATCCCCAAGGTCCCGTAACTACTCGGTGGGCAGGCATCCGATATACGGCGTCCAACCCTCTAAGGTCAGTACTTACTCGGTGTGCAGGCGTCGGATATACGGCATCCAACCCTCTAAGGTCCAGTAACTACTCGGTTGGCAGGCATCCGATATAGGGCATCCAACCCTCTAAGGTCAGTAACTACTCGGTGGGCAGGCATACGATATACGGCATCCAATCCCCAAGGTCCCGTAACTGCTCGGTGGGCAGGCATCCGATATACGGCGTCCAACCCTCTAAGGTAAGTACCTACTGGGTGGGCAGGCATCCGATATTCGGCATCCAACCATCCAAATTCCAGTAACTACTTGGTGAGCAGGCATCCGATATACGGAATCCAAACCTCCAAGGTCCAGTAACTACTCGGTGGGCACGCATCCGATATACGGCATCCAACCCTCTAAGGTCCCGTAACTACTCGGAGGGCAGGCATCCAAAATACGGCATCCAACCCCCAAGGTCCCGTAACTACCCGGTGTGCAGGTATTCGATATAGGGCATCCAACCCCCAAGGTCCCGTAACTACTCGGTGGGCAGGCATCCGATATACGGCATCCAACCCTCCAAGGTCCAGTAACTACTCGGTGGGCAGGCATCCGATATACGTCGTCCAACCCTCCAAGGTCAGTAACTACTCGTTGGGTAGGCATCCGATATACGGCATCCAACCCTCCAAGGTCCAGTAACTACTCGGTGGGCAGGCATCCGATATACGTCGTCCAACCCTCCAAGGTCAGTAACTACTCGTTGGGTAGGCATCCGATATACGGCATCCAACCCTCCAAGGTCAGCAACTACTCGGTGGGCAGGC
This sequence comes from Crossaster papposus, assembly GCA_037893245.1. Lineage (NCBI taxonomy): Eukaryota > Metazoa > Echinodermata > Asteroidea > Velatida > Solasteridae > Crossaster > Crossaster papposus. The sequence goes on from JBAIAA010000176.1 coordinate 615,269, forward strand.
ATCCGATATACGGCATCCACCCCAAGGTCCCCTAACTACTCGGTGGGCAGGCATCCGATATACGTTGTCCAACCCTCCAAGGTCAGTAACTACTCGTTGGGTAGGCATCCGATATACGGCATCCAACCCTCCAAGGTCCAGCAACTACTCGGTGGGCAGGCATCCGATATACGGCATCCACCCCAAGGTCCCCTAACTACTCGGTGGGCAGGCATCCGATATACGTCGTCCAACCCTCCAAGGTCCAGTAACTTCTCGGTGGGCAGGCATCCGATATACGGCATCCAACCCTCTAAGGTCAGTAACTACTCGGTGGGCAGGCATACGATATACGGCATCCAATCCCCAAGGTCCCGTAACTACTCGGTGGGCAGGCATCCGATATACGGCGTCCAACCCTCTAAGGTCAGTACTTACTCGGTGTGCAGGCGTCCGATATACGGCATCCAACCCTCTAAGGTCCAGTAACTACTCGGTTGGCAGGCATCCGATAGACGGCATCCACCCCCATGGTCCCGTAACTACTCGGTGGGCAGGCATCCGATATACGGCATCCAACCCTCAATGTCCCGTAACTACTCGGTTGGCAGGCATCCGATATACGGCGTCCAACCTTCCAAGGTCCAGTAACAAATCGGTGGGCAGGCATCCGATATACGGCATCCAACACTCTAAGGTCAGTAACTACTCGGTTGGCAGGCATCCGATATAGGGCATCCAACCCTCTAAGGTCAGTAACTACTCGGTGGGCAGGCATACGATATACGGCATCCAATCCCCGAGGTCCCGTAACTACTCGGTGGGCAGGCATCCGATATACGGCGTCCAACCCTCTAAGGTCAGTACCTACTGGGTGGGCAGGCATCCGATATTCGGCATCCAACCATCCAAGGTCCAGTAACTACTTGGTGAGCAGGCATCCGATATACGGAATCCAAACCTCCAAGGTCCAGTAACTACTCGGTGGGCACGCATCCGATATACGGCATCCAACCCTCTAAGGTCCCGTAACTACTCGGAGGGCAGGCATCCAAAATACGGCATCCAACCCCCAAGGTCCCGTAACTACCCGGTGTGCAGGTATTCGATATAGGGCATCCAACCCCCAAGGTCCCGTAACTACTCGGTGGGCAAGCATCCGATATACGGCATCCAACCCTCCAAGGTCGAGTAACTACTCGGTGGGCAGGCATTCGATATACGGCATCCAACCCTCTAAGGTCAGTAACTACTCGTTGGGTAGGCATCCGATATACGGCATCCAACCCTCCAAGGTCCAGCAACTACTCGGTGGGCAGGCATCCGATATACGGCATCCACCCCAAGGTCCCCTAACTACTCGGTGGGCAGGCATCCGATATACGTCGTCCAACACTCCAAGGTCCAGTAATTTCTCGGTGGGCAGGCATCCGATATACGGCATCCAACCCTCTAAGGTCAGTAACTACTCGGTGGGCAGGCTTCCGATATACGGCATCCAACCTCCAAGGTCCCGTAACTTCTCGATGGACAGGCATCCGATATAAGGCATCCAACCCTCCAGGGCCCCGTAACTACTCGGTGGGCTGGCATCCGATATACGGCATCCACTCCAAAGGTCCCGCGACTACTCGGTGGGCAGGTATCCGATTTACGGCGTCCAACCCTCCAAGGTCGAGTAACTACTCGGTGGGCAGGCATCCGATATACGGCATCCATCCCTCCAAGGTCGAGTAACTACTCGGTGGGCAGGCATCCGATATACGGCATCCTCCCCTCTAAGGTAAGTGACTACTCGGAGGGCAGGCATCCAAAATACGTCGTCCAACACTCCAAGGTCCAGTAACTTCTCGGTGGGCAGGCATCCGATATACGGCATCCAACCCTCTAAGGTCAGTAACTACTCGGTGGGCAGGCTTCCGATATACGGCATCCAACCTCCAAGGTCCCGTAACTACTCGATGGACAGGCATCCGATATAAGGCATCCAACCCTCCAAGGCCCCGTAACTACTCGGTGGGCAGGCATACGATATACGGCATCCAATCCCCAAGGTCCCGTAACTACTCGGTTGGCAGGCATCCGATATACGGCGTCCAACCCTCTAAGGTCAGTACTTACTCGGTGTGCAGGCGTCCGATATACGGCATCCAACCCTCTAAGGTCCAGTAACTACTCGGTTGGCAGGCATCCGATATAGGGCATCTAACCCTCTAAGGTCAGTAACTACTCGGTGGGCAGGCATACGATATACGGCATCCAATCCCCAAGGTCCCGTAACTACTCGGTGGGCAGGCATCCGATATACGGCGTCCAACCCTCTAAGGTCAGTACTTACTCGGTGTGCAGGCGTCCGATATACGGCATCCAACCCTCTAAGGTCCAGTAACTACTCGGTTGGCAGGCATCCGATATAGGGCATCCAACCCTCTAAGGTCAGTAACTACTCGGTGGGCAGGCATACGATATACGGCATCCAATCCCCAAGGTCCCGTAACTACTCGGTGGGCAGGCATCCGATATACGGCGTCCAACCCTCTAAGGTTAGTACCTACTGGGTGGGCAGGCATCCGATATTCGGCATCCAGCCATCCAAGGTCCAGTAACTACTTGGTGAGCAGGCATCCGATATACGGAATCCAAACCTCCAAGGTCCAGTAACTACTCGGTGGGCACGCATCCGATATACGGCATCCAACACTCTAAGGTCCCGTAACTACTCGGAGGGCAGGCATCCAAAATACGGCATCCAACCCCCAAGGTCCCGTAAATACCCGGTGTGCAGGTATTCGATATAGGGCATCCAACCCCCAAGGTCCCGTAACTACTCGGTGGGCAGGCATCCGATATACGGCATCCAACCCTCCAAGGTCGAGTAACTACTCGGTGGGCAGGCATCCGATATACGGCATCCACCCTCTAAGGTCAGTAACTACTCGTTGGGTAGGCATCCGATATACGGCATCCAACCCTCCAAGTTCCAGCAACTACTCGGTGGGCAGGCATCCGATATACGGCATCCACCCCAAGGTCCCCTAACTACTCGGTGGGCAGGCATCCGATATACGTCGTCCAACCCTCCAAGGTCCAGTAACTTCTCGGTGGGCAGGCATCCGATATACGGAATCCAACCCTCTAAGGTCAGTAACTACTCGGTGGGTAGGCATCCGATATACGACATCCAACCCTCCAAGGTCCAGTAACTACTCAGTGGGCAGGCATCCGATATACGGCATCCAACCCTCTAAGGTCAGTAACTACTAGGTGGGCAGGCATCCAAAATACGGCATCCAACCCCCAAGGTCCCGTAACTACCCGGTGTGCAGGTATTCGATATAGGGCATCCAACCCCCAAGGTCCCGTAACTACTCGGTGGGCAGGCATCCGATATACGGCATCCAACCCTCCAAGGTCGAGTAACTACTCGGTGGGCAGGCATTCGATATACGGCATCCAACCCTCTAAGGTCAGTAACTACTCGTTGGGTAGGCATCGATATACGGCATCCAACCCTCCAAGGTCCAGCAACTACTCGGTGGGCAGGCATCCGATATACGGCATCCACCCCAAGGTCCCCTAACTACTCGGTGGGCAGGCATCCGATATACGTCGTCCAACACTCCAAGGTCCAGTAATTTCTCGGTGGGCAGGCATCCGATATACGGCATCCAACCCTCTAAGGTCAGTAACTACTCGGTGGGCAGGCTTCCGATATACGGCATCTAACCTCCAAGGTCCCGTAACTACTCGATGGACAGGCATCCGATATAAGGCATCCAACCCTCCAGGGCCCCGTAACTACTCGGTGGGCTGGCATCCGATACACGGCATCCACTCCAAAGGTCCCGCGACTACTCGGTGGGCAGGTATCCGATTTACGGCGTCCAACCCTCCAAGGTCGAGTAACTACTCGGTGGGCAGGCATCCGATATACGGCATCCATCCCTCCAAGGTCGAGTAACTACTCGGTGGGCAGGCATCCGATATACGGCATCCACCCCTCTAAGGTAAGTGACTACTCGGAGGGCAGGCATCCAAAATACGTCGTCCAACACTCCAAGGTCCAGTAACTTCTCGGTGGGCAGGCATCCGATATACGGCATCCAACCCTCTAAGGTCAGTAACTACTCGGTGGGCAGGCTTCCGATATACGGCATCCAACCTCCAAGGTCCCGTAACTACTCGATGGACAGGCATCCGATATAAGGCATCCAACCCTCCAAGGCCCCGTAACTACTCGGTGGGCAGGCATACGATATACGGCATCCAATCCCCAAGGTCCCGTAACTACTCGGTGGGCAGGCATCCGATATACGGCGTCCAACCCTCTAAGGTCAGTACTTACTCGGTGTGCAGGCGTCCGATATACGGCATCCAACCCTCTAAGGTCCAGTAACTACTCGGTTGGCAGGCATCCGATATAGGGCATCTAACCCTCTAAGGTCAGTAACTACTCGGTGGGCAGGCATACGATATACGGCATCCAATCCCCAAGGTCCCATAACTACTCGACAGACAGGCATCCGATATACGGCATCGAACCCTCTAAGGTCCCGTAACTACTTGGTGGGCAGGCATCCAAAATACGGCATCCAACCCACAAGGTACCGTAACTACTCGGTGGGCAGGCATCCGATATACGGCGTCCAACCCTCTAAGGTCAGTACTTACTCGGTGTGCAGGCGTCCGATATACGGCATCCAACCCTCTAAGGTCCAGTAACTACTCGGTTGGCAGGCATCCGATATAGGGCATCCAACCCTCTAAGGTCAGTAACTACTCGGTGGGCAGGCATACGATATACGGCATCCAATCCCCAAGGTCCCGTAACTACTCGGTGGGCAGGCATCCGATATACGGCGTCCAACCCTCTAAGGTTAGTACCTACTGGGTGGGCAGGCATCCGATATTCGGCATCCAGCCATCCAAGGTCCAGTAACTACTTGGTGAGCAGGCATCCGATATACGGAATCCAAACCTCCAAGGTCCAGTAACTACTCGGTGGGCACGCATCCGATATACGGCATCCAACACTCTAAGGTCCCGTAACTACTCGGAGGGCAGGCATCCAAAATACGGCATCCAACCCCCAAGGTCCCGTAACTACCCGGTGTGCAGGTATTCGATATAGGGCATCCAACCCCCAAGGTCCCGTAACTACTCGGTGGGCAGGCATCCGATATACGGCATCCAACCCTCCAAGGTCGAGTAACTACTCGGTGGGCAGGCATCCGATATACGGCATCCAACCCTCTAAGGTCAGTAACTACTCGTTGGGTAGGCATCCGATATACGGCATCCAACCCTCCAAGGTCCAGCAACTACTCGGTGGGCAGGCATCCGATATACGGCATCCACCCCAAGGTCCCCTAACTACTCGGTGGGCAGGCATCCGATATACGTCGTCCAACCCTCCAAGGTCCAGTAACTTCTCGGTGGGCAGGCATCCGATATACGGAATCCAACCCTCTAAGGTCAGTAACTACTCGGTGGGGAGGGATCCGATATACGGCATCCAACCTCCAATGTCCCGTAACTATTCGATGGACAGGCATCTGATATAAGGCATCCAACCCTCCAAGGCCCCGTAACTACTCGGTGGGCAGGCATCCGATATACGGAATCCAACCCTCTAAGGTCAGTAACTACTCGGTTGGTAGGCATCCGATATAGGGCATCTAACACTCTAAGGTCAGTAACTACTTGGTGGGCAGGCATACGATATACGGCATCCAATCCCCAAGGTCCCGTAACTACTCGGTGGGCAGGCATCCGATATACGGCGTCCAACCCTCTAAGGTCAGTACTTACTCGGTGTGCAGGCGTCCGATATACGGCATCCAACCCTCTAAGGTCCAGTAACTACTCGGTTGGCAGGCATCCGATAGACGGCATCCAACCCCCAATGTCCCGTAACTACTCGGTTGGCAGGCATCCGATATACGGCGTCCAACCTTCCAAGGTCCAGTAACAAATCGGTGGGCAGGCATCCGATATACGGCATCCAACCCTCTAAGGTCAGTAACTACTCGGTTGGCAGGCATCCGATATAGGGCATCCAACCCTCTAAGGTCAGTAACTACTCGGTGGGCAGGCATACGATATACGGCATCCAATCCCCAAGGTCCCGTAACTACTCGGTTGGGCAGGCATCCGATATACGGCGTCCAACCCTCTAAGGTCAGTACTTACTCGGTGTACAGGCGTCGGATATACGGCATCCAACCCTCTAAGGTCCAGTAACTACTCGGTTGGCAGGCATCCGATATAGGGCATCCAACCCTCTAAGGTCAGTAACTACTCGGTGGGCAGGCATACGATATACGGCATCCAATCCCCAAGGTCCCGTAACTACTCGGTGGGCAGGCATCCGATATACGGCGTCCAACCCTCTAAGGTCAGTACCTACTGGGTGGGCAGGCATCCGATATTCGGCATCCAACCATCCAAGGTCCAGTAACTACTTGGTGAGCAGGCATCCGATATACGGAATCCCAACCTCCAAGGTCCAGTAACTACTCGGTGGGCACGCATCCGATATACGGCATCCAACCCTCTAAGGTCCCGTAACTACTCGGAGGGCAGGCATCCAAAATACGGCATCCAACCCCCAAGGTCCCGTAACTACCCGGTGTGCAGGTATTCGATATAGGGCATCCAACCCCCAAGGTCCCGTAACTACTCGATGGACAGGCATCCGATATAAGGCATCCAACCCTCCAAGGCCCCGTAACTACTCGGTGGGCTGGCATCCGATATACGGCATCCACCCCAAAGGTCCCGCGACTACTCGGTGGGCAGGTATCCGATTTACGGCGTCCAACCCTCCAAGGTCGAGTAACTACTCGGTGGGCAGGCATCCGATATACGGCATCCATCCTTCCAAGGTCGAGTAACTACTCGGTGGGCAGGCATCCGATATACGGCATCCACCCCTCTAAGGTCAGTGACTACTCGGAGGGCAGGCATCCAAAATACGTCGTCCAACACTCCAAGGTCCAGTAACTTCTCGGTGGGCAGGCATCCGATATACGGCATCCAACCCTCTAAGGTCAGTAACTACTCGGTGGGCAGGCATCCGATATACGGCATCCAACCCTCTAAGGTCAGTCACTACTCGGAGGGCAGGCATCCAAAATACGGCATCCAACCCCAAGGTTTCGTAACTACCCGGTGGGCTGGCATCCGATATAGGGCATCCAACTCCCAAGGTCCCGTAACTACTCGGTGGGCAGGCATCCGATATACGGCATCCAACCCTCTAAGGTCAGTAACTACTCGGTGGGCAGGCATCCGATATACGGCATCCAACCCCAAGGTCAAGTAATAAATCGGTGGGCAGGCATCCGATATACGGCATCCAGCCCTCTAAAGTCAGTAACTACTTGGTGGGCAGGCATCCGATATCCGGCATCCAACCCTCCAAGGTCCAGTAACTACTTGGTGAGCAGGCATCCGATATACGGAATCCAAACCTCCAAGGTCCAGTAACTACTCGGTGGGCACGCATCCGATATACGGCATCCAACCCTCTAAGGTCCTGTAACTACTCGGAGGGCAGGCATCCAAAATACGGCATCCAACCCCCAAGGTCCCGTAACTACCCGGTGTGCAGGCATTCGATATAGGGCATCCAACCCCCAAGGTCCCGTAACTACTCGGTGGGCAGGCATCCGATATACCGCATCTAACCCTCCAATGTCGAGTAACTACTCGGTGGGCAGGCATCAGATATACGGCATCCAACCCTCTAAGGTCAGTGACTACTCGGAGGGCAGGCATCCAAAATACGGCATCCAACCTCAAGGTTTTGTAACTACCCGGTGGGCAGGCATCCGATATACGGCATCCAACCCCCAATGTCCCGTAACTACTCGGTTGGCAGGCATCCGATATACGGCGTCCAACCTTCCAAGGTCCAGTAACAAATCGGTGGGCAGGCATCCGATATACGGCATCCAACCCTCTAAGGTCAGTAACTACTCGGTTGGCAGGCATCCGATATAGGGCATCCAACCCTCTAAGGTCAGTAACTACTCGGTGGGCAGGCATACGATATACGGCATCCAATCCCCAAGGTCCCGTAACTACTCGGTGGGCAGGCATCCGATATACGGCGTCCAACCCTCTAAGGTCAGTACTTACTCGGTGTGCAGGCGTCGGATATACGGCATCCAACCCTCTAAGGTCCAGTAACTACTCGGTTGGCAGGCATCCGATATAGGGCATCCAACCCTCTAAGGTCAGTAACTACTCGGTGGGCAGGCATACGATATACGGCATCCAATCCCCAAGGTCCCGTAACTACTCGGTGGGCAGGCATCCGATATACGGCGTCCAACCCTCTAAGGTCAGTACCTACTGGGTGGGCAGGCATCCGATATTCGGCATCCAACCATCCAAGGTCCAGTAACTACTTGGTGAGCAGGCATCCGATATACGGAATCCAAACCTCCAAGGTCCAGTAACTACTCGGTGGGCACGCATCCGATATACGGCATCCAACCCTCTAAGGTCCCGTAACTACTCGGAGGGCAGGCATCCAAAATACGGCATCCAACCCCAAGGTTTCGTAACTACCCGGTGGGCAGGCATCCGATATACGGCATCCAACCCCCAATGTCCCGTAACTACTCGGTTGGCAGGCATCCGATATACGGCGTCCAACCTTCCAAGGTCCAGTAACAAATCGGTGGGCAGGCATCCGATATACGGCATCCAACCCTCTAAGGTCAGTAACTACTCGGTTGGCAGGCATCCGATATAGGGCATCCAACCCTCTAAGGTCAGTAACTACTCGGTGGGCAGGCATACGATATACGGCATCCAATCCCCAAGGTCCCGTAACTACTCGGTGGGCAGGCATCCGATATACGGCGTCCAACCCTCTAAGGTCAGTACTTACTCGGTGTGCAGGCGTCGGATATACGGCATCCAACCCTCTAAGGTCCAGTAACTACTCGGTTGGCAGGCATCCGATATAGGGCATCCAACCCTCTAAGGTCAGTAACTACTCGGTGGGCAGGCATACGATATACGGCATCCAATCCCCAAGGTCCCGTAACTACTCGGTGGGCAGGCATCCGATATACGGCGTCCAACCCTCTAAGGTCAGTACCTACTGGGTGGGCAGGCATCCGATATTCGGCATCCAACCATCCAAGGTCCAGTAACTACTTGGTGAGCAGGCATCCGATATACGGAATCCAAACCTCCAAGGTCCAGTAACTACTCGGTGGGCACGCATCCGATATACGGCATCCAACCCTCTAAGGTCCCGTAACTACTCGGAGGGCAGGCATCCAAAATACGGCATCCAATCCCCAAGGTCCCGTAACTACTCGGTGGGCAGGCATCCGATATACGGCGTCCAACCCTCTAAGGTCAGTACCTACTGGGTGGGCAGGCATCCGATATTCGGCATCCAACCATCCAAGGTCCAGTAACTACTTGGTGAGCAGGCATCCAAAATACGGCATCCAACCCCCAAGGTCCCGTAACTACCCGGTGTGCAGGTATTCGATATAGGGCATCCAACCCCCAAGGTCCCGTAACTACTCGGTGGGCAGGCATCCGATATACGGCATCCAACCCTCCAAGGTCGAGTAACTACTCGGTGGGCAGGCATCCGATATACGGCATCCAACCCTCTAAGGTCAGTAACTACTCGTCGGGTAGGCATCCGATATACGGCATCCAACCCTCCAAGGTCCAGCAACTACTCGGTGGGCAGGCATCCGATATACGGCATCCACCCCAAGGTCCCCTAACTACTCGGTGGGCAGGCATCCGATATACGTCGTCCAACACTCCAAGGTCCAGTAATTTCTCGGTGGGCAGGCATCCGATATACGGCATCCAACCCTCTAAGGTCAGTAACTACTCGGTGGGCAGGCTTCCGATATACGGCATCCAACCTCCAAGGTCCCGTAACTACTCGATGGACAGGCATCCGATATAAGGCATCCAACCCTCCAAGGCCCCGTAACTACTCGGTGGGCTGGCATCCGATATACGGCATCCACCCCAAAGGTCCCGCGACTACTCGGTGGGCAGATATCCGATTTACGGCGTCCAACCCTCCAAGGTCGAGTAACTACTCGGTGGGCAGGCATCCGATATACGGCATCCATCCCTCCAAGGTCGAGTAACTACTCGGTGGGCAGGCATCCGATATACGGCGTCCAACCCTCTAAGGTCAGTACTTACTCGGTGTACAGGCGTCGGATATACGGCATCCAACCCTCTAAGGTCCAGTAACTACTCGGTTGGCAGGCATCCGATATAGGGCATCCAACCCTCTAAGGTCAGTAACTACTCGGTGTGCAGGCATACGATATACGGCATCCAATCCCCAAGGTCCCGTAACTACTCGGTGGGCAGGCATCCGATATACGGCGTCCAACCCTCTAAGGTCAGTACCTACTGGGTGGGCAGGCATCCGATATTCGGCATCCAACCATCCAAGGTCCAGTAACTACTTGGTGAGCAGGCATCCGATATACGGAATCCCAACCTCCAAGGTCCAGTAACTACTCGGTGGGCACGCATCCGATATACGGCATCCAACCCTCTAAGGTCCCGTAACTACTCGGAGGGCAGGCATCCAAAATACGGCATCCAACCCCCAAGGTCCCGTAACTACCCGGTGTGCAGGTATTCGATATAGGGCATCCAACCCCCAAGGTCCCGTAACTACTCGGTGGGCAGGCATCCGATATACGGCATCCAACCCTCCAAGGTCGAGTAACTACTCGGTGGGCAGGCATCCGATATACGGCATCCAACCCTCTAAGGTCAGTAACTACTCGTTGGGTAGGCATCCGATATACGGCATCCAACCCTCCAAGGTCCAGCAACTACTCGGTGGGCAGGCATCCGATATACGGCATCCACCCCAAGGTCCCCTAACTACTCGGTGGGCAGGCATCCGATATACGTCGTCCAACACTCCAAGGTCCAGTAATTTCTCGGTGGGCAGGCATCCGATATGCGGCATCCAACCCTCTAAGGTCAGTAACTACTCGGTGGGCAGGCTTCCGATATACGGCATCCAACCTCCAAGGTCCCGTAACTACTCGATGGACAGGCATCCGATATAAGGCATCCAACCCTCCAAGGCCCCGTAACTACTCGGTGGGCTGGCATCCGATATACGGCATCCACCCCAAAGGTCCCGCGACTACTCGGTGGGCAGGTATCCGATTTACGGCGTCCAACCCTCCAAGGTCGAGTAACTACTCGGTGGGCAGGCATCCGATATACGGCATCCATCCTTCCAAGGTCGAGTAACTACTCGGTGGGCAGGCATCCGATATACGGCATCCACCCCTCTAAGGTCAGTGACTACTCGGAGGGCAGGCATCCAAAATACGTCGTCCAACACTCCAAGGTCCAGTAACTTCTCGGTGGGCAGGCATCCGATATACGGCATCCAACCCTCTAAGGTCAGTAACTACTCGGTGGGCAGGCATCCGATATACGGCATCCAACCCTCTAAGGTGAGTCACTACTCGGAGGGCAGGCATCCAAAATACGGCATCCAACCCCAAGGTTTCGTAACTACCCGGTGGGCTGGCATCCGATATAGGGCATCCAACTCCCAAGGTCCCGTAACTACTCGGTGGGCAGGCATCCGATATACGGCATCCAACCCTCTAAGGTCAGTAACTACTCGGTGGGCAGGCATCCGATATACGGCATCCAACCCCAAGGTCAAGTAATAAATCGGTGGGCAGGCATCCGATATACGGCATCCAGCCCTCTAAAGTCAGTAACTACTTGGTGGGCAGGCATCCGATATCCGGCATCCAACCCTCCAAGGTCCAGTAACTACTTGGTGAGCAGGCATCCGATATACGGAATCCAAACCTCCAAGGTCCAGTAACTACTCGGTGGGCACGCATCCGATATACGGCATCCAACCCTCTAAGGTCCCGTAACTACTCGGAGGGCAGGCATCCAAAATACGGCATCCAACCCCCAAGGTCCCGTAACTACCCGGTGTGCAGGCATTCGATATAGGGCATCCAACCCCCAAGGTCCCGTAACTACTCGGTGGGCAGGCATCCGATATACGGCATCTAACCCTCCAAGGTCGAGTAACTACTCGGTGGGCAGGCATCAGATATACGGCATCCAACCCTCTAAGGTCAGTGACTACTCGGAGGGCAGGCATCCAAAATACGGCATCCAACCTCAAGGTTTCGTAACTACCCGGTGGGCAGGCATCCGATATACGGCATCCAACCCCCAATGTCCCGTAACTACTCGGTTGGCAGGCATCCGATATACGGCGTCCAACCTTCCAAGGTCCAGTAACAAATCGGTGGGCAGGCATCCGATATACGGCATCCAACCCTCTAAGGTCAGTAACTACTCGGTTGGCAGGCATCCGATATAGGGCATCCAACCCTCTAAGGTCAGTAACTACTCGGTGGGCAGGCATACGATATACGGCATCCAATCCCCAAGGTCCCGTAACTACTCGGTGGGCAGGCATCCGATATACGGCGTCCAACCCTCTAAGGTCAGTACTTACTCGGTGTGCAGGCGTCGGATATACGGCATCCAACCCTCTAAGGTCCAGTAACTACTCGGTTGGCAGGCATCCGATATAGGGCATCCAACCCTCTAAGGTCAGTAACTACTCGGTGGGCAGGCATACGATATACGGCATCCAATCCCCAAGGTCCCGTAACTACTCGGTGGGCAGGCATCCGATATACGGCGTCCAACCCTCTAAGGTCAGTACCTACTGGGTGGGCAGGCATCCGATATTCGGCATCCAACCATCCAAGGTCCAGTAACTACTTGGTGAGCAGGCATCCGATATACGGAATCCAAACCTCCAAGGTCCAGTAACTACTCGGTGGGCACGCATCCGATATACGGCATCCAACCCTCTAAGGTCCCGTAACTACTCGGAGGGCAGGCATCCAAAATACGGCATCCAACCCCAAGGTTTCGTAACTACCCGGTGGGCAGGCATCCGATATACGGCATCCAACCCCCAATGTCCCGTAACTACTCGGTTGGCAGGCATCCGATATACGGCGTCCAACCTTCCAAGGTCCAGTAACAAATCGGTGGGCAGGCATCCGATATACGGCATCCAACCCTCTAAGGTCAGTAACTACTCGGTTGGCAGGCATCCGATATAGGGCATCCAACCCTCTAAGGTCAGTAACTACTCGGTGGGCAGGCATACGATATACGGCATCCAATCCCCAAGGTCCCGTAACTACTCGGTGGGCAGGCATCCGATATACGGCGTCCAACCCTCTAATGTCAGTACTTACTCGGTGTGCAGGCGTCGGATATACGGCATCCAACCCTCTAAGGTCCAGTAACTACTCGGTTGGCAGGCATCCGATATAGGGCATCCAACCCTCTAAGATCAGTAACTACTCGGTGGGCAGGCATACGATATACGGCATCCAATCCCCAAGGTCCCGTAACTACTCGGTGGGCAGGCATCCGATATACGGCGTCCAACCCTCTAAGGTCAGTACCTACTGGGTGGGCAGGCATCCGATATTCGACATCCAACCTTCCAAGGTCCAGTAACTACTTGGTGAGCAGGCATCCGATATACGGAATCCAAACCTCCAAGGTCCAGTAACTACTCGGTGGGCACGCATCCGATATACGGCATCCAACCCTCTAAGGTCCCGTAACTACTCGGAGGGCAGGCATCCAAAATACGGCATCCAATCCCCAAGGTCCCGTAACTACTCGGTGGGCAGGCATCCGATATACGGCGTCCAACCCTCTAAGGTCAGTACCTACTGGGTGGGCAGGCATCCGATATTCGGCATCCAACCATCCAAGGTCCAGTAACTACTTGGTGAGCAGGCATCCGATATACGGAATCCAAACCTCCAAGGTCCAGTAACTACTCGGTGGGCACGCATCCGATATACGGCATCCAACCCTCTAAGGTCCCGTAACTACTCGGAGGGCAGGCATCCAAAATACGGCATCCAACCCCCAAGGTCCCGTAACTACCCGGTGTGCAGGTATTCGATATAGGGCATCCAACCCCCAAGGTCCCGTAACTACACGGTGGGCAGGCATCCGATATACGGCATCCAACCCTCCAAGGTCGAGTAACTACTCGGTGGGCAGGCATCCGATATACGGCATCCAACCCTCTAAGGTCAGTAACTACTCGTTGGGTAGGCATCCGATATACGGCATCCAACCCTCCAAGGTCCAGCAACTACTCGGTGGGCAGGCATCCGATATACGGCATCCACCCCAAGGTCCCCTAACTACTCGGTGGGCAGGCATCCGATATACGTCGTCCAACACTCCAAGGTCCAGTAATTTCTCGGTGGGCAGGCATCCGATATACGGCATCCAACCCTCTAAGGTCAGTAACTACTCGGTGGGCAGGCATCCGATATAAGGCATCCAACCCTCCAAGGCCCCGTAACTACTCGGTGGGCTGGCATCCGATATACGGCATCCACCCCAAAGGTCCCGCGACTACTCGGTGGGCAGATATCCGATTTACGGCGTCAAACCCTCCAAGGTCGAGTAACTACTCGGTGGGCAGGCATCCGATATACGGCATCCATCCCTCCAAGTTCGAGTAACTACTCGGTGGGCAGGCATCCGATATACGGCATCCACCCCTCTAAGGTCAGTGACTACTCGGAGGGCAGGCATCCAAAATACGTCGTCCAACACTCCAAGGTCCAGTAACTTCTCGGTGGGCAGGCATCCGATATACGGCATCCAACCCTCTAAGGTCAGTAACTACTCGGTGGGCAGGCATCCGATATACGGCATCCAACCCTCTAAGGTCAGTGACTACTCGGAGGGCAGGCATCCAAAATACGGCATCCAACCCCAAGGTTTCGTAACTACCCGGTGGGCTGGCATCCGATATAGGGCATCCAACTCCCAAGGTCCCGTAACTACTCGGTGGGCAGGCATCCGATATACGGCATCCAACCCTCTAAGGTCAGTAACTACTCGGTGGGCAGGCATCCGATATACGGCATCCAACCCCAAGGTCAAGTAATAAATCGGTGGGCAGGCATCCGATATACGGCATCCAGCCCTCTAAAGTCAGTAACTACTTGGTGGGCAGGCATCCGATATCCGGCATCCAACCCTCCAAGGTCCAGTAACTACTTGGTGAGCAGGCATCCGATATACGGAATCCAAACCTCCAAGGTCCAGTAACTACTCGGTGGGCACGCATCCGATATACGGCATCCAACCCTCTAAGGTCCCGTAACTACTCGGAGGGCAGGCATCCAAAATACGGCATCCAACCCCCAAGGTCCCGTAACTACCCGGTGTGCAGGCATTCGATATAGGGCATCCAACCCCCAAGGTCCCGTAACTACTCGGTGGGCAGGCATCCGATATACGGCATCTAACCCTCCAAGGTCGAGTAACTACTCGGTGGGCAGGCATCAGATATACGGCATCCAACCCTCTAAGGTCAGTGACTACTCGGAGGGCAGGCATCCAAAATACGGCATCCAACCCCAAGGTTTCGTAACTACCCGGTGGGCTGGCATCCGATATAGGGCATCCAACTCCCAAGGTCTCGTAACTACTCGGTGGGCAGGCATCCGATATACGGCATCCAACCCTCCAAGGTCCAGTAACTACTCGGTGGGCAGGTATCCAAAATACGGCATCCAACCCCCAAGGTTCCTTAACTACTCGGTGGGCAGGCATCCGAAATACGGCATCCAACCCTCTAACGTCAGTAAATACTCGGTGGGCCGGCATCCGATATACGGCATCCACCCCCAAGGACCCGTAACTACTCGGTGGGCAGGCATCCAAAATACGGCATCCAACCCCCAAGGTCCCGTAACTACTCGGTGGGCAGGCATCCGATGTACGGCATCCAACCCTCTGGTCAGTAACTACACGGTGGGCAGGCATCCGATGTACGGCATCCAACCCTCTGGTCAGTGACTACACGGTGGGCAGGCATGCAATATACGGCATCCACCCCAATGTCCCATAACTACTCGGTGGGCAGGCATCCGATATACGGCACCCAACCCTCTAAGGTCAGTAACTACTCGGTGGGCAGGCATCCGATATACGACATCCAACCCTCTAAGGTCAGTAACTACTCGGTGGGTAGGCATCCGATATACGGCATCCATCCCTCCAAAGTCCAGTAACTACTCGATGGGCCCCGTAACTACTCGGTGGGCAGGCATCCGATATACGGCATCCAACCCAAGGTCCCGTAACTACTCGGTGGGCAGGCATCCGATATACGGCATCCAACCCTCTAAGGTCAGTAACTACTCGGTGGGTAGGCATCCGATATACGACATCCAACCATCCAAGGTCCAGTAACTACTCGGTGGGCAGGCATCCGATATACGGCATCCAACCCTCCAAAGTCCAGTAACTACTCGGTGGGCAGGCATCCGATATACGGCTTCCAACCCTCTAAGGTCAGTAACTACTAGGTGGGTAGGCATCCGATATACGGCATCGAACCCTCCAAGGTCAAGTAACTACTCGGTGGGCAGGCATCCGATAAACGGCTTCCAACCCTCTAAGGTCCAGTAACTACTCGGTCGGCAGGCATCCGATAGACGGCATCCACCCCCATGGTCCCGTAACTACTCGGTGGGTAGGCATCCGACATACGGCATCCAACCCCCAAGGTCCCGTAACTACTCGGTGGACAGGCATCCGATATACGGCATCCTCGGAGGGTTCTCGAAGGCCCCGTAAAAACTCGGAGAGCAGGCATCCAAAATACGGCATCCAACCCCCAAGGTCCCGTAACTACCCGGTGGGCTGGCATCCGATATAGGGCATCCAACCCCCAAGCTCCTGTAACTACTCGGTTGGCAGGCATCCGATATACGGCATCCAACCCTCTAAGGTCAGTAACTACTCGGTGGGTAGGCATCCGATATACGGCATCCAACCCTCCAAGGTCCTGTAACTACTCGGTGGTCAGGCATTCGATATACGGCATCCAACCCTCTAAGGTCAGTAACTACTAGGTGGGTAGGCATCCGATATACGGATCCAACCCTCCAAGGTCCAGTAACTACTCGGTGGGCAGGCATCCGATATACGGCATCCAACCCTCTAAGGTCCAGTAACTACTCGGTCGGCAGGCATCCGATAGACGGCATCCACCACATGGTCCCGTAACTACTCGGTGGGAAGGCATCCGATATACGGCATCCAACCCTCTAAGGTCAGTAACTACTCGGTGGGCAGGCATCCGATATACTGCATCCAACCCACAAGGTCCCGTAACTACTCGGTGGGCAGGCATCCGATATACGGCGTCCAACCTTCCAAGGTCTAGTAACAAATCGGTGGGCAGGCATCCGATATACGGCATCCAACCCTCTAAGGTCAGTAACTACTAGGTGGTCAGGCATCCGATATAGGACATCCAACCCTCTAAGGTCAGTAACTACTCGGTGGGCAGGCATCCGATATACGGCATCCAACCCCCACGATCAAGTAATAAATCGGTGGGCAGGCATCCGATATACGGCATCCAGCCCTCTAAGGTCAGTAGCTACTTGGTGGGCAGGCATCCGATATTCGGCATCCAACCTCCAAGGTCCAGCAACTACTTGGTGAGCAGGCATTCGATATACGGCATCCAAACCTCCAAGGTCCGGTAACTACTCGGTGGGCACGCATCCGATATACGGCATCCAACCCTCTAAGGTCCCGTAACTACTCGGAGGGCAGGCATCCAAAATACGGCATCCAACCCCCAAGGTCCCGTAACTACTCGGTCGGCAGGCATCCGATAGACGGCATCCACCCCATGGTCCCGTAACTACTCGGTGGGCAGGCATCCAATGTACGGCATCCAAGCCTCTGGTCAGTAACTACACGGTGGGCAGGCATCCGATGTACGGCATCCAACCCTCTGGTCAGTAACTACACGGTGGGCAGGCATGCGATATACGGCATCCACCCCAAGGTCCCATAACTACTCGGTGGGCAGGCATCCGATATACGGCACCCAACCCTCTAAGGTCAGTAACTACTCGGTGGGCAGGCATCCGATATACGGCATCCAACCCTCTAAGGTCAGTAACTACTCGGTGGGTAGGCATCCGATATACGGCATCCATCCCTCCAAAGTCCAGTAACTACTCGGTGGGCCCCGTAACTACTCGGTGGACAGGCATCCGATATACGGCATCCAACCCAAGGTCCCGTAACTACTCGGTGGGCAGGCATCCGATATACGGCATCCAACCCTCTAAGGTCAGTAACTACTCGGTGGGTAGGCATCCGATATACGACATCCAACCCTCCAAGGTCCAGTAACTACTCGGTGGGCAGGCATCCGATATACGGCATCCAACCCTCTAAGGTCAGTAACTACTCGGTGGGTAGGCATCCGATATACGACATCCAACCCTCCAAGGTCCAGTAACTACTGGGTGGGCAGGCATCCGATATACGGCATCCAACCCTCCAAGGTCCAGTAACTACTCGGTGGGCAGGCATCCGATATACGGCATCCAACCCTCTAATGTCCAGTAACTACTCGGTCGGCAGGCATCCGATATACGGCATCGAACCCTCCAAGGTCAAGTAACTACTCGGTGGGCAGGCATCCGATAAACGGCATCCAACCCTCTAAGGTCCAGTAACTACTCGGTCGGCAGGCATCCGATAGACGGCATCCACCCCCATGGTCCCGTAACTACTCGGTGGGCAGGCATCCGACATACGGCATCCAACCCCCAAGGTCCCGTAACTACTCGGTGGACAGGCATCCGATATACGGCATCCTGGGAGGGTTCTCCAAGGCCCCGTAAAAACTCAGAGAGCAGTCATCCAAAATACGGCATCCAACCCCCAAGGTCCCGTAACTACCCGGTGGGCTGGCATCCGATATAGGGCATCCAACCCCCAAGCTCCTGTAACTACTCGGTTGGCAGGCATCCGATATACGGCATCCAACCCTCTAAGGTCAGTAACTACTCGGTGGGTAGGCATCCGATATACGACATCCAACCCTCCAAGGTCCAGTAACTACTCGGTGGGCAGGCATCCGATATACGGCATCCAACCCTCCAAGGTCCTGTAACTACTCGGTGGGCAGGCATCCGATATACGGCACCCAACCCTCTAAGGTCAGTAACTACTCGGTGGGCAGGCATCCGATATACGACATCCAACCCTCTAAGGTCAGTAACTACTCGGTGGGTAGGCATCCGATATACGGCATCCATCCCTCCAAAGTCCAGTAAATACTCGGTGGGCCCCGTAACTACTCGGTGGGCAGGCATCCGATATACGGCATCCAACCCAAGGTCCCGTAACTACTCGGGCAGGCATCCGATATACGGCATCCAACCCTCTAAGGTCAGTAACTACTCGGTGGGTAGGCATCCGATATACGGCATCCAACCCTCTAAGGTCCAGTAACTACTCGGTCGGCAGGCATCCGATAGACGGCATCCACCCCCATGGTCCCGTAACTACTCGGTGGGCAGGCATCCGACATACGGCATCCAACCCCCAAGGTCCCGTAACTACTCGGTGGACAGGCATCCGATATACGGCATCCTGGGAGGGTTCTCCAAGGCCCCGTAAAAACTCAGAGAGCAGGCATCCAAAATACGGCATCCAACCCCCAAGGTCCCGTAACTACTCGGTGGGCAGGCATCCGATATACGGCATCCAACCCTCTAAGGTCAGTAACTACTCGGTGGGTAGGCATCCGATATACGACATCCAACCCTCCAAGGTCCAGTAACTACTCGGTGGGCAGGCATCCGATATACGGCATCCAACCCTCTAAGGTCCAGTAACTACTCGGTCGGCAGGCATCCGATAGACGGCATCCACCCCCATGGTCCCGTAACTACTCGGTGGGCAGGCATCCGATATACGGCATCCAACCCTCTAAGGTCAGTAACTACTCGGTGGGCAGGCATCCGATATACGGCATCCTGGGAGGGTTCTCCAAGGCCCCGTAAAAACTCGGAGGGCAGGCATCCAAAATACGGCATCCAACCCCCAATGTCCTGTAACTACCCGGTGGGCTGGCATCCGATATAGGGCATCCAACCCCCAAGCTCCTGTAACTACTCGGTTGGCAGGCATCCGATATACGGCATCCAACCCTCTAAGGTCAGTAACTACTCGGTGGGTAGGCATCCGATATACGACATCCAACCCTCAAAGGTCCAGTAACTACTCGGTGGGCAGGCATCCGATATACGGCATCCATCCCTCCAAGGTCCAGTAACTACTCGGTGGGCAGGCATCCGATATACGGCATCCAACCCACAAGGTCCCGTAACTACTCGGTGGGCAGGCATCCGATATACGGCGTCCAACCTTCCAAGGTCCAGTAACTACTAGGTGGGTAGGCATCCGATATACGGCAT
Organism: Crossaster papposus; assembly: GCA_037893245.1. Classification (NCBI taxonomy): domain Eukaryota; kingdom Metazoa; phylum Echinodermata; class Asteroidea; order Velatida; family Solasteridae; genus Crossaster; species Crossaster papposus. Next base: position 635,641 of record JBAIAA010000176.1, read on the forward strand.
CCAACCCTCCAAGGTCCAGTAACTACTCGGTGGGTAGGCATCCGATATACGGCATCCATCCCTCCAAAGTCCAGTAAATACTCGGTGGGCCCCGTAACTACTCGGTGGGCAGGCATCCGATATACGGCATCCAACCCAAGGTCCCGTAACTACTCGGTGGGCAGGCATCCGATATACGGCATCCAACCCTCTAAGGTCAGTAACTACTCGGTGGGTAGGCATCCGATATACGACATCCAACCCTCCAAGCTCCAGTAACTACTCGGTGGGCAGGCATCCGATATACGGCATCCAACCCTCCAAAGTCCAGTAACTACTCGGTGGGCAGGCATCCGATATACGGCATCCAACCCTCTAAGGTCAGTAACTACTAGGTGGGTAGGCATCCGATATACGGCATCGAACCCTCCAAGGTCAAGTAACTACTCGGTGGGTAGGCATCCGATATACGGCATCCAACCCTCTAAGGTCCAGTAACTACTCGGTCGGCAGGCATCCGATAGACGGCATCCACCCCCATGGTCCCGTAACTACTCGGTGGGCAGGCATCCGACATACGGCATCCAACCCCCAAGGTCCCGTAACTACTCGGTGGACAGGCATCCGATATACGGCATCCTGGGAGGGTTCTCCAAGGCCCCGTGAAAACTCAGAGAGCAGGCATCCAAAATACGGTATCCAACCCCCAAGGTCCCGTAACTACTCGGTGGGCAGGCATCCGATATACGGCATCCAACCCTCTAAGGTCAGTAACTACTCGGTGGGTAGGCATCCGATATACGGCATCCAACCCTCTAAGGTCCAGTAACTACTCGGTCGGCAGGCATCCGATAGACGGCATCCACCCCCATGGTCACGTAACTACTCGGTGGGCAGGCATCCGATATACGGCATCCAACCCTCTAAGGTCAGTAACTACTCGGTGGGCAGGCATCCGATATACGGCATCCAACCTCCAAGGTCCCGTAACTACTCGGTGGACAGGCATCCGATATACGGCATCCTGGGAGGGTTCTCCAAGGCCCCTTAAAAACTCGGAGGGCAGGCATCCAAAATACGGCATCCAACCCCCAATGTCCTGTAACTACCCGGTGGGCTGGCATCCGATATAGGGCATCCAACCCCCAAGCTCCTGTAACTACTCGGTTGGCAGGCATCCGATATACGGCATCCAACCCTCTAAGGTCAGTAACTACTCGGTGGGTAGGCATCCGATATACGACATCCAACCCTCCAAGGTCCAGTAACTACTCGGTGGGCAGGCATCCGATATACGGCATCCAACCCTCCAAGGTCCTGTAACTACTCGGTGGGCAGGCATCCGATATACGGCACCCAACCCTCTAAGGTCAGTAACTACTCGGTGGGCAGGCATCCGATATACGACATCCAACCCTCTAAGGTCAGTAACTACTCGGTGGGTAGGCATCCGATATACGGCATCCATCCCTCCAAAGTCCAGTAAATACTCGGTGGGCCCCGTAACTACTCGGTGGGCAGGCATCCGATATACGGCATCCAACCCAAGGTCCCGTAACTACTCGGGCAGGCATCCGATATACGGCATCCAACCCTCTAAGGTCAGTAACTACTCGGTGGGTAGGCATCCGATATACGGCATCCAACCCTCTAAGGTCCAGTAACTACTCGGTCGGCAGGCATCCGATAGACGGCATCCACCCCCATGGTCCCGTAACTACTCGGTGGGCAGGCATCCGACATACGGCATCCAACCCCCAAGGTCCCGTAACTACTCGGTGGACAGGCATCCGATATACGGCATCCTGGGAGGGTTCTCCAAGGCCCCGTAAAAACTCAGAGAGCAGGCATCCAAAATACGGCATCCAACCCCCAAGGTCCCGTAACTACTCGGTGGGCAGGCATCCGATATACGGCATCCAACCCTCTAAGGTCAGTAACTACTCGGTGGGTAGGCATCCGATATACGACATCCAACCCTCCAAGGTCCAGTAACTACTCGGTGGGCAGGCATCCGATATACGGCATCCAACCCTCTAAGGTCCAGTAACTACTCGGTCGGCAGGCATCCGATAGACGGCATCCACCCCCATGGTCCCGTAACTACTCGGTGGGCAGGCATCCGATATACGGCATCCAACCCTCTAAGGTCAGTAACTACTCGGTGGGCAGGCATCCGATATACGGCATCCTGGGAGGGTTCTCCAAGGCCCCGTAAAAACTCGGAGGGCAGGCATCCAAAATACGGCATCCAACCCCCAATGTCCTGTAACTACCCGGTGGGCTGGCATCCGATATAGGGCATCCAACCCCCAAGCTCCTGTAACTACTCGGTTGGCAGGCATCCGATATACGGCATCCAACCCTCTAAGGTCAGTAACTACTCGGTGGGTAGGCATCCGATATACGACATCCAACCCTCAAAGGTCCAGTAACTACTCGGTGGGCAGGCATCCGATATACGGCATCCATCCCTCCAAGGTCCAGTAACTACTCGGTGGGCAGGCATCCGATATACGGCATCCAACCCACAAGGTCCCGTAACTACTCGGTGGGCAGGCATCCGATATACGGCGTCCAACCTTCCAAGGTCCAGTAACTACTAGGTGGGTAGGCATCCGATATACGGCATCCAACCCTCCAAGGTCCAGTAACTACTCGGTGGGTAGGCATCCGATATACGGCATCCATCCCTCCAAAGTCCAGTAAATACTCGGTGGGCCCCGTAACTACTCGGTGGGCAGGCATCCGATATACGGCATCCAACCCAAGGTCCCGTAACTACTCGGTGGGCAGGCATCCGATATACGGCATCCAACCCTCTAAGGTCAGTAACTACTCGGTGGGTAGGCATCCGATATACGACATCCAACCCTCCAAGCTCCAGTAACTACTCGGTGGGCAGGCATCCGATATACGGCATCCAACCCTCCAAAGTCCAGTAACTACTCGGTGGGCAGGCATCCGATATACGGCATCCAACCCTCTAAGGTCAGTAACTACTAGGTGGGTAGGCATCCGATATACGGCATCGAACCCTCCAAGGTCAAGTAACTACTCGGTGGGTAGGCATCCGATATACGGCATCCAACCCTCTAAGGTCCAGTAACTACTCGGTCGGCAGGCATCCGATAGACGGCATCCACCCCCATGGTCCCGTAACTACTCGGTGGGCAGGCATCCGACATACGGCATCCAACCCCCAAGGTCCCGTAACTACTCGGTGGACAGGCATCCGATATACGGCATCCTGGGAGGGTTCTCCAAGGCCCCGTGAAAACTCAGAGAGCAGGCATCCAAAATACGGTATCCAACCCCCAAGGTCCCGTAACTACTCGGTGGGCAGGCATCCGATATACGGCATCCAACCCTCTAAGGTCAGTAACTACTCGGTGGGTAGGCATCCGATATACGGCATCCAACCCTCTAAGGTCCAGTAACTACTCGGTCGGCAGGCATCCGATAGACGGCATCCACCCCCATGGTCACGTAACTACTCGGTGGGCAGGCATCCGATATACGGCATCCAACCCTCTAAGGTCAGTAACTACTCGGTGGGCAGGCATCCGATATACGGCATCCAACCTCCAAGGTCCCGTAACTACTCGGTGGACAGGCATCCGATATACGGCATCCTGGGAGGGTTCTCCAAGGCCCCTTAAAAACTCGGAGGGCAGGCATCCAAAATACGGCATCCAACCCCCAATGTCCTGTAACTACCCGGTGGGCTGGCATCCGATATAGGGCATCCAACCCCCAAGCTCCTGTAACTACTCGGTTGGCAGGCATCCGATATACGGCATCCAACCCTCTAAGGTCAGTAACTACTCGGTGGGTAGGCATCCGATATACGACATCCAACCCTCCAAGGTCCAGTAACTACTCGGTGGGCAGGCATCCGATATACGGCATCCATCCCTCCAAGGTCCAGTAACTACTCGGTGGGCAGGCATCCGATATACGGCATCCAACCCACAAGGTCCCGTAACTACTCGGTGGGCAGGCATCCGATATACGGCGTCCAACCTTCCAAGGTCCAGTAACTACTAGGTGGGTAGGCATCCGATATACGGCATCCAACCCTCCAAGGTCCAGTAACTACTCGGTGGGTAGGCATCCGATATACGGCATCCAACCCTCTAAGGTCCAGTAACTACTCGGTCGACAGGCATCCGATAGACGGCATCCACCCCATGGTCCCGTAACTACTCGGTGGGCAGGCATCCGATATACGGCATCCAACCCTCTAAGGTCAGTAACTACTCGGTGGGCAGGCATCCGATATACGGCATCCAACCCACAAGGTCCCGTAACTACTCGGTGGGCAGGCATCCGATATACGGCGTCCAACCTTCCAAGGTCCAGTAACAAATCGGTGGGCAGGCATCCGATATACGGCATCCAACCCTCTAAGGTCAGTAACTACTCGGTGGGCAGGCATCCGACATACGGCATCCAAACCCCAAGGTCCCGTAACTACTCGGTGGACAGGCATCCGATATACGGCATCCTGGGAGGGTTCTCCAAGGCCCCGTAAAAACTCAGAGAGCAGGCATCCAAAATACGGCATCCAACCCCCAAGGTCCCGTAACTACCCGGTGGGCTGGCATCCGATATAGGGCATCCAACCCCCAAGCTCCTGTAACTACTCGGTTGGCAGGCATCCGATATACGACATCCAACCTTCCAAGGTCCAGTAACTACTCGGTCGGCAGGCATCCGATAGACGGCATCCACCCCATGGTCCCGTAACTACTCGGTGGGAAGGCATCCGATATACGGCATCCAACCCTCTAAGGTCAGTAACTACTCGGTGGGCAGGCATCCGATATACTGCATCCAACCCACAAGGTCCCGTAACTACTCGGTGGGCAGGCATCCGATATACGGCGTCCAACCTTCCAAGGTCTAGTAACAAATCGGTGGGCAGGCATCCGATATACGGCATCCAACCCTCTAAGGTCAGTAACTACTAGGTGGTCAGGCATCCGATATAGGGCATCCAACCCTCTAAGGTCAGTAACTACTCGGTGGGCAGGCATCCGATATACGGCATCCAACCCCCACGATCAAGTAATAAATCGGTGGGCAGGCATCCGATATACGGCAACCAGCCCTCTAAGGTCAGTAACTACTTGGTGGTCAGGCATCCGATATTCGGCATCCAACCTCCAAGGTCCAGCAACTACTTGGTGAGCAGGCATTCGATATACGGCATCCAAACCTCCAAGGTCCGGTAACTACTCGGTGGGCACGCATCCGATATACGGCATCCAACCCTCTAAGGTCCCGTAACTACTCGGAGGGCAGGCATCCAAAATACGGCATCCAACCCCCAAGGTCCCGTAACTACTCGGTCGGCAGGCATCCGATAGACGGCATCCACCCCATGGTCCCGTAACTACTCGGTGGGCAGGCATCCAATGTACGGCATCCAACCCTCTGGTCAGTAACTACACGGTGGGCAAGCATGCGATATACGGCATCCACCCCAAGGTCCCATAACTACTCGGTGGGCAGGCATCCGATATACGGCACCCAACCCTCTAAGGTCAGTAACTACTCGGTGGGCAGGCATCCGATATACGGCACCCAACCCTCTAAGGTCAGTAACTACTCGGTGGGTAGGCATCCGATATACGGCATCCATCCCTCCAAAGTCCAGTAACTACTCGGTGTGCCCCGTAACTACTCGGTGGGCAGGCATCCGATATACGGCATCCAACCCAAGGTCCCGTAACTACTCGGTGGGCAGGCATCCGATATACGGCATCCAACCCTCTAAGGTCAGTAACTACTCGGTGGGTAGGCATCCGATATACGACATCCAACCCTCCAAGGTCCAGTAACTACTCGGTGGGCAGGCATCCGATATACGGCATCCAACCCTCTAAGGTCAGTAACTACTCGGTGGGTAGGCATCCGATATACGACATCCAACCATCCAAGGTCCAGTAACTACTCGGTCGGCAGGCATCCGATAGACGGCATCCACCCCCATGGTCACGTAACTACTCGGTGGGCAGGCATCCGATATACGGCATCCAACCCTCTAAGGTCAGTAACTACTCGGTGGGCAGGCATCCGATATACGGCATCCAACCTCCAAGGTCCCGTAACTACTCGGTGGACAGGCATCCGATATACGGCATCCTGGGAGGGTTCTCCAAGGCCCCTTAAAAACTCGGAGGGCAGGCATCCAAAATACGGCATCCAACCCCCAATTTCCTGTAACTACCCGGTGGGCTGGCATCCGATATAGGGCATCCAACCCCCAAGCTCCTGTAACTACTCGGTTGGCAGGCATCCGATATACGGCATCCAACCCTCTAAGGTCAGTAACTACTCGGTGGGTAGGCATCCGATATACGACATCCAACCCTCCAAGGTCCAGTAACTACTCGGTGGGCAGGCATCCGATATACGGCATCCATCCCTCCAAGGTCCAGTAACTACTCGGTGGGCAGGCATCCGATATACGGCATCCAACCCACAAGGTCCCGTAACTACTCGGTGGGCAGGCATCCGATATACGGCGTCCAACCTTCCAAGGTCCAGTAACTACTAGGTGGGTAGGCATCCGATATACGGCATCCAACCCTCCAAGGTCCAGTAACTACTCGGTGGGTAGGCATCCGATATACGGCATCCAACCCTCTAAGGTCCAGTAACTACTCGGTCGACAGGCATCCGATAGACGGCATCCACCCCATGGTCCCGTAACTACTCGGTGGGCAGGCATCCGATATACGGCATCCAACCCTCTAAGGTCAGTAACTACTCGGTGGGCAGGCATCCGATATAGGGCATCCAACCCTCTAAGGTCAGTAACTACTCGGTGGGCAGGTATCCGATATAGGGCATCCAACCCTCTAAGGTCAGTAACTACTCGGTGGGCAGGCATCCGATATACGGCATCCAACCCTTAAGGTCCCGTAACTACTCGGTGGGCAGGCATCCGATATACGGCATCCAACCCTCCATGGTCCAGTAACTACTCGGTGGGCAGGCGTCCGATATACGGCATCCAACCCTCTAAGGTCCAGTATCTACTCGGTCGGCAGGCATCCGATAGACGGTATCCACCCCCATATTCCCGTAACTACTCTGTGGGCAGGCATCCGATATACGACATGTAACCCCCAATGTCCCGTAACTACTCGGTGGGCATGCATCCGATATACGGCGTCCAACCTTCCAAGGTCCAGTAACAAATCGGTGGGCAGGCATCCGATATACGGCATCCAACTCTCTAAGGTCAGTAACTACTCGGTTGGCAGGCATCCGATATAGGGCATTCAACCCTCTAAGGTCAGTAACTACTCGGTGGGCAGGCATACGATATACGGCATCCAATCCCCAAGGTCCCGTAACTACTCGATGGGCAGGCATCCGATATACGGCGTCCAACCCTCTAAGGTCAGTACCTACTGGGTGGGTAGGCATCCGATATTCGGCATCCAACACTTCAAGGTCCAGTAACTACTTGGTGAGCAGGCATCCGATATACGGCATCTAAACCTCCAAGGTCCAGTAACTACTCGGTGGGCACGCATCCGATATACGGCATCCAACCCTCCAAGGTCCAGTAACTACTCGGTGGGCAGGCATCCGATATACGGCATCCACCCCCCAAGGACCCGTAACTACTCGGTGGGCAGGCATCCGATGTAGGGCATCCAACCCTCTGATCAGAAACTACACGGTGGGTAGGCATCCGATATACGACATCCAACCCTCCAAGGTCCAGTAACTACTCGGTGGGCAGGCATCCGATATACGGCATCCATCCCTCCAAGGTCCAGTAACTACTCGGTGGGCAGGCATCCGATATACGGCATCCAACCCACAAGGTCCCGTAACTACTCGGTGGGCAGGCATCCGATATACGGCGTCCAACCTTCCAAGGTCCAGTAACTACTAGGTGGGTAGGCATCCGATATACGGCATCCAACCCTCCAAGGTCCAGTAACTACTCGGTGGGTAGGCATCCGATATACGGCATCCAACCCTCTAAGGTCCAGTAACTACTCGGTCGACAGGCATCCGATAGACGGCATCCACCCCATGGTCCCGTAACTACTCGGTGGGCAGGCATCCGATATACGGCATCCAACCCTCTAAGGTCAGTAACTACTCGGTGGGCAGGCATCCGATATACGGCATCCAACCCACAAGGTCCCGTAACTACTCGGTGGGCAGGCATCCGATATACGGCGTCCAACCTTCCAAGGTCCAGTAACAAATCGGTGGGCAGGCATCCGATATACGGCATCCAACCCTCTAAGGTCAGTAACTACTCGGTGGGCAGGCATCCGACATACGGCATCCAAACCCCAAGGTCCCGTAACTACTCGGTGGACAGGCATCCGATATACGGCATCCTGGGAGGGTTCTCCAAGGCCCCGTAAAAACTCAGAGAGCAGGCATCCAAAATACGGCATCCAACCCCCAAGGTCCCGTAACTACCCGGTGGGCTGGCATCCGATATAGGGCATCCAACCCCCAAGCTCCTGTAACTACTCGGTTGGCAGGCATCCGATATACGGCATCCAACCCTCTAAGGTCAGTAACTACTCGGTGGGTAGGCATCCGATATACGACATCCAACCCTCCAAGGTCCAGTAACTACTCGGTCGGCAGGCATCCGATAGACGGCATCCACCCCATGGTCCCGTAACTACTCGGTGGGAAGGCATCCGATATACGGCATCCAACCCTCTAAGGTCAGTAACTACTCGGTGGGCAGGCATCCGATATACTGCATCCAACCCACAAGGTCCCGTAACTACTCGGTGGGCAGGCATCCGATATACGGCGTCCAACCTTCCAAGGTCTAGTAACAAATCGGTGGGCAGGCATCCGATATACGGCATCCAACCCTCTAAGGTCAGTAACTACTAGGTGGTCAGGCATCCGATATAGGGCATCCAACCCTCTAAGGTCAGTAACTACTCGGTGGGCAGGCATCCGATATACGGCATCCAACCCCCACGATCAAGTAATAAATCGGTGGGCAGGCATCCGATATACGGCAACCAGCCCTCTAAGGTCAGTAACTACTTGGTGGTCAGGCATCCGATATTCGGCATCCAACCTCCAAGGTCCAGCAACTACTTGGTGAGCAGGCATTCGATATACGGCATCCAAACCTCCAAGGTCCGGTAACTACTCGGTGGGCACGCATCCGATATACGGCATCCAACCCTCTAAGGTCCCGTAACTACTCGGAGGGCAGGCATCCAAAATACGGCATCCAACCCCCAAGGTCCCGTAACTACTCGGTCGGCAGGCATCCGATAGACGGCATCCACCCCATGGTCCCGTAACTACTCGGTGGGCAGGCATCCAATGTACGGCATCCAACCCTCTGGTCAGTAACTACACGGTGGGCAGGCATGCGATATACGGCATCCACCCCAAGGTCCCATAACTACTCGGTGGGCAGGCATCCGATATACGGCACCCAACCCTCTAAGGTCAGTAACTACTCGGTGGGCAGGCATCCGATATACGGCACCCAACCCTCTAAGGTCAGTAACTACTCGGTGGGTAGGCATCCGATATACGGCATCCATCCCTCCAAAGTCCAGTAACTACTCGGTGTGCCCCGTAACTACTCGGTGGGCAGGCATCCGATATACGGCATCCAACCCAAGGTCCCGTAACTACTCGGTGGGCAGGCATCCGATATACGGCATCCAACCCTCTAAGGTCAGTAACTACTCGGTTGGTAGGCATCCGATATACGACATCCAACCCTCCAAGGTCCAGTAACTACTCGGTGGGCAGGCATCCGATATACGGCATCCAACCCTCTAAGGTCAGTAACTACTCGGTGGGTAGGCATCCGATATACGACATCCAACCCTCCAAGGTCCAGTAACTACTCGGTGGACAGGAATCCGATATACGGCATCCTGGGAGGGTTCTCCAAGGCCCCGTAAAAACTCGGAGGGCAGGCATCCAAAATACGGCATCCAACCCCCAATGTCCTGTAACTCCCCGGTGGGCTGGCATCCGATATAGGGCATCCAACCCCCAAGCTCCTGTAACTACTCGGTTGGCAGGCATCCGATATACGGCATCCAACCCTCTAAGGTCAGTAACTACTCGGTGGGTAGGCATCCGATATACGACATCCAACCCCACAAGGTCCAGTAACTACTCGGTGGGCAGGCATCCGATATACGGCATCCATCCCTCCAAGGTCCAGTAACTACTCGGTGGGCAGGCATCCGATATACGGCATCCGACCCACAAGGTCCCGTAACTACTCGGTGGGCAGGCATCCGATATACGGCGTCCAACCTTCCAAGGTCCACTAACTACTAGGTGGGTAGGCATCCGATATACGACATCCAACCCTCCAAGGTCCAGTAACTACTCGGTGGGCAGGCATCCGATATACGGCATCCATCCCTCCAAGGTCCAGTAACTACTCGTTGGGCAGGCATCCGATATACGGCATCCAACCCACAAGGTCCCGTAACTACTCGGTGGGCAGGCATCCGATATACGGCGTCCAACCTTCCAAGGTCAAGTAACTACTAGGTGAGCAGGCATTCGATATACGGCATCCAAACCTCCAAGGTCCGGTAACTACTCGGTGGGCACGCATCCGATATACGGCATCCAACCCTCTAAGGTCCCGTAACTACTCGGAGGGCAGGCATCCAAAATACGGCATCCAACCCCCAAGGTCCCGTAACTACTCGGTCGGCAGGCATCCGATAGACGGCATCCACCCCCATGGTCCCGTAACTACTCGGTGGGCAGGCATCCGATATACGGCATCCAACCCTCTAAGGTCAGTAACTACTCGGTGGGCAGGCATCCGATATAGGGCATCCAACCCTCTAAGGTCAGTAACTACTCGGTGGGCAGGTATCCGATATAGGGCATCCAACCCTCTAAGGTCAGTAACTACTCGGTGGGCAGGCATCCGATATACGGCATCCAACCCTTAAGGTTCCGTAACTACTCGGTGGGCAGGCATCCGATATACGGCATCCAACCCTCCATGGTCCAGTAACTACTCGGTGGGCAGGCGTCCGATATACGGCATCCAACCCTCTAAGGTCCAGTATCTACTCGGTCGGCAGGCATCCGATAGACGGTATCCACCCCCATATTCCCGTAACTACTCGGTGGGCAGGCATCCGATATACGACATGTAACCCCCAATGTCCCGTAACTACTCGGTGGGCATGCATCCGATATACGGCGTCCAACCTTCCAAGGTCCAGTAACAAATCGGTGGGCAGGCATCCGATATACGGCATCCAACTCTCTAAGGTCAGTAACTACTCGGTTGGCAGGCATCCGATATAGGGCATTCAACCCTCTAAGGTCAGTAACTACTCGGTGGGCAGGCATACGATATACGGCATCCAATCCCCAAGGTCCCGTAACTACTCGATGGGCAGGCATCCGATATACGGCGTCCAACCCTCTAAGGTCAGTACCTACTGGGTGGGTAGGCATCCGATATTCGGCATCCAACCCTTCAAGGTCCAGTAACTACTTGGTGAGCAGGCATCCGATATACGGCATCTAAACCTCCAAGGTCCAGTAACTACTCGGTGGGCACGCATCCGATATACGGCATCCAACCCTCCAAGGTCCAGTAACTACTCGGTGGGCAGGCATCCGATATACGGCATCCACCCCCCAAGGACCCGTAACTACTCGGTGAGCAGGCATCCAAAATACGGCATCCAACCCCCAAGTTCCCGTAACTACTCGGTGGGCAGGCATCCGATGTAGGGCATCCAACCCTCTGATCAGTAACTACACGGTGGGCAGGCATCCGATGTACGGCATCCAACCCTCTGGTCAGTAACTACACGGTGGGCAGGCATGCGATATACGGCATCCACCCCAAGGTCCCATAACTACTCGGTGGGCAGGTATCCGATATACGGCACCCAACCCTCTAAGGTCAGTAACTATTCGGTTGGCAGGCATCCGATATACGGCATCCAACCCCCAAGGTCCAGTAACTACTCGGTGGGCAGGCATCCAATATACGGCATCCAACCCTCTAAGGTCAGTAACTACTTGGTGGGCAGGCATCCGATATACGGCATCCAACCCTCTAAGGTCAGTAACTACTAGTTGGGTAGGCATCCGATATACGGCATCCAACCGCCAAGGTCCCGTAACTACTCGGTGGACAGGCATCCGATATACGGCATCCAACCCTCTAAGGTCAGTAACTACTCAGTGGGCAGGCATCCGATATACGGCATCCAACCCTCAAGGTCCCGTAACTACTCGGTGGACAGGCAACCGATATACGGCAACCAAACAACCAAGGCCCGGTAACTACTCGGTGGGCCGGCATCCGATATACGGCATCCAATCCCCAAGGTCCCGTAACTACTCGGTGGGCAGGCATCCGATATACGGCGTCGAACCCTCTAAGGTCAGTACCTACTGGGTGGGCAGGCATCCGATATTCGGCATCCAACCCTCCAAGGTCCAGTAACTATTTGGTGAGCAGGCATCCGATATACGGCATCCAAACCTCCAAGGTCCAGTAACTACTCGATGGGCAGGCATCCGATATACGGCATCCACCCCCAAGGTCCCGTAACTACTCGGTGGGCAGGCATCCGATATACGGCGTCCAACCCTCTAAGGTCAGTACCAACTGGGTGGGCAGGCATCCGATATTCGGCATCCAACCCTCCAAGGTCCAGTAACTACTTGATGAGCAGGCATCCGATATACGGCATCCAAACCTCCAAGGTCCAGTAACTACTCGGTGGGCACGCATCCGATATACGGCATCCAACCCTCTAAGGTCAGAAACTACTCAGTGGGCAGGCATCCGATATACGGCATCCAACCCTCAAGGTCCCGTAACTACTCGGTGGACAGGTATCCGATATACGGCAACCAAACAACCAAGGCCCCGTAACTACTCGGTGGGCAGGCATCCGATATACGGCGTCCACCCCAAGGTCCCGTAACTACTGGGTGGGCAGGTATCCGATATACGGCGTCCAACCCTCCAAGGTCCAGTAACTACTCGGTGGGCAGGCATCCGATATACGGCATCTAACCCTCCAAGGTCCAGTAACTACTCGGTGGGCATGCATCCGATATACGGCATCCAACCCTCAAAGCCCCGTAACTACTCGGTAGGCAGGCATCCAAAATGCGGCATCCAACCCCCAAGGTCTCGTAACTACTCGGTGGGCAGGCATCCGATATACGGCATCCAACCCCCAAGGTCCAGTAACTACTCGGTGGGCAGGCATCCGATATACGGCATCCAACTCTCTAAGGTCAGTAACTACTCGGTTGGCAGGCATCCGATATAGGGCATTCAACCCTCTAAGGTCAGTAACTACTCGGTGGGCAGGCATACGATATACGGCATCCAATCCCCAAGGTCCCGTAACTACTCGATGGGCAGTTATCCGATATACGGCGTCCAACCCTCTAAGGTCAGTACCTACTGGGTGGGTAGGCATCCGATATTCGGCATCCAACCCTTCAAGGTCCAGTAACTACTTGGTGAGCAGGCATCCGATATACGGCATCTAAACCTCCAAGGTCCAGTAACTACTCGGTGGGCACGCATCCGATATACGGCATCCATCCCTCCAAGGTCCAGTAACTACTCGGTGGGCAGGCATCCGATATACGGCATCCAACCCACAAGGTCCCGTAACTACTCGGTGGGCAGGCATCCGATATACGGCGTCCAACCTTCCAAGGTCCACTAACTACTAGGTGGGTAGGCATCCGATATACGACATCCAACCTTCCAAGGTCCAGTAACTACTCGGTGGGCAGGCATCCGATATACGGCATCCATCCCTCCAAGGTCCAGTAACTACTCGGTGGGCAGGCATCCGATATACGGCATCCAACCCACAAGGTCCCGTAACTACTCGGTGGGCAGGCATCCGATATACGGCGTCCAACCTTCCAAGGTCAAGTAACTACTAGGTGAGCAGGCATTCGATATACGGCATCCAAACCTCCAAGGTCCGGTAACTACTCGGTGGGCACGCATCCGATATACGGCATCCAACCCTCTAAGGTCCCGTAACTACTCGGAGGGCAGGCATCCAAAATACGGCATCCAACCCCCAAGGTCCCGTAACTACTCGGTCGGCAGGCATCCGATAGACGGCATCCACCCCCATGGTCCCGTAACTACTCGGTGGGCAGGCATCCGATATACGGCATCCAACCCTCTAAGGTCAGTAACTACTCGGTGGGCAGGCATCCGATATAGGGCATCCAACCCTCTAAGGTCAGTAACTACTCGGTGGGCAGGTATCCGATATAGGGCATCCAACCCTCTAAGGTCAATAACTACTCGGTGGGCAGGCATCCGATATACGGCATCCAACCCTTAAGGTCCCGTAACTACTCGGTGGGCAGGCATCCGATATACGGCATCCAACCCTCCATGGTCCAGTAACTACTCGGTGGGCAGGCGTCCGATATACGGCATCCAACCCTCTAAGGTCCAGTATCTACTTGGTCGGCAGGCATCCGATAGACGGTATCCACCCCCATATTCCCGTAACTACTCGGTGGGCAGGCATCCGATATACGACATGTAACCCCCAATGTCCCGTAACTACTCGGTGGGCATGCATCCGATATACGGCGTCCAACCTTCCAAGGTCCAGTAACAAATCGGTGGGCAGGCATCCGATAGACGGTATCCACCCCCATATTCCCGTAACTACTCGGTGGGCAGGCATCCGATATACGACATGTAACCCCCAATGTCCCGTAACTACTCGGTGGGCATGCATCCGATATACGGCGTCCAACCTTCCAAGGTCCAGTAACAAATCGGTGGGCAGGCATCCGATATACGGCATCCAACTCTCTAAGGTCAGTAACTACTCGGTTGGCAGGCATCCGATATAGGGCATTCAACCCTCTAAGGTCAGTAACTACTCGGTGGGCAGGCATACGATATACGGCATCCAATCCCCAAGGTCCCGTAACTACTCGATGGGCAGGCATCCGATATACGGCGTCCAACCCTCTAAGGTCAGTACCTACTGGGTGGGTAGGCATACGATATTTGGCATCCAACCCTTCAAGGTCCAGTAACTACTTGGTGAGCAGGCATCCGATATACGGCATCTAAACCTCCAAGGTCCAGTAACTACTCGGTGGGCACGCATCCGATATACGGCATCCAACCCTCCAAGGTCCAGTAACTACTCGGTGGGCAGGCATCCGATATACGGCATCCACCCCCAAGGACCCGTAACTACTCGGTGGGCAGGCATCCGATGTAGGGCATCCAACCCTCTGATCAGTAACTACACGGTGGGCAGGCATCCGATGTACGGCATCCAACCCTCTGGTCAGTAACTACACGGTGGGCAGGCATGCGATATACGGCATCCACCCCAAGGTCCCATAACTACTCGGTGGGCAGGTATCCGATATACGGCACCCAACCCTCTAAGGTCAGTAACTATTCGGTTGGCAGGCATCCGATATACGGCATCCAACCCCCAAGGTCCAGTAACTACTCGGTGGGCAGGCATCCAATATACGGCATCCAACCCTCTAAGGTCAGTAACTACTTGGTGGGCAGGCATCCGATATACGGCATCCAACCCTCTAAGGTCAGTAACTACTAGTTGGGTAGGCATCCGATATACGGCATCCAACCGCCAAGGTCCCGTAACTACTCGGTGGACAGGCATCCGATATACGGCATCCAACCCTCTAAGGTCAGTAACTACTCAGTGGGCAGGCATCCGATATACGGCATCCAACCCTCAAGGTCCCGTAACTACTCGGTGGACAGGCAACCGATATACGGCAACCAAACAACCAAGGCCCGGTAACTACTCGGTGGGCCGGCATCCGATATACGGCATCCAATCCCCAAGGTCCCGTAACTACTCGGTAGGCAGGAATCCGATATACGGCGTCGAACCCTCTAAGGTCAGTACCTACTGGGTGGGCAGGCATCCGATATTCGGCATCCAACCCTCCAAGGTCCAGTAACTATTTGGTGAGCAGGCATCCGATATACGGCATCCAAACCTCCAAGGTCCAGTAACTACTCGATGGGCAGGCATCCGATATACGGCATCCACCCCCAAGGTCCCGTAACTACTCGGTGGGCAGGCATCCGATATACGGCGTCCAACCCTCTAAGGTCAGTACCAACTGGGTGGGCAGGCATCCGATATTCGGCATCCAACCGTCCAAGGTCCAGTAACTACTTGATGAGCAGGCATCCGATATACGGCATCCAAACCTCCAAGGTCCAGTAACTACTCGGTGGGCACGCATCCGATATACGGCATCCAACCCTCTAAGGTCAGAAACTACTCAGTGGGCAGGCATCCGATATACGGCATCCAGCCCTCAAGGTCCCGTAACTACTCGGTGGACAGGCATCCGATATACGGCAACCAAACAACCAAGGCCCCGTAACTACTCGGTGGGCAGGCATCCGATATACGGCGTCCACCCCAAGGTCCCGTAACTACTGGGTGGGCAGGTATCCGATATACGGCGTCCAACCCTCCAAGGTCCAGTAACTACTCGGTGGGCAGGCATCCGATATACGGCATCTAACCCTCCAAGGTCCAGTAACTACTAGGTGGGCATGCATCCGATATACGGCATCCAACCCTCAAAGCCCCGTAACTACTCGGTAGGCAGGCATCCAAAATGCGGCATCCAACCCCCAAGGTCTCGTAACTACTCGGTGGGCAGGCATCCGATATACGGCATCCAACCCCCAAGGTCCAGTAACTACTCGGTGGGCAGGCATCCGATATACGGCATCCAACTCTCTAAGGTCAGTAACTACTCGGTTGGCAGGCATCCGATATAGGGCATTCAACCCTCTAAGGTCAGTAACTACTCGGTGGGCAGGCATACGATATACGGCATCCAATCCCCAAGGTCCCGTAACTACTCGATGGGCAGGCATCCGATATACGGCGTCCAACCCTCTAAGGTCAGTACCTACTGGGTGGGTAGGCATCCGATATTCGGCATCCAACCCTTCAAGGTCCAGTAACTACTTGGTGAGCAGGCATCCGATATACGGCATCTAAACCTCCAAGGTCCAGTAACTACTCGGTGGGCACGCATCCGATATACGGCATCCAACCCTCCAAGGTCCAGTAACTACTCGGTGGGCAGGCATCCGATATACGGCATCCACCCCCCAAGGACCCGTAACTACTCGGTGAGCAGGCATCCAAAATACGGCATCCAACCCCCAAGTTCCCGTAACTACTCGGTGGGCAGGCATCCGATGTAGGGCATCCAACCCTCTGATCAGTAACTACACGGTGGGCAGGCATCCGATGTACGGCATCCAACCCTCTGGTCAGTAACTACACGGTGGGCAGGCATGCGATATACGGCATCCACCCCAAGGTCCCATAACTACTCGGTGGGCAGGTATCCGATATACGGCACCCAACCCTCTAAGGTCAGTAACTATTCGGTTGGCAGGCATCCGATATACGGCATCCAACCCCCAAGGTCCAGTAACTACTCGGTGGGCAGGCATCCAATATACGGCATCCAACCCTCTAAGGTCAGTAACTACTTGGTGGGCAGGCATCCGATATACGGCATCCAACCCTCTAAGGTCAGTAACTACTAGTTGGGTAGGCATCCGATATACGTCATCCAACCGCCAAGGTCCCGTAACTACTCGGTGGACAGGCATCCGATATACGGCATCCAACCCTCTAAGGTCAGTACCTACTCAGTGGGCAGGCATCCGATATACGGCATCCAACCCTCAAGGTCCCGTAACTACTCGGTGGACAGGCAACCGATATACGGCAACCAAACAACCAAGGCCCGGTAACTACTCGGTGGGCCGGCATCCGATATACGGCATCCAATCCCCAAGGTCCCGTAACTACTCGGTGGGCAGGCATCCGATATACGGCGTCGAACCCTCTAAGGTCAGTACCTACTGGGTGGGCAGGCATCCGATATTCGGCATCCAACCCTCCAAGGTCCAGTAACTATTTGGTGAGCAGGCATCCGATATACGGCATCCAAACCTCCAAGGTCCAGTAACTACTCGATGGGCAGGCATCCGATATACGGCATCCACCCCCAAGGTCCCGTAACTACTCGGTGGGCAGGCATCCGATATACGGCGTCCAACCCTCTAAGGTCAGTACCAACTGGGTGGGCAGGCATCCGATATTCGGCATCCAACCCTCCAAGGTCCAGTAACTACTTGATGAGCAGGCATCCGATATACGGCATCCAAACCTCCAAGGTCCAGTAACTACTCGGTGGGCACGCATCCGATATACGGCATCCAACCCTCTAAGGTCAGAAACTACTCAGTGGGCAGGCATCCGATATACGGCATCCAACCCTCAAGGTCCCGTAACTACTCGGTGGACAGGCATCCGATATACGGCAACCAAACAACCAAGGCCCCGTAACTACTCGGTGGGCAGGCATCCGATATACGGCGTCCACCCCAAGGTCCCGTAACTACTCGGTGGGCAGGCATCCGATATACGGCATCTAACCCTCCAAGGTCCAGTAACTACTCGGTGGGCATGCATCCGATATACGGCATCCAACCCTCAAAGCCCCGTAACTACTCGGTAGGCAGGCATCCAAAATGCGGCATCCAACCCCCAAGGTCTCGTAACTACTCGGTGGGCAGGCATCCGATATACGGCATCCAACCCCCAAGGTCCAGTAACTACTCGGTGGGCAGGCATCCAATATACGGCATCCAACCCTCTAAGGTCAGTAACTACTTGGTGGGCAGGCATCCGATATACGGCATCCAACCCTCTAAGGTCAGTAACTACTAGTTGGGTAGGCATCCGATATACGGCATCCAACCCTCTGGTCAGTAACTACACGGTGGGCAGGCATCCGATATACGGCATCCACCCCAAGGTCCCATAACTACTCGGTGGGCAGGCATCCGATATACGGCACTCAACCCTCAAAGGTTAGTAACTACTCGGTGGGCAGGCATCCGATATACGTCATCCAACCCTCTAAGGTCAGTAACTACTCTGTGGGTAGGCATCCCGTATACGGCATCCATCCCTCCAAAGTCCAGTAACTACTCGGTGGGCCCCGTAACTACTCGGTGGGCAGGCATCCGATATACTGCATCCAACCCAAGGTCCCGTAACTACTCGGTGGGCAGGCATCCGGTATACGGCATTCAACCCTCTAAGGTCAGTAACTACTCGGTGGGCAGGCATCCGATATACGGCATCCAACCCCCAAGGTCCCGTAACTACTCGGTGGACAGGCATCCGATATACGGCATCCAACCCTCTAAGGCCCCGTACCTATTCGGTGGGCAGGCACTCGATTTACGGCATCCACCCCCAAGGTCCCGTAACTACTCGATGGGCAGGGATCCGATTTACGGCGTCCAACTGTCCAAGGTCCAGTAACTACTCGGTGGGCAGGCATCCGATATACGGCATCCAACCCTCCAAGGTTTAGTAACTACTCGGTGGGCAGGCATCCGATATACGGCATCCACCCCCAAGGACCCATAACTACTCAGTGGGCAGGCATCCAAAATACGGCATCCAACCCCCAAGGTCCCGTAACTACTCGGTGGGCAGGCATCCGATGTACGGCATCAAACCCTCTGGTCAGTAACTACACGGTGGGCAGGCATCCGATATACGGCATCCACCCCAAGGTCCCATAACTACTCGGTAGGCAGGCATCCGATATACGGCATCCAACCCTCAAAGGTCAGTAACTACTCGGTGGGCAGGCATCCGATATACGGCATCCAAACCTCTAAGGTCAGTAACTACTCTGTAGGTAGGCATCTGATATACGGCAGCCATCCCTCTAAAGTACAGTAACTACTCGGTGGGCCCCGTAACTACTCGTTGGGCAGGCATCCGATGTACGGCATCCAACCCTCGGGTCAGTAACTACACGGTGGGCAGGCATCCGATATACGGCATCCACCCCAAGGTCCCATAACTACTCGGTGGGCAGGCATCCGATATACGGCACTCAACCCTCAAAGGTCAGTAACTACTCGGTGGGCAGGCATCCGATATACAGCATCCAACCCTCTAAGTCAGTAACTACTCTGTGGGTAGACATCCCGTATACGGCATCTATCCCTCCAAAGTCCAGTAACTACTCGGTGGGCCCCGTAACTACTCGGTGGGCAGGCATCCGATATACGGCATCCAACCCAAGGTCCCGTAACTACTCGGTGGGCAGGCATCCGGTATACGGCATTCAACCCTCTAAGGTCAGTAACTACTCGGTGGGCAGGCATCCGATATACGGCATCCAACCCCCAAGGTTCCGTAACTACTCGGTGGAGAGGCATCCGATATACGGCATCCAACCCTTTAAGTCCCGTACCTATTCGGTGGGCAGGCACCCGATATACGGCATCCACCCCCAAGGTCCCGTAAGTACTCGGTGGGCAGGTATCCGGTATACGGCGTCCAGCTGTCCAAGGTCCAGTAACTACTCGGTGGGCAGGCATCCGATATACGGCATCCAACCCTCCAATGTTTAGTAACTACTCGGTGGGCAGGCATCCGATATACGGCATCCACCCCCAAGTTCCCGTAACTACTCGGTGGGCAGGCATCCGATGTACGGCATCCAACCCTCTGGTCAGTAACTACACGGTGGGCAGGCATCCAAAATACGGCATCCAACCCCCAAGGTCCCGTAACTACTCGGTGGGCAGGCATCCGATGTACGGCATCCAACCCTCTGGTCAGTAACTACACGGTGGGCAGGCATCCGATATACGGCATCCACCCCAAGGTCCCATAACTACTCGGTGGGTAGGCATCCGATATACGGCACCCAACCCTCAAAGGTCAGTAACTACTCGGTGGGCAGGCATCCGATATACGGCATCCAACCCTCTAAGGTCAGTAACTACTCTGTGGGTAGGCAT
Organism: Crossaster papposus; assembly: GCA_037893245.1. Taxonomy (NCBI): domain Eukaryota; kingdom Metazoa; phylum Echinodermata; class Asteroidea; order Velatida; family Solasteridae; genus Crossaster; species Crossaster papposus. Next base: position 656,558 of record JBAIAA010000176.1, read on the forward strand.
CCGATATACGGCAGCCATCCCTCTAAAGTCCAGTAACTACTCGGTGGGCCCCGTAACTACTCGGTGGGCAGGCATCCGATATACGGCATCCAACCCAAGGTCCCGTAACTACTCGGTGGGCAGGCATCCGATATACTGCATCCAACCCTCTAAGGTCAGTAACTACTCAGTGGGCAGGCATCCGATATACGGCATCCAACCCTCAAGGTCCCGTAACTACTCGGTGGACAGGCATCCGATATACGGCAACCAAACAACCAAGGCCCCGTAACTACTCGGTGGGCCGGCATCCGATATACGGCATCCAATCCCCAAGGTCCCGTAACTACTCGGTGGGCAGGCATCCGATATACGGCGTCGAACCCTCTAAGGTCAGTACCTACTGGGTGGGCAGGCATCCGATATTCGGCATCCAACCCTCCAAGGTCCAGTAACTACTTGGTGAGCAGGCATCCGATATACGGCATCCAAAACTCCAAGGTCCAGTAACTACTCGATGGGCAGGCATCCGATATACGGCATCCACCCCAAGGTCCCGTAACTACTCGGTGGACAGGCATCCGATATACGGCATCCTGGGAGGGTTCTCCAAGGCCCTGTAAAAACAGGCATCAGATATACGACATCCAACCCTCTAAGGTCAGTAACTACTCAGTGGGCAGGCATCCAAAATACGGCATCCAACCCCCAAGGTCCCGTAACTACCCGGTGGGCTGGCATCCGATATAGGGCATCCAACCCCCAAGCTCCTGTAACTACTCGGTTGGCAGGCATCCGATATACGGCATCCAACCCTCTAAGGTCAGTAACTACTCGGTGGGTAGGCATCCGATATACGACATCCAACCCTCCAAGGTCCAGTAACTACTCAGTGGGCAGGCATCCGATATACGGCATCCAACCCTCTAAGGTCAGTAACTACTAGGTGGGTAGGCATCCGATATACGGCATCCAACCCTCCAAGGTCCAGTAACTACTCGGTTGGCAGGCATCCAATATACGGCATCCAACCCTCTAAGGTCCAGTAACTACTCGGTCGGCAGGCATCCGATAGACGGCATCCACCCCCATGGTCCCGTAACTACTCGGTGGGCAGGCATCCGATATACGGTATCCAACCCTCAATGTCCCGTAACTACTCGGTGGGCAGGCATCCGATATACGGCACTCAACCCTCAAAGGTTAGTAACTACTCGGTGGGCAGGCATCCGATATACGGCATCCAACCCTCTAAGGTCAGTAACTACTCTGTGGGTAGGCATCCCGTATACGGCATCCATCCCTCCAAAGTCCAGTAACTACTCGGTGGGCCCCGTAACTACTCGGTGGGCAGGCATCCGATATACTGCATCCAACCCAAGGTCCCGTAACTACTCGGTGGGCAGGCATCCGGTATACGGCATTCAACCCTCTAAGGTCAGTAACTACTCGGTGGGCAGGCATCCGATATACGGCATCCAACCCCCAAGGTCCCGTAACTACTCGGTGGACAGGCATCCGATATACGGCATCCAACCCTCTAAGGCCCCGTACCTATTCGGTGGGCAGGCACCCGATTTACGGCATCCACCCCCAAGGTCCCGTAACTACTCGATGGGCAGGGATCCGATTTACGGCGTCCAACTGTCCAAGGTCCAGTAACTACTCGGTGGGCAGGCATCCGATATACGGCATCCAACCCTCCAAGGTTTAGTAACTACTCGGTGGGCAGGCATCCGATATACGGCATCCACCCCCAAGGACCCATAACTACTCGGTGGGCAGGCATCCAAAATACGGCATCCAACCCCCAAGGTCCCGTAACTACTCGGTGGGCAAGCATCCGATGTACTGCATCCAACCCCCAAGGTCCCGTAACTACTCGGTGGACAGGCATCCGATATACGGCATCCAACCCTCTAAGGCCCCGTACCTATTCGGTGGGCAGGCACCCGATTTACGGCATCCACCCCCAAGGTCCCGTAACTACTCGATGGGCAGGGATCCGATTTACGGCGTCCAACTGTCCAAGGTCCAGTAACTACTCGGTGGGCAGGCATCCGATATACGGCATCCAACCCCCAAGGTCCCGTAACTACCCGGTGGGCTGGCATCCGATATACGGCATCCAACCCTCTAAGGTCAGTAACTACTCGGTGGGTAGGCATCCAAAATACGGCATCCAACCCCCAAGGTCCCGTAACTACCCGGTGGGCTGGCATCCGATATACGGCATCCAACCCTCTAAGGTCAGTAACTACTCGGTGGGTAGGCATCCGATATACGGCGTCGAACCCTCTAAGGTCAGTACCTACTGGGTGGGCAGGCATCCGATACTCGGCATCCAACCCTCCAAGGTCCAGTAACTACTTGGTGAGCAGGCATCCGATATACGGCATCCAAAACTCCAAGGTCCAGTAACTACTCGATGGGCAGGCATCCGATATACGGCATCCACCCCAAGGTCCCGTAACTACTCGGTGGACAGGCATCCGATATACGGCATCCTGGGAGGGTTCTCCAAGGCCCTGTAAAAACAGGCATCAGATATACGACATCCAACCCTCTAAGGTCAGTAACTACTCAGTGGGCAGGCATCCAAAATACGGCATCCAACCCCCAAGGTCCCGTAACTACCCGGTGGGCTGGCATCCGATATAGGGCATCCAACCCCCAAGCTCCTGTAACTACTCGGTTGGCAGGCATCCGATATACGGCATCCAACCCTCTAAGGTCAGTAACTACTCGGTGGGTAGGCATCCGATATACGACATCCAACCCTCCAAGGTCCAGTAACTACTCAGTGGGCAGGCATCCGATATACGGCATCCAACCCTCTAAGGTCAGTAACTACTAGGTGGGTAGGCATCCGATATACGGCATCCAACCCTCCAAGGTCCAGTAACTACTCGGTTGGCAGGCATCCAATATACGGCATCCAACCCTCTAAGGTCCAGTAACTACTCGGTCGGCAGGCATCCGATAGACGGCATCCACCCCCATGGTCCCGTAACTACTCGGTGGGCAGGCATCCGATATACGGTATCCAACCCTCAATGTCCCGTAACTACTCGGTGGGCAGGCATCCGATATACGGCACTCAACCCTCAAAGGTTAGTAACTACTCGGTGGGCAGGCATCCGATATACGGCATCCAACCCTCTAAGGTCAGTAACTACTCTGTGGGTAGGCATCCCGTATACGGCATCCATCCCTCCAAAGTCCAGTAACTACTCGGTGGGCCCCGTAACTACTCGGTGGGCAGGCATCCGATATACTGCATCCAACCCAAGGTCCCGTAACTACTCGGTGGGCAGGCATCCGGTATACGGCATTCAACCCTCTAAGGTCAGTAACTACTCGGTGGGCAGGCATCCGATATACGGCATCCAACCCCCAAGGTCCCGTAACTACTCGGTGGACAGGCATCCGATATACGGCATCCAACCCTCTAAGGCCCCGTACCTATTCGGTGGGCAGGCACCCGATTTACGGCATCCACCCCCAAGGTCCCGTAACTACTCGATGGGCAGGGATCCGATTTACGGCGTCCAACTGTCCAAGGTCCAGTAACTACTCGGTGGGCAGGCATCCGATATACGGCATCCAACCCTCCAAGGTTTAGTAACTACTCGGTGGGCAGGCATCCGATATACGGCATCCACCCCCAAGGACCCATAACTACTCGGTGGGCAAGCATCCGATGTACTGCATCCAACCCCCAAGGTCCCGTAACTACTCGGTGGACAGGCATCCGATATACGGCATCCAACCCTCTAAGGCCCCGTACCTATTCGGTGGGCAGGCACCCGATTTACGGCATCCACCCCCAAGGTCCCGTAACTACTCGATGGGCAGGGATCCGATTTACGGCGTCCAACTGTCCAAGGTCCAGTAACTACTCGGTGGGCAGGCATCCGATATACGGCATCCAACCCCCAAGGTCCCGTAACTACCCGGTGGGCTGGCATCCGATATACGGCATCCAACCCTCTAAGGTCAGTAACTACTCGGTGGGTAGGCATCCAAAATACGGCATCCAACCCCCAAGGTCCCGTAACTACCCGGTGGGCTGGCATCCGATATACGGCATCCAACCCTCTAAGGTCAGTAACTACTCGGTGGGTAGGCATCCGATATACGGCGTCGAACCCTCTAAGGTCAGTACCTACTGGGTGGGCAGGCATCCGATATTCGGCATCCAACCCTCCAAGGTCCAGTAACTACTTGGTGAGCAGGCATCCGATATACGGCATCCAAAACTCCAAGGTCCAGTAACTACTCGATGGGCAGGCATCCGATATACGGCATCCACCCCAAGGTCCCGTAACTACTCGGTGGACAGGCATCCGATATACGGCATCCTGGGAGGGTTCTCCAAGGCCCTGTAAAAACAGGCATCAGATATACGACATCCAACCCTCTAAGGTCAGTAACTACTCAGTGGGCAGGCATCCAAAATACGGCATCCAACCCCCAAGGTCCCGTAACTACCCGGTGGGCTGGCATCCGATATAGGGCATCCAACCCCCAAGCTCCTTTAACTACTCGGTTGGCAGGCATCCGATATACGGCATCCAACCCTCTAAGGTCAGTAACTACTCGGTGGGTAGGCATCCGATATACGACATCCAACCCTCCAAGGTCCAGTAACTACTCAGTGGGCAGGCATCCGATATACGGCATCCAACCCTCTAAGGTCAGTAACTACTAGGTGGGTAGGCATCCGATATACGGCATCCAACCCTCCAAGGTCCAGTAACTACTCGGTTGGCAGGCATCCAATATACGGCATCCAACCCTCTAAGGTCCAGTAACTACTCGGTCGGCAGGCATCCGATAGACGGCATCCACCCCCATGGTTCCGTAACTACTCGGTGGGCAGGCATCCGATATACGGTATCCAACCCTCAATGTCCCGTAACTACTCGGTGGGCAGGCATCCGATATACGGCACTCAACCCTCAAAGGTTAGTAACTACTCGGTGGGCAGGCATCCGATATACGGCATCCAACCCTCTAAGGTCAGTAACTACTCGGTGGGTAGGCATCCCGTATACGGCATCCATCCCTCCAAAGTCCAGTAACTACTCGGTGGGCCCCGTAACTACTCGGTGGGCAGGCATCCGATATACTGCATCCAACCCAAGGTCCCGTAACTACTCGGTGGGCAGGCATCCGGTATACGGCATTCAACCCTCTAAGGTCAGTAACTACTCGGTGGGCAGGCATCCGATATACGGCATCCAACCCCCAAGGTCCCGTAACTACTCGGTGGACAGGCATCCGATATACGGCATCCAACCCTCTAAGGCCCCGTACCTATTCGGTGGGCAGGCACCCGATTTACGGCATCCACCCCCAAGGTCCCGTAACTACTCGATGGGCAGGGATCCGATTTACGGCGTCCAACTGTCCAAGGTCCAGTAACTACTCGGTGGGCAGGCATCCGATATACGGCATCCAACCCTCCAAGGTTTAGTAACTACTCGGTGGGCAGGCATCCGATATACGGCATCCACCCCCAAGGACCCATAACTACTCGGTGGGCAGGCATCCAAAATACGGCATCCAACCCCCAAGGTCCCGTAACTACTCGGTGGGCAAGCATCCGATGTACTGCATCCAACCCCCAAGGTCCCGTAACTACTCGGTGGACAGGCATCCGATATACGGCATCCAACCCTCTAAGGCCCCGTACCTATTCGGTGGGCAGGCACCCGATTTACGGCATCCACCCCCAAGGTCCCGTAACTACTCGATGGGCAGGGATCCGATTTACGGCGTCCAACTGTCCAAGGTCCAGTAACTACTCGGTGGGCAGGCATCCGATATACGGCATCCAACCCCCAAGGTCCCGTAACTACCCGGTGGGCTGGCATCCGATATACGGCATCCAACCCTCTAAGGTCAGTAACTACTCGGTGGGTAGGCATCCGATATACGACATCCAACCCTCTAAGGTCAGTAACTACTCAGTGGGCAGGCATCCAAAATACGGCATCCAACCCCCAAGGTCCCGTAACTACCCGGTGGGCTGGCATCCGATATAGGGCATCCAACCCCCAAGCTCCTGTAACTACTCGGTTGGCAGGCATCCGATATACGGCATCCAACCCTCTAAGGTCAGTAACTACTCGGTGGGTAGGCATCCGATATACGACATCCAACCCTCCAAGGTCCAGTAACTACTCAGTGGGCAGGCATCCGATATACGGCATCCAACCCTCTAAGGTCAGTAACTACTAGGTGGGTAGGCATCCGATATACGGCATCCAACCCTCCAAGGTCCAGTAACTACTCGGTTGGCAGGCATCCAATATACGGCATCCAACCCTCTAAGGTCCAGTAACTACTCGGTCGGCAGGCATCCGATAGACGGCATCCACCCCCATGGTTCCGTAACTACTCGGTGGGCAGGCATCCGATATACGGTATCCAACCCTCAATGTCCCGTAACTACTCGGTGGGCAGGCATCCGATATACGGCACTCAACCCTCAAAGGTTAGTAACTACTCGGTGGGCAGGCATCCGATATACGGCATCCAACCCTCTAAGGTCAGTAACTACTCGGTGGGTAGGCATCCCGTATACGGCATCCATCCCTCCAAAGTCCAGTAACTACTCGGTGGGCCCCGTAACTACTCGGTGGGCAGGCATCCGATATACTGCATCCAACCCAAGGTCCCGTAACTACTCGGTGGGCAGGCATCCGGTATACGGCATTCAACCCTCTAAGGTCAGTAACTACTCGGTGGGCAGGCATCCGATATACGGCATCCAACCCCCAAGGTCCCGTAACTACTCGGTGGACAGGCATCCGATATACGGCATCCAACCCTCTAAGGCCCCGTACCTATTCGGTGGGCAGGCACCCGATTTACGGCATCCACCCCCAAGGTCCCGTAACTACTCGATGGGCAGGGATCCGATTTACGGCGTCCAACTGTCCAAGGTCCAGTAACTACTCGGTGGGCAGGCATCCGATATACGGCATCCAACCCTCCAAGGTTTAGTAACTACTCGGTGGGCAGGCATCCGATATACGGCATCCACCCCCAAGGACCCATAACTACTCGGTGGGCAGGCATCCAAAATACGGCATCCAACCCCCAAGGTCCCGTAACTACTCGGTGGGCAAGCATCCGATGTACTGCATCCAACCCCCAAGGTCCCGTAACTACTCGGTGGACAGGCATCCGATATACGGCATCCAACCCTCTAAGGCCCCGTACCTATTCGGTGGGCAGGCACCCGATTTACGGCATCCACCCCCAAGGTCCCGTAACTACTCGATGGGCAGGGATCCGATTTACGGCGTCCAACTGTCCAAGGTCCAGTAACTACTCGGTGGGCAGGCATCCGATATACGGCATCCAACCCCCAAGGTCCCGTAACTACCCGGTGGGCTGGCATCCGATATACGGCATCCAACCCTCTAAGGTCAGTAACTACTCGGTGGGTAGGCATCCGATATACGACATCCAACCCTCCAAGGTCAGTAACTACTCGGTGGGTAGGCATCCGATATACGACATCCAACCCTCTAAGGTCAGTAACTACTCAGTGGGCAGGCATCCAAAATACGGCATCCAACCCCCAAGGTCCCGTAACTACCCGGTGGGCTGGCATCCGATATACGGCATCCAACCCTCTAAGGTCAGTAACTACTCGGTGGGTAGGCATCCGATATACGACATCCAACCCTCCAAGGTCAGTAACTACTCGGTGGGTAGGCATCCGATATACGACATCCAACCATCCAAGGTCCAGTAACTACTCAGTGGGCAGGCATCCGATATACGGCATCCAACCCTCTAAGGTCAGTAACTACTAGGTGGGTAGGCATCCGATATAGGGCATCCAACCCCCAAGCTCCTGTAACTACTCGGTTGGCAGGCATCCGATATACGGCATCCAACCCTCTAAGGTCAGTAACTACTCGGTGGGTAGGCATCCGATATACGACATCCAACCCTCCAAGGTCCAGTAACTACTCAGTGGGCAGGCATCCGATATACGGCATCCAACCCTCTAAGGTCAGTAACTACTAGGTGGGTAGGCATCCGATATACGGCATCCAACCCTCCAAGGTCCAGTAACTACTCGGTTGGCAGGCATCCAATATACGGCATCCAACCCTCTAAGGTCCAGTAACTACTCGGTCGGCAGGCATCCGATAGACGGCATCCACCCCCATGGTCCCGTAACTACTCGGTGCGCAGGCATCCGATATACGGCATCCAACAATCTAAGGTCCAGTAACTACTCGGTCGGCAGGCATCCGATAGACGGCATCCACCCCCATGGTCCCGTAACTACTCGGTGGGCAGGCATCCGATATACGGTATCCAACCCTCAATGTCCCGTAACTACTCGGTGGGCAGGCATCCGATATACGGCGTCCAACCTTCCAAGGTCCAGTAACAAATCGGTGGGCAGGCATCCGATATACGGCATCCAACCCTCTAAGGTCAGTAACTACTCGGTTGGCAGGCATCCGATATAGGGCATCCAACCCTATAAGGTCAGTAACTACTCGGTGGGCAGGCATACGATATACGGCATCCAATCCCCAAGGTCCCGTAACTACTCGGTGGGCAGGCATCCGATATACGGCGTCCAACCCTCTAAGGTCAGTACCTACTGGGTGGGCAGGCATCCGATATTCGGCATCCAAACCTCCAAGGTCCAGTAACTACTTAGTGAGCAGGCATCAGATATATGGCATCCAAACCTCCAAGGTCCAGTAACTACTCGGTGGGCACGCATCCGATATACGGCATCCAACCCTCTAAGGTCCCGTAACTACTCGGAGGGCAGGCACCCACAATACGGCATCCAACCCCCAATGTCCCGTAACTACCCGGTGGGCAGGCATTCGATATAGGGCATCCAACCCCCAAGGTCCCGTAACTATTCGGTGGGCAGGCATTCGATAGACGGCATCCAACCCTCCAAGGTCGAGTAACTACTCGGTGGGCAGGCATCCGATATACGGCATCCAACACTCTAAGGTCAGTAACTACTCGTTGGGTAGGCATCCGATATACGGCATCCAACCCTCTAAGGTCTGTAACTACTCGGTGGGCAGGCTTCCGATATACGGCATCCAACCTCCAAGGTCCCGTAACTACTCGATGGACAGGCATCCGATATAAGGCATCCAACCGTCCAAGGCCCCGTAACTACTCGGTGGGCTGGCATCCGATATACGGCATCCACCCCAAGGTCCCGTAACTACTCGGTGGACAGGTATCCGATTTACGGCGTCCAACCCTCCAAGGTCGAGTAACTACTCGGTGGGCAGGCATCCGATATACGGCATCCAACCCTCCAAGGTCGAGTAACTACTCGGTGGGCAGGCATCCAATATACGGCATCCAACCCTCTAAGGTCAGTGACTACTCGGAGGGCAGGCATCAAAAATACGGCATCCAACCCCCAAGGTTTCGTAACTACCCGGTGGGCTGGCATCCGATATAGGGCATCCAACTCCCAAGGTCACGTAACTACTGGGTGGGCAGGCATCCGATATACGGCATCCAACCCAAGGTCACGTAACTACTCGGTGGGCAGGCATCCGATATACTGCATCCAACCCTCAAAGGTCAGTAACTACTCAGTGGGCAGGCATCCGATATACGGCATCCAACCCTCAAGGTCCCGTAACTACTCGGTGGACAGGCATCCGATATACGGCAACCAAACAACCAAGGCCCCGTAACTACTCGGTGGGCCGGCATCCGATATACGGCATCCAATCCCCAAGGTCCCGTAACTACTCGGTGGGCAGGCATCCGATATACGGCGTCGAACCCTCTAAGGTCAGTACCTACTGGGTGGGCAGGCATCCGATATTCGGCATCCAACCCTCCAAGGTCCAGTAACTACTTGGTGAGCAGGCATCCGATATACGGCATCCAAACCTCCAAGGTCCAGTAACTACTCGATGGGCAGGCATCCGATATACGGCATCCACCCCAAGGTCCCGTAACTACTCGGTGGACAGGCATCCGATATACGGCATCCTGGGAGGGTTCTCCAAGGCCCTGTAAAAACAGGCATCAGATATACGACATCCAACCCTCTAAGGTCAGTAACTACTCAGTGGGCAGGCATCCAAAATACGGCGTCCACGGCATCCAACCCCCAAGGTCCCGTAACTACCCGGTGGGCTGGCATCCGATATAGGGCATCCAACCCCCAAGCTCCTGTAACTACTCGGTTGGCAGGCATCCGATATACGGCATCCAACCCTCTAAGGTCAGTAACTACTCGGTGGGTAGGCATCCGATATACGACATCCAACCCTCCAAGGTCCAGTAACTACTGGGTGGGCAGGCATCCGATATACGGTATCCAACCCTCCAAGGTCCAGTAACTACTCAGTGGGCAGGCATCCGATATACGGCATCCAACCCTCTACGGTCAGTAACTACTAGGTGGGTAGGCATCCGATATACGGCATCCAACCCTCCAAGGTCCAGTAACTACTCGGTTGGCAGGCATCCAATATACGGCATCCAACCCTCTAAGGTCCAGTAACTACTCGGTCGGCAGGCATCCGATAGACGGCATCCACCCCCATGGTCCCGTAACTACTCGGTGGGCAGGCATCCGATATACGGCATCCAACCCCCAATGTCCCGTAACTACTCGGTGGGCAGGCATCCGATATACGGCGTCCAACCTTCCAAGGTCCAGTAACAAATCGGTGGGCAGGCATCCGATATACGGCATCCAACCCTCTAAGGTCAGTAACTACTCGGTTGGCAGGCATCCGATATAGGGCATCCAACCCTATAAGGTCAGTAACTACTCGGTGGGCAGGCATACGATATACGGCATCCAATCCCCAAGGTCCCGTAACTACTCGGTGGGCAGGCATCCGATATACGGCGTCCAACCCTCTAAGGTCAGTACCTACTGGGTGGGCAGGCATCCGATATTCGGCATCCAAACCTCCAAGGTCCAGTAACTACTTAGTGAGCAGGCATCAGATATATGGCATCCAGACCTCCAAGGTCCAGTAACTACTCGGTGGGCACGCATCCGATATACGGCATCCAACCCTCTAAGGTCCCGTAACTACTCGGAGGGCAGGCACCCAAAATACGGCATCCAACCCCCAAGGTCCCGTAACTACCCGGTGGGCAGGCATTCGATATAGGGCATCCAACCCCCAAGGTCCCGTAACTATTCGGTGGGCAGGCATTCGATAGACGGCATCCAACCCTCCAAGGTCGAGTAACTACTCGGTGGGCAGGCATCCGATATACGGCATCCAACCCTCTAAGGTCAGTAACTACTCGTTGGGTAGGCATCCGATATACGGCATCCAACCCTACAAGGTCCAGCAACTACTCGGTGGGCAGGCATCCGATATACGGCATCCACCCCAAGGTCCCCTAACTACTCGGTGGGCAGGCATCCGATATACGTCGTCCAACCCTCCAAGGTCCAGTAACGTCTCGGTGGGCAGGCATCCGATATACGGCATCCAACCCTCTAAGGTCTGTAACTACTCGGTGGGCAGGCTTCCGATATACGGCATCCAACCTCCAAGGTCCCGTAACTACTCGGTGGGCAGGTATCCGATTTACGGCGTCCAACCCTCCAAGGTCGAGTAACTACTCGGTGGGCAGGCATCCGATATACGGCATCCAACCCTCCAAGGTCGAGTAACTACTCGGTGGGCAGGCATCCAATATACGGCATCCAACCCTCTAAGGTCAGTGACTACTCGGAGGGCAGGCATCAAAAATACGGCATCCAACCCCCAAGGTTTCGTAACTACCCGGTGGGCTGGCATCCGATATAGGGCATCCAACTCCCAAGGTCACGTAACTACTGGGTGGGCAGGCATCCGATATACGGCACCCAACCCTCCAAGGTCCAGTAACTACTCGGTGGGCAGGCATCCGATATACGGCGTCCACCCCAAGGTCTCTTAACTACTCGGTGGGCAGGCATCCAATATACGGTATCCAACCCCCAAGGTCCGATAACTACTCAACAGACAGGCATCCGATATACGGCATCGAACCCTACAAGGTCTCGTAACTACTCGATGGGCAGGCATCTAAAATACGGCATCCAACCCCCAAGGTCCCGTAACTACTCGGTGGGCAGGCATCCGATATACGGCGTCCACCCCCAAGGCCCCGTAAAAACTCGGAGGGCAGGCATCCAAAATACGGCATCCAACCCCCAAGGTCCCGTAACTACCCGGTGGGCTGGCATCCGATATAGGGCATCCAACCCCCAAGCTCCTGTAACTACTCGGTTGGCAAGCATCCGCTATACGGCATCCAACCCTCCAAGGTCGAGTAACTACTTGGTGGGCAGGCATCCGATATACGGCATCCAACCCTCTAAGTTCAGTGACTACTCGGAGGGCAGGCATCAAAAATACGGCATCAAACCCCCAAGGTTTCGTAACTACCCGGTGGGCTGGCATCCGATATAGGGCATCCAACTCCCAAGGTCCCGTAACTACTCGGTGGGCAGGCTTCCGATATACGGCATCCAACCCTCCAAGGTCCAGTAACAACTCGGTGGGCAGGCATCCAATATACGGCGTCCACCCCAAGGTCACTTAACTACTCGGTGGGCAGGCATCCAATATACGGTATCCAACCCCCAAGGTCCGATAACTACTCAACAGACAGGCATCCGATATACGGCATCCACCCCCAGTAACTACTCGGTGTGCAGGCATCCAAAATACGGCATCCAACCCCCAAGGTCCCGTAACTACTCGGTGGGCAGGCATCCGATGTACGGCATCCAACCCTCTGGTCAGTAACTACACGGTGGGCAGGCATCCGATATACGGCATCCACCCCAAGGTCCCATAACTACTCGGTGGGCAGGCATCCGATATACGGCACCCAACCCTCTAAGGTCAGTAACTACTCGGTGGGCAGGCATCCGATATACGGCATCCAACCCTCTAAGGTCAGTAACTACTCGGTGGGTAGGCATCCGATATACGGCATCCATCCCTCTAAGGTCAGTAACTACTCAGTGGGCAGGCATCCGATATACGGCATCCAACCATCAAGGTCCCGTAACTACTCGGTGGGCAGGCATCCGATATACGGCATCCACCCCAAGGTCCCGTAACTACTCGGTGGGCAGGTATCCGATATACGGCGTTCCACCCTCCAAGGTCCAGTAACTACGCGGTGGGCAGGCATCCGATATACGGCATCCAACCATCCAAGGTCCAGTAACTACTCGGTGGGCAGGCATCCGATATACGGCATCCAACCCTCCAAGGCCCCGTAACTACTCTGTAGGCAGGCATCCAAAATACGGCATCCAGCCCCCAAGGTCTCGTAACTACTCGGTGGGCAGGCATCCGATATACGGCATCCAACCCCAAGGTCCCGTAACTACTCGGTGGGCAGGTATCCGATATACGGCGTCCAACCGTCCAAGGTCCAGTAACTACTCGGTCGGCAGGCATCCGATATACGGCGTCCAACCTTCCAAGGTCCAGTAATAAATCGGTGGGCAGGCATCCGATAGACGCCATCCACCCCGATGGTCCCATAACTACTCGGTGGGCAGGCATCCGATATACGGCATCCAACCCCCAATGTCCCGTAACTACTCGGTGGGCAGGCATCCAATATACGGCGTCCAACCTTCCAAGGTCCAGTAACAAATCGGTGGGCAGGCATCCGATATACGGCATCCAACCCTCTAAGGTCAGTAACTACTCGGTTGGCAGTCATCCGATATAGGGCATCCAACCCTCTAAGGTCAGTAACTACTCGGTGGGCAGGCATCCGATATTCGGCATCCAACCCTCCAAGGTCCAGTAACTACTTGGTGAGCAGGCATCCGATATACGGCATCCAAACCTCCAAGGTCCAGTAACTACTCGGAGGACAGGCATCCAAAATACGACATCCAACCCTCCAAGGTCCAGTAACTACTCGGTGGGCAGGCTTCCGATATACGGCATCCAACACTCCAAGGTCCAGTAACTACTCGGTGGGCAGGCATCCGATATACGGCATGCAACCCTCTAAGGTCTGTAACTACTAGTTGGGTAGGCATCCGATATACGGCATCCAACCCTCCAAGGTCCAGTAACTACTCGGTGGGCAGGCATCCGATATACGGCATCCAACCCTCTAAGGTCCAGTAACTTCTCGGTCGGCAGGCATCCGATAGACGGCATCCACCCCCATGGTCCCGTAACTACTCGGTGGGCAGGCATCCGATATACGGCATCCAACCCTCTAAGGTCCAGTAACTACTCGGTGGGCAGGCATCTGATATACGGCATCCAACCCCCAAGGTCCCGTAACTACTCGGTGGGCAGGCATCCAATATACGGCGTCCAACCTTCCAAGGTCCAGTAACAAATCGGTGGGCAGGCATCCGATATACGGCATCCAACCCTCTAAGGTCAGTAAATACTCGGTGGGCAGGCATCCGATATAGGGCATCCAACCCTCTAAGTTCAGTAACTACTCGGTGGGCAGGCATCCGATATACGGCATCCAACCCCCAAGGTCAAGTAATAAATCGGTGGGCAGGCATCCGATAGACGGCATCCACCCCCATGGTCCCATAACTACTCGGTGGGCAGGCATCCGATATACTGCGTCCAACCTTCCAAGGTCCAGTAACAAATCGGTGGGCAGGCATCCGATATACGGCATCCAACCCTCTAAGGTCAGTAACTACTCGGTTGGCAGGCATCCGATATAGGTCATCCAACCCTCTAAGGTCAGTAACTACTCGGTGGGCAGGCATACGATATACGGCATCCAATCCCCAAGGTCCCGTAACTACTCGGTGGGCAGGCATCTGATATACGGCGTCCAACCCTCTAAGGTCAGTACCTACTGGGTGGGCAGGCATCCGATATTCGGCATCCAACCCTTCAAGGTCCAGTAACTACTTGGTGAGCAGGCATCCGATATACAGCATCCAAACCTCCAAGGTCCAGTAACTACTCGGAGGACAGGCATCCAAAATACGGCATCCAACCCCCAAGGTCCCGTAACTACCCGGTGGGCAGGCATTCGATATAGGGCATCCAACCCTCAAGGCACCGTAACTACTCGGTGGACAGGCATCTGATATACGGCAACCAAACAACCAAGGTCCCGTAACTACTCGGTGGACAGGCATTCGATATACGGCATCCTGAGAGGGTTTTCCAAGGCCCCGTAAAAACTCAGAGGGCAGGCATCCAAAATACGGCATCCAACCCCCAAGGTCCCGTAAATACCCGGTTGGATGGCATCCGATATACGGCATCCAACCCTCTAAGGTCCAATAACTACTCGGTCGGCAGGCATCCGATATACGGCATCCAACCCCCAAGGTCCCGTAACTACTCGGTGGACAGTCATCCGATATACGGCATCCTGGGAGGGTTCTCCAAGGCCCTGTAAAAACTCGGAGGGCAGGCATCCAAAATAGGGCATCCAACCCCCAAGGTCCCGTAATTACCCGGAGGGCAGGCATCCAAAATAGGGCATCCAACCCCCAAGGTACCGTAACTACCCGGTATGCTGGCATCCGATATAGGGCATCCAACCCCCAAGCTCCTGTAACTACTCGGTTGGCAGGCATCCGATATACGGCATCCAACCCTCTAAGGTCAGTAACTACTCGATGGGTAGGCATCCGATATACGGCGTCCAACCTTCCAAGGTCCAGTAATAAATCGGTGGGCAGGCATCCGATAGACGGCATCCACCCCCATGGTCCCATAACTACTCGGTGGGCAGGCATCCGATATACGGCATCCAACCCTCTAAGGTCAGTAACTACTCGGTGGGCAGGCATCCGATATACGGCATCCAACCCCCAAGGTCCCATAACTACTCGACGGACTTGCATCCGATACACGGCATCGAACCCTCCAAGGTCCCGTAACTACTCGGTGGGCAGGCATCCGATATACGGCATCCAACCCTCTAAGGTCAGTAACTACTCGGTTGGCAGGCATCCGATATAGGGCATCCAACCCTCTAAGGTCAGTAACTACTCGGTGGGCAGGCATACGATATACGGCATCCAATCCCCATGGTCCCGTAACTACTCGGTGGGCAGGCATCTGATATACGGCGTCCAACCCTCTAAGGTCAGTACCTACTGGGTGGGTAGGCATCCGCTATTCGGCATCCAACCCTCCAAGGTCCAGTAACTACTTGGTGAGCAGGCATCCGATATACGGCATCCAAACCTCCAAGGTCCAGTAACTACTCGGAGGACAGGCATCCAAAATACGACATCCAACCCTCCAAGGTCCAGTAACTACTCGATGGGCAGGCATCCGATATACGGCATCCAACCCTCCAAGGTCCAGTAACTACTCGGTGGGCAGGCATCCGATATACGGTATCCAACCCTCTAAGGTCCAGTAACTTCTCGGTCGGCAGGCATCCGATAGACGGCATCCACCCCCATGGTCCCGTAACTACTCGGTGGGCAGGCATCCGATATACGGCATCCAACCCTCTAAGGTCAGTAACTACTCGGTGGGCAGGCATCCGATATACGGCATCCAACCCCCAAGGTCCCGTAACTACTCGGTGGGCAAGCATCTGATATACGGCGTCCAACCTTCCAAGGTCCAGTAACAAATCGGTGGGCAGGCATCCGATATACGGCATCCAACCCTCTAAGGTCAGTAAATACTCGGTGGGCAGGCATCCGATATAGGGCATCCAACCCTCTAAGGTCAGTAACTACTCGGTGGGCAGGCATCCGATATACGGCATCCAACCCCCAAGGTCAAGTAATAAATCGGTGGGCTGGCATCCGATAGACGGCATCCACCCCCATGGTCCCATAACTACTCGGTGGGCAGGCATCCGATATACGGCATCCAACCCCCAATGTCCCGTAACTACTCGGTGGGCAGGCATCCGATATACGGCGTCCAACCTTCCAAGGTCCAGTAACAAATCGGTGGGCAGGCATCCGATAGACGGCATCCACCCCCATGGTCCCATAACTACTCGGTGGGCAGGCATCCGATATACGGCATCCACCCCAAGGTCCCGTAACTACTCGGTGGACAGGCATTCGATATACGGCATCCTGGGAGGGTTCTCCAACGCCCGGTAAAAACTCAGAGGGCAGGCATCCAAAATACGGCATCCAACCCCCAAGGTCCCGTAACTACCCGGTTGGATGGCATCCGATATACGGCATCCAACCCTCTAAGGTCCAATAACTACTCGGTCGGCAGGCATCCGATATACGGCATCCAACCCCCAAGGTCCCGTAACTACTCGGTGGACAGTCATCCGATATACGGCATCCTGGGAGGGTTCTCCAAGGCCCTGTAAAAACACGGAGGGCAGGCATCCAAAATAGGGCATACAACCCCCAAGTTCCCGTAATTACCCGGAGGGCAGGCATCCAAAATAGGGTATCCAACCCCCAAGGTCCCGTAACTACCCGGTATGCTGGCATCCGATATAGGGCATCCAACCCCCAAGCTCCTGTAACTACTCGGTTGGCAGGCATCCGATATACGGCATCCAACCCTCTAAGGTCAGTAACTACTCGATGGGTAGTCATCCGATATACGACATCCAACCCTCCAAGGTCCAGTAACTACTCGGTGGGCAGTCATCCGATATACGGCATCCAACCCTCCAAGGTCCAGTAACTACTCGAGGGCCAGGCATACGATATACGGCATCCAACCCTCTAAGGTCAGTAACTACTAGGTGGGTAGGCATCCGATATACGGCATCCAACCCTCCAAGGTCCAGTAACTACTCGGTAGGCAGGCATCCGATATACGGCATCCAACCCTCTAAGGTCCAGTAACCTCTCGGTCGGCAGGCATCCGATAGACGGCATCCACCCCCATGGTCCCGTAACTACCCGGTGGGCAGGCATCCGATATACGGCATCCAACCCCCAAGGTCCCGTAACTACTCGGTGGGCGCCCTTCATGGAGTAGACACGCTATTTGTTGTTCCGTCCCGTTACCAAAACTTTCACCAAATAAATCCTCATTAATCTTCAATTTCAACAGGCATCCTACAAGCTGATGAACTTTCACGGTAAGCTTCTCACAATTACTGACTTCTTGTGACAAAATGCCTCCAAGAAAGGACAAAAAAAACATGCGGTTTCATCTGAACAAACCTGTTCACAAAATGGCGCTTCAACCCCGTGTGATGAAACAAGTGTCACGAGCACTGACAACACATTATTGTTAGTACTTCGCCAAGAGCTTCATGATCTGAAAACTGGTATTCAAGATAAATTCGACCAGGTTCTTACAAACCAGCAGTCTCTCCTGAAAAGGATGGATGCCATTGAGGCTCGCCACAAAGAAATGGAAAAATCTGTTTCCCATACTTCTGAAGTCATGGAGGAATTACAACAGGAAACTACAAATCTGCAATCTAAGACTGAGAAGACGGCAGCTCGTCTGGATCAAGCTGAGGGAAAGATCGCTCAGCTAGAGGCTTCTAATCTCAGTCATGAGCGCTATTCAAGAAGCTTTAACTTACGATTCGGCGGAATTCCCGAAACTCCAAATGAGTCTCCTGCGTACCCATATGAGAAGATTAATGAGATTTTATCTGAGAAATGTGACCTTACACCTTCGATCGAAAATGCCCACCGCTCTGGAAGGCCGTCAGGATCTCCTAGCAACAAACCACGACATATTCTGGCAAAGTTTATCTATAGACCAGAACGCCAAGCAGTTCTACTCCGGGCAAAATCTACTCTGGCCAAGCTCGGCATCTACATTGTCCAAGACCTCCCAGCTGCTGATGTTAAAACAAAGAATAGTCTAAAGGAGGTTATGCACAAGGCATACAAAGCTGGTCGGAAACCAGTATTCCGGAACGGTCATCTCTTCATTAATGGCCAGAAATACTGCGCTCCGCTGCCCATCTCCAGCCCCACTTCCAGGCGTGAGTGACTGCTGGACATCTTCCGCCATCTGATGAAATGTCTTGCAATGTGCTAACTTGCTGTGTAAATTTCTCATGTGTATTTTTAAATGTATTTGGTGTAGTATCTTGTATTTTTTGTTTGATCCATTGGAACATCATACAGGTGTTGTCTACTCCACAATTATATGCATTGTTGTGTACTTGTTACTCATTTAGTTGTTAACATCTACACACCTTGTGAGTGTACTTTACCTGCCCCCTTGTCTCTGTTCTGTCCTCTGTTTGTCTGTTTTGTCTGTTACTTTATTTTATTTAATTCTTTAATTCATATTGCTTTGTTGCGTCGTACTTATGCCTGTTAAATTTCCATGTAGTAGTTGCTGTAACCCCGTGAAAACGAACCAAAATGGTATATTTTGTGATTATTGTCAATTTTGGACTCATCTTAAATGTACTGGTCTTAATCTTATTGATTATTATAACTTGGCTAACAATGATAGTACTTGGTTATGTCCGCAATGCATTAGTTCCGCCTTTCCGTTTCATGGGCTTGACCCTATTGAATTTGATACGGTGTTCTCGGATTCAAATCTTAGTCTTAACCATTCCTCCATTTTTAATATTTTAACTGATCTTAACTTAGACTCTCTTGAATTGCCAACCTTTATCGATCCAGACAATCCCCAACATGTCACTCGAAACTCGTCCTACTACTCTTTGGATAATTTTACTGATTTTTTCAAACATGATCCCATAGAGAATTTTTCATTACTACACGTTAATATTAGAAGCTTACCTAAACATTTTGATGACCTAAAATCTTTCCTTTGTTCTTTATGTCATGGTTTTTCTGTTATTGGATTAACTGAAACTTGGCTATCTTTAAATTCTTGTATAAATCAATATAATATACCGGGCTACACATTAACGACGAAAAGTAGAGACGCCAGAGCTGGTGGTGGGGTTGCTCTCTACATATCGGATGACGTACAATATATTCCTAGACCAGATTTAAATGACATTGGTAATGATTCTTTTGAGTGTAAATTTGCCGAGATTATTACCTCGAATAACACAAAAAACATTATTGTCGGAGTTGTATATAAACCCCCGGACGCAAACTTTGAGAATTTTTCGATATGTTCTCAAGCATTGTTTCATCATGTGTCTAACGAGAACAAATTTGTCCTTGTAACTGGTGATTTTAATTTGAATTTGCTTACTTCTGATTGTAATGGCCAACCACAAGAATTTTTAGATACAGTCTATTCCTCTTCATGTTTACCATTAATTCTTAGACCAACAAGGGTTACAAATACTTCAGCCACCCTTATTGACAACATTTTTTCAAATGTATTACCAATTCCGCCTTCGGGCATTATTGTTACTGATCTGTCTGATCATTTTCCAATATTTACCTCTTTTCCACTTAATTTAAATCAACATAACCCCCAACATATTTTTACTCGGGATTACACATGTGATAACCTTGATAATTTTAAACATGAACTTCTTACCCACAATTGGGAATCGGTTTTAAATGCTAGTGATGTTAATTCTGCTTTTGTTAATTTTAACGATATTTTGGACGCTTGTCAAAATAACCATATTCCAGTTAAGCAAAATAAATCTAAATCACGCAAATTAACTCCTAAATGTCCATGGGTTACAGTTAGTTTATGCAAATCAATATGTCACAAAAATAAGCTTTATCATAGGTATATTGCCAGGCCTACAGATACTAATCGCTCTGAGTACGTGCGTTTTAAAAATATACTTACTAAAGTCCTTCGTAATTCAAAGCAGGCTTATTACACTAAGCAGTTTGAGAAAGAAAAAGGTAATATCAAAAATACTTGGAAAATAATTAATAGTGTGCTCCAAAATAGACTACAATCAAAAATTAGTTCAATTGATATTGATGGTATAAATGTTAGTAATCCTCACTTTATTGCAGATCATTTTAATAGTTATTTTATTAACGTCGGAAAAAACCTTTCCAGTACAATAACTTATAGCAGTAAAGACCCTAGTTTCGATGATTACTTAGTCAACTCAAATCCTAATTCTATTTTTCTTTCTCCAGTTTCTGAGGAAGAAGTTACTGATATTGTACGCAATTTACCTAATAAAACTAGTGCAGGCTTCGATCAGATTAGTTGTTCATTTCTCAAACTAGTGATCCAGGCAATATCCAAACCTCTTGCATATATTATTAATCTTTCCATTTTATCAGGTGAAGTACCTGACAAAATGAAGATCGCCAGGATCACTCCAGTTTTTAAAAATGGAAATCCCAAATCTGTTAACAATTATCGACCTATTTCTGTTCTGACATCTTTTTCCAAAATTATGGAAAGAGTTATTTATAAACAAACCTTACAATTTTTAAACAAACACAACATTATATCTAATAATCAGTATGGATTTCGGGAAAACCATTCAACTATACATGCTATAATTAAATTAATTGATAAAATAACAACTGATCTAGATGCATCTACTTCTACGATTGGAATTTTCCTGGACCTCTCCAAGGCCTTCGATACAGTTGATCATGAAATACTACTATTTAAGCTTAAACACTATGGAATAAGAGGAGTTGCCTTGGATTGGTTCAGAAGTTACCTTTCTAATCGTCAGCAATTTGTATCGATTTCTGGTATTCAATCTACTTTTTGTAATATTTCTTGTGGTGTCCCCCAGGGCTCTATTTTGGGCCCCCTTTTATTTTCAATCTACATTAATGATTTTGACCAATCCTCTGATGTACTTTCTTTTATCTTATTTGCTGATGACAGTAATTTATTTTATAGCCATAGTGATATGAATGTACTTTTTGACATAATTAATTGTGAAATGGAAAAAATATCGTCTTGGATAAAAGCAAACAAGTTATCCCTTAATGTTAAAAAAACTAATTATATGTTATTTACCAAAAAGCAATATCAAATTCCGGAAATTATCATTGACAATACTAGAATTATAAAAACCAATTGCATTAAATTTCTGGGCATAATGATCGACGACAGTCTCACATGGAAACGGCATGTCAATTACATATGTACAGTTATTTCAAGAAATGTAGGTATTCTTTGTAAATTAAAACAATTTTTTCCCCGTGATATTTTAATGGTTCTTTATAATACCCTTGTCTTGCCTTACATTTCATATGGCATTCTAGCATGGGGAAATAGTGGTATAGGTCAAATTAATAGAATACTTAAATTACAGAAGAAGGCTTTACGTATAATTAACAATGTTAATTTCAATGACCATAGTAATCTCCTTTTTTATAATTGTAATACATTGAAAGTCTTTGATATTTACGGTCTCCAGCTTGGCTCCAACTTAGCAACACTAACTTACCAACATCCATTTGCTCGCTATTCACAAAAAACCAACAAGTTCATTCTTACTCCACAAGACAATGCAAGGAATTTCATCGTTCTTATGCTCGTACTAAGCTTGCTAAAGCTACAGTGAAACATGAAGGCCCCAAGCTGTGGGGTTCTATTGACCCCTCTCTCAAAGCTATATCCAGCCTGCGTACTTTTAAACGCAAGTACAAAATTAAATGATTAAATAAATATTCAAACTGATGATAAAAATATGTCTCTATTTCACGGGGTTACAGGCAACAGGTTATAAGTACAGGTTATAAGTATTTTGTGTTTCTCTCTAATATGCTACTACAATAATTGTATATCGTGTTTTTGTTTGTTATTTGTCCTACATGTATATGTAATTAGCTCTTATTTGTTAGTGGGGGCCCCCACTCGACAAGCTTGCTTTTTGGGGGCCCCCATCCACACTTATTCTGCAGTGGTTTAAATATTTCATAATATAATATAATATTGTTGTGTGGAAATAAAGTAACATGATGATGATGATGATCTGATATACGGCGTCCAACCTTCCAAGGTCCAGTAACAAATCGGTGGGCAGGCATCCGATATACGGCATCCAACCCTCTAAGGTCAGTAAATACTCGGTGGGCAGGCATCCGATATAGGGCATCCAACCCTCTAAGGTCAGTAACTACTCGGTGGGCAGGCATCCGATATACGGCATCCAACCCCCAAGGTCAAGTAATAAATCGGTGGGCTGGCATCCGATAGACGGCATCCACCCCCATGGTCCCATAACTACTCGGTGGGCAGGCATCCGATATACGGCATCCAACCCCCAATGTCCCGTAACTACTCGGTGGGCAGGCATCCGATATACGGCGTCCAACCTTCCAAGGTCCAGTAACAAATCGGTGGGCAGGCATCCGATAGACGGCATCCACCCCCATGGTCCCGTAACTACTCGGTGGACAGGCATTCGATATACGGCATCCTGGGAGGGTTCTCCAAGGCCCGGTAAAAACTCCGAGGGTAGGCATCCAACATACGGCATCCAACCCCCAAGGTCCCGTAACTACCCGGTTGGATGGCATCCGATATACGGCATCCAACCCTCTAAGGTCCAATAACTACTCGGTCGGCAGGCATCCGATATACGGCATCCAACCCCCAAGGTCCCGTAACTACTCGGTGGACAGTCATCCGATATACGGCATCCTGGGAGGGTTCTCCAAGGCCCTGTAAAAACACGGAGGGCAGGCATCCAAAATAGGGCATACAACCCCCAAGGTCCCGTAATTACCCGGAGGGCAGGCATCCAAAATAGGGCATCCAACCCCCAAGGTCCCGTAACTACCCGGTATGCTGGCATCCGATATAGGGCATCCAACCCCCAAGCTCCTGTAACTACTCGGTTGGCAGGCATCCGATATACGGCATCCAACCCTCTAAGGTCAGTAACTACTCGATGGGTAGTCATCCGATATACGACATCCAACCCTCCAAGGTCCAGTAACTACTCGGTGGGCAGGCATCCGATATACGGCATCCAACCCTCCAAGGTCCAGTAACTACTCGAGGGCCAGGCATACGATATACGGCATCCAACCCTCTAAGGTCAGTAACTACTAGGTGGGTAGGCATCCGATATACGGCATCCAACCCTCCAAGGTCCAGTAACTACTCGGTAGGCAGGCATCCGATATACGGCATCCAACCCTCTAAGGTCCAGTAACCTCTCGGTCGGCAGGCATCCGATAGACGGCATCCACCCCCATGGTCCCGTAACTACCCGGTGGGCAGGCATCCGATATAGGGCATCCAACCCCCAAGCTTCTGTAACTACTCGGTTGGCAGGCATCCGATATACGGCATCCAACCCTCTAAGGTCAGTAACTACTCGGTGGGTAGGCATCCGATATACGACATCCAACCGTCCAAGGTCCAGTAACTACTTGGTGAGCAGGCATCCGATATACGGCATCCAAACCTCTAAGGTCAGTAAATACTCGGTGGGCAGGCATCCGATATAGGGCATCCAACCCTCTAAGGTCAGTAACTACTCGGTGGGCAGGCATCCGATATACGGCATCCAACCCCAGAGGTCAAGTAATAAATCGGTGGGCAGGCATCCGATAGACGGCATCCACCCCCATGGTCCCGTAACTACTCGGTGGCCAGGCATCCGATATACGGCATCCAACCCTCTAAGGTCAGTAACTACTCGGTGGGCAGGCATCCGATATACGGCATCCAACCCCCAAGGTCCCGTAACTACTCGGTGGGCAGGCATCCGATATACGGCGTCCAACCTTCCAAGGTCCAGTAACAAATCGGTGGGCAGGCATCCGATATACGGCATCCAACCCTCTAAGGTCAGTAAATACTCGGTGGGCAGGCATCCGATATAGGGCATCCAACCCTCTAAGGTCAGTAACTACTCGGTGGGCAGGCATCCGATATACGGCATCCAACCCCCAAGGTCAAGTAATAAATCGGTGGGCAGGCATCCGATAGACGGCATCCACCCCCATGGTCCCATAACTACTCGGTGGGCAGGCATCCGATATACGGCATCCAACCCCCAATGTCCCGTAACTACTCGGTGGGCAGGCATCCGATATACGGCGTCCAACCTTCCAAGGTCCAGTAACAAATCGGTGGGCAGGCATCCGATATACGGCATCCAACCCTCTAAGGTCAGTAACTACTCGGTTGGCAGGCATCCGATATAGGTCATCCAACCCTCTAAGGTCAGTAACTACTCGGTGGGCAGGCATACGGTATACGGCATCCAATCCCCAAGGTCCCGTAACTACTCGGTGGGCAGGCATCTGATATACGGCGTCCAACCCTCTAAGGTCAGTAACTACTTGGTGAGCAGGCATCCGATATACGGCATCCAAATCTCCAAGGTCCAGTAACTACTCGGAGGACAGGCATCCAAAATACGGCATCCAACCCCCAAGGACCCGTAACTACCCGGTGGGCAGGCATTCGATATAGGGCATCCAACCCTCAAGGCACCGTAACTACTCGGTGGACAGGCATCCGATATACGGCAACCAAACAACCAAGGCCCGGTAACTACTCGGTGGGCAGGCATCCGATATACGGCATCCACCCCAAGGTCCCGTAACTACTCGGTGGACAGGCATTCGATATACGGCATCCTGGGAGGGTTCTCCAAGGCCCCGTAAAAACTCAGAGGGCAGGCATCCAAAATTCGGCATCCAACCCTCAAGGTCCCGTAACTACCCGGTTGGATGGCATCCGATATACGGCATCCAACCCTTTAAGGTCCAATAACTACTCGGTCGGCAGGCATCCGATATACGGCATCCAACCCCCAAGGTCCCGTAACTACTCGGTGGACAGGCATTCGATATACGGCATCCTGGGAGGGTTCTCCAAGGCCCCGTAAAAACTCAGAGGGCAGGCATCCAAAATACGGCATCCAACCCCCAAGGTCCCGTAACTACCCGGTTGGATGGCATCCGATATACGGCATCCAACCCTCTAAGGTCAGTAACTACTCGGTGGGTAGGCATCCGATATACGACATCCAACCGTCCAAGGTCCAGTAACTACTTGGTGAGCAGGCATCCGATATACGGCATCCAAACCTCTAAGGTCAGTAAATACTCGGTGGGCAGGCATCCGATATAGGGCATCCAATCCTCTAAGGTCAGTAACTACTCGGTGGGCAGGCATCCGATATACGGCATCCAACCCCCAAGGTCAAGTAATAAATCGGTGGGCAGGCATCCGATAGACGGCATCCACCCCCATGGTCCCATAACTACTCGGTGGGCAGGCATCCGATATAGGGCATCCAACCCTCTAAGGTCAGTAACTACTCGGTGGGCAGGCATCCAAAATACGGCATCCAACCCCCAAGGTCCAATAACTTCTCGGTCGGCAGGCATCCGATATACGGCATCCAACCCCCAAGGTCCCGTAACTACTCGGTGGACAGTCATCCAATATACGGCATCCTGGGAGGGTTCTCCAAGGCCCTGTAAAAACTCGGAGGGCAGGCATCCAAAATAGGGCATCCAACCCCCAAGGTCCCGTAATTACCCGGAGGGCAGGCATCCAAAATAGGGCATCCAACCCCCAAGGTCCCGTAACTACCCGGTATGCTGGCATCCGATATAGGGCATCCAACCCCCAAACTCCTGTAACTACTCGGTTGGCAGGCATCCGATATACGGCATCCAACCCTCTAAGGTCAGTAACTACTCGATGGGTAGGCATCCGATATACGGCGTCCAACCTTCCAAGGTCCAGTAATAAATCGGTGGGCAGGCATCCGATAGACGGCATCCACCCCCATGGTCCCATAACTACTCGGTGGGCAGGCATCCGATATACGGCATCCAACCCCCAATGTCCCGTAACTACTCGGTGGGCAGGCATCCGATATACGGCGTCCAACCTTCCAAGGTCCAGTAACAAATAGGTGGGCAGGCATCCGATATACGGCATCCAACCCTCTAAGGTCAGTAACTACTCGGTTTGCAGGCATCCGATATAGGGCATCCAACCCTCTAAGGTCAGTAACTACTCGGTGGGCAGGCATACGATATACGGCATCCAATCCCCAAGGTCCCGTAACTACTCGGAGGGCAGGCATCTGATATACGGCGTCCAACCCTCTAAGGTCAGTACCTACTGGGTGGGTAGGCATCCGCTATTCGGCATCCAACCCTCCAAGGTCCAGTAACTACTTGGTGAGCAGGCATCCGATATACGGCATCCAAACCTCCAAGGTCCAGTAACTACTCGGAGGACAGGCATCCAAAATACGACATCCAACCCTCCAAGGTCCAGTAACTACTCGATGGGCAGGCATCCGATATACGGCATCCAACCCTCCAAGGTCCAGTAACTACTCGGTGGGCAGGCATCCGATATACGGCATCCAACCCTCTAAGGTCAGTAACTACTAGTTGGGTAGGCATCCGATATACGGTATCCAACCCTCTAAGGTCCAGTAACTTCTCGGTCGGCAGGCATCCGATAGACGGCATCCACCCCCATGGTCCCGTAACTACTCGGTGGGCAGGCATCCGATATACGGCATCCAACCCTCTAAGGTCAGTAACTACTCGGTGGGCAGGCATCCGATATACGGCATCCAACCCCCAAGGTCCCGTAACTACTCGGTGGGCAAGCATCTGATATACGGCGTCCAACCTTCCAAGGTCCAGTAACAAATCGGTGGGCAGGCATCCGATATACGGCATCCAACCCTCTAAGGTCAGTAAATACTCGGTGGGCAGGCATCCGATATAGGGCATCCAACCCTCTAAGGTCAGTAACTACTCGGTGGGCAGGCATCCGATATACGGCATCCAACCCCCAAGGTCAAGTAATAAATCGGTGGGCTGGCATCCGATAGACGGCATCCACCCCCATGGTCCCATAACTACTCGGTGGGCAGGCATCCGATATACGGCATCCAACCCCCAATGTCCCGTAACTACTCGGTGGGCAGGCATCCGATATACGGCGTCCAACCTTCCAAGGTCCAGTAACAAATCGGTGGGCAGGCATCCGATAGACGGCATCCACCCCCATGGTCCCATAATTACTCGGTGGGCAGGCATCCGATATACGGCATCCACCCCAAGGTCCCGTAACTACTCGGTGGACAGGCATTCGATATACGGCATCCTGGGAGGGTTCTCCAAGGCCCGGTAAAAACTCAGAGGGCAGGCATCCAAAATACGGCATCCAACCCCCAAGGTCCCGTAACTACCCGGTTGGATGGCATCCGATATACGGCATCCAACCCTCTAAGGTCCAATAACTACTCGGTCGGCAGGCATCCGATATACGGCATCCAACCCCCAAGGTCCCGTAACTACTCGGTGGACAGTCATCCGATATACGGCATCCTGGGAGGGTTCTCCAAGGCCCTGTAAAAACACGGAGGGCAGGCATCCAAAATAGGACATACAACCCCCAAGGTCCCGTAATTACCCGGAGGGCAGGCATCCAAAATAGGGCATCCAACCCCCAAGGTCCCGTAACTACCCGGTATGCTGGCATCCGATATAGGGCATCCAACCCCCAAGCTCCTGTAACTACTCGGTTGGCAGGCATCCGATATACGGCATCCAACCCTCTAAGGTCAGTAACTACTCGATGGGTAGTCATCCGATATACGACATCCAACCCTCCAAGGTCCAGTAACTACTCGGTGGGCAGGCATCCGATATACGGCATCCAACCCTCCAAGGTCCAGTAACTACTCGGTAGGCAGGCATCCGATATACGGCATCCAACCCTCTAAGGTCCAGTAACCTCTCGGTCGGCAGGCATCCGATAGACGGCATCCACCCCCATGGTCCCGTAACTACCCGGTGGGCAGGCATCCGATATAGGGCATCCAACCCCCAAGCTTCTGTAACTACTCGGTTGGCAGGCATCCGATATACGGCATCCAACCCTCTAAGGTCAGTAACTACTCGGTGGGTAGGCATCCGATATACGACATCCAACCGTCCAAGGTCCAGTAACTACTTGGTGAGCAGGCATCCGATATACGGCATCCAAACCTCTAAGGTCAGTAAATACTCGGTGGGCAGGCATCCGATATAGGGCATCCAACCCTCTAAGGTCAGTAACTACTCGGTGGGCAGGCATCCGATATACGGCATCCAACCCCCGAGGTCAAGTAATAAATCGTTGGGCAGGCATCCGATAGACGGCATCCACCCCCATGGTCCCATAACTACTCGGTGGGCAGGCATCCGATATAGGGCATCCAACCCTCTAAGGTCAGTAACTACTCGGTGGGCAGGCATACGATATACGGCATCCAATCCCCAAGGTCCCGTAACTACTCGGTGGGCAGGCATCTGATACACGGCGTCCAACCCTCTAAGGTCAGTACCTACTGGGTGGGCAGGCATCCGATATTCGGCATCCAACCCTCCAAGGTCCAGTAACTACTTGGTGAGCAGGCATCCGATATACGGCATCCAAACCTCCAAGGTCCAGTAACTACTCGGATGACAGGCATCCAAAATACGACATCCAACCCTCCAAGGTCCAGTAACTACTCGGTGGGCAGGCATCCGATATACGGCATCCAACCCTCCAAGGTCCAGTAACTACTCGGTGGGCAGGCATCCGATATACGGCATCCAACCCTCTAAGGTCAGTAACTACTAGTTGGGTAGGCATCCGATATACGGCATCCAACCCTCCAAGGTCCAGTAACTACTCGGTGGGCAGGCATCCGATATACGGCACCCAACCCTCTAAGGTCCAGTAACTTCTCGGTCGGCAGGCATCCGATAGACGGAATCCACCCCCATGGTCCCGTAACTACTCGGTGGGCAGGCATCCGATATACGGCATCCAACCCTCTAAGGTCAGTAACTACTCGGTGGGCAGGCATCCGATATACGGCATCCAACCCCCAAGGTCCCGTAACTACTCGGTGGGCAGGCATCCGATATACGGCGTCCAACCTTCCAAGGTCCAGTAACAAATCGGTGGGCAGGCATCCGATATACGGCATCCAACCCTCTATGGTCAGTAAATACTCGGTGGGCAGGCATCCGATATAGGGCATCCAACCCTCTAAGGTCAGTAACTACTCGGTGGGCAGGCATCCGATATACGGCATCCAACCTCCAAGGTCAAGTAATAAATCGGTGGGCAGGCATCCGATAGACGGCATCCACCCCCATGGTCCCATAACTACTCGGTGGGCAGGCATCCGATATACGGCATCCAACCCCCAATGTCCCGTAACTACTCGGTGGGCAGGCATCCGATATACGGCGTCCAACCTTCCAACGTCCAGTAACAAATCGGTGGGCAGGCATCCGATATACGGCATCCAACCCTCTAAGGTCAGTAACTACTCGGTTGGCAGGCATCCGATATAGGTCATCCAACCCTCTAAGGTCAGTAAATACTTGGTGGGCAGGCATACGATATACGGCATCCAATCCCCAAGGTCCCGTAACTACTCGGTGGGCAGGCATCTGATATACGGCGTCCAACCCTCTAAGGTCAGTACCTACTGGGTGGGCAGGCATCCGATATTCGGCATCCAACCCTCCAAGGTCCAGTAACTACTTGGTGAGCAGGCATCCGATATACGGCATCCAACCCCCAAGGTCAAGTAATAAATCGGTGGGCAGGCATCCGATAGACGGCATCCACCCCCATGGTCCCATAACTACTCGGTGGGCAGGCATCCGATATAGGGCATCCAACCCTCTAAGGTCAGTAACTACTCGGTGGGCAGGCATACGATATACGGCATCCAATCCCCAAGGTCCCGTAACTACTCGGTGGGCAGGCATCTGATATACGGCGTCCAACCCTCTAAGGTCAGTACCTACTGGGTGGGCAGGCATCCGATATTCGGCATCCAACCCTCCAAGGTCCAGTAACTACTTGGTGAGCAGGCATCCGATATACGGCATCCAAACCTCCAAGGTCCAGTAACTACTCGGAGGACAGGCATCCAAAATACGACATCCAACCCTCCAAGGTCCAGTAACTACTCGGTGGGCAGGCATCCGATATACGGCATCCAACCCTCCAAGGTCCAGTAACTACTCGGTGGGCAGGCATCCGATATACGGCATCCAACCCTCTAAGGTCAGTAACTACTAGTTGGGTAGGCATCCGATATACGGCATCCAACCCTCCAAGGTCCAGTAACTACTCGGTGGGCAGGCATCCGATATACGGCATCCAACCCCCAATGTCAAGTAATAAATCGGTGGGCAGGCATCCGATAGACGGCATCCACCCCCATGGTCCCATAACTACTCGGTGGGCAGGCATCCGATATAGGGCATCCAACCCTCTAAGGTCAGTAACTACTCGGTGAGCAGGCATCCGATATACGGCATCCAACCCCCAAGGTCAAGTAATAAATCGGTGGGCAGGCATCCGATAGACGGCATTCACCCCCATGGTCCCATAACTACTCGGTGGGCAGGCATCCGATATAGGGCATCCAACCCTCTAAGGTCAGTAACTACTCGGTGGGCAGGCATACGATATACGGCATCCAATCCCCAAGGTCCCATAACTACTCGGTGGGCAGGCATCTGATATACGGCGTCCAACCCTCTAAGGTCAGTACCTACTGGGTGGGCAGGCATCCGATATTCGGCATCCAACCCTCCAAGGTCCAGTAACTACTTGGTGAGCAGGCATCCGATATACGGCATCCAAACCTCCAAGGTCAAGTAACTACTCGGAGGACAGGCATCCAAAATACGACATCCAACCCTCCAAGGTCAAGTAACTACTCGGTGGGCAGGCATCCGATATACGGCATCCAACCCTCCAAGGTCCAGTAACTACTCGGTGGGCAGGCATCCGATATACGGCATCCAACCCTCTAAGGTCAGTAACTACTAGTTGGGTAGGCATCCGATATACGGCATCCAACCCTCCAAGGTCCAGTAACTACTCGGTGGGCAGGCATCCGATATACGGCATCCAACCCTCTAAGGTCCAGTAACTTCTCGGTCGGCAGGCATCCGATAGACGGCATCCACCCCCATGGTCCCGTAACTACTCGGTGGGCAGGCATCCGATATACGGCATCTAACCCTCTAAGGTCAGTAACTACTCGGTGGGAAGGCATCCGATATACGGCATCCAACCCCCAAGGTCCCGTAACTACTCGGTGGGCAGGCATCCGATATACGGCGTCCAACCTTCCAAGGTCCAGTAACAAATCGGTGGGCAGGCATCCGATATACGGCATCCAACCCTTTAAGGTCAGTAAATACTCGGTGGGCAGGCATCCGATATAGGGCATCCAACCCTCTAAGGTCAGTAACTACTCGGTGGGCAGGCATCCGATATACGGCATCCAACCCCCAAGGTCAAGTAATAAATCGGTGGGCAGGCATCCGATAGACGGCATCCACCCCCATGGTCCCATAACTACTCGGTGGGCAGGCATCCGATATACGGCATCCAACCCCCAATGTCCCGTAACTACTCGGTGGGCAGGCATCCGATATACGGCGTCCTACCTTCCAAGGTCCAGTAACAAATCGGTGGGCAGGCATCCGATATACGGCATCCAACCCTCTAAGGTCAGTAACTACTCGGTTGGCAGGCATCCGATATAGGTCATCCAACCCTCTAAGGTCAGTAACTACTCGGTGGGCAGGCATACGATATACGGCATCCAATCCCCAAGGCCCCGTAACTACTCGGTGGGCAGGCATCTGATATACGGCGTCCAACCCTCTAAGGTCAGTACCTACTGGGTGGGCAGGCATCCGATATTCGGCATCCAACCCTCCAAGGTCCAGTAACTACTTGGTGAGCAGGCATCCGATATACGGCATCCAAACCTCCAAGGTCCAGTAACTACTCGGAGGACAGGCATCCAAAATACGGCATCCAACCCCCAAGGTCCCGTAACTACCCGGTGGACAGGCATTCGATATAGGGCATCCAACCCTCAAGGCCCCGTAACTACTCGGTGGACAGGCATCCGATATACGGCAACCAAACAACCAAGGCCCGGTAACTACTCGGTGGGCAGGCATCCGATATACGGCATCCACCCCAAGGTCCCGTAACTACTCGGTGGACAGGCATTCGATATACGGCATCCTGGGAGGGTTCTCCAAGGCCCCGTAAAAACTCAGAGGGCAGGCATCCAAAATACGGCATCCAACCCCCAAGGTCCCGTAACTACCCGGTTGGATGGCATCCGATATACGGCATCCAACCCTCTAAGGTCCAATAACTACTCGGTCGGCAGGCATCCGATATACGGCATCCAACCCCCAAGGTCCCGTAACTACTCGGTGGACAGTCATCCGATATACGGCATCCTGGGAGGGTTCTCCAAGGCCCTGTAAAAACTCGGAGGGCAGGCATCCAAAATAGGGCCTCCTGATTGGGGTTCCACTAACTACCCTGCTATGGCATCTATCGCTGTAAGCCAAAATGGAGTCACCAAACTTCTCAGGAACCTCAAGCCATTTACTGCATCTGGCCCCGATGGCATACCTGCTAAACTCCTGAAGGAAATAGCGGAAGAAGTCTCTCCTGCAATTACACTCTTACTTCAGTCCTCCATCAACCAAGGTAGAGTGCCCCTGCAGTGGAAGAAAGCCCACGTTGTCCCTATATTCAAGAAGGGTAGCAGGTCGGATGCAGCTAACTATCGGCCCATCTCTCTCACCTCAATCCTATGCAAGCTCTGCGAGCACATCATTTACTGTGCGATAATCCGCCATCTCGATGACAATAACATCTTATCAGATTCACAGCACGGGTTTCGCCAGCGTAGGTCATGTGACTCCCAGCTCATCCTCACGGTACAAGATCTAGCAAGAGGATTGGATGACAGATCACAAATCGATATGATCCTTCTTGACTTTGAGAAAGCCTTCGACAAAGTCTCACACCGTCACCTTCTAATAAAGGCTGAACACTATGGCATACGCAACAGCACCCTGGACTGGATCCATGATTTCCTCCATAAACGGTCCCAGGTTGTTGTAGTTGATGGTCAGAAGAGCACCGAATCCCATGTAACATCAGGAGTACCACAGGGTAGCGTCTTAGGTCCATTGTTGTTCCTTATTTTCATCAACGACCTTCCCGATTGCGTCCATCACTCAACAACTAGGCTGTTTGCTGATGACAGTGTAGTATACAAGCACATCTCATCCCTCAATGACACGACCAGCCTTCAAAAAGATCTTGATGCCCTCCAAGACTGGGAGTCAAAGTGGCTGATGAAGTTCAATGCTAAGAAATGCAATGTGCTCCAAATCACCAACAAGCGCAGGCCCATCCTAGCATCCTACACGGTTCATGGTCACACATTAGAAGTTCTACATTCAGCAAAGTACCTTGGAGTCCACATCGACTCTCATCTTAGCTTCAATGCCCATGTCGACACAATCACTAACAAGGCTAATTCCACCCGAGCTTTCTTGTCCCGTAATCTCAGACACTGCAGTCACAAGATCAAGGAATCTGCATACAACACATTCGTAAGACCAATAGTCGAGTACGCTAGTGTTGTATGGGACACCCACACACAGCGCAACTCCAAGAAAGTGGAACAAGTTCAACGTAATGCAGCCCGCTTTGTCACAAGGATATACGATAGGACAAGAAGTGTCTCTGCAATCCTAGAGGAACTAAACTGGCAATCCCTAGAGGACCGACGCACTGGCAGTCGCCTGGCTATGATGTACAAAACCCGTTATGGTCTCGTTGACATTAAGTGGAACCAATAACTCGTCCATCAATCCACATCAACCAGAGGTCATAAATCCCGCTTTGTCATCCCTCACACCAAATCAACTGTGTTTACTAACTCATTCTTCCCACGTACCATCCGGGACTGGAATAGCCTAGCAGTAGACCCAGCGGAGTACAAATCGCTCGACGCCTTTAAGCTCGAACTTAAGGCTAATCCATTGAAGTAGCTCCAAATCCAACAGTTTTACTTGCACTATCTGTACATAAATTAATTCCGCACTCGACAGCATGTCCAACTTATTTTTCTTGGACGCATTCGCAAACACGCAGTGCATTTATCCTCGCATATGTGAGGCTGCATTTCACAGGAAGGAAGGAAGGGCATCCAACCCCCAAGGTCCCGTAATTACCCGGAGGGCAGGCATCCAAAATAGGGCATCCAACCCCCGAGGTCCCGTAACTACCCGGTATGCTGGCATCCGATATAGGGCATCCAACCCCCAAGCTCCTGTAACTACTCGGTTGGCAGGCATCCGATATACGGCATCCAACCCTCTAAGGTCAGTAACTACTCGATGGGTAGGCATCCGATATACGGCGTCCAACCTTCCAGGGTCCAGTAATAAATCGGTGGGCAGGCATCCGATAGACGGCATCCACCTCCATGGTCCCATAACTACTCGGTGGGCAGGCATCCGATATACGGCATCCAACCCCCAATGTCCCGTAACTACTCGGTGGGCAGGCATCCGATATACGGCGTCCAACCTTCCAAGGTCCAGTAACAAATCGGTGGGCAGGCATCCGATATACGGCATCCAACCCTCTAAGGTCAGTAACTACTTGGTTGGCAGGCATCCGATATAGGGCATCCAACCCTCTAAGGTCCCGTAACTACTCGGTGGGCAGGCATCTGATATACGGCGTCCAACCCTCTAAGGTCAGTACCTACTGGGTGAGCAGGCATCCGATATTCGGCATCCAACCCTCCAATGTCCAGTAACTACTTGGTGAGCAGGCATCCGATATACGGCATCCAAACCTCCAAGGTCCAGTAACTACTCGGAGGACAGGCATCCAAAATACGGCATCCAACCCCCAAGGTCCCGTAACTACCCGGTGGACAGGCATTCGATATAGGGCATCCAACCCTCAAGGCCCCGTAACTACTCGGTGGACAGGCATCCGATATACGGCAACCAAACAACCAAGGCCCGGTAACTACTCGGTGGGCAGGCATCCGATAGACGGCATCCACCCCAAGGTCCCGTAACTACTCGGTGGACAGGCATTCGATATACGGCATCCTGGGAGGGTTCTCCAAGGCCCCGTAAAAACTCAGAGGGCAGGCATCCAAAATACGGCATCCAACCCCCAAGGTCCCGTAACTACCCGGTTGGATGGCATCCGATATACGGCATCCAACCCTCTAAGGTCCAATAACTACTCGGTCGGCAGGCATCCGATATACGGCATCCAACCCCCAAGGTCCCGTAACTACTCGGTGGACAGTCATCCGATATACGGCATCCTGGGAGGGTTCTCCAAGGCCCTGTAAAAACTCGGAGGGCAGGCATCCAAAAAAGGGCATCCAACTCCCAAGGTCCCGTAATTACCCGGAGGGCAGGCATCCAAAATAGGGCATCCAACCCCCGAGGTCCCGTAACTACCCGGTATGCTGGCATCCGATATAGGGCATCCAACCCCCAAGCTCCTGTAACTACTCGGTTGGCAGGCATCCGATATACGGCATCCAACCCTCTAAGGTCAGTAACTACTCGATGGGCAGGCATCCGATATATGGCGTCCAACCTTCCAGGGTCCAGTAATAAATCGGTGGGCAGGCATCCGATAGACGGCATCCACCCCCATGGTCCCATAACTACTCGGTGGGCAGGCATCCGATATACGGCATCCAACCCCCAATGTCCCGTAACTACTCGGTGGGCAGGCATCCGATATACGGCGTCCAACCTTCCAAGGTCCAGTAACAAATCGGTGGGCAGGCATCCGATATACGGCATCCAACCCTCTAAGGTCAGTAACTACTTGGTTGGCAGGCATCCGATATAGGGCATCCAACCCTCTAAGGTCCGTAACTACTCGGTGGGCAGGCATACGATATACGGCATCCAATCCCCAAGGTCCCGTAACTACTCGGTGGGCAGGCATCTGATATACGGCGTCCAACCCTCTAAGGTCAGTACCTACTGGGTGGGTAGGCATCCGATATTCGGCATCCAACCCTCCAAGGTCCAGTAACTATTTGGTGAGCAGGCATCCGATATACGGCATCCAAACCTCCAAGGTCCAGTAACTACTCGGAGGACAGGCATCCAAAATACGACATCCAACCCTCCAAGGTCCAGTAACTACTCGATGGGCAGGCATCCGATATACGGCATCCAACCCTCCGAGGTCCAGTAACTACTCGGTGGACAGGCATCCGATATACGGCATCCAACCCTCTAAGGTCAGTAACTACTAGCTGGGTAGGCATCCAATATACGGCATCCAACCCTCCAAGGTCCAGTAACTACTCGGTGGGCAGGCATCCGATATACGGCATCCAACCCTCTAAGGTCCAGTAACTTCTCGGTCGGCAGGCATCCGATAGACGGCATACACCCCCATGGTCCCGTAACTACTCGGTGGGCAGGCATCCGATATACGGCATCCAACCCTCTAAGGTCAGTAACTACTCGGTGGGCAGGCATCCGATATACGGCATCCAACCCCCAAGGTCCCGTAACTACTCGGTGGGCAGGCATCCGATATACGGCGTCCAACCTTCCAAGGTCCAGTAACAAATCGGTGGGCAGGCATCCGATATACGGCATCCAACCCTCTAAGGTCAGTAAATACTCGGTGGGCAGGCATCCGATATAGGGCATCCAACCCTCTAAGGTCAGTAACTACTCGGTGGGCAGGCATCCGATATACGGCATCCAACCCCCAAGGTCAAGTAATAAATCGGTGGGCTGGCATCCGATAGACGGCATACACCCCCATGGTCCCATAACTACTCGGTGGGCAGGCATCCGATATACGGCATCCAACCCCCAATGTCCCGTAACTACTCGGTGGGCAGGCATCCGATATACGGCGTCCAACCTTCCAAGGCCCAGTAACAAATCGGTGGGCAGGCATCCGATATACGGCATCCAACCCTCTAAGGTCAGTAACTACTCGGTTGGCAGGCATCCGATATAGGTCATCCAACCCTCTAAGGTCAGTAACTACTCGGTGGGCAGGCATACGATATACGGCATTCAATCCCCAAGGTCTCGTAACTACTCGGTGGGCAGGCATCTGATATACGGCGTCCAACCCTCTAAGGTCAGTACCTACTGGGTGGGCAGGCATCCGATATTCGGCATCCAACCCTCCAAGGTCCAGTAACTACTTGGTGAGCAGGCATCCGATATACGGCATCCAAACCTCCAAGGTCCAGTAACTACTCGGAGGACAGGCATCCAAAATACGGCATCCAACCCCCAAGGTCCCGTAACTACTCGGTGGGCAGGCATCCGATATACGGCGTCCAACCTTCCAAGGTCCAGTAACAAATTGGTGGGCAGGCATCCGATATACGGCATCCAACCCTCTAAGGTCAGTAACTACTCGGTGGGCAGGCATACGATATACGGCATCCAATCCCCAAGGTCCCGTAACTACTCGGTGGGCAGGCATCCGATATACGGCATCCAACCCTCTAAGGTCAGTAACTACTTGGTTGGCAGGCATCCGATATAGGGCATCCAACCCTCTAAGGTCAGTAACTACTCGGTGGGCAGGCATACGATATACGGCATCCAATCCCCAAGGTCCCGTAACTACTCGGTGGGCAGGCATCTGATATACGGCGTCCAACCCTCTAAGGTCAGTACCTACTGGGTGGGTAGGCATCCGATATTCGGCATCCAACCCTCCAAGGTCCAGTAACTACTTGGTGAGCAGGCATCCGATATACGGCATCCAAACCTCCAAGGTCCAGTAACTACTCGGAGGACAGGCATCCAAAATACGACATCCAACCCTCCAAGGTCCAGTAACTACTCGATGGGCAGGCATCCGATATACGGCATCCAACCCTCCAAGGTCCAGTAACTACTCGGTGGGCAGGCATCCGATATACGGCATCCAACCCTCTAAGGTCAGTAACTACTAGTTGGGTAGGCATCCGATATACGGCATCCAACCCTCCAAGGTCCAGTAACTACTCGGTGGGCAGGCATCCGATATACGGCATCCAACCCTCTAAGGTCCAGTAACTTCTCGGTCGGCAGGCATCCGATAGACGGCATCCACCCCCATGGTCCCGTAACTACTCGGTGGGCAGGCATCCGATATACGGCATCCAACCCTCTAAGGTCAGTAACTACTCGGTGGGCAGGCATCCGATATACGGCATCCAACCCCCAAGGTCCCGTAACTACTCGGTGGGCAGGCATCCGATATACGGCGTCCAACCTTCCAAGGTCCAGTAACAAATCGGTGGGCAGGCATCCGATATACGGCATCCAACCCTCTAAGGTCAGTAAATACTCGGTGGGCAGGCATCCGATATAGGGCATCCAACCCTCTAAGGTCAGTAACTACTCGGTGGGCAGGCATCCGATATACGGCATCCAACCCTCAAGGTCAAGTAATAAATCGGTGGGCTGGCATCCGATAGACGGCATACACCCCCATGGTCCCATAACTACTCGGTGGGCAGGCATCCGATATACGGCATCCAACCCCCAATGTCCCGTAACTACTCGGTGGGCAGGCATCCGATATACGGCGTCCAACCTTCCAAGGCCCAGTAACAAATCGGTGGGCAGGCATCCGATATACGGCATCCAACCCTCTAAGGTCAGTAACTACTCGGTTGGCAGGCATCCGATATAGGTCATCCAACCCTCTAAGGTCAGTAACTACTCGGTGGGCAGGCATACGATATACGGCATTCAATCCCCAAGGTCTCGTAACTACTCGGTGGGCAGGCATCTGATATACGGCGTCCAACCCTCTAAGGTCAGTACCTACTGGGTGGGCAGGCATCCGATATTCGGCATCCAACCCTCCAAGGTCCAGTAACTACTTGGTGAGCAGGCATCCGATATACGGCATCCAAACCTCCAAGGTCCAGTAACTACTCGGAGGACAGGCATCCAAAATACGGCATCCAACCCCCAAGGTCCCGTAACTACTCGGTGGGCAGGCATCCGATATACGGCGTCCAACCTTCCAAGGTCCAGTAACAAATTGGTGGGCAGGCATCCGATATACGGCATCCAACCCTCTAAGGTCAGTAACTACTCGGTGGGCAGGCATACGATATACGGCATCCAATCCCCAAGGTCCCGTAACTACTCGGTGGGCAGGCATCCGATATACGGCGTCCAACCCTCCAAGGTCCAGTAACTACTTGGTGAGCAGGCATCCGATATACGGCATCCAAACCTCCAAGGTCCAGTAACTACTCGGAGGACAGGCATCCAAAATACGGCATCCAACCCCCAAGGTCCCGTAACTACCCTGTGGGCAGGCATTCGATATAGGGCATCCAACCCTCAAGGCCCGGTAACTACTCGGTGGACAGGCATCCGATATACGGCAACCAAACAACCAAGGCCCGGTAACTACTCGGTGGGCAGGCATCCGATATACGGCATCCACCCCAAGGTCCCGTAAGTACTCGGTGGTCAGGCATTCGATATACGGCAACCAAACAACCAAGGCCCGGTAACTACTCGGTGGGCAGGCATCCGATATACGGCATCCACCCCAAGCTCCTGTAACTACTCGGTTGGCAGGCATCCGATATACGGCATCCAACCCTCTAAGGTCAGTAACTACTCGATGGGTAGGCATCCGATATACGACATCCAACCCTCCAAGGTCCAGTAACTATTCGGTGGGCAGGCATCCGATATACGGCATCCAACCCTCCAAGGTCCAGTAACTACTCGGGGGGCAGGCATCCGATATACGGCATCCAACCCTCTAAGGTCAGTAACTACTAGGTGGGTAGGCATCCGATATACGGCATCCAACCCTTCAAGGTCTAGTAACTACTCGGTGGGCAGGCATCCGATATACGGCATCCAACCCTCTAAGGTCCAGTAACTTCTCGGTCGGCAGGCATCCGATAGACGGCATCCACCCCCATGGTCCCGTAACTACTCGGTGGGCAGGCATCCGATATAGGGCATCCAACCCCCAAGCTTCTGTAACTACTCGGTTGGCAGGCATCCGATATACGGCATCCAACCCTCTAAGGTCAGTAACTACTCGATGGGTAGGCATCCGATATACGACATCCAACCCTCCAAGTTCTAGTAACTACTCGGTGGGCAGGCATCCGATATACGGCATCCAACCCTCCAAGGTCCAGTAACTACTCGGTGTGCAGGCATCCGATATAGGGCATCCAACCCCCAAGCTTCTGTAACTACTCGGTTGGCAGGCATCCGATATACGGCATCCAACCCTCTAAGGTCAGTAACTACTCGGTGGGTAGGCATCCGATATACGACATCCAACCGTCCAAGGTCCAGTAACTACTCGATGGGCAGGCATCCGATATACGGCATCCAACCCTCGAAGGTCCAGTAACTACTCGGTGGGCAGGCATCCGATATACGGCATTCACCCCCATGGTCCCGTAACTACTCGGTGGGCAGGCATCCGATATACGGCATCCAACCCTCTAAGGTCAGTAACTACTCGGTGGGTAGGCATCCGATATACGACATCCAACCGTCCAAGGTCCAGTAACTACTCGATGGGCAGGCATCCGATATACGGCATCCAACCCTCGAAGGTCCAGTAACTACTCGGTGGGCAGGCATCCGATATACGGCATCCACCCCATGGTCCCGTAACTACTCGGTGGGCAGGCATCCGATATACGGCATCCAACCCTCTAAGGTCAGTAACTACTCGGTGGGCAGGCATCCGATATACGGCATCCAACCCCCAAGGTCAAGTAATAAATCGGTGGGCAGGCATCCGATAGACGGCATCCACCCCCATGGTCCCATAACTACTCGGTGGGCAGGCATCCGATATACGGCATCCAACCCCCAAGCTTCTGTAACTACTCGGTTGGCAGGCATCCGATATACGGCATCCAACCCTCTAAGGTCAGTAACTACTCGGTGGGTAGGCATCCGATATACGGCATCCAACCCTCTAAGGTCAGTAACTACTCGGTGGGCAGGCATCCGATATACGGCATCCAACCCCCAAGGTCAAGTAATAAATCGGTGGGCAGGCATCCGATATATGGCGTCCAACCTTCCAAGGTCCAGTAACACATTGGTGGGCAGGCATCCGATATACGGCATCCACCCCCATGGTCCCGTAACTACTCGGTGGGCAGGCATCCGATATACGGCATCCAACCCTCTAAGGTCAGTAACTACTCGGTGGGTAGGCATCCGATATACGACATCCAACCGTCCAAGGTCCAGTAACTACTCGATGGGCAGGCATCCGATATACGGCATCCAACCCTCGAAGGTCCAGTAACTACTCGGTGGGCAGGCATCCGATATACGGCATCCACCCCCATGGTCCCGTAACTACTCGGTGGGCAGGCATCCGATATACGGCATCCAACCCTCTAAGGTCAGTAACTACTCGGTGGGCAGGCATCCGATATACGGCATCCAACCCCCAAGGTCAAGTAATAAATCGGTGGGCAGGCATCCGATAGACGGCATCCACCCCCATGGTCCCATAACTACTCGGTGGGCAGGCATCCGATATACGGCATCCAACCCCCAAGCTTCTGTAACTACTCGGTTGGCAGGCATCCGATATACGGCATCCAACCCTCTAAGGTCAGTAACTACTCGGTGGGTAGGCATCCGATATACGGCATCCAACCCTCTAAGGTCAGTAACTACTCGGTGGGCAGGCATCCGATATACGGCATCCAACCCCCAAGGTCAAGTAATAAATCGGTGGGCAGGCATCCGATAGACGGCATCCACCCCCATGGTCCCATAACTACTCGTTGGGCAGGCATCCGATATACGGCATCCAACCCCCAATGTCCCGTAACTACTCGGTGGGCAGGCATCCGATATACGGCGTCCAACCTTCCAAGGTCCAGTAACACATTGGTGGGCAGGCATCCGATATACGGCATCCAACCCTCTAAGGTCAGTAACTACTCGGTTAGCAGGCATCCGATATAGGGCATCCAACCCTCTAAGGTCAGTAACTACTCGGTGGGCAGGCATACGATATACGGCATCCAATCCCCAAGGTCCCGTAACTACTCGGTGGGCAGGCATCCGATATACGGCGTCCAACCCTCTAAGGTCAGTACCTACTGGGTGGGCAGGCATCCGATATTCGGCATCCAACCCTCCAAGGTCCAGTAACTACTTGGTGAGCAGGCATCCAAAATACGGTATCCAACCCCCAAGGTCCCGTAACTACCCGGTGGGCAGGCATTCGATATAGGGCATCCAACCCTCAATGCCCCGTAACTACTCGGTGGACAGGCATCCGATATCCGGCAACCAAACAACCAAGGCCCGGTAACTACTCGGTGGGCAGGCATCCGATATACGGCATCCACCCCAAGGTCCCGTAACTGATCGGTGGACAGGCATTCGATATACGGCATCCTGGGAGGGTTCTCCAAGGCCCCGTAAAAACTCAGAGGGCACGCATCCAAAATACAGCATCCAACCCCCAAGGTCCCTTAACTACCCGGTGGGATGGCATCCGATATACGGCATCCAACCCTCTAAGGTCCAGTAACTACTCGGTCGGCAGGCATCCGATATACGGCATCCAACCCCCTAGGTCCCGTAACTACTCGGTGGACAGGCATCCGATATACGGCATCCAACCCCCAATTTCCCGTAACTACTCGGTGGGCAGGCATCCGATATACGGCATCCAACCCTCTAAGGTCAGTAACTACTCTGTGGGCAGGCATCCGATATAGGGCATCCAACCCCCAAGGTCCCGTAACTATCCGGTGGGCAGGCATTCGATATAGGGCATCCAACCCTCAAGGCCCCGTAACTATTCGGTGGACAGGCATCCGATATACGGCAACCAAACCACCAAGGCCCGGTAACTACTCGGTGGGCAGGCATCCGATATACGGCATCCAACCCTCTAAGGTCAGTAACTACTAGGTGGGTAGGCATCCAATATACGGCATCCAACCCTCCAAGGTCCAGTAACTACCTGGTGGGATGGCATCCGATATAGGGCATCCAACCCCCAAGCTCCTGTAACTACTCGGTTGGCAGGCATCCGATATACGACATCCAATCCTCCAAGGTCCAGTAACTACTCGGTGGGTAGGCATCCGATATACGGCATCCAACCCTCCAAGGTCCAGTAACTAATTGGTGGGCAGGTATTCGATATACGGCATCCAACCCTCCAAGGTCCAGTAAGTACTCGGTGGGCAGGCATCCGATATACGGCATCCAACCCTCTAAGGTCAGAAACTACTAGGTGGGTAGGCATCCGATATACGGCATCCAACCCTCCAAGGTCCAGTAACTACTCGGTGGGCAGGCATCCGATATACGGCATCCAACACTCTAAGGTCAGTAACTACTAGGTGGGTAGGCATCCGATATACGGCACCTAACCCTCCAAGGTCCAGTAACTACCCGGTGGGATGGCTTCCGATATAGGGCATCCAACCCCCAAGCTCCTGAAACTACTCGGTTGGCAGGCATCCGATATACGACATCCAATCCTCCAAGGTCCAGTAACTACTCGGTGGGCAGGCATCCGATATACGGCATCCAACCCTCCAAGGTCCAGTAATTACTCGGTGGGCAGGCATCCGATATACGGCATCCAACCCTCTAAGGTCAGTAACTACTCGGTGGGCAGGCATCCGATATACGGCATCCAACCCCCAAGGTCAAGTAATAAATCGGTGGGCAGGCATCCGATAGACGGCATCCACCCCCATGGTCCCGTAACTACTCGGTGGGCAGGCATCCGATATACGGCATCCAACCCCCAATTTCCCGTAACTACTCGGTGGGCAGGCATCCGATATACGGCATCCAACCCTCTAAGGTCAGTAACTACTCGGTGGGCAGGCATCCGATATAGGGCATCCAACCCTCTAAGGTCAGTAACTACTCGGTGGGCAGGCATCCGATATACGGCATCCAACCCCCAAGGTCAAGTAATAAATCGGTGGGCAGGCATCCGATAGACGGCATCCACCCCCATGGTCCCGTAACTACTCGGTGGGCAGGCATCCGATATACGGCAGCCAACCCCCAATTTCCCGTAACTACTCGGTGGGCAGGCATCCGATATACGGCGTCCAACCTTCCAAGGTCCAGTAACAAATCGGTGGGCAGGCATTCGATATACGGCATCCAACACTCTAAG
The DNA here is from genome assembly GCA_037893245.1 of Crossaster papposus. Classification (NCBI taxonomy): domain Eukaryota; kingdom Metazoa; phylum Echinodermata; class Asteroidea; order Velatida; family Solasteridae; genus Crossaster; species Crossaster papposus. The sequence goes on from JBAIAA010000176.1 coordinate 701,434, forward strand.
GTCAGTAACTACTCGGTTGGCAGGCATCCGATATAGGGCATCCAACCCTCTAAGGTCAGTAACTACTCGGTGGGCAGGCATACGATAAACGGCATCCAAACATCCAAGGACCAGTAACTTATCGTGAATTGTGCCGAAAAGTGTTTGTTAGGCTTAATGGGCGCTATAGCACATTTGCGAGTGTTTGTAAGTCCATTTCGTGATCTGACGGTGAAAAGTGCCGAAAAGTGTTTGTTAGGCTTAATGGGCGCTATAGCACATTTGGGAGTGTTTGTAAGTCTATTTCGTGATCTGAAGGTAAATTGTGCCGAAAAGTGTTTTTTAGGCTCAATGGGCGCTATGGATTATTTGGAAGTGTTGGAAGTTCTTTTCGAGTTCTGACGGTGAAAAAAACCAATTTTTTTTTTTTAGGCTCAATTGGAGCTATAGACCATTTGGAAGTGTTGGAAGTTCATTTCGCGTTCTGATGGTGAAAAAAACCGAAAAGTGTTTTTTAGGCTCAATGGGCGCTGTAGATCATTTGGAAGTGTTGGAAGTTCTTTTCGCGTTCTAAGGGTGAAAAAAAACTAAAAGTGTTTTTTAAGCTCAATTGGAGCTATAGACCATTTGGAAGTGTTGGAAGTTCATTTCGCGTTCTGACGGTGAAAAAAACCGAAAAGTGTTTGTTAGGCTTAATGGGCGCTATAGCACATTTGCGAGTGTTTGTAAGTCCATTTCGTGATCTGACGGTGAAAAGTGCCGAAAAGTGTTTGTTAGGCTTAATGGGCGCTATAGCACATTTGGGAGTGTTTGTAAGTCTATTTCGTGATCTGAAGGTAAATTGTGCCGAAAAGTGTTTTTTAGGCTCAATGGGCGCTATAGATCATTTGGAAGTGTTGGAAGTTCTTTTCGAGTTCTGACGGTGAAAAAAACCGAATTTTTTTTTTTAGGCTCAATTGGAGCTATAGACCATTTGGAAGTGTTGGAAGTTCATTTCGCGTTCTGATGGTGAAAAAAACCGAAAAGTGTTTTTTAGGCTCAATGGGCGCTGTAGATCATTTGGAAGTGTTGGAAGTTCTTTTCGCGTTCTAAGGGTGAAAAAAAACGAAAAGTGTTTTTTAAGCTCAATTGGAGCTATAGACCATTTGGACGTGTTGGAAGTTCATTTCGCGTTCTGATGATGAAAAAAACCGAAAAGTGTTTTTTAGGCTCAATGGGCGCTGTAGATCATTTGGAAGTGTTGGAAGTTCTTTTCGCGTTCTAAGGGTGAAAAAAAACGAAAAGTGTTTTTTAAGCTCAATTGGAGCTATAGACCATTTGGAAGTGTGGGAAGTTCATTTCGCGTTCTGACGGTGAAAAAAAACGAAAAGTGTTTGTTAGGCTTAATGGGCGCTATAGCACCTTTGGGAGTGTTTGTAAGTCCATTTCGTGATCTGACGGTGAAAAGTGCCGAAAAGTGTTTGTTAGGCTTAATGGGCGCTATAGCACATTTGGGAGTGTTTGTAAGTCTATTTCGTGATCTGAAGGTAAATTGTGCCGAAAAGTGTTTTTTAGGCTCAATGGGCGCTATAGATCATTTGGAAGTGTTGGAAGTTCTTTTCGAGTTCTGACGGTGAAAAAGAACCGAAAAGTGTTTTTTAGGCTCAATGGGCGCTATAGATCATTTGGAAGTGTTGGAAGTTCTTTTCGCGTTCTAAGGGTGAAAAAAACCGAAAAGTGTTTTTTAAGCTCAATTGGAGCTATAGACCATTTGGAAGTGTTGGAAGTTCATTTCACGTTCTGACGGTGAAAAAAACCGAAAAGTGTTTGTTAGGCTTAATGGGCGCTATAGACCATTTGGGAGTGTTGGAAGTTCATTTCGCGTTCTTACGGTGAAAAAAACCGAAAAGTGTTTTTTAGGCTCAATCGGCGGTATAGACAATTTGGGAGTGTTTGTAAGTTCATTTCGTGATCTTATCGTGAATAGTGCCGAAAAGTGTTTGTTAGGCTTAATGGGCGCTCTAGCACATTTGGGAGTGTTTGTAAGTCCATTTCGTGATCTGACGGTGAAAAGTGCCGAAAAGTGTTTGTTAGGCTTAATGGGCGCTATAGCACATTTGGGAGTGTTTGTAAGTCTATTTCGTGATATGAAGGTAAATTGTGCCGAAAAGTGTTTTTTAGGCTCAATGGGCGCTATGGACCATTTGGGAGTGTTGGAAGTTTATATCGCGTTCTGAGGGTGAAAAAAACACGAAAAGTGTTTGTTAGGCTTAATAGGCGCTATAGACCATTTGGGAGTGTTGGAAGTTCATTTCGCGTTCTTACTTTGAAAAAAACCGAAAAGTGTTTTTTAGGCTCAATGGGCGCTATAGACAATTTGGGAGTGTTTGTAAGTTCATTTTGTGATCTTATCGTGAATAGTGCCGAAAAAGTGTTTCTTAGGCTTAATGGGCGCTATAGCACATTTGGGAGTGTTTGTACATTTCGTGATCTGACGGTGAATAGTGCCGAAAAGTGTTTGTTAGGCCTAATGGGCGCTATAGCACATTTGGAAGTGTTTGTAAGTCTATTTCGTGATCTGAAGGTAAATTGTGCCGAAAAGTGTTTGTTAGGCTTAATGGGCGCTATAGCACATTTGGGAGTGTTTGTAAGTCCATTTCGTGATCTGACTGTGAATAGTGCCGAAAAGTGTTTGTTAGGCCTAATGGGCGCTATAGCACATTTGGGAGTGTTTGTAAGTCTATTTCGTGATCTGAAGGTAAATTGTGCCGAAAAGTGTTTGTTAGGCTTAATGGGCGCTATAGCACATTTGGGAGTGTTTGTAAGTCCATTTCGTGATCTGACTGTGAATAGTGCCGAAAAGTGTTTGTTAGGCCTAATGGGCGCTATAGCACATTTGGGAGTGTTTGTAAGTCTATTTCGTGATCTGAAGGTAAATTGTGCCGAAAAGTGTTTGTTAGGCTTAATGGGCGCTATAGCACATTTGGGAGTGTTTGTAAGTCTATTTCGTGATCTGACGGTGAAAAGTGCCGAAAAGTGTTTTTTAGGCTCAATGGGCGCTATAGATCATTTGGAAGTGTTGGAAGTTCTTTTCGCGTTCTAAGGGTGAAAAAAACCGAAAAGTGTTTTTTAAGCTCAATTGGAGCTATAGACCATTTGGAAGTGTTGGAAGTTCATTTCGCGTTCTGACGGTGAAAAAAACCGAAAAGTGTTTGTTAGGCTTAATGGGCGCTATAGACCATTGGGGAGTGTTTGTAAGTCTATTTCGTGATCTGAAGGTAAATTGTGCCGAAAAGTGTTTGTTAGGATTAATGGGCGCTATAGCACATTTGCGAGTGTTTGTAAGTCCATTTCGTGATCTGACGGTGAAAAGTGCCGAAAAGTGTTTGTTAGGCTTAATGGGCGCTATAGCACATTTGGGAGTGTTTGTAAGTCTATTTCGTGATCTGAAGGTAAATTGTGCCGAAAAGTGTTTTTTAGGCTCAATGGGCGCTATAGATCATTTGGAAGTGTTGGAAGTTCTTTTCGAGTTCTGACGGTGAAAAAAACCGATTTTTTTTTTTTAGGCTCAATTGGAGCTATAGACCATTTGGAAGTGTTGGAAGTTCATTTCGCGTTCTGATGGTGAAAAAAACCGAAAAGTGTTTTTTAGGCTCAATGGGCGCTGTAGATCATTTGGAAGTGTTGGAAGTTCTTTTCGCGTTCTAAGGGTGAAAAAAACCGAAAAGTGTTTTTTAAGCTCAATTGGAGCTATAGACCATTTGGAAGTGTTGGAAGTTCATTTCGCGTTCTGACGGTGAAAAAAACCGAAAAGTGTTTGTTAGGCTTAATGGGCGCTATAGCACATTTGCGAGTGTTTGTAAGTCCATTTCGTGATCTGACGGTGAAAAGTGCCGAAAAGTGTTTGTTAGGCTTAATGGGCGCTATAGCACATTTGGGAGTGTTTGTAAGTCTATATCGTGATCTGAAGGTAAATTGTGCCGAAAAGTGTTTTTTAGGCTCAATGGGCGCTATAGATCATTTGGAAGTGTTGGAAGTTCTTTTCGAGTTCTGACGGTGAAAAAAAACGAATTTTTTTTTTTAGGCTCAATTGGAGCTATAGACCATTTGGAAGTGTTGGAAGTTCATTTCGCGTTCTGATGGTGAAAAAAACCGAAAAGTGTTTTTTAGGCTCAATGGGCGCTGTAGATCATTTGGAAGTGTTGGAAGTTCTTTTCGCGTTCTAAGGGTGAAAAAAAACGAAAAGTGTTTTTTAAGCTCAATTGGAGCTATAGACCATTTGGAAGTGTTGGAAGTTCATTTCGCGTTCTGACGGTGAAAAAAACCGAAAAGTGTTTGTTAGGCTTAATGGGCGCTATAGCACATTTGGGAGTGTTTGTAAGTCCATTTCGTGATCTGACGGTGAAAAGTGCCGAAAAGTGTTTGTTAGGCTTAATGGGCGCTATAGCACATTTGGGAGTGTTTGTAAGTCTATTTCGTGATCTGAAGGTAAATTGTGCCGAAAAGTGTTTTTTAGGCTCAATGGGCGCTATAGATCATTTGGAAGTGTTGGAAGTTCTTTTCGAGTTCTGACGGTGAAAAAAACCGAAAAGTGTTTTTTAGGCTCAATTGGAGCTATAGACCATTTGGAAGTGTTGGAAGTTCATTTCGCGTTCTGATGGTGACAAAAACCGAAAAGTGTTTTTTAGGCTCAATGGGCGCTATAGATCATTTGGAAGTGTTGGAAGTTCTTTTCGCGTTCTAAGGGTGAAAAAAACCGAAAAGTGTTTTTTAAGCTCAATTGGAGCTATAGACCATTTGGAAGTGTTGGAAGTTCATTTCACGTTCTGACGGTGAAAAAAACCGAAAAGTGTTTGTTAGGCTTAATGGGCGCTATAGACCATTTGGGAGTGTTGGAAGTTCATTTCGCGTTCTTACGGTGAAAAAAACCGAAAAGTGTTTTTTAGGCTCAATCGGCGCTATAGACAATTTGGGAGTGTTTGTAAGTTCATTTAGTGATCTTATCGTGAATAGTGCTGAAAAGTGTTTGTTAGGCTTAATGGGCGCTATAGCACATTTGGGAGTGTTTGTAAGTCCATTTCGTGATCTGACGGTGAAAAGTGCCGAAAAGTGTTTGTTAGGCTTAATGGGCGCTATAGCACATTTGGGAGTGTTTGTAAGTCTATTTCGTGATCTGAAGGTAAATTGTGCCGAAAAGTGTTTTTTAGGCTCAATGGGCGCTATGGACCATTTGGGAGTGTTGGAAGTTTATTTCGCGTTCTGAGGGTGAACAAAACACGAAAAGTGTTTGTTAGGCTTAATGGGCGCTATAGACCATTTGGAAGTGTTGGAAGTTCATTTCGCGTTCTGATGGTGACAAAAACCGAAAAGTGTTTTTTAGGCTCAATGGGCGCTATAGATCATTTGGAAGTGTTGGAAGTTCTTTTCGCGTTCTAAGGGTGAAAAAAACCGAAAAGTGTTTTTTAAGCTCAATTGGAGCTATAGACCATTTGGAAGTGTTGGAAGTTCATTTCACGTTCTGACGGTGAAAAAAACCGAAAAGTGTTTGTTAGGCTTAATGGGCGCTATAGACCATTTGGGAGTGTTGGAAGTTCATTTCGCGTTCTTACGGTGAAAAAAACCGAAAAGTGTTTTTTAGGCTCAATCGGCGCTATAGACAATTTGGGAGTGTTTGTAAGTTCATTTAGTGATCTTATCGTGAATAGTGCTGAAAAGTGTTTGTTAGGCTTAATGGGCGCTATAGCACATTTGGGAGTGTTTGTAAGTCCATTTCGTGATCTGACGGTGAAAAGTGCCGAAAAGTGTTTGTTAGGCTTAATGGGCGCTATAGCACATTTGGGAGTGTTTGTAAGTCTATTTCGTGATATGAAGGTAAATTGTGCCGAAAAGTGTTTTTTAGGCTCAATGGGCGCTATGGACCATTTGGGAGTGTTGGAAGTTTATTTCGCGTTCTGAGGGTGAACAAAACACGAAAAGTGTTTGTTAGGCTTAATGGGCGCTATAGACCATTTGGGAGTGTTGGAAGTTCATTTTGCGTTCTTACTTTGAAAAAAACCGAAAAGTGTTTTTTAGGCTCAATGGGCGCTATAGACAATTTGGGAGTGTTTGTAAGTTCATTTTGTGATCTTATCGTGAATAGTGCCGAAAAAGTGTTTCTTAGGCTTAATGGGCGCTATAGCACATTTGGGAGTGTTTGTACATTTCGTGATCTAACGGTGAATAGTGCCGAAAAGTGTTTGTTAGGCCTAATGGGCGCTATAGCACATTTGGAAGTGTTTGTAAGTCTATTTCGTGATCTGAAGGTAAATTGTGCCGAAAAGTGTTTGTTAGGCTTAATGGGCGCTATAGCACATTTGGGAGTGTTTGTAAGTCCATTTCGTGATCTGACTGTGAATAGTGCCGAAAAGTGTTTGTTAGGCCTAATGGGCGCTATAGCACATTTGGGAGTGTTTGTAAGTCTATTTCGTGATCTGAAGGTAAATTGTGCCGAAAAGTGTTTGTTAGGCTTAATGGGCGCTATAGCACATTTGGGAGTGTTTGTAAGTCCATTTCGTGATCTGACGGTGAAAAGTGCCGAAAAGTGTTTGTTAGGCTTAATGGGCGCTATAGCACATTTGGGAGTGTTTGTAAGTCTATTTCGTGATCTGAAGGTAAATTGTGCCGAAAAGTGTTTTTTAGGCTCAATGGGCGCTATAGATCATTTGGAAGTGTTGGAAGTTCTTTTCGAGTTCTGACGGTGAAAAAAACCGAAAAGTGTTTTTTAGGCTCAATTGGAGCTATAGACCATTTGGAAGTGTTGGAAGTTCATTTCGCGTTCTGATGGTGAAAAAAACCGAAAAGTGTTTTTTAGGCCTAATGGGCGCTATAGCACATTTGGAAGTGTTTGTAAGTCTATTTCGTGATCTGAAGGTAAATTGTGCCGAAAAGTGTTTGTTAGGCTTAATGGGCGCTATAGCACATTTGGGAGTGTTTGTAAGTCCATTTCGTGATCTGACTGTGAATAGTGCCGAAAAGTGTTTGTTAGGCCTAATGGGCGCTATAGCACATTTGGGAGTGTTTGTAAGTCTATTTCGTGATCTGAATGTAAATTGTGCCGAAAAGTGTTAGGCTTAATGGGCGCTATAGCACATTTGGGAGTGTTTGTAAGTCCATTTCGTGATCTGACGGTGAAAAGTGCCGAAAAGTGTTTGTTAGGCTTAATGGGCGCTATAGCACATTTGGGAGTGTTTGTAAGTCTATTTCGTGATCTGAAGGTAAATTGTGCCGAAAAGTGTTTGTTAGGCTCAATGGGCGCTATAGATCATTTGGAAGTGTTGGAAGTTCTTTTCGAGTTCTGACGGTGAAAAAAACCGAAAAGTGTTTTTTAGGCTCAATTGGAGCTATAGACCATTTGGAAGTGTTGGAAGTTCATTTCGCGTTCTGATGGTGAAAAAAACCGAAAAGTGTTTTTTAGGCTCAATGGGCGCTATAGATCATTTGGAAGTGTTGGAAGTTCTTTTCGCGTTCTAAGGGTGAAAACAACCGAAAAGTGTTTTTTAAGCTCAATTGGAGCTATAGACCATTTGAAGTGTTGGAAGTTCATTTCGCGTTCTGACGGTGAAAAAAACCGAAAAGTGTTTGTTAGGCTTAATGGGCGCTATAGACCATTTGGGAGTGTTGGAAGTTCATTTCGCGTTCTTACGGTGAAAAAAACCGAAAAGTGTTTTTTAGGCTCAATCGGCGCTATAGACAATTTGGGAGTGTTTGTAAGTTCATTTCGTGATCTTATCGTGAATAGTGCCGAAAAGTGTTTGTTAGGCTTAATGGGCGCTATAGCACATTTGGGAGTGTTTGTAAGTCCATTTCGTGATCTGACGGTGAAAAGTGCCGAAAAGTGTTTGTTAGGCTTAATGGGCGCTATAGCACATTTGGGAGTGTTTGTAAGTCTATTTCGTGATATGAAGGTAAATTGTGCCGAAAAGTGTTTTTTAGGCTCAATGGGCGCTATGGACCATTTGGGAGTGTTGGAAGTTTATTTCGCGTTCTGAGGGTGAAAAAAACACGAAAAGTGTTTGTTAGGCTTAATGGGCGCTATAGACCATTTGGGAGTGTTGGAAGTTCATTTCGCGTTCTTACTTTGAAAAAAACCGAAAAGTGTTTTTTAGGCTCAATGGGCGCTATAGACAATTTGGGAGTGTTTGTAAGTTCATTTTGTGATCTTATCGTGAATAGTGCCGAAAAAGTGTTTCTTAGGCTTAATGGGCGCTATAGCACATTTGGGAGTGTTTGTACATTTCGTGATCTGACGGTGAATAGTGCCGAAAATTGTTTGTTAGGCCTAATGGGCGCTATAGCACATTTGGAAGTGTTTGTAAGTCTATTTCGTGATCTGAAGGTAAATTGTGCCGAAAAGTGTTTGTTAGGCTTAATGGGCGCTATAGCACATTTGGGAGTGTTTGTAAGTCCATTTCGTGATCTGACTGTGAATAGTGCCGAAAAGTGTTTGTTAGGCCTAATGGGCGCTATAGCACATTTGGGAGTGTTTGTAAGTCTATTTCGTGATCTGAAGGTAAATTGTGCCGAAAAGTGTTTGTTAGGCTTAATGGGCGCTATAGCACATTTGGGAGTGTTTGTAAGTCCATTTCGTGATCTGACGGTGAAAAGTGCCGAAAAGTGTTTGTTAGGCTTAATGGGCGCTATAGCACATTTGGGAGTGTTTGTAAGTCTATTTCGTGATCTGAAGGTAAATTGTGCCGAAAAGTGTTTTTTAGGCTCAATGGGCGCTATAGATCATTTGGAAGTGTTGGAAGTTCTTTTCGAGTTCTGACGGTGAAAAAAACCGAAAAGTGTTTTTTAGGCTCAATTGGAGCTATAGACCATTTGGAAGTGTTGGAAGTTCATTTCGCGTTCTGATGGTGAAAAAAAACGAAAAGTGTTTTTTAGGCTCAATGGGCGCTATAGATCATTTGGAAGTGTTGGAAGTTCTTTTCGCGTTCTAAGGGTGAAAACAACCGAAAAGTGTTTTTTAAGCTCAATTGGAGCTATAGACCATTTGAAGTGTTGGAAGTTCATTTCGCGTTCTGACGGTGAAAAAAACCGAAAAGTGTTTGTTAGGCTTAATGGGCGCTATAGACCATTTGGGAGTGTTGGAAGTTCATTTCGCGTTCTTACGGTGAAAAAAACCGAAAAGTGTTTTTTAGGCTCAATCGGCGCTATAGACAATTTGGGAGTGTTTGTAAGTTCATTTCGTGATCTTATCGTGAATAGTGCCGAAAAGTGTTTGTTAGGCTTAATGGGCGCTATAGCACATTTGGGAGTGTTTGTAAGTCCATTTCGTGATCTGACGGTGAAAAGTGCCGAAAAGTGTTTGTTAGGCTTAATGGGCGCTATAGCACATTTGGGAGTGTTTGTAAGTCTATTTCGTGATATGAAGGTAAATTGTGCCGAAAAGTGTTTTTTAGGCTCAATGGGCGCTATGGACCATTTGGGAGTGTTGGAAGTTTATTTCGCGTTCTGAGGGTGAAAAAAACACGAAAAGTGTTTGTTAGGCTTAATGGGCGCTATAGACCATTTGGGAGTGTTGGAAGTTCATTTCGCGTTCTTACGGTGAAAAAAACCGAAAAGTGTTTTTTAGGCTCAATGGGCGCTATAGACAATTTGGGAGTGTTTGTAAGTTCATTTTGTGATCTTATCGTGAATAGTGCCGAAAAAGTGTTTGTTAGGCTTAATGGGCGCTATAGCACATTTGGGAGTGTTTGTACATTTCGTGATCTGACGGTGAATAGTGCCGAAAAGTGTTTGTTAGGCCTAATGGGCGCTATAGCACATTTGGAAGTGTTGGAAGTTCATTTCGCGTTCTGACGGTGAAAAAAACCGAAAAGTGTTTGTTAGGCTTAATGGGCGCTATAGACCATTTGGGAGTGTTGGAAGTTCATTTCGCGTTCTTACGGTGAAAAAAACCTAAAAGTGTTTTTTAGGCTCAATCGGCGCTATAGACAATTTGGGAGTGTTTGTAAGTTCATTTCGTGATCTTATCGTGAATAGTGCCGAAAAGTGTTTGTTAGGCTTAATGGGCGCTATAGCACATTTGGGAGTGTTTGTAAGTCCATTTCGTGATCTGACGGTGAAAAGTGCCGAAAAGTGTTTGTTAGGCTTAATGGGCGCTATAGCACATTTGGGAGTGTTTGTAAGTCTATTTCGTGATATGAAGGTAAATTGTGCCGAAAAGTGTTTTTTAGGCTCAATGGGCGCTATAGACCATTTGGGAGTGTTGGAAGTTCATTTCGCGTTCTTACGGTGACAAAAACCGAAAAGTGTTTTTTAGGCTCAATGGGCGCTATAGACAATTTGGGAGTGTTTGTAAGTTCATTTTGTGATCTTATCGTGAATAGTGCCGAAAAAGTGTTTGTTAGGCTTAATGGGCGCTATAGCACATTTGGGAGTGTTTGTACATTTCGTGATCTGACGGTGAATAGTGCCGAAAAGTGTTTGTTAGGCCTAATGGGCGCTATAGCACATTTGGAAGTGTTTGTAAGTCTATTTCGTGATCTGAAGGTAAATTGTGCCGAAAAGTGTTTGTTAGGCTTAATGGGCGCTATAGCACATTTGGGAGTGTTTGTAAGTCCATTTCGTGATCTGACTGTGAATAGTGCCGAAAAGTGTTTGTTAGGCCTAATGGGCGCTATAGCACATTTGGGAGTGTTTGTAAGTCTATTTCGTGATCTGAAGGTAAATTGTGCCGAAAAGTGTTTGTTAGGCTCAATGGGCGCTATGGACCATTTGGGAGTGTTGGAAGTTTATTTCGCGTTCTGAGGGTGAAAAAAACACGAAAAGTGTTTGTTAGGCTTAATGGGCGCTATAGACCATTTGGGAGTGTTGGAAGTTCATTTCGCGTTCTTACGGTGAAAAAAACCGAAAAGTGTTTTTTAGGCTCAATGGGCGCTATAGACAATTTGGGAGTGTTTGTAAGTTCATTTTGTGATCTTATCGTGAATAGTGCCGAAAAGTGTTTGTTAGGCTTAATGGGCGCTATAGCACATTTGGGAGTGTTTGTAAGTCTATTTCGTGATCTGAAGGTAAATTGTGCCGAAAAGTGTTTTTTAGGCTCAATGGGCGCTATAGATCATTTGGAAGTGTTGGAAGTTCTTTTCGAGTTCTGACGGTGAAAAAAACCGAAAAGTGTTTTTTAGGCTCAATTGGAGCTATAGACCATTTGGAAGTGTTGGAAGTTCTTTTCGAGTTCTGACGGTGAAAAAAACCGAAAAGTGTTTTTTAGGCTCAATGGGCGCTATATATCATTTGGAAGTGTTGGAAGTTCTTTTCGCGTTCTAAGGGTGAAAAAAACCGAAAAGTGTTTTTTAAGCTCAATTGGAGCTATAGACCATTTGGAAGTGTTGGAAGTTCATTTCGCGTTCTGACGGTGAAAAAAACCGAAAAGTGTTTGTTAGGCTTAATGGGCGCTATAGACCATTTGGGAGTGTTGGAAGTTCATTTCGCGTTCTTACGGTGAAAAAAACCGAAAAGTGTTTTTTAGGCTCAATGGGCGCTACAGACAATTTAGTTGTGTTTGTAAGTTCATTTCGTGATCTTATCGTGAATAGTGCCGAAAAGTGTTTGTTAGGCTTAATGGGCGCTATAGCACATTTGGGAGTGTTTGTAAGTCTATTTCGTGATCTGAAGGTAAATTGTGCCGAAAAGTGTTTGTTAGGCTTAATGGGCGCTATAGCACATTTGGGAGTGTTTGTAAGTCCATTTCGTGATCTGACGGTGAAAAGTGCCGAAAAGTGTTTGTTAGGCTTAATGGGCGCTATAGCACATTTGGGAGTGTTTGTAAGTCTATTTCGTGATATGAAGGTAAATTGTGCCGAAAAGTGTTTTTTAGACTCAATGGGCGCTATGGACCATTTGGGAGTGTTGGAAGTTTATTTCGCGTTCTGAGAGTGAAAAAAACAAGAAAAGTGTTTGTTAGGCTTAATGGGCGCTTACAGACCATTTGGGAGTGTTGGAAGTTCATTTCGCGTTCTTACGGTGAAAAAAACCGAAAAGTGTTTTTTAGGCTCAATGGGCGCTATAGACAATTTGGGAGTGTTTGTAAGTTCATTTTGTGATCTTATCGTGAATAGTGCCGAAAAAGTGTTTGTTAGTCTTAATGGGCGCTATAGCACATTTGGGAGTGTTTGTAAGTCCATTTCGTGATCTGACGGTGAATAGTGCCGAAAAGTGTTTGTTAGGCCTAATGGGCGCTATAGCACATTTGGAAGTGTTTGTAAGTCTATTTCGTTATCTGAAGGTAAATTGTGCCGAAAAGTGTTTTTTAGGCTCAATTGGAGCTATAGACCATTTGGAAGTGTTGGAAGTTCATTTCGCGTTCTGATGGTGAAAAAAACCGAAAAGTGTTTTTTAGGCTCAATGGGCGCTATAGATCATTTGGAAGTGTTGGAAGTTCTTTCGCGTTCTAAGTGTGAAAACAACCGAAAAGTGTTTTTTAAGCTCAATTGGAGCTATAGACCATTTGGAAGTGTTGGAAGTTCATTTCGCGTTCTTACGGTGAAAAAAACCGAAAAGTGTTTTTTAGGCTCAATCGGCGCTATAGACAATTTGGGAGTGTTTGTAAGTTCATTTCGTGATCTTATCGTGAATAGTGCCGAAAAGTGTTTGTTAGGCTTAATGGGCGCTATAGCACATTTGGGAGTGTTTGTAAGTCCATTTCGTGATCTGACGGTGAAAAGTGCCGAAAAGTGTTTGTTAGGCTTAATGGGCGCTATAGCACATTTGGGAGTGTTTGTAAGTCTATTTCGTGATATGAAAGTAAATTGTGCCGAAAAGTGTTTTTTTAGGCTCAATGGGCGCTATGGACCACTTGGGAGTGTTGGAAGTTTATTTCGCGTTCTGAGGGTGAAAAAAACACGAAAAGTGTTTGTTAGGCTTAATGGGCGCTATAGACCATTTGGGAGTGTTGGAAGTTCATTTCGCGTTCTTACGGTGAAAAAAACCGAAAAGTGTTTTTTAGGCTCAATGGGCGCTATAGACAATTTGGGAGTGTTTGTAAGTTCATTTTGTGATCTTATCGTGAATAGTGCCGAAAAAGTGTTTCTTAGGCTTAATGGGCGCTATAGCACATTTGGGAGTGTTTGTACATTTCGTGATCTGACGGTGAATAGTGCCGAAAAGTGTTTGTTAGGCCTAATGGGCGCTATAGCACATTTGGAAGTGTTTGTAAGTCTATTTCGTGATCTGAAGGTAAATTGTGCCGAAAAGTGTTTGTTAGGCTTAATGGGCGCTATAGCACATTTGGGAGTGTTTGTAAGTCCATTTCGTGATCTGACTCTGAATAGTGCCGAAAAGTGTTTGTTAGGCCTAATGGGCGCTATAGCACATTTGGGAGTGTTTGTAAGTCTATTTCGTGATCTGAAGGTAAATTGTGCCGAAAAGTGTTAGTTAGGCTTAATGGGCGCTATAGCACATTTGGGAGTGTTTGTAAGTCCATTTCGTGATCTGACGGTGAAAAGTGCCGAAAAGTGTTTGTTAGGCTTAATGGGCGCTATAGCACATTTGGGAGTGTTTGTAAGTCTATTTCGTGATCTGAAGGTAAATTGTGCCGAAAAGTGTTTTTTAGGCTCAATGGGCGCTATAGATCATTTGGAAGTGTTGGAAGTTCTTTTCGCGTTCTTACGGTGAAAAAAACCGAAAAGTGTTTTTTAGGCTCAATGGGCGCTATAGACAATTTGGGAGTGTTTGTAAGTTCATTTTGTGATCTTATCGTGAATAGTGCCGAAAAAGTGTTTGTTAGTCTTAATGGGCGCTATAGCACATTTGGGAGTGTTTGTAAGTCCATTTCGTGATCTGACGGTGAATAGTGCCGAAAAGTGTTTGTTAGGCCTAATGGGCGCTATAGCACATTTGGAAGTGTTTGTAAGTCTATTTCGTTATCTGAAGGTAAATTGTGCCGAAAAGTGTTTTTTAGGCTCAATGGGCGCTATAGATCATTTGGAAGTGTTGGAAGTTCTTTTCGAGTTCTGACGGTGAAAAAAACCGAAAAGTGTTTTTTAGGCTCAATTGGAGCTATAGACCATTTGGAAGTGTTGGAAGTTCATTTCGCGTTCTTACGGTGAAAAAAACCGAAAAGTGTTTTTTAGGCTCAATGGGCGCTATAGACAATTTGGGAGTGTTTGTAAGTTCATTTTGTGATCTTATCGTGAATAGTGCCGAAAAAGTGTTTGTTAGTCTTAATGGGCGCTATAGCACATTTGGGAGTGTTTGTAAGTCCATTTCGTGATCTGACGGTGAATAGTGCCGAAAAGTGTTTGTTAGGCCTAATGGGCGCTATAGCACATTTGGAAGTGTTTGTAAGTCTATTTCGTTATCTGAAGGTAAATTGTGCCGAAAAGTGTTTTTTAGGCTCAATGGGCGCTATAGATCATTTGGAAGTGTTGGAAGTTCTTTTCGAGTTCTGACGGTGAAAAAAACCGAAAAGTGTTTTTTAGGCTCAATTGGAGCTATAGACCATTTGGAAGTGTTGGAAGTTCATTTCGCGTTCTGATGGTGAAAAAAACCGAAAAGTGTTTTTTAGGCTCAATGGGCGCTATAGATCATTTGGAAGTGTTGGAAGTTCTTTTCGCGTTCTAAGTGTGAAAACAACCGAAAAGTGTTTTTTAAGCTCAATTGGAGCTATAGACCATTTGGAAGTGTTGGAAGTTCATTTCGCGTTCTGACGGTGAAAAAAACCGAAAAGTGTTTTTTAGGCTCAATTGGAGCTATAGACCATTTGGAAGTGTTGGAAGTTCATTTCGCGTTCTGATGGTGAAAAAAACCGAAAAGTGTTTTTTAGGCTCAATGGGCGCTATAGATCATTTGGAAGTGTTGGAAGTTCTTTTCGCGTTCTAAGTGTGAAAACAACCGAAAAGTGTTTTTTAAGCTCAATTGGAGCTATAGACCATTTGGAAGTGTTGGAAGTTCTTTTCGCGTTCTAAGGGTGAAAAAAAACGAAAAGTGTTTTTTAAGCTCAATTGGAGCTATAGACCATTTGGAAGTGTGGGAAGTTCATTTCGCGTTCTGACGGTGAAAAAAACCGAAAAGTGTTTGTTAGGCTTAATGGGCGCTATAGCACATTTGGGAGTGTTTGTAAGTCCATTTCGTGATCTGACGGTGAAAAGTGCCGAAAAGTGTTTTTTAGGCTCAATCGGCGCTATAGACAATTTGGGAGTGTTTGTAAGTTCATTTCGTGATCTTATCGTGAATAGTGCCGAAAAGTGTTTGTTAGGCTTAATGGGCGCTATAGCACATTTGGGAGTGTTTGTAAGTCCATTTCGTGATCTGACGGTGAAAAGTGCCGAAAAGTGTTTGTTAGGCTTAATGGGCGCTATAGCACATTTGGGAGTGTTTGTAAGTCTATTTCGTGATATGAAGGTAAATTGTGCCGAAAAGTGTTTTTTAGGCTCAATGGGCGCTATGGACCATTTGGGAGTGTTGGAAGTTTATTTCGCGTTCTGAGGGTGAAAAAAACACGAAAAGTGTTTGTTAGGCTTAATGGGCGCTATAGACCATTTGGGAGTGTTGGAAGTTCATTTCGCGTTCTTACGGTGAAAAAAACCGAAAAGTGTTTTTTAGGCTCAATGGGCGCTATAGACAATTTGGGAGTGTTTGTAAGTTCATTTTGTGATCTTATCGTGAATAGTGCCGAAAAAGTGTTTGTTAGGCTTAATGGGCGCTATAGCACATTTGGGAGTGTTTGTACATTTCGTGATCTGACGGTGAATAGTGCCGAAAAGTGTTTGTTAGGCCTAATGGGCGCTATAGCACATTTGGAAGTGTTGGAAGTTCATTTCGCGTTCTGACGGTGAAAAAAACCGAAAAGTGTTTGTTAGGCTTAATGGGCGCTATAGACCATTTGGGAGTGTTGGAAGTTCATTTCGCGTTCTTACGGTGAAAAAAACCTAAAAGTGTTTTTTAGGCTCAATCGGCGCTATAGACAATTTGGGAGTGTTTGTAAGTTCATTTCGTGATCTTATCGTGAATAGTGCCGAAAAGTGTTTGTTAGGCTTAATGGGCGCTATAGCACATTTGGGAGTGTTTGTAAGTCCATTTCGTGATCTGACGGTGAAAAGTGCCGAAAAGTGTTTGTTAGGCTTAATGGGCGCTATAGCACATTTGGGAGTGTTTGTAAGTCTATTTCGTGATATGAAGGTAAATTGTGCCGAAAAGTGTTTTTTAGGCTCAATGGGCGCTATAGACCATTTGGGAGTGTTGGAAGTTCATTTCGCGTTCTTACGGTGACAAAAACCGAAAAGTGTTTTTTAGGCTCAATGGGCGCTATAGACAATTTGGGAGTGTTTGTAAGTTCATTTTGTGATCTTATCGTGAATAGTGCCGAAAAAGTGTTTGTTAGGCTTAATGGGCGCTATAGCACATTTGGGAGTGTTTGTACATTTCGTGATCTGACGGTGAATAGTGCCGAAAAGTGTTTGTTAGGCCTAATGGGCGCTATAGCACATTTGGAAGTGTTTGTAAGTCTATTTCGTGATCTGAAGGTAAATTGTGCCGAAAAGTGTTTGTTAGGCTTAATGGGCGCTATAGCACATTTGGGAGTGTTTGTAAGTCCATTTCGTGATCTGACTGTGAATAGTGCCGAAAAGTGTTTGTTAGGCCTAATGGGCGCTATAGCACATTTGGGAGTGTTTGTAAGTCTATTTCGTGATCTGAAGGTAAATTGTGCCGAAAAGTGTTTGTTAGGCTCAATGGGCGCTATGGACCATTTGGGAGTGTTGGAAGTTTATTTCGCGTTCTGAGGGTGAAAAAAACACGAAAAGTGTTTGTTAGGCTTAATGGGCGCTATAGACCATTTGGGAGTGTTGGAAGTTCATTTCGCGTTCTTACGGTGAAAAAAACCGAAAAGTGTTTTTTAGGCTCAATGGGCGCTATAGACAATTTGGGAGTGTTTGTAAGTTCATTTTGTGATCTTATCGTGAATAGTGCCGAAAAGTGTTTGTTAGGCTTAATGGGCGCTATAGCACATTTGGGAGTGTTTGTAAGTCTATTTCGTGATCTGAAGGTAAATTGTGCCGAAAAGTGTTTTTTAGGCTCAATGGGCGCTATAGATCATTTGGAAGTGTTGGAAGTTCTTTTCGAGTTCTGACGGTGAAAAAAACCGAAAAGTGTTTTTTAGGCTCAATTGGAGCTATAGACCATTTGGAAGTGTTGGAAGTTCTTTTCGAGTTCTGACGGTGAAAAAAACCGAAAAGTGTTTTTTAGGCTCAATGGGCGCTATATATCATTTGGAAGTGTTGGAAGTTCTTTTCGCGTTCTAAGGGTGAAAAAAACCGAAAAGTGTTTTTTAAGCTCAATTGGAGCTATAGACCATTTGGAAGTGTTGGAAGTTCATTTCGCGTTCTGACGGTGAAAAAAACCGAAAAGTGTTTGTTAGGCTTAATGGGCGCTATAGACCATTTGGGAGTGTTGGAAGTTCATTTCGCGTTCTTACGGTGAAAAAAACCGAAAAGTGTTTTTTAGGCTCAATGGGCGCTACAGACAATTTAGTTGTGTTTGTAAGTTCATTTCGTGATCTTATCGTGAATAGTGCCGAAAAGTGTTTGTTAGGCTTAATGGGCGCTATAGCACATTTGGGAGTGTTTGTAAGTCTATTTCGTGATCTGAAGGTAAATTGTGCCGAAAAGTGTTTGTTAGGCTTAATGGGCGCTATAGCACATTTGGGAGTGTTGGAAGTTCTTTTCGAGTTCTGACGGTGAAAAAAACCGAAAAGTGTTTTTTAGGCTCAATTGGAGCTATAGACCATTTGGAAGTGTTGGAAGTTCTTTCGCGTTCTAAGTGTGAAAACAACCGAAAAGTGTTTTTTAAGCTCAATTGGAGCTATAGACCATTTGGAAGTGTTGGAAGTTCATTTCGCGTTCTGACGGTGAAAAAAACCGAAAAGTGTTTGTTAGGCTTAAGGGGCGCTATAGACCATTTGGGAGTGTTGGAAGTTCATTTCGCGTTCTTACGGTGAAAAAAACCGAAAAGTGTTTTTTAGGCTCAATCGGCGCTATAGACAATTTGGGAGTGTTTGTAAGTTCATTTCGTGATCTTATCGTGAATAGTGCCGAAAAGTGTTTGTTAGGCTTAATGGGCGCTATAGCACATTTGGGAGTGTTTGTAAGTCCATTTCGTGATCTGACGGTGAAAAGTGCCGAAAAGTGTTTGTTAGGCTTAATGGGCGCTATAGCACATTTGGGAGTGTTTGTAAGTCTATTTCGTGATATGAAGGTAAATTGTGCCGAAAAGTGTTTTTTTAGGCTCAATGGGCGCTATGGACCACTTGGGAGTGTTGGAAGTTTATTTCGCGTTCTGAGGGTGAAAAAAACACGAAAAGTGTTTGTTAGGCTTAATGGGCGCTATAGACCATTTGGGAGTGTTGGAAGTTCATTTCGCGTTCTTACGGTGAAAAAAACCGAAAAGTGTTTTTTAGGCTCAATGGGCGCTATAGACAATTTGGGAGTGTTTGTAAGTTCATTTTGTGATCTTATCGTGAATAGTGCCGAAAAAGTGTTTCTTAGGCTTAATGGGCGCTATAGCACATTTGGGAGTGTTTGTACATTTCGTGATCTGACGGTGAATAGTGCCGAAAAGTGTTTGTTAGGCCTAATGGGCGCTATAGCACATTTGGAAGTGTTTGTAAGTCTATTTCGTGATCTGAAGGTAAATTGTGCCGAAAAGTGTTTGTTAGGCTTAATGGGCGCTATAGCACATTTGGGAGTGTTTGTAAGTCCATTTCGTGATCTGACTCTGAATAGTGCCGAAAAGTGTTTATTAGGCCTAATGGGCGCTATAGCACATTTGGGAGTGTTTGTAAGTCTATTTCGTGATCTGAAGGTAAATTGTGCCGAAAAGTGTTTGTTAGGCTTAATGGGCGCTATAGCACATTTGGGAGTGTTTGTAAGTCCATTTCGTGATCTGACGGTGAAAAGTGCCGAAAAGTGTTTGTTAGGCTTAATGGGCGCTATAGCACATTTGGGAGTGTTTGTAAGTCTATTTCGTGATCTGAAGGTAAATTGTGCCGAAAAGTGTTTTTTAGGCTCAATGGGCGCTATAGATCATTTGGAAGTGTTGGAAGTTCTTTTCGAGTTCTGACGGTGAAAAAAACAAGAAAAGTGTTTGTTAGGCTTAATGGGCGCTTATAGACCATTTGGGAGTGTTGGAAGTTCATTTCGCGTTCTTACGGTGAAAAAAACCGAAAAGTGTTTTTTAGGCTCAATGGGCGCTATAGACAATTTGGGAGTGTTTGTAAGTTCATTTTGTGATCTTATCGTGAATAGTGCCGAAAAAGTGTTTGTTAGTCTTAATGGGCGCTATAGCACATTTGGGAGTGTTTGTAAGTCCATTTCGTGATCTGACGGTGAATAGTGCCGAAAAGTGTTTGTTAGGCCTAATGGGCGCTATAGCACATTTGGAAGTGTTTGTAAGTCTATTTCGTTATCTGAAGGTAAATTGTGCCGAAAAGTGTTTTTTAGGCTCAATGGGCGCTATAGATCATTTGGAAGTGTTGGAAGTTCTTTTCGAGTTCTGACGGTGAAAAAAACCGAAAAGTGTTTTTTAGGCTCAATTGGAGCTATAGACCATTTGGAAGTGTTGGAAGTTCATTTCGCGTTCTGATGGTGAAAAAAACCGAAAAGTGTTTTTTAGGCTCAATGGGCGCTATAGATCATTTGGAAGTGTTGGAAGTTCTTTTCGCGTTCTAAGTGTGAAAACAACCGAAAAGTGTTTTTTAAGCTCAATTGGAGCTATAGACCATTTGGAAGTGTTGGAAGTTCATTTCGCGTTCTGACGGTGAAAAAAACCGAAAAGTGTTTGTTAGGCTTAATGGGCGCTATAGACCATTTGGGAGTGTTGGAAGTTCATTTCGCGTTCTTACGGTGAAAAAAACCGAAAAGTGTTTTTTAGGCTCAATCGGCGCTATAGACAATTTGGGAGTGTTTGTAAGTTCATTTCGTGATCTTATCGTGAATAGTGCCGAAAAGTGTTTGTTAGGCTTAATGGGCGCTATAGCACATTTGGGAGTGTTTGTAAGTCCATTTCGTGATCTGACGGTGAAAAGTGCCGAAAAGTGTTTGTTAGGCTTAATGGGCGCTATAGCACATTTGGGAGTGTTTGTAAGTCTATTTCGTGATATGAAGGTAAATTGTGCCGAAAAGTGTTTTTTTAGGCTCAATGGGCGCTATGGACCATTTGGGAGTGTTGGAAGTTTATTTCGCGTTCTGAGGGTGAAAAAAACACGAAAAGTGTTTGTTAGGCTTAATGGGCGCTATAGACCATTTGGGAGTGTTGGAAGTTCATTTCGCGTTCTTACGGTGAAAAAAACCGAAAAGTGTTTTTTTAGGCTCAATGGGCGCTATAGACAATTTGGGAGTGTTTGTAAGTTCATTTTGTGATCTTATCGTGAATAGTGCCGAAAAAGTGTTTCTTAGGCTTAATGGGCGCTATAGCACATTTGGGAGTGTTTGTACATTTCGTGATCTGACGGTGAATAGTGCCGAAAAGTGTTTGTTAGGCCTAATGGGCGCTATAGCACATTTGGAAGTGTTTGTAAGTCTATTTCGTGATCTGAAGGTAAATTGTGCCGAAAAGTGTTTGTTAGGCTTAATGGGCGCTATAGCACATTTGGGAGTGTTTGTAAGTCCATTTCGTGATCTGACTCTGAATAGTGCCGAAAAGTGTTTGTTAGGCCTAATGGGCGCTATAGCACATTTGGGAGTGTTTGTAAGTCTATTTCGTGATCTGAAGGTAAATTGTGCCGAAAAGTGTTTGTTAGGCTTAATGGGCGCTATAGCACATTTGGGAGTGTTTGTAAGTCCATTTCGTGATCTGACGGTGAAAAGTGCCGAAAAGTGTTTGTTAGGCTTAATGGGCGCTATAGCACATTTGGGAGTGTTTGTAAGTCTATTTCGTGATCTGAAGGTAAATTGTGCCGAAAAGTGTTTTTTAGGCTCAATGGGCGCTATAGATCATTTGGAAGTGTTGGAAGTTCTTTTCGAGTTCTGACGGTGAAAAAAACCGAAAAGTGTTTTTTAGGCTCAATTGGAGCTATAGACCATTTGGAAGTGTTGGAAGTTCATTTCGCGTTCTGATGGTGAAAAAAACCGAAAAGTGTTTTTTAGGCTCAATGGGCGCTATAGATCATTTGGAAGTGTTGGAAGTTCTTTTCGCGTTCTAAGGGTGAAAAAAAACGAAAAGTGTTTTTTAAGCTCAATTGGAGGTATAGACCATTTGGAAGTGTTGGAAGTTTATTTCGCGTTCTGACGTTGAAAAAAACCGAAAAGTGTTTGTTAGGCTTAATGGGCGCTATAGACCATTTGGGAGTGTTGGAAGTTTATTTCGCGTTCTTACGGTGAAAAAAACCGAAAAGTGTTTTTTAGGCTCAATCGGCGCTATAGACAATTTGGGAGTGTTTGTAAGTTCATTTCGTGATCTTATCGTGAATAGTGCCGAAAAGTGTTTGTTAGGCTTAATGGGCGCTATAGCACATTTGGGAGTGTTTGTAAGTCCATTTCGTGATCTGACGGTGAAAAGTGCCGAAAAGTGTTTGTTAGGCTTAATGGGCGCTATAGCACATTTGGGAGTGTTTGTAAGTCTATTTCGTGATATGAAGGTAAATTGTGCCGAAAAGTGTTTTTTAGGCTCAATGGGCGCTATGGACCATTTGGGAGTGTTGGAAGTTTATTTCGCGTTCTGAGGGTGAAAAAAACACGAAAAGTGTTTGTTAGGCTTAATGGGCGCTATAGACCATTTGGGAGTGTTGGAAGTTCATTTCGCGTTCTTACGGTGAAAAAAACCGAAAAGTGTTTTTTAGGCTCAATGGGCGCTATAGACAATTTGGGAGTGTTTGTAAGTTCATTTTGTGATCTTATCGTGAATAGTGCCGAAAAAGTGTTTGTTAGGCTTAATGGGCGCTATAGCACATTTGGGAGTGTTTGTACATTTCGTGATCTGACGGTGAATAGTGCCGAAAAGTGTTTGTTAGGCCTAATGGGCGCTATAGCACATTTGGAAGTGTTGGAAGTTCATTTCGCGTTCTGACGGTGAAAAAAACCGAAAAGTGTTTGTTAGGCTTAATGGGCGCTATAGACCATTTGGGAGTGTTGGAAGTTCATTTCGCGTTCTTATCGTGAATAGTGCCGAAAAGTGTTTGTTAGGCTTAATGGGCGCTATAGCACATTTGGGAGTGTTTGTAAGTCCATTTCGTGATCTGACGGTGAAAAGTGCCGAAAAGTGTTTGTTAGGCTTAATGGGCGCTATAGCACATTTGGGAGTGTTTGTAAGTCTATTTCGTGATATGAAGGTAAATTGTGCCGAAAAGTGTTTTTTAGGCTCAATGGGCGCTATGGACCATTTGGGAGTGTTGGAAGTTTATTTCGCGTTCTGAGGGTGAAAAAAACACGAAAAGTGTTTGTTAGGCTTAATGGGCGCTATAGACCATTTGGGAGTGTTGGAAGTTCATTTCGCGTTCTTACGGTGAAAAAAACCGAAAAGTGTTTTTTAGGCTCAATGGGCGCTATAGACAATTTGGGAGTGTTTGTAAGTTCATTTTGTGATCTTATCGTGAATAGTGCCGAAAAAGTGTTTCTTAGGCTTAATGGGCGCTATAGCACATTTGGGAGTGTTTGTACATTTCGTGATCTGACGGTGAATAGTGCCGAAAAGTGTTTGTTAGGCCTAATGGGCGCTATAGCACATTTGGAAGTGTTTGTAAGTCTATTTCGTGATCTGAAGGTAAATTGTGCCGAAAAGTGTTTGTTAGGCTTAATGGGCGCTATAGCACATTTGGGAGTGTTTGTACATTTCGTGATCTGACGGTGAATAGTGCCGAAAAGTGTTTGTTAGGCCTAATGGGCGCTATAGCACATTTGGAAGTGTTGGAAGTTCATTTCGCGTTCTGACGGTGAAAAAAACAGAAAAGTGTTTGTTAGGCTTAATGGGCGCTATAGATCATTTGGAAGTGTTGGAAGTTCATTTCGCGTTCTTACGGTGAAAAAAACCGAAAAGTGTTTTTTAGGCTCAATCGGCGCTATAGACAATTTGGGAGGGTTTGTAAGTTCATTTCGTGATCTTATCGTGAATAGTGCCGAAAAGTGTTTGTTAGGCTTAATGGGCGCTATAGCACATTTGGGAGTGTTTGTAAGTCCATTTCGTGATCTGACGGTGAAAAGTGCCGAAAGGTGTTTGTTAGGCTTAATGGGCGCTATAGCACATTTGGGAGTGTTTGTAAGTCTATTTCGTGATATGAAGGTAAATTGTGCCGAAAAGTGTTTTTTAGGCTCAATGGGCGCTATGGACCATTTGGGAGTGTTGGAAGTTTATTTCGCGTTCTGAGGGTGAAAAAAATACGAAAAGTGTTTGTTAGGCTTAATGGGCGCTATAGACCATTTGGGAGTGTTGGAAGTTCATTTCGCGTTCTTACGGTGAAAAAACCGAAAAGTGTTTTTTAGGCTCAATGGGCGCTATAGACAATTTGGGAGTGTTTGTAAGTTCATTTTGTGATCTTATCGTGAATAGTGCCGAAAAAGTGTTTGTTAGGCTTAATGGGCGCTATAGCACATTTGGGAGTGTTTGTACATTTCGTGATCTGACGGTGAATAGTGCCGAAAAGTGTTTGTTAGGCCTAATGGGCGCTATAGCACATTTGGAAGTGTTTGTAAGTCTATTTCGTGATCTGAAGGTAAATTGTGCCGAAAAGTGTTTGTTAGGCTTAATGGGCGCTATAGCACATTTGGGAGTGTTTGTAAGTCCATTTCGTGATCTGACGGTGAAAAGTGCCGAAAAGTGTTTGTTAGGCTTAATGGGCGCTATAGCACATTTGGGAGTGTTTGTAAGTCTATTTCGTGATATGAAGGTAAATTGTGCCGAAAAGGTTTTTTTAGGCTCAATGGGCGCTATGGACCATTTGGGAGTGTTGGAAGTTTATTTCGCGTTCTGAGGGTGAAAAAAATACGAAAAGTGTTTGTTAGGCTTAATGGGCGCTATAGACCATTTGGGAGTGTTGGAAGTTCATTTCGCGTTCTTACGGTGAAAAAACCGAAAAGTGTTTTTTAGGCTCAATGGGCGCTATAGACAATTTGGGAGTGTTTGTACATTTTGTGATCTGACGGTGAATAGTGCCGAAAAGTGTTTGTTAGGCCTAATGGGCGCTATAGCACATTTGGAAGTATTTGTAAGTCTATTTCGTGATCTGAAGGTAAATTGTGCCGAAAAGTGTTTGTTAGGCTTAATGGGCGCTATAGCACATTTGGGAGTGTTTGTAAGTCCATTTCGTGATCTGACTGTGAATAGTGCCGAAAAGTGTTTGTTAGGCCTAATGGGCGCTATAGCACATTTGGGAGTGTTTGTAAGTCTATTTCGTGATCTGAAGGTAAATTGTGCCGAAAAGTGTTTGTTAGGCTTAATGGGCGCTATAGCACATTTGGGAGTGTTGGAAGTTTATTTCGCGTTCTGAGGGTGAAAAAAACACGAAAAGTGTTTGTTAGGCTTAATGGGCGCTATAGACCATTTGGGAGTGTTGGAAGTTCATTTCGCGTTCTTACGGTGAAAAAAACCGAAAAGTGTTTTTTAGGCTCAATGGGCGCTATAGACAATTTGGGAGTGTTTGTAAGTTCATTTTGTGATCTTATCGTGAATAGTGCCGAAAAAGTGTTTCTTAGGCTTAATGGGCGCTATAGCACATTTGGGAGTGTTTGTACATTTCGTGATCTGACGGTGAATAGTGCCGAAAAGTGTTTGTTAGGCCTAATGGGCGCTATAGCACATTTGGAAGTGTTTGTAAGTCTATTTCGTGATCTGAAGGTAAATTGTGCCGAAAAGTGTTTGTTAGGCTTAATGGGCGCTATAGCACATTTGGGAGTGTTGGAAGTTTATTTCGCGTTCTGAGGGTGAAAAAAACACGAAAAGTGTTTGTTAGGCTTAATGGGCGCTATAGACCATTTGGGAGTGTTGGAAGTTCATTTCGCGTTCTTACGGTGAAAAAAACCGAAAAGTGTTTTTTAGGCTCAATGGGCGCTATAGACAATTTGGGAGTGTTTGTAAGTTCATTTTGTGATCTTATCGTGAATAGTGCCGAAAAAGTGTTTCTTAGGCTTAATGGGCGCTATAGCACATTTGGGAGTGTTTGTACATTTCGTGATCTGACGGTGAATAGTGCCGAAAAGTGTTTGTTAGGCCTAATGGGCGCTATAGCACATTTGGAAGTGTTTGTAAGTCTATTTCGTGATCTGAAGGTAAATTGTGCCGAAAAGTGTTTGTTAGGCTTAATGGGCGCTATAGCACATTTGGGAGTGTTTGTAAGTCCATTTCGTGATCTGACTGTGAATAGTGCCGAAAAGTGTTTGTTAGGCCTAATGGGCGCTATAGCACATTTGGGAGTGTTTGTAAGTCTATTTCGTGATCTGAAGGTAAATTGTGCCGAAAAGTGTTTGTTAGGCTTAATGGGCGCTATAGCACATTTGGGAGTGTTTGTAAGTCCATTTCGTGATCTGACGGTGAAAAGTGCCGAAAAGTGTTTGTTAGGCTTAATGGGCGCTATAGCACATTTGGGAGTGTTTGTAAGTCTATTTCGTGATCTGAAGGTAAATTGTGCCGAAAAGTGTTTTTTAGGCTCAATGGGCGCTATAGATCATTTGGAAGTGTTGGAAGTTCTTTTCGCGTTCTAAGGGTGAAAAAAACCGAAAAGTGTTTTTTAAGCTCAATTGGAGCTATAGACCATTTGGAAGTGTTGGAAGTTCATTTCGCGTTCTGACGGTGAAAAAAACAGAAAAGTGTTTTTTAGGCTCAATCGGCGCTATAGACAATTTGGGAGTGTTTGTAAGTTCATTTCGTGATCTTATCGTGAATAGTGCCGAAAAGTGTTTGTTAGGCTTAATGGGCGCTATAGCACATTTGGGAGTGTTTGTAAGTCCATTTCGTGATCTGACGGTGAAAAGTGCCGAAAAGTGTTTGTTAGGCTTAATGGGCGCTATAGCACATTTGGGAGTGTTTGTAAGTCTATTTCGTGATATGAAGGTAAATTGTGCCGAAAAGTGTTTTTTAGGCTCAATGGGCGCTATGGACCATTTGGGAGTGTTGGAAGTTTATTTCGCGTTCTGAGGGTGAAAAAAATACGAAAAGTGTTTGTTAGGCTTAATGGGCGCTATAGACCATTTGGGAGTGTTGGAAGTTCATTTCGCGTTCTTACGGTGAAAAAAACTAAAAGTGTTTTTTAGGCTCAATGGGCGCTATAGACAATTTGGGAGTGTTTGTAAGTTCATTTTGTGATCTTATCGTGAATAGTGCCGAAAAAGTGTTTGTTAGGCTTAATGGGCGCTATAGCACATTTGGGAGTGTTTGTACATTTCGTGATCTGACGGTGAATAGTGCCGAAAAGTGTTTGTTAGGCCTAATGGGCGCTATAGCACATTTGGAAGTGTTTGTAAGTCTATTTCGTGATCTGAAGGTAAATTGTGCCGAAAAGTGTTTGTTAGGCTTAATGGGCGCTATAGCACATTTGGGAGTGTTTGTAAGTCCATTTCGTGATCTGACTGTGAATAGTGCCGAAAAGTGTTTGTTAGGCCTAATGGGCGCTATAGCACATTTGGGAGTGTTTGTAAGTCTATTTCGTGATCTGAAGGTAAATTGTGCCGAAAAGTGTTTGTTAGGCTTAATGGGCGCTATAGCACATTTGGGAGTGTTTGTAAGTCTATTTCGTGATCTGAAGGTAAATTGTGCCGAAAAGTGTTTTTTAGGCTCAATGGGCGCTATAGATCATTTGGAAGTGTTGGAAGTTCTTTTCGAGTTCTGACGGTGAAAAAAACCGAAAAGTGTTTTTTAGGCTCAATTGGAGCTATAGACCATTTGGAAGTGTTGGAAGTTCTTTTCGAGTTCTGACGGTGAAAAAAAACGAAAAGTGTTTTTTAGGCTCAATGGGCGCTATAGATCATTTGGAAGTGTTGGAAGTTCTTTTCGCGTTCTAAGGGTGAAAAAAACCGAAAAGTGTTTTTTAAGCTCAATTGGAGCTATAGACCATTTGGAAGTGTTGGAAGTTCATTTCGCGTTCTGACGGTGAAAAAAACCGAAAAGTGTTTGTTAGGCTTAATGGGCGCTATAGACCATTTGGGAGTGTTGGAAGTTCATTTCGCGTTCTTACGGTGAAAAAAACCGAAAAGTGTTTTTTAGGCTCAATGGGCGCTACAGACAATTTGGTTGTGTTTGTAAGTTCATTTCGTGATCTTATCGTGAATAGTGCCGAAAAGTGTTTGTTAGGCTTAATGGGCGCTATAGCACATTTGGGAGTGTTTGTAAGTCTATTTCGTGATCTGAAGGTAAATTGTGCCGAAAAGTGTTTGTTAGGCTTAATGGGCGCTATAGCACATTTGGGAGTGTTTGTAAGTCCATTTCGTGATCTGACGGTGAAAAGTGCCGAAAAGTGTTTGTTAGGCTTAATGGGCGCTATAGCACATTTGGGAGTGTTTGTAAGTCTATTTCGTGATATGAAGGTAAATTGTGCCGAAAAGTGTTTTTTAGGCTCAATGGGCGCTATGGACCATTTGGGAGTGTTGGAAGTTTATTTCGCGTTCTGAGAGTGAAACAAACACGAAAAGTGTTTGTTAGGCTTAATGGGCGCTATAGACCATTTGGGAGTGTTGGAAGTTCATTTCGCGTTCTTACGGTGAAAAAAACCGAAAAGTGTTTTTTAGGCTCAATGGGCGCTATAGACAATTTGGAAGTGTTTGTAAGTCTATTTCGTGATCTGAAGGTAAATTGTGCCGAAAAGTGTTTGTTAGGCTTAATGGGCGCTATAGCACATTGGGGAGTGTTTGTAAGTCCATTTCGTGATCTGACTGTGAATAGTGCCGAAAAGTGTTTGTTAGGCCTAATGGGCGCTATAGCACATTTGGGAGTGTTTGTAAGTCTATTTCGTGATCTGAAGGTAAATTGTGCCGAAAAGTGTTTGTTAGGCTTAATGGGCGCTATAGCACATTTGGGAGTGTTTGTAAGTCCATTTCGTGATCTGACGGTGAAAAGTGCCGAAAAGTGTTTGTTAGGCTTAATGGGCGCTATAGCACATTTGGGAGTGTTTGTAAGTCTATTTCGTGATCTGAAGGTAAATTGTGCCGAAAAGTGTTTTTTAGGCTCAATGGGCGCTATAGATCATTTGGAAGTGTTGGAAGTTCTTTTCGAGTTCTGACGGTGAAAAAAACCGAAAAGTGTTTTTTAGGCTCAATGGGCGCTATAGACAATTTGGGAGTGTTTGTAAGTTCATTTTGTGATCTTATGGTGAATAGTGCCGAAAAAGTGTTTGTTAGGCTTAATGGGCGCTATAGCACATTTGGGAGTGTTGGAAGTTCATTTCGCGTTCTTACGGTGAAAAAAACCGAAAAGTGTTTTTGAGGCTCAATGGGCGCTACAGACAATTTGGTTGTGTTTGTAAGTTCATTTCGTGATCTTATCGTGAATAGTGCCGAAAAGTGTTTGTTAGGCTTAATGGGCGCTATAGCACATTTGGGAGTGTTTGTAAGTCTATTTCGTGATCTGAAGGTAAATTGTGCCGAAAAGTGTTTGTTAGGCTTAATGGGCGCTATAGCACATTTGGGAGTGTTTGTAAGTCCATTTCGTGATCTGACGGTGAAAAGTGCCGAAAAGTGTTTGTTAGGCTTAATGGGCACTATAGCACATTTGGGAGTGTTTGTAAGTCTATTTCGTGATATGAAGGTAAATTGTACCGAAAAGTGTTTTTTAGGCTCAATGGGCGCTATGGACCATTTGGGAGTGTTGGAAGTTTATTTCGCGTTCTGAGAGTGAAACAAACACGAAAAGTGTTTGTTAGGCTTAATGGGCGCTATAGACCATTTGGGAGTGTTGGAAGTTCATTCCGCGTTCTTACGGTGAAAAAAAACGAAAAGTGTTTTTTAGGCTCAATGGGCGCTATAGACAATTTGGAAGTGTTTGTAAGTCTATTTCGTGATCTGAAGGTAAATTGTGCCGAAAAGTGTTTGTTAGGCTTAATGGGCGCTATAGCACATTGGGGAGTGTTTGTAAGTCCATTTCGTGATCTGACTGTGAATAGTGCCGAAAAGTGTTTGTTAGGCCTAATGGGCGCTATAGCACATTTGGGAGTGTTTGTAAGTCTATTTCGTGATCTGAAGGTAAATTGTGCCGAAAAGTGTTTGTTAGGCTTAATGGGCGCTATAGCACATTTGGGAGTGTTTGTAAGTCCATTTCGTGATCTGACGGTGAAAAGTGCCGAAAAGTGTTTGTTAGGCTTAATGGGCGCTATAGCACATTTGGGAGTGTTTGTAAGTCTATTTCGTGATCTGAATGTAAATTGTGCCGAAAAGTGTTTTTTAGGCTCAATGGGCGCTATAGATCATTTGGAAGTGTTGGAAGTTCTTTTCGAGTTCTGACGGTGAAAAAAACCGAAAAGTGTTTTTTAGGCTCAATGGGCGCTATAGACAATTTGGGAGTGTTTGTAAGTTCATTTTGTGATCTTATGGTGAATAGTGCCGAAAAAGTGTTTGTTAGGCTTAATGGGCGCTATAGCACATTTGGGAGTGTTTGTAAATCTATTTCGTGATCTGAAGGTAAATTGTGCCGAAAAGTGTTTGTTAGGCTTAATGGGCGCAATAGCACATTTGGGAGTGTTTGTAAGTCCATTTCGTGATCTGACGGTGAAAAGTGCCGAAAAGTGTTTTTTAGGCTCAATGGGCGCTATAGATCATTTGGAAGTGTTGGAAGTTCTTTTCGAGTTCTGACGGTGAAAAAAACCGAAAAGTGTTTTTTAGGCTCAATTGGAGCTATAGACCATTTGGAAGTGTTGGAAGTTCATTTCGCGTTCTGATGGTGAAAAAAACCGAAAAGTGTTTTTTAGGCTCAATGGGCGCTATAGATCATTTGGAAGTGTTGGAAGTTCTTTTCGCGTTCTAAGGGTGAAAAAAACCGAAAAGTGTTTTTTAAGCTCAATTGGAGCTATAGACCATTTGGAAGTGTTGGAAGTTCATTTCGCGTTCTGACGGTGAAAAAAACCGAAAAGTGTTTGTTAGGCTTAATGGGCGCTATAGACCATTTGGGAGTGTTGTAAGTTCATTTCGCGTTCTTACGGTGAAAAAAACCGAAAAGTGTTTTTTAGGCTCAATGGGCGCTATAGACAATTTGGGAGTGTTTGTAAGTTCATTTTGTGATCTTATCGTGAATACTGCCGAAAAAGTGTTTGTTAGGCTTAATGGGCGCTATAGCACATTTGGGAGTGTTTGTAAGTCCATTTCGTGATCTGACGGTGAATAGTGCCGAAAAGTGTTTGTTAGGCCTAATGGGCGCTATAGCACATTTGGAAGTGTTTGTAAGTCTATTTCGTGATCTGAAGGTAAATTGTGCCGAAAATTGTTTGTTAGGCTTAATGGGCGCTATAGCACATTTGGGAGTGTTTGTAAGTCTATTTCGTGATCTGAAGGTAAATTGTGCCGAAAAGTGTTTGTTAGGCTTAATGGGCGCTATAGCACATTTGGGAGTGTTTGTAAGTCTATTTCGTGATCTGACGGTGAAAAGTGCCGAAAAGTGTTTTTTAGGCTCAATGGGCGCTATAGATCATTTGGAAGTGTTGGAAGTTCTTTTCGAGTTCTGACGGTGAAAAAACCCGAAAAGTGTTTTTTAGGCTCAATTGGAGCTATAGACCATTTGGAAGTGTTGGAAGTTCATTTCGCGTTCTGACGGTGAAAAAAACCGAAAAGTGTTTGTTAGGCTCAATGGGCGCTATAGACAATTACGGAGTGTTTGTAAGTTCATTTCGCGTTCTGATGGTGAAAAAAACCGAAAAGTGTTTTTTAGGCTCAATGGGGCGCTATAGATCATTTGGAAGTGTTGGAAGTTCATTTCGCGTTCTGACGGTGAAAAAAACCGAAAAGTGTTTGTTAGGCTTAATGGGCGCTATAGACCATTTGGGAGTGTTGGAAGTTCATTTCGCGTTCTTACGGTGAAAAAAACCGAAAAGTGTTTTTTAGGCTCAATGGGCGCTATAGACAATTTGGGAGTGTTTGTAAGTTCATTTTGTGATCTTATCGTGAATAGTGCCGAAAAAGTGTTTGTTAGGCTTAATGGGCGCTATAGCACATTTGGGAGTGTTTGTAAGTCCATTTCGTGATCTGACTGTGAATAGTGCTGAAAAGTGTTTGTTAGGCCTAATGGGCGCTATAGCACATTTGGAAGTGTTTGTAAGTCTATTTCGTGATCTGAAGGTAAATTGTGCCGAAAATTGTTTGTTAGGCTTAATGGGCGCTATAGCACATTTGGGAGTGTTTGTAAGTCTATTTCGTGATCTGACGGTGAAAAGTGCCGAAAAGTGTTTTTTAGGCTCAATGGGCGCTATAGATCATTTGGAAGTGTTGGAAGTTCTTTTCGAGTTCTGACGGTGAAAAAACCCGAAAAGTGTTTTTTAGGCTCAATTGGAGCTATAGACCATTTGGAAGTGTTGGAAGTTCATTTCGCGTTCTGACGGTGAAAAAAACCGAAAAGTGTTTGTTAGGCTCAATGGGCGCTATAGACAATTTGGAAGTGTTGTAAGTTCATTTCGCGTTCTTACGGTGAAAAAAACCGAAAAGTGTTTTTTAGGCTCAATGGGCGCTATAGACAATTTGGGAGTGTTTGTAAGTTCATTTTGTGATCTTATCGTGAATAGTGCCGAAAAAGTGTTTGTTAGGCTTAATGGGCGCTATAGCACATTTGGGAGTGTTTGTAAGTCCATTTCGTGATCTGACGGTGAATAGTGCCGAAAAGTGTTTGTTAGGCCTAATGGGCGCTATAGCACATTTGGAAGTGTTTGTAAGTCTATTTCGTGATCTGAAGGTAAATTGTGCCGAAAATTGTTTGTTAGGCTTAATGGGCGCTATAGCACATTTGGGAGTGTTTGTAAGTCTATTTCGTGATCTGAAGGTAAATTGTGCCGAAAAGTGTTTGTTAGGCTTAATGGGCGCTATAGCACATTTGGGAGTGTTTGTAAGTCTATTTCGTGATCTGACGGTGAAAAGTGCCGAAAAGTGTTTTTTAGGCTCAATGGGCGCTATAGATCATTTGGAAGTGTTGGAAGTTCTTTTCGAGTTCTGACGGTGAAAAAACCCGAAAAGTGTTTTTTAGGCTCAATTGGAGCTATAGACCATTTGGAAGTGTTGGAAGTTCATTTCGCGTTCTGACGGTGAAAAAAACCGAAAAGTGTTTGTTAGGCTCAATGGGCGCTATAGACAATTTGGAAGTGTTGGAAGTTCTTTTCGAGTTCTGACGGTGAACAAAACCGAAAAGTGTTTTTTAGGCTCAATGGGCGCTATAGACAATTTGGGAGTGTTAGTGAGTTCATTTTGTGATCTTATGGTGAATAGTGCCGAAAAAGTGTTTGTTAGGCTTAATGGGCGCTATAGCACATTTGGGAGTGTTTGTAAGTCTATTTCGTGATCTGAAGGTAAATTGTGCCGAAAAGTGTTTGTTAGGCTTAATGGGCGCAATAGCACATTTGGGAGTGTTTGTAAGTCCATTTCGTGATCTGACGGTGAAAAGTGCCGAAAAGTGTTTTTTAGGCTCAATGGGCGCTATAGATCATTTGGAAGTGTTGGAAGTTCTTTTCGAGTTCTGACGGTGAAAAAAACCGAAAAGTGTTTTTTAGGCTCAATTGGAGCTATAGACCATTTGGAAGTGTTGGAAGTTCATTTCGCGTTCTGACGGTGAAAAAAACCGAAAAGTGTTTGTTAGGCTCAATGGGCGCTATAGACAATTTGGGAGTGTTTGTAAGTTCATTTTGTGATCTTATGGTGAATAGTGCCGAAAAAGTGTTTGTTAGGCTTAATGGGCGCTATAGCACATATGGGAGTGTTTGTAAGTCTATTTCGTGATCTGAAGGTAAATTGTGCCGAAAAGTGTTTGTTAGGCTTAATGGGCGCAATAGCACATTTGGGAGTGTTTGTAAGTCCATTTCGTGATCTGACGGTGAAAAGTGCCGAAAAGTGTTTTTTAGGCTCAATGGGCGCTATAGATCATTTGGAAGTGTTGGAAGTTCTTTTCGAGTTCTGACGGTGAAAAAAACCGAAAAGTGTTTTTTAGGCTCAATTGGAGCTATAGACCATTTGGAAGTGTTGGAAGTTCATTTCGCGTTCTGATGGTGAAAAAAACCGAAAAGTGTTTTTTAGGCTCAATGGGGCGCTATAGATCATTTGGAAGTGTTTGAAGTTCATTTCGCGTTCTAAGGGTGAAACAAACCGAAAAGTGTTTTTTAAGCTCAATTGGAGCTATAGACCATTTGGAAGTGTTGGAAGTTCATTTCGCGTTCTGACGGTGAAAAAAACCGAAAAGTGTTTGTTAGGCTTAATGGGCGCTATAGCACATTTGGGAGTGTTTGTAAGTCTATTTCGTGATCTGAGGGTAAATTGTGCCGAAAAGTGTTTGTTAGGCTTAATGGGCGCTATAGCACATTTGGGAGTGTTTGTAAGTCCATTTCGTGATCTGACGGTGAAAAGTGCCGAAAAGTGTTTGTTAGGCTTAATGGGCGCTATAGCACATTTGGGAGTGTTTTTAAGTCTATTTCGTGATATGAAGGTAAATTGTGCCGAAAAGTGTTTTTTA
Organism: Crossaster papposus; assembly: GCA_037893245.1. Classification (NCBI taxonomy): domain Eukaryota; kingdom Metazoa; phylum Echinodermata; class Asteroidea; order Velatida; family Solasteridae; genus Crossaster; species Crossaster papposus. The sequence continues at coordinate 734,974 of JBAIAA010000176.1, forward strand.
GGCTCAATGGGCGCTATGGACCATTTGGGAGTGTTGGAAGTTTATTTCGCGTTCTGAGGGTGAAAAAAACACGAAAAGTGTTTGTTAGGCTTAATGGGCGCTATAGACCATTTGGGAGTGTTGGAAGTTCATTTCGCGTTCTTACAGTGAAAAAAACCGAAAAGTGTTTTTTAGGCTCAATGGGCGCTATGGACCATTTGGGAGTGTTGGAAGTTTATTTCGCGTTCTGAGAGTGAAAAAAACACGAAAAGTGTTTGTTAGGCTTAATGGGCGCTATAGACCATTTGGGAGTGTTGGAAGTTCATTTCGCGTTCTTACAGTGAAAAAAACCGAAAAGTGATTTTTAGGCTCAATGGGCGCTATAGACAATCTGGGAGTGTTTGTAAGTTCATTTTGTGATCTTATCGTGAATAGTGCCGAAAAAGTGTTTGTTAGGCTTAATGGGCGCTATAGCACATTTGGGAGTGTTTGTAAGTCCATTTCGTGATCTTATCGTGAATAGTGCCGAAAAGTGTTTGTTAGGCTTAATGGGCGCTATAGCACATTTGGGAGTGTTTGTAAGTCCATTTCGTGATCTGACGGTGAAAAGTTCCGAAAAGTGTTTGTTAGGCTTAATGGGCGCTATAGCACATTTGGGAGTGTTTGTAAGTCTATTTCGTGATATGAAGGTAAATTGTGCCGAAAAGTGTTTTTTAGGCTCAATGGGCGCTATGGACCATTTGGGAGTGTTGGAAGTTTATTTCGCGTTCTGAGGGTGAAAAAAACACGAAAAGTGTTTGTTAGGCTTAATGGGCGCTATAGACCATTTGGGAGTGTTGGAAGTTCATTTCGCGTTCTTACAGTGAAAAAAACCGAAAAGTGTTTTTTAGGCTCAATGGGCGCTATAGACAATCTGGGAGTGTTTGTAAGTTCATTTTGTGATCTTATCGTGAATAGTGCCGAAAAAGTGTTTGTTAGGCCTAATGGGCGCTATAGCACATTTGGAAGTGTTTGTAAGTCTATTTCGTGATCTGAATGTAAATTGTGCCGAAAAGTGTTTGTTAGGCTTAATGGGCGCTATAGCACATTTGGGAGTGTTTGTAAGTCCATTTCGTGATCTGACTGTGAATAGTGCCGAAAAGTGTTTGTTAGGCTTAATGGGCGCTATAGCACATTTGGGAGTGTTTGTAAGTCTATTTCGTGATCTGAAGGTAAATTGTGCCGAAAAGTGTTTGTTAGGCTTAATGGGCGCTATAGCACATTTGGGAGTGTTTGTAAGTCCATTTCGTGATCTGACGGTGAAAAGTGCCGAAAAGTGTTTGTTAGGCTTAATGGGCGCTATAGCACATTTGGGAGTGTTTTTAAGTCTATTTCGTGATCTGAAGGTAAATTGTGCCGAAAAGTGTTTGTTAGGCTTAATGGGCGCTATAGCACATTTGGGAGTGTTTGTAAGTCCATTTCGTGATCTGACGGTGAAAAGTGCCGAAAAGTGTTTTTTAGGCTCAATGGGCGCTATAGATCATTTGGAAGTGTTGGAAGTTCTTTTCGAGTTCTGACTGTGAAAAAAACCGAAAAGTGTTTTTTAGGCTCAATTGGAGCTATAGACCATTTGGAAGTGTTGGAAGTTCATTTCGCGTTCTGATGGTGAAAAAAACCGAAAAGTGTTTTTTAGGCTCAATGGGCGCTATAGATCATTTGGAAGTGTTGGAAGTTCTTTTCGCGTTCTAAGGGTGAAAAAAACCGAAAAGTGTTTTTTAAGCTCAATTGGAGCTATAGACCATTTGGAAGTGTTGGAAGTTCATTTCGCGAAAAGTGTTTGTTAGGCTTAATGGGCGCTATAGACCATTTGGGAGTGTTGGAAGTTCATTTCGCGTTCTTACGGTGAAAAAAACCGAAAAGTGTTTTTTAGGCTCAATCGGCGCTATAGACAATTTGGGAGTGTTTGTAAGTTCATTTCGTGATCTCCCCCCTATCGTGAATAGTGCCGAAAAGTGTTTGTTAGGCTTAATGGGCGCTATAGCACATTTGGGAGTGTTTGTAAGTCCATTTCGTGATCTGACGGTGAAAAGTTCCGAAAAGTGTTTGTTAGGCTTAATGGGCGCTATAAGCACATTTGGGAGTGTTTGTAAGTCTATTTCGTGATATGAAGGTAAATTGTGCCGAAAAGTGTTTTTTAGACTCAATGGGCGCTATGGACCATTTGGGAGTGTTGGAAGTTTATTTCGCGTTCTGAGGGTGAAAAAAACCGAAAAGTGTTTTTTAGGCTCAATGGGCGCTATAGATCATTTGGAAGTGTTGGAAGTTCTTTTCGCGTTCTAAGGGTGAAAAAAACCGAAAAGTGTTTTTTAAGCTCAATTGGAGCTATAGACCATTCGGAAGTGTTGGAAGTTCATTTCGCGAAAAGTGTTTTTTAGGCTCAATGGGCGCTATAGATCATTTGGAAGTGTTGGAAGTTCTTTTCGAGTTCTGACTGTAAAAAAAACCGAAAAGTGTTTTTTAGGCTCAATTGGAGCTATAGACCATTTGGAAGTGTTGGAAGTTCATTTCGCGTTCTGATGGTGAAAAAAACCGAAAAGTGTTTTTTAGGCTCAATGGGCGCTATAGATCATTTGGAAGTGTTGGAAGTTCTTTTCGCGTTCTAAGGGTGAAAAAAACCGAAAAGTGTTTTTTAAGCTCAATTGGAGCTATAGACCATTTGGAAGTGTTGGAAGTTCATTTCGCGAAAAGTGTTTGTTAGGCTTAATGGGCGCTATAGACCATTTGGGAGTGTTGGAAGTTCATTTCGCGTTCTTACGGTGAAAAAAACCGAAAAGTGTTTTTTAGGCTCAATCGGCGCTATAGACAATTTGGGAGTGTTTGTAAGTTCATTTCGTGATCTCCCCCCTATCGTGAATAGTGCCGAAAAGTGTTTGTTAGGCTTAATGGGCGCTATAGCACATTTGGGAGTGTTTGTAAGTCCATTTCGTGATCTGACGGTGAAAAGTTCCGAAAAGTGTTTGTTAGGCTTAATGGGCGCTATAAGCACATTTGGGAGTGTTTGTAAGTCTATTTCGTGATATGAAGGTAAATTGTGCCGAAAAGTGTTTTTTAGACTCAATGGGCGCTATGGACCATTTGGGAGTGTTGGAAGTTTATTTCGCGTTCTGAGGGTGAAAAAAACACAAAAAGTGTTTGTTAGGCTTAATGGGCGCTATAGACCATTTGGGAGTGTTGGAAGTTCATTTCGCGTTCTTACGGTGAAAAAAACCGAAAAGTGTTTTTTAGGCTCAATGGGCGCTATGGACCATTTGGGAGTGTTGGAAGTTTATTTCGCGTTCTGAGAGTGAAAAAAACACGAAAAGTGTTTGTTAGGCTTAATGGGCGCTATAGACCATTTGGGCGTGTTGGAAGTTCATTTCGCGTTCTTACGGTGAAAAAAACCGAAAAGTGTTTTTTAGGCTCAATGGGCGCTATAGACAATTTGGGAGTGTTTGTAAGTTCATTTTGTGATCTTATCGTGAATAGTGCCGAAAAAGTGTTTGTTAGGCTTAATGGGCGCTATAGCACATTTGGGAGTGTTTGTAAGTCAATTTCGTGATCTGACGGTGAATAGTGCCGAAAAGTGTTTGTTAGGCCTAATGGGCGCTATAGCACATTTGGAAGTGTTTGTAAGTCTATTTCGTGATCTGAAGGTAAATTGTGCCGAAAAGTGTTTGTTAGGCTTAATGGGCGCTATAGCACATTTGGGAGTGTTTGTAAGTCCATTTCGTGATCTGACTGTGAATAGTGCCGAAAAGTGTTTGTTAGGCCTAATGGGCGCTATAGCACATTTGGGAGTGTTTGTAAGTCTATTTCGTGATCTGAGGGTAAATTGTGCCGAAAAGTGTTTGTTAGGCTTAATGGGCGCTATAGCACATTTGGGAGTGTTTGTAAGTCCATTTCGTGATCTGACGGTGAAAAGTGCCGAAAAGTGTTTGTTAGGCTTAATGGGCGCTATAGCACATTTGGGAGTGTTTTTAAGTCTATTTCGTGATCTGAAGGTAAATTGTGCCGAAAAGTGTTTTTTAGGCTCAATGGGCGCTATAGATCATTTGGAAGTGTTGGAAGTTCTTTTCGAGTTCTGACGGTGAAAAAAACCGAAAAGTGTTTTTTAGGCTCAATGGGCGCTATAGATCATTTGGAAGTGTTGGAAGTTCTTTTCGAGTTCTGACGGTGAAAAAAACCGAAAAGTGTTTGTTAGGCTTAATGGGCGCTATAGACCATTTGGGAGTGTTGGAAGTTCATTTCGCGTTCTTACGGTGAAAAAAACCGAAAAGTGTTTTTTAGGCTCAATCGGCGCTATAGACAATTTGGGAGTGTTTGTAAGTTCATTTCGTGATCTTATCGTGAATAGTGCCGAAAAGTGTTTGTTAGGCTTAATGGGCGCTATAGCACATTTGGGAGTGTTTGTAAGTCCATTTCGTGATCTGACGGTGAAAAGTTCCGAAAAGTGTTTGTTAGGCTTAATGGGCGCTATAGCACATTTGGGAGTGTTTGTAAGTCTATTTCGTGATATGAAGGTAAATTGTGCCGAAAAGTGTTTTTTAGGCTCAATGGGCGCTATGGACCATTTGGGAGTGTTGGAAGTTTATTTCGCGTACTGAGGGTGAAAAAAACACGAAAAGTGTTTGTTAGGCTTAATGGGCGCTATAGACCATTTGGGAGTGTTGGAAGTTCATTTCGCGTTCTTACAGTGAAAAAAACCGAAAAGTGTTTTTTAGGCTCAATGGGCGCTATAGACAATCTGGGAGTGTTTGTAAGTTCATTTTGTGATCTTATCGTGAATAGTGCCGAAAAAGTGTTTGTTAGGCTTAATGGGCGCTATAGCACATTTGGGAGTGTTTGTAAGTCCATTTCGTGATCTGACGGTGAATAGTGCCGAAAAGTGTTTGTTAGGCCTAATGGGCGCTATAGCACATTTGGGAGTGTTTGTAAGTCCATTTCGTGATCTGACGGTGAAAAGTGCCGAAAAGTGTTTGTTAGGCTTAATGGGCGCTATAGCACATTTGGGAGTGTTTTTAAGTCTATTTCGTGATCTGAAGGTAAATTGTGCCGAAAAGTGTTTGTTAGGCTTAATGGGCGCTATAGCACATTTGGGAGTGTTTGTAAGTCCATTTCGTGATCTGACGGTGAAAAGTGCCGAAAAGTGTTTTTTAGGCTCAATGGGCGCTATAGATCATTTGGAAGTGTTGGAAATTCTTTTCGAGTTCTGACAGTGAAAAAAACCGAAAAGTGTTTTTTAGGCTCAATTGGAGCTATAGACCATTTGGGAGTGTTGGAAGTTTATTTCGCGTTCTGAGGGTGAAAAAAACACAAAAAGTGTTTGTTAGGCTTAATGGGCGCTATAGACCATTTGGGAGTGTTGGAAGTTCATTTCGCGTTCTTACGGTGAAAAAAACCGAAAAGTGTTTTTAGGCTTAATGGGCGCTATGGACCATTTGGGAGTGTTGGAAGTTTATTTCGCGTTCTGAGAGTGAAAAAAACACGAAAAGTGTTTGTTAGGCTTAATGGGCGCTATAGACCATTTGGGCGTGTTGGAAGTTCATTTCGCGTTCTTACGGTGAAAAAAACCCGAAAAGTGTTTTTTAGGCTCAATGGGCGCTATAGACAATTTGGGAGTGTTTGTAAGTTCATTTTGTGATCTTATCGTGAATAGTGCCGAAAAAGTGTTTGTTAGGCTTAATGGGCGCTATAGCACATTTGGGAGTGTTTGTAAGTCCATTTCGTGATCTGACGGTGAATAGTGCCAAAAAGTGTTTGTTAGGCCTAATGGGCGCTATAGCACATTTGGAAGTGTTTGTAAGTCTATTTCGTGATCTGAAGGTAAATTGTGCCGAAAAGTGTTTGTTAGGCTTAATGGGCGCTATAGCACATTTGGGAGTGTTTGTAAGTCCATTTCGTGATCTGACTGTGAATAGTGCCGAAAAGTGTTTGTTAGGCCTAATGGGCGCTATAGCACATTTGGGAGTGTTTGTAAGTCTATTTCGTGATCTGAGGGTAAATTGTGCCGAAAAGTGTTTGTTAGGCTTAATGGGCGCTATAGCACATTTGGGAGTGTTTGTAAGTCTATTTCGTGATCTGAAGGTAAATTGTGCCGAAAAGTGTTTGTTAGGCTTAATGGGCGCTATAGCACATTTGGGAGTGTTTGTAAGTCCATTTCGTGATCTGACGGTGAAAAGTGCCGAAAAGTGTTTGTTAGGCTTAATGGGCGCTATAGCACATTTGGGAGTGTTTTTAAGTCTATTTCCTGATCTGAAGGTAAATTGTGCCGAAAAGTGTTTGTTAGGCTTAATGGGCGCTATAGCACATTTGGGAGTGTTTGTAAGTCCATTTCGTGATCTGACGGTGAAAAGTGCCGAAAAGTGTTTTTTAGGCTCAATGGGCGCGATAGATCATTTGGAAGTGTTGGAAGTTCTTTTCGAGTTCTGACGGTGAAAAAAACCGAAAAGTGTTTTTTAGGCTCAATTGGAGCTATAGACCATTTGGAAGTGTTGGAAGTTCATTTCGCGTTCTGATGGTGAAAAAACCCGAAAAGTGTTTTTTAGGCTCAATGGGCGCTATAGATCATTTGGAAGTGTTGGAAGTTCTTTTCGCGTTCTAAGGGTGAAAAAAACCGAAAAGTGTTTTTTAAGCTCAATTGGAGCTATAGACCATTTGGAAGTGTTGGAAGTTCATTTCGCGTTCTGACGGTGAAAAAACCCGAAAAGTGTTTGTTAGGCTTAATGGGCGCTATAGACCATTTGGGAGTGTTGGAAGTTCATTTCGCGTTCTTACGGTGAAAAAAACCGAAAAGTGTTTTTTAGGCTCAATGGGCGCTGTAGACTATTTAGGAGTGTTGGACGTTCATTTCGCGTTCTTACGGTGAAAAAACCCGGGAAATGTTTTTTAGGCTCAATGGGCGCTGTAGACCATTTGGGAGTGTTATAAGTTCATTTCGCGTTCTGACGGTGAAGAAAACCGAAAAGTGTTTTTTAGGCTTAAAGGGCGCTGTAGACCAAATGGAGTGTTGGAAGTTCATTTCGCGTTCTGACGGTGAAAAAAACGGAAAAGTGTTTTTTAGGCTCAAAGGGCGCTATAGACCATTTGGGAGTGTTTGTAAGTCCATTTCGTAATCTGACGGTGAATAGTGCCGAAAAGTGTTTGTTAGGCTTAAAGGGCGCTATAGACCATTTAGGAGTGTTGGAAGTTCATTTCGCGTTCTGACTGTGAAAAAAACCGAAAAGTTTTTTTTAGCCTGAATGGGCGCTGTAGACCATTTGAGAGTGTTGGACGTTCATTTCGCGTTCTGACGGTGAAAAAAACCGAAAAGTGTTTTTTAGCCTCAAATGGCGCTATAGACCATTTGGGATTGTTTGTAAGTTCATTTCGTGATCTGACGGTGAATAGTGTTGAAAAGAGTTTGTTAGGCTTAATGGGTTCTATAGCACATTTGGGATTGTTTGTTAGTTCATTTCGTGATCTGACGGTGAATAGTGCTGAAAAGTGTTTGTTAGGCTTTTGGGAGTGTTGGACGTTCATTTCGAGTTCTGACCGTGAAAAAAACCGAAAAGTGTTTTTTAGGCTCAATGGGCGCTGTAGACCATTTGGGAGTGTTGGAAGTTCATTTCGCGTTCTGACGGTGAAAAAAACCGAAAAGTGTTTTTTAGGCTCAAAGGGCGCTGTAGACCATTTGGGAGTGTTTGTAAGTTCATTTCGTGATCTGACGGTGAATAGTGCCGAAAAGTGTTTTTTAGCCTCAATGGGCGCTGTAGACTATTTAGGAGTGTTGGACGTTCATTTCGCGTTCTTACGGTGAAAAAACCCGGAAAATGTTTTTTAGGCTCAATGGGCGCTGTAGACCATTTGGGAGTGTTAGAAGTTCATTTCGCGTTCTGACGGTGAAGAAAACCGAAAAGTGTTTTTTAGCCTCAATGGGCGCTGTAGACCATTTGGGAGTGTTGGATGTTCATTTCGCGTTCTGACAGTGAAAACAAACGAAAAGTGTTTTTTAGGCTCAAATGGCGCTATAGACCATTTGGGATTGTTTGTAAGTTCATTTCGTGATCTGACGGTGAATAGTGCCGAAAAGTGTTTTTTAGGCTCAATGGGCGCTGTAGACCATTTGGGAGTGTTGGACGTTCATTTCGCGTTCTTACGTTGAAAAAAAACTGAAAAGTGTTTTTTAGTCTCAAAGGGCGCTGTAGACCATTTGGGAGTGTTGGAAGTTCATTTCGCGTTCTGACGGTGAAAAAAACCCGAAAAGTGTTTTTTAGGCTCAAAGGGCGCTATAGACCATTTGGGAGTGTTTGTAAGTTCATTTCGTGATCTGACGGTGAATAGTGCCGAAAAGTGTTTGTTAGCCTCAATGGGCGCTGTAGACCATTTGGGAGTGTTGGACGTTCATTTCGCGTTCTTACGGTGAAAAAAACCGAAAAGGTTTTTTAGGCTCAAAGGGCGCTATAGACCATTTGCGAGTGTTTGTAAGTCCATTTCGTGATCTGACGGTGAATAGTGCCGAAAAGTGTTTGTTAGGCTTAATGGCCGCTATAGCACATTTGGAATTGTTTGTAAGTTCATTTCGCGTTCTGACGGTGAAAAAAACCAAAAAGTGTTTTTTAGGCTCAAATGGCGCTATAGACCATTTGGGATTGTTTGTAAGTCCATTTCGTGATCTGACGGTGAATAGTGCCGAAAAGTGTTTGTTAGGCTTAATGGGCGCTATAGCACATTTGGGATTGTTTGTAAGTTCATTTCGTGATCTGACGGTGAATAGTGCTGAAAAGTGTTTGTTAGGCTTAATGGGCGCTTATAGACCATTTGGGAGTGTTAGAAGTTCATTTCGCGTTCTGACGGTGAAGAAAACCGAAAAGTGTTTTTTAGGCTTAAAGGGCGCTATAGACCATTTGCGAGTGTTTGTAAGTCCATTTCGTGATCTGACGGTGAATAGTGCCGAAAAGTGTTTGTTAGGCTTAATGGCCGCTATAGCACATTTGGAATTGTTTGTAAGTTCATTTCGCGTTCTGACGGTGAAAAAAACCAAAAAGTGTTTTTTAGGCTCAAATGGCGCTATAGACCATTTGGGATTGTTTGTAAGTTCATTTCGTAATCTGACGGTGAATAGTGCCGAAAAGTGTTTTTTAGCCTCAATGGGCGCTGTAGACTATTTAGGAGTGTTGGACGTTCATTTCGCGTTCTTACGGTGAAAAAACCCGGGAAATGTTTTTTAGGCTCAATGGGCGCTGTAGACCATTTGGGAGTGTTATAAGTTCATTTCGCGTTCTGACGGTGAAGAAAACCGAAAAGTGTTTTGTAGGCTTAAAGGGCGCTGTAGACCAAATGGAGTGTTGGAAGTTCATTTCGCGTTCTGACGGTGAAAAAAACGGAAAAGTGTTTTTTAGGCTCAAAGGGCGCTATAGACCATTTGGGAGTGTTTGTAAGTCCATTTCGTAATCTGACGGTGAATAGTGCCGAAAAGTGTTTGTTAGGTTTAAAGGGCGCTATAGACCATTTAGGAGTGTTGGAAGTTCATTTCGCGTTCTGACTGTGAAAAAAACCGAAAAGTTTTTTTTAGCCTGAATGGGCGCTGTAGACCATTTGAGAGTGTTGGACGTTCATTTCGCGTTCTGACGGTGAAAAAAACCGAAAAGTGTTTTTTAGCCTCAAATGGCGCTATAGACCATTTGGGATTGTTTGTAAGTTCATTTCGTGATCTGACGGTGAATAGTGTTGAAAAGTGTTTGTTAGGCTTAATGGGTTCTATAGCACATTTGGGATTGTTTGTTAGTTCATTTCGTGATCTGACGGTGAATAGTGCTGAAAAGTGTTTGTTAGGCTTTTGGGAGTGTTGGACGTTCATTTCGAGTTCTGACCGTGAAAAAAACCGAAAAGTGTTTTTTAGGCTCAATGGGCGCTGTAGACCATTTGGGAGTGTTGGAAGTTCATTTCGCGTTCTGACGGTGAAAAAAACCGAAAAGTGTTTTTTAGGCTCAAAGGGCGCTGTAGACCATTTGGGAGTGTTTGTAAGTTCATTTCGTGATCTGACGGTGAATAGTGCCGAAAAGTGTTTTTTTAGCCTCAAATGGCGCTATAGACCATTTGGGATTGTTTGTAAGTTCATTTCGTGATCTGACGGTGAATAGTGCCGAAAAGTGTTTGTTAGGCTTAATGGGCGCTATAGCACATTTGGGATTGTTTGTAAGTTCATTTCGTGATCTGACGGTGAAAAAAACCGAAAAGTGTGTTTTTAGCCTCAAATGGCGCTATAGACCATTTGGGATTGTTTGTAAGTTCATTTCGTGATCTGACGGTGAATAGTGCTGAAAAGTGTTTGTTAGGCTTAATGGGCGCTTATAGACCATATGGGAGTGTTAGAAGTTCATTTTGCGTTCTGACGGTGAAGAAAACCGAAAAGTGTTTTTTAGCCTCAATGGGCGCTGTAGACCATTTGGGAGTGTTGGATGTTCATTTCGCGTTCTGACAGTGAAAAAAACCGAAAAGTGTTTTTTAGGCTCAAATGGCGCTATAGACCATTTGGGATTGTTTGTAAGTTCATTTCGTGATCTGACAGTGAATAGTGCCGAAAAGTGTTTTTTAGCCTCAATGGGCGCTGTAGACTATTTGGGAGTGTTGGACGTTCATTTCGCGTTCTTACGGTGAAAAAACCCGGAAAATGTTGTTTAGGCTCAATGGGCGCTGTAGACCATTTGGGAGTGTTAGAAGTTCATTTCGCGTTCTGACGGTGAAGAAAACCGAAAAGTGTTTTTTAGCCTCAATGGGCGCTGTAGACCATTTGGGAGTGTTGGATGTTCATTTCGCGTTCTGACAGTGAAAACAAACGAAAAGTGTTTTTTAGGCTCAAATGGCGCTATAGACCATTTGGGATTGTTTGTAAGTTCATTTCGTGATCTGACGGTGAATAGTGCCGAAAAGTGTTTTTTAGGCTCAATGGGCGCTGTAGACCATTTGGGAGTGTTGGACGTTCATTTCGCGTTCTTACGTTGAAAAAAACTGAAAAGTGTTTTTTAGTCTCAAAGGGCGCTGTAGACCATTTGGGAGTGTTGGAAGTTCATTTCGCGTTCTGACGGTGAAAAAAACCCGAAAAGTGTTTTTTAGGCTCAAAGGGCGCTATAGACCATTTGGGAGTGTTTGTAAGTTCATTTCGTGATCTGACGGTGAATAGTGCCGAAAAGTGTTTTTTAGCCTCAATGGGCGCTGTAGACCATTTGGGAGTGTTGGACGTTCATTTCGCGTTCTTACGGTGAAAAAAACCGAAAAGGTTTTTTAGGCTCAAAGGGCGCTATAGACCATTTGCGAGTGTTTGTAAGTCCATTTCGTGATCTGACGGTGAATAGTGCCGAAAAGTGTTTGTTAGGCTTAATGGCCGCTATAGCACATTTGGAATTGTTTGTAAGTTCATTTCGCGTTCTGACGGTGAAAAAAACCAAAAAGTGTTTTTTAGGCTCAAATGGCGCTATAGACCATTTGGGATTGTTTGTAAGTCCATTTCGTGATCTGACGGTGAATAGTGCCGAAAAGTGTTTGTTAGGCTTAATGGGCGCTATAGCACATTTGGGATCGTTTGTAAGTTCATTTCGTGATCTGACGGTGAATAGTGCTGAAAAGTGTTTGTTAGGCTTAATGGGCGCTTATAGACCATTTGGGAGTGTTAGAAGTTCATTTCGCGTTCTGACGGTGAAGAAAACCGAAAAGTGTTTTTTAGGCTTAAAGGGCGCTATAGACCATTTGCGAGTGTTTGTAAGTCCATTTCGTGATCTGACGGTGAATAGTGCCGAAAAGTGTTTGTTAGGCTTAATGGCCGCTATAGCACATTTGGAATTGTTTGTAAGTTCATTTCGCGTTCTGACGGTGAAAAAAACCAAAAAGTGTTTTTTAGGCTCAAATGGCGCTATAGACCATTTGGGATTGTTTGTAAGTTCATTTCGTAATCTGACGGTGAATAGTGCCGAAAAGTGTTTTTTAGCCTCAATGGGCGCTGTAGACTATTTAGGAGTGTTGGACGTTCATTTCGCGTTCTTACGGTGAAAAAACCCGGGAAATGTTTTTTAGGCTCAATGGGCGCTGTAGACCATTTGGGAGTGTTATAAGTTCATTTCGCGTTCTGACGGTGAAGAAAACCGAAAAGTGTTTTTTAGGCTTAAAGGGCGCTGTAGACCAAATGGAGTGTTGGAAGTTCATTTCGCGTTCTGACGGTGAAAAAAACGGAAAAGTGTTTTTTAGGCTCAAAGGGCGCTATAGACCATTTGGGAGTGTTTGTAAGTCCATTTCGTAATCTGACGGTGAATAGTGCCGAAAAGTGTTTGTTAGGCTTAAAGGGCGCTATAGACCATTTAGGAGTGTTGGAAGTTCATTTCGCGTTCTGACTGTGAAAAAAACCGAAAAGGTTTTTTTAGCCTGAATGGGCGCTGTAGACCATTTGAGAGTGTTGGACGTTCATTTCGCGTTCTGACGGTGAAAAAAACCGAAAAGTGTTTTTTAGCCTCAAATGGCGCTATAGACCATTTGGGATTGTTTGTAAGTTCATTTCGTGATCTGACGGTGAATAGTGTTGAAAAGTGTTTGTTAGGCTTAATGGGTTCTATAGCACATTTGGGATTGTTTGTTAGTTCATTTCGTGATCTGACGGTGAATAGTGCTGAAAAGTGTTTGTTAGGCTTTTGGGAGTGTTGGACGTTCATTTCGAGTTCTGACCGTGAAAAAAACCGAAAAGTGTTTTTTAGGCTCAATGGGCGCTGTAGACCATTTGGGAGTGTTGGAAGTTCATTTTGCGTTCTGACGGTGAAAAAAACCGAAAAGTGTTTTTTAGGCTCAAAGGGCGCTGTAGACCATTTGGGAGTGTTTGTAAGTTCATTTCGTGATCTGACGGTGAATAGTGCCGAAAAGTGTTTTTTTAGCCTCAAATGGCGCTATAGACCATTTGGGATTGTTTGTAAGTTCATTTCGTGATCTGACGGTGAATAGTGCCGAAAAGTGTTTGTTAGGCTTAATGGGCGCTATAGCACATTTGGGATTGTTTGTAAGTTCATTTCGTGATCTGACGGTGAAAAAAACCGAAAAGTGTGTTTTTAGCCTCAAATGGCGCTATAGACCATTTGGGATTGTTTGTAAGTTCATTTCGTGATCTGACGGTGAATAGTGCTGAAAAGTGTTTGTTAGGCTTAATGGGCGCTTATAGACCATTTGGGAGTGTTAGAAGTTCATTTTGCGTTCTGACGGTGAAGAAAACCGAAAAGTGTTTTTTAGCCTCAATGGGCGCTGTAGACCATTTGGGAGTGTTGGATGTTCATTTCGCGTTCTGACTGTGAAAAAAACCGAAAAGTGTTTTTTAGGCTCAAATGGCGCTATAGACCATTTGGGATTGTTTGTAAGTTCATTTCGTGATCTGACAGTGAATAGTGCCGAAAAGTGTTTTTTAGCCTCAATGGGCGCTGTAGACTATTTGGGAGTGTTGGACGTTCATTTCGCGTTCTTACGGTGAAAAAACCCGGAAAATGTTGTTTAGGCTCAATGGGCGCTGTAGACCATTTGGGAGTGTTAGAAGTTCATTTCGCGTTCTGACGGTGAAGAAAACCGAAAAGTGTTTTTTAGGCTCAAAGGGCGCTGTAGACCAAATGGAGTGTTGGAAGTTCATTTCGCGTTCTGACGGTGAAAAAAACGGAAAAGTGTTTTTTAGGCTCAAAGGGCGCTATAGACCATTTGGGAGTGTTTGTAAGTCCATTTCGTAATCTGACGGTGAATAGTGCCGAAAAGTGTTTGTTAGGCTTAATGGGCGCTATAGCACATTTGGGAGTGTTGGAAGTTCATTTCGCGTTCTGACTGTGAAAAAAAACGAAAATTTTTTTTTAGCCTGAATGGGCGCTGTAGACCATTTGGGAGTGTTGGACGTTCATTTCGCGTTCTGACGGTGAAAAAAACCGAAAAGTGTTTTTTTAGCCTCAAATGGCGCTATAGACCATTTGGGATTGTTTGTAAGTTCATTTCGTGATCTGACGGTGAATAGTGCCGAAAAGTGTTTGTTAGGCTTAATGGGCGCTATAGCACATTTGGGATTGTTTGTAAGTTCATTTCGTGATCTGACGGTGAAAAAAACCGAAAAGTGTTTTTTTAGCCTCAAATGGCGCTATAGACCATTTGGGATTGTTTGTAAGTTCATTTCGTGATCTGACGGTGAATAGTGCTGAAAAGTGTTTGTTAGGCTTAATGGGCGCTTATAGACCATTTGGGAGTGTTAGAAGTTCATTTTGCGTTCTGACGGTGAAGAAAACCGAAAAGTGTTTTTTAGCCTCAATGGGCGCTGTAGACCATTTGGGAGTGTTGGATGTTCATTTCGCGTTCTGACAGTGAAAAAAACCGAAAAGTGTTTTTAAGGCTCAAATGGCGCTATAGACCATTTGGGATTGTTTGTAAGTTCATTTCGTGATCTGACAGTGAATAGTGCCGAAAAGTGTTTTTTAGCCTCAATGGGCGCTGTAGACTATTTGGGAGTGTTGGACGTTCATTTCGCGTTCTTACGGTGAAAAAACCCGGAAAATGTTTTTTAGGCTCAATGGGCGCTGTAGACCATTTGGGAGTGTTAGAAGTTCATTTCGCGTTCTGACGGTGAAGAAAACCGAAAAGTGTTTTTTAGGCTCAAAGGGCGCTGTAGACCAAATGGAGTGTTGGAAGTTCATTTCGCGTTCTGGCGGTGTAAAAAACGGAAAAGTGTTTTTTAGGCTCAAAGGGCGCTATAGACCATTTGGGAGTGTTTGTAAGTCCATTTCGTAATCTGACGGTGAATAGTGCCGAAAAGTGTTTGTTAGGCTTAATGGGCGCTATAGACCATTTAGGAGTGTTGGAAGTTCATTTCGCGTTCTGACTGTGAAAAAAACCGAAAAGTTTTTTTTAGCCTGAATGGGCGCTGTAGACCATTTGGGAGTGTTGGACGTTCATTTCGCGTTCTGACGGTGAAAAAAACCGAAAAGTGTTTTTTTAGCCTCAAATGGCGCTATAGACCATTTGGGATTGTTTGTAAGTTCATTTCGTGATCTGACGGTGAATAGTGCCGAAAAGTGTTTGTTAGGCTTAATGGGCGCTATAGCACATTTGGGATTGTTTGTAAGTTCATTTCGTGATCTGACGGTGAAAAAAACCGAAAAGAGTTTTTTTAGCCTCAAATGGCGCTATAGACCATTTGGGATTGTTTGTAAGTTCAATTCGTGATCTGACGGTGAATAGTGCTGAAAAGTGTTTGTTAGGCTTAATGGGCGCTTATAGACCATTTGGGAGTGTTAGAAGTTCATTTTGCGTTCTGACGGTGAAGAAAACCAAAAAGTGTTTTTTAGCCTCAATGGGCGCTGTAGACCATTTGGGAGTGTTGGATGTTCATTTCGCGTTCTGACAGTGAAAAAAACCGAAAAGTGTTTTTTAGGCTCAAATGGCGCTATAGACCATTTGGGATTGTTTGTAAGTTCATTTCGTGATCTGACAGTGAATAGTGCCGAAAAGTGTTTTTTAGCCTCAATGGGCGCTGTAGACTATTTGGGAGTGTTGGACGTTCATTTCGCGTTCTTACGGTGAAAAAACCCGGAAAATGTTTTTTAGGCTCAATGGGCGCTGTAGACCATTTGGGAGTGTTTGTAAGTCCATTTCGTAATCTGACGGTGAATAGTGCCGAAAAGTGTTTGTTAGGCTTAATGGGCGCTATAGCACATTTGGGAGTGTTGGAAGTTCATTTCGCGTTCTGACTGTGAAAAAAAACGAAAATTTTTTTTTAGCCTGAATGGGCGCTGTAGACCATTTGGGAGTGTTGGACGTTCATTTCGCGTTCTGACGGTGAAAAAAACCGAAAAGTGTTTTTTTAGCCTCAAATGGCGCTATAGACCATTTGGGATTGTTTGTAAGTTCATTTCGTGATCTGACGGTGAATAGTGCCGAAAAGTGTTTGTTAGGCTTAATGGGCGCTATAGCACATTTGGGATTGTTTGTAAGTTCATTTCGTGATCTGACGGTGAAAAAAACCGAAAAGTGTTTTTTTAGCCTCAAATGGCGATATAGACCATTTGGGATTGTTTGTAAGTTCATTTCGTGATCTGACGGTGAATAGTGCTGAAAAGTGTTTGTTAGGCTTAATGGGCGCTTATAGACCATTTGGGAGTGTTAGAAGTTCATTTTGCGTTCTGACGGTGAAGAAAACCGAAAAGTGTTTTTTAGCCTCAATGGGCGCTGTAGACCATTTGGGAGTGTTGGATGTTCATTTCGCGTTCTGACAGTGAAAAAAACCGAAAAGTGTTTTTAAGGCTCAAATGGCGCTATAGACCATTTGGGATTGTTTGTAAGTTCATTTCGTGATCTGACAGTGAATAGTGCCGAAAAGTGTTTTTTAGCCTCAATGGGCGCTGTAGACTATTTGGGAGTGTTGGACGTTCATTTCGCGTTCTTACGGTGAAAAAACCCGGAAAATGTTTTTTAGGCTCAATGGGCGCTGTAGACCATTTGGGAGTGTTAGAAGTTCATTTCGCGTTCTGACGGTGAAGAAAACCGAAAAGTGTTTTTTAGGCTCAAAGGGCGCTGTAGACCAAATGGAGTGTTGGAAGTTCATTTCGCGTTCTGACGGTGTAAAAAACGGAAAAGTGTTTTTTAGGCTCAAAGGGCGCTATAGACCATTTGGGAGTGTTTGTAAGTCCATTTCGTAATCTGACGGTGAATAGTGCCGAAAAGTGTTTGTTAGGCTTAATGGGCGCTATAGACCATTTAGGAGTGTTGGAAGTTCATTTCGCGTTCTGACTGTGAAAAAAACCGAAAAGTTTTTTTTAGCCTGAATGGGCGCTGTAGACCATTTGGGAGTGTTGGACGTTCATTTCGCGTTCTGACGGTGAAAAAAACCGAAAAGTGTTTTTTTAGCCTCAAATGGCGCTATAGACCATTTGGGATTGTTTGTAAGTTCATTTCGTGATCTGACGGTGAATAGTGCCGAAAAGTGTTTGTTAGGCTTAATGGGCGCTATAGCACATTTGGGATTGTTTGTAAGTTCATTTCGTGATCTGACGGTGAAAAAAACCGAAAAGAGTTTTTTTAGCCTCAAATGGCGCTATAGACCATTTGGGATTGTTTGTAAGTTCAATTCGTGATCTGACGGTGAATAGTGCTGAAAAGTGTTTGTTAGGCTTAATGGGCGCTTATAGACCATTTGGGAGTGTTAGAAGTTCATTTTGCGTTCTGACGGTGAAGAAAACCAAAAAGTGTTTTTTAGCCTCAATGGGCGCTGTAGACCATTTGGGAGTGTTGGATGTTCATTTCGCGTTCTGACAGTGAAAAAAACCGAAAAGTGTTTTTTAGGCTCAAATGGCGCTATAGACCATTTGGGATTGTTTGTAAGTTCATTTCGTGATCTGACAGTGAATAGTGCCGAAAAGTGTTTTTTAGCCTCAATGGGCGCTGTAGACTATTTGGGAGTGTTGGACGTTCATTTCGCGTTCTTACGGTGAAAAAACCCGGAAAATGTTTTTTAGGCTCAATGGGCGCTGTAGACCATTTGGGAGTGTTAGAAGTTCATTTCGCGTTCTGACGGTGAAGAAAACCGAAAAGTGTTTTTTAGCCTCAATGGGCGCTGTAGACCATTTGGGAGTGTTGGATGTTCATTTCGCGTTCTGACAGTGAAAAAAACCGAAAAGTGTTTTTTAGGCTCAAATGGCGCTATAGACCATTTGGGATTGTTTGTAAGTTCATTTCGTGATCTGACGGTGAATAGTGCCGAAAAGTGTTTTTCAGGCTCAATTGGCGCTGTAGACCATTTGGGAGTGTTGGACGTTCATTTCGCGTTCTTACGTTGAACAAAACTGAAAAGTGTTTTTTAGTCTCAAAGGGCGCTGTAGACCATTTGGGAGTGTTGGAAGTTCATTTCGCGTTCTGACGGTGAAAAAAAACCGAAAAGTGTTTTTTAGGCTCAAAGGGCGCTATAGACCATTTGGGAGTGTTTGTAAGTTCATTTCGTGATCTGACGGTGAATAGTGCCGAAAAGTGTTTTTTAGCCTCAATGGGCGCTGTAGACCATTTGGGAGTGTTGGACGTTCATTTCGCGTTCTGACAGTGAAAAAAACCGAAAAGTGTTTTTTAGGCTCAAATGGCGCTATAGACCATTTGCGAGTGTTTGTAAGTCCATTTCGTGATCTGACGGTGAATAGTGCCGAAAAGTGTTTTTCAGGCTCAATGGGCGCTGTAGACCATTTGGGAGTGTTGGACGTTCATTTCGCGTTCTTACGTTGAACAAAACTGAAAAGTGTTTTTTAGTCTCAAAGGGCGCTGTAGACCATTTGGGAGTGTTGGAAGTTCATTTCGCGTTCTGACGGTGAAAAAAAACCGAAAAGTGTTTTTTAGGCTCAAAGGGCGCTATAGACCATTTGGGAGTGTTTGTAAGTTCATTTCGTGATCTGACGGTGAATAGTGCCGAAAAGTGTTTTTTAGCCTCAATGGGCGCTGTAGACCATTTGGGAGTGTTGGACGTTCATTTCGCGTTCTTACGGTGAAAAAAACCGAAAAGTTTTTTTTAGGCTCAAAGGGCGCTATAGACCATTTGCGAGTGTTTGTAAGTCCATTTCGTGATCTGACGGTGAATAGTGCCGAAAAGTGTTTATTAGGCTTAATGGCCGCTATAGACCATTTGGGAGTGTTGGAAGTTCATTTCGCGTTCTGACGGTGAAAAAAACCGAAAAGGTTTGTTTAGGCTCAAAGGGCGCTATAGACCATTTGCGAGTGTTTGTAAGTTCATTTCGTGATCTGACGGTGAATAGTGCCGAAAAGTGTTTTTTAGCCTCAATGGGCGCTGTAGACCATTTGGGAGTGTTGGATGTTCATTTCGCGTTCTGACAGTGAAAAAAACCGAAAAGTGTTTTTTAGGCTGAATGGGCGCTGTAGACCATTTGGGAGTGTTATAAGTTCATTTCGCGTTCTGACGGTGAAGAAAACCGAAAAGTGTTTTTTAGGCTTAAAGGGCGCTGTAGACCAAATGGAGTGTTGGAAGTTCATTTCGCGTTCTGACGGTGAAAAAAACGGAAAAGTGTTTTTTAGGCTCAAAGGGCGCAATAGACCATTTGGGAGTGTTTGTAAGTCCATTTCGTAATCTGACGGTGAATAGTGCCGAAAAGTGTTTGTTAGGCTTAATGGGCGCTATAGACCATTTAGGAGTGTTGGAAGTTCATTTCGCGTTCTGACTGTGAAAAAAACCGAAAAGTTTTTTTTAGCCTGAATGGGCGCTGTAGACCATTTGGGAGTGTTGGACGTTCATTTCGCGTTCTGACGGTGAAAAAAAACGAAAAGTGTTTTTTAGCCTCAAATGGCGCAATAGACCATTTGGGATTGTTTGTAAGTTCATTTCGTGATCTGACGGTGAATAGTGCTGAAAAGTGTTTGTTAGGCTTAATGGGTTCTATAGCACATTTGGGATTGTTTGTTAGTTCATTTCGTGATCTGACGGTGAATAGTGCTGAAAAGTGTTTGTTAGGCTTTTGGGAGTGTTGGACGTTCATTTCGAGTTCTGACCGTGAAAAAAACCGAAAAGTGTTTTTTAGGCTCAATGGGCGCTGTAGACCATTTGGGAGTGTTGGAAGTTCATTTCGCGTTCTGACGGTGAAAAAAACCGAAAAGTGTTTTTTAGGCTCAAAGGGCGCTGTAGACCATTTGGGAGTGTTTGTAAGTTCATTTCGTGATCTGACGGTGAATAGTGCCGAAAAGTGTTTTTTTAGCCTCAAATGGCGCTATAGACCATTTGGGATTGTTTGTAAGTTCATTTCGTGATCTGACGGTGAATAGTGCCGAAAAGTGTTTGTTAGGCTTAATGGGCGCTATAGCACATTTGGGATTGTTTGTAAGTTCATTTCGTGATCTGACGGTGAAAAAAACCGAAAAGTGTGTTTTTAGCCTCAAATGGCGCTATAGACCATTTGGGATTGTTTGTAAGTTCATTTCGTGATCTGACGGTGAATAGTGCTGAAAAGTGTTTGTTAGGCTTAATGGGCGCTTATAGACCATTTGGGAGTGTTAGAAGTTCATTTTGCGTTCTGACGGTGAAGAAAACCGAAAAGTGTTTTTTAGCCTCAATGGGCGCTGTAGACCATTTGGGAGTGTTGGATGTTCATTTCGCGTTCTGACAGTGAAAAAAACCGAAAAGTGTTTTTTAGGCTCAAATGGCGCTATAGACCATTTGGGATTGTTTGTAAGTTCATTTCGTGATCTGACAGTGAATAGTGCCGAAAAGTGTTTTTTAGCCTCAATGGGCGCTGTAGACTATTTGGGAGTGTTGGACGTTCATTTCGCGTTCTTACGGTGAAAAAACCCGGAAAATGTTGTTTAGGCTCAATGGGCGCTGTAGACCATTTGGGAGTGTTAGAAGTTCATTTCGCGTTCTGACGGTGAAGAAAACCGAAAAGTGTTTTTTAGGCTCAAAGGGCGCTGTAGACCAAATGGAGTGTTGGAAGTTCATTTCGCGTTCTGACGGTGAAAAAAACGGAAAAGTGTTTTTTAGGCTCAAAGGGCGCTATAGACCATTTGGGAGTGTTTGTAAGTCCATTTCGTAATCTGACGGTGAATAGTGCCGAAAAGTGTTTGTTAGGCTTAATGGGCGCTATAGCACATTTGGGAGTGTTGGAAGTTCATTTCGCGTTCTGACTGTGAACAAAAACGAAAATTTTTTTTTAGCCTGAATGGGCGCTGTAGACCATTTGGGAGTGTTGGACGTTCATTTCGCGTTCTGACGGTGAAAAAAACCGAAAAGTGTTTTTTTAGCCTCAAATGGCGCTATAGACCATTTGGGATTGTTTGTAAGTTCATTTCGTGATCTGACGGTGAATAGTGCCGAAAAGTGTTTGTTAGGCTTAATGGGCGCTATAGCACATTTGGGATTGTTTGTAAGTTCATTTCGTGATCTGACGGTGAAAAAAACCGAAAAGTGTTTTTTTAGCCTCAAATGGCGCTATAGACCATTTGGGATTGTTTGTAAGTTCATTTCGTGATC
The DNA here is from genome assembly GCA_037893245.1 of Crossaster papposus. Taxonomy (NCBI): domain Eukaryota; kingdom Metazoa; phylum Echinodermata; class Asteroidea; order Velatida; family Solasteridae; genus Crossaster; species Crossaster papposus. Next base: position 755,951 of record JBAIAA010000176.1, read on the forward strand.
TGACGGTGAATAGTGCTGAAAAGTGTTTGTTAGGCTTAATGGGCGCTTATAGACCATTTGGGAGTGTTAGAAGTTCATTTTGCGTTCTGACGGTGAAGAAAACCGAAAAGTGTTTTTTAGCCTCAATGGGCGCTGTAGACCATTTGGGAGTGTTGGATGTTCATTTCGCGTTCTGACAGTGAAAAAAACCGAAAAGTGTTTTTAAGGCTCAAATGGCGCTATAGACCATTTGGGATTGTTTGTAAGTTCATTTCGTGATCTGACAGTGAATAGTGCCGAAAAGTGTTTTTTAGCCTCAATGGGCGCTGTAGACTACTTGGGAGTGTTGGACGTTCATTTCGCGTTCTTACGGTGAAAAAACCCGGAAAATGTTTTTTAGGCTCAATGGGCGCTGTAGACCATTTGGGAGTGTTAGAAGTTCATTTCGCGTTCTGACGGTGAAGAAAACCGAAAAGTGTTTTTTAGGCTCAAAGGGCGCTGTAGACCAAATGGAGTGTTGGAAGTTCATTTCGCGTTCTGACGGTGTAAAAAACGGAAAAGTGTTTTTTAGGCTCAAAGGGCGCTATAGACCATTTGGGAGTGTTTGTAAGTCCATTTTGTAATCTGACGGTGAATAGTGCCGAAAAGTGTTTGTTAGGCTTAATGGGCGCTATAGACCATTTAGGAGTGTTGGAAGTTCATTTCGCGTTCTGACTGTGAAAAAAACCGAAAAGTTTTTTTTAGCCTGAATGGGCGCTGTAGACCATTTGGGAGTGTTGGACGTTCATTTCGCGTTCTGACGGTGAAAAAAACCGAAAAGTGTTTTTTAGGCTCAAATGGCGCTATAGACCATTTGGGATTGTTTGTAAGTTCATTTCGTGATCTGACAGTGAATAGTGCCGAAAAGTGTTTTTTAGCCTCAATGGGCGCTGTAGACTATTTGGGAGTGTTGGACGTTCATTTCGCGTTCTTACGGTGAAAAAACCCGGAAAATGTTGTTTAGGCTCAATGGGCGCTGTAGACCATTTGGGAGTGTTAGAAGTTCATTTCGCGTTCTGACGGTGAAGAAAACCGAAAAGTGTTTTTTAGGCTCAAAGGGCGCTGTAGACCAAATGGAGTGTTGGAAGTTCATTTCGCGTTCTGACGGTGAAAAAAACGGAAAAGTGTTTTTTAGGCTCAAAGGGCGCTATAGACCATTTGGGAGTGTTTGTAAGTCCATTTCGTAATCTGACGGTGAATAGTGCCGAAAAGTGTTTGTTAGGCTTAATGGGCGCTATAGCACATTTGGGAGTGTTGGAAGTTCATTTCGCGTTCTGACTGTGAAAAAAAACGAAAATTTTTTTTTAGCCTGAATGGGCGCTGTAGACCATTTGGGAGTGTTGGACGTTCATTTCGCGTTCTGACGGTGAAAAAAACCGAAAAGTGTTTTTTTAGCCTCAAATGGCGCTATAGACCATTTGGGATTGTTTGTAAGTTCATTTCGTGATCTGACGGTGAATAGTGCCGAAAAGTGTTTGTTAGGCTTAATGGGCGCTATAGCACATTTGGGATTGTTTGTAAGTTCATTTCGTGATCTGACGGTGAAAAAAACCGAAAAGTGTTTTTTTAGCCTCAAATGGCGCTATAGACCATTTGGGATTGTTTGTAAGTTCATTTCGTGATCTGACGGTGAATAGTGCTGAAAAGTGTTTGTTAGGCTTAATGGGCGCTTATAGACCATTTGGGAGTGTTAGAAGTTCATTTTGCGTTCTGACGGTGAAGAAAACCGAAAAGTGTTTTTTAGCCTCAATGGGCGCTGTAGACCATTTGGGAGTGTTGGATGTTCATTTCGCGTTCTGACAGTGAAAAAAACCGAAAAGTGTTTTTAAGGCTCAAATGGCGCTATAGACCATTTGGGATTGTTTGTAAGTTCATTTCGTGATCTGACAGTGAATAGTGCCGAAAAGTGTTTTTTAGCCTCAATGGGCGCTGTAGACTATTTGGGAGTGTTGGACGTTCATTTCGCGTTCTTACGGTGAAAAAACCCGGAAAATGTTTTTTAGGCTCAATGGGCGCTGTAGACCATTTGGGAGTGTTAGAAGTTCATTTCGCGTTCTGACGGTGAAGAAAACCGAAAAGTGTTTTTTAGGCTCAAAGGGCGCTGTAGACCAAATGGAGTGTTGGAAGTTCATTTCGCGTTCTGACGGTGTAAAAAACGGAAAAGTGTTTTTTAGGCTCAAAGGGCGCTATAGACCATTTGGGAGTGTTTGTAAGTCCATTTCGTAATCTGACGGTGAATAGTGCCGAAAAGTGTTTGTTAGGCTTAATGGGCGCTATAGACCATTTAGGAGTGTTGGAAGTTCATTTCGCGTTCTGACTGTGAAAAAAACCGAAAAGTGTTTTTTTAGCCTCAAATGGCGCTATAGACCATTTGGGATTGTTTGTAAGTTCATTTCGTGATCTGACCGTGAATAGTGCTGAAAAGTGTTTGTTAGGCTTAATGGGTTCTATAGCACATTTGGGATTGTTTGTTAGTTCATTTCGTGATCTGACGGTGAATAGTGCCGAAAAGTGTTTGTTAGGCTTTTGGGAGTGTTGGACGTTCATTTCGAGTTCTGACAGTGAATAAAGCCGAAAAGTGTTTTTTAGGGCTCAAATGGACGCTATAGACCATTTGTGATTGTTGAAAGTTCATTTCGCGTTCTGACCGTGAACAAAACCGAAAAGTGTTTTTTAGGCTCAATAGGCGCTGTAGACCATTTGGGAGTGTTGGACGTTCATTTCGCGTTCTTACGTTGAAAAAAACTGAAAAGTGTTTTTTAGTCTCAAAGGGCGCTGTAGACCATTTGGGAGTGTTGGACGTTCATTTCGCGTTCTTACGGTGAAAAAAACCGAAAATGTTTTTTTAGGCTCAAAGGGCGCTATAGACCATTTGCGAGTGTTTGTAAGTCCATTTCGTGATCTGACGGTGTATAGTGCCGAAAAGTGTTTGTTAGGCTTAATGGCCGCTATAGCACATTTGGAATTGTTTGTAAGTTCATTTCGCGTTCTGACGGTGAAAAAAACCAAAAAGTGTTTTTTAGGCTCAAATGGCGCTATAGACCATTTGGGATTGTTTGTAAGTTCATTTCGTGATCTGACGGTGAATAGTGCCGAAAAGTGTTTTTTAGCCTCAATGGGCGCTGTAGACCATTTGGGAGTGTTGGACGTTCATTTCGCGTTCTTACGGTGAACAAAACCGAAAAGGTTTTTTTAGGCTCAAAGGGCGCTATAGACCATTTGCGAGTGTTTGTAAGTCCATTTCGTGATCTGACGGTGAATAGTGCCGAAAAGTGTTTGTTAGGCTTAATGGGCGCTATAGCACATTTGGGATTGTTTGTAAGTTCATTTCGTGATCTGACGGTGAATAGTGCTGAAAAGTGTTTGTTAGGCTTAATGGGCGCCTATAGACCATTTGGGAGTGTTGGATGTTCATTTCGCGTTCTGACAGTGAAAAAAACCGAAAAGTGTTTTTTAGGCTCAAATGGCGCTATAGACCATTTGGGATTGTTTGTAAGTTCATTTCGTGATCTGACGGTGAATAGTGCCGAAAAGTGTTTTTTAGCCTCAATGGGCGCTGTAGACTATTTAGGAGTGTTGGACGTTCATTTCGCGTTCTTACGGTGAAAAAACCCGGAAAATGTTTTTTAGGCTCAATGGGCGCTGTAGACCATTTGGGAGTGTTAGAAGTTCATTTCGCGTTCTGACGGTGAAGAAAACCGAAAAGTGTTTTTTAGCCTCAATGGGCGCTGTAGACCATTTGGGAGTGTTGGATGTTCATTTCGCGTTCTGACAGTGAAAAAAAACGAAAAGTGTTTTTTAGGCTCAAATGGCGCTATAGACCATTTGGGATTGTTTGTAAGTTCATTTCGTGATCTGACGGTGAATAGTGCCGAAAAGTGTTTTTTAGGCTCAATGGGCGCTGTAGACCATTTGGGAGTGTTGGACGTTCATTTCGCGTTCTTACGTTGAACAAAACTGAAAAGTGTTTTTTAGTCTCAAAGGGCGCTGTAGACCATTTGGGAGTGTTGGAAGTTCATTTCGCGTTCTGACGGTGAAAAAAACCCGAAAAGTGTTTTTTAGGCTCAAAGGGCGCTATAGACCATTTGGGAGTGTTTGTAAGTTCATTTCGTGATCTGACGGTGAATAGTGCCGAAAAGTGTTTTTTAGCCTCAATGGGCGCTGTAGACCATTTGGGAGTGTTGGACGTTCATTTCGCGTTCTTACGGTGAACAAAACCGAAATGGTTTTTTTAAGCTCAAAGGGCGCTATAGACCATTTGCGAGTGTTTGTAAGTCCATTTCGTGATCTGACGGTGAATAGTGCCGAAAAGTGTTTATTAGGCTTAATGGCCGCTATAGCACATTTGGAATTGTTTGTAAGTTCATTTCGCGTTCTGACGGTGAAAAAAACCAAAAAGTGTTTTTTAGGCTCAAATGGCGCTATAGACCATTTGGGATTGTTTGTAAGTTCATTTCGTAATCTGACGGTGAATAGTGCCGAAAAATGTTTTTTAGCCTCAATGGGCGCTGTAGACTATTTAGGAGTGTTGGACGTTCATTTCGCGTTCTTACGGTGAAAAAACCCGGAAAATGTTTTTTAGGCTCAATGGGCGCTGTAGACCATTTGGGAGTGTTATAAGTTCATTTCGCGTTCTGACGGTGAAGAAAACCGAAAAGTGTTTTTTAGGCTTAAAGGGCGCTGTAGACCAAATGGAGTGTTGGAAGTTCATTTCGCGTTCTGACGGTGACAAAAACGGAAAAGTGTTTTTTAGGCTCAAAGGGCGCTATAGACCATTTGGGAGTGTTTGTAAGTCCATTTCGTAATCTGACGGTGAATAGTGCCGAAAAGTGTTTGTTAGGCTTAATGGGCGCTATAGACCATTTAGGAGTGTTGGAAGTTCATTTCGCGTTCTGACTGTGAAAAAAACCGAAAAGTTTTTTTTAGCCTGAATGGGCGCTGTAGACCATTTGGGAGTGTTTGACGTTCATTTCGCGTTCTGACGGTGAAAAAAACCGAAAAGTGTTTTTTAGCCTCAAATGGCGCTATAGACCATTTGGGATTGTTTGTAAGTTCATTTCGTGATCTGACGGTGAATAGTGCTGAAAAGTGTTTGTTAGGCTTAATGGGTTCTATAGCACATTTGGGATTGTTTGTTAGTTCATTTCGTGATCTGACGGTGAATAGTGCTGAAAAGTGTTTGTTAGGCTTTTGGGAGTGTTGGACGTTCATTTCGAGTTCTGACCGTGAAAAAAACCGAAAAGTGTTTTTTAGGCTCAATGGGCGCTGTAGACCATTTGGGAGTGTTGGAAGTTCATTTCGCGTTCTGACGGTGAAAAAAACCGAAAAGTGTTTTTTAGGCTCAAAGGGCGCTGTAGACCATTTGGGAGTGTTTGTAAGTTCATTTCGTGATCTGACGGTGAATAGTGCCGAAAAGTGTTTTTTAGCCTGAATGGGCGCTGTAGACTATTTGGGAGTGTTGGACGTTCATTTCGCGTTCTTACGGTGAAAAAACCCGGAAAATGTTTTTTAGGCTCAATGGGCGCTGTAGACCATTTGGGAGTGTTAGAAGTTCATTTCGCGTTCTGACGGTGAAGAAAACCGAAAAGTGTTTTTTAGGCTCAAAGGGCGCTGTAGACCAAATGGAGTGTTGGAAGTTCATTTCGCGTTCTGACGGTGACAAAAACGGAAAAGTGTTTTTTAGGCTCAAAGGGCGCTATAGACCATTTGGGAGTGTTTGTAAGTCCATTTCGTAATCTGACGGTGAATAGTGCCGAAAAGTGTTTGTTAGGCTTAATGGGCGCTATAGACCATTTAGGAGTGTTGGAAGTTCATTTCGCGTTCTGACTGTGAAAAAAACCGAAAAGTTTTTTTTAGCCTGAATGGGCGCTGTAGACCATTTGGGAGTGTTGGACGTTCATTTCGCGTTCTGACGGTGAAAAAAACCGAAAAGTGTTTTTTTAGCCTCAAATGGCGCTATAGACCATTTGGGATTGTTTGTAAGTTCATTTCGTGATCTGACGGTGAATAGTGCCGAAAAGTGTTTGTTAGGCTTAATGGGCGCTATAGCACATTTGGGATTGTTTGTAAGTTCATTTCGTGATCTGACGGTGAAAAAAACCGAAAAGAGTTTTTTTAGCCTCAAATGGCGCTATAGACCATTTGGGATTGTTTGTAAGTTCAATTCGTGATCTGACGGTGAATAGTGCTGAAAAGTGTTTGTTAGGCTTAATGGGCGCTTATAGACCATTTGGGAGTGTTAGAAGTTCATTTTGCGTTCTGACGGTGAAGAAAACCAAAAAGTGTTTTTTAGCCTCAATGGGCGCTGTAGACCATTTGGGAGTGTTGGATGTTCATTTCGCGTTCTGACAGTGAAAAAAACCGAAAAGTGTTTTTTAGGCTCAAATGGCGCTATAGACCATTTGGGATTGTTTGTAAGTTCATTTCGTGATCTGACAGTGAATAGTGCCGAAAAGTGTTTTTTAGCCTCAATGGGCGCTGTAGACTATTTGGGAGTGTTGGACGTTCATTTCGCGTTCTTACGGTGAAAAAACCCGGAAAATGTTTTTTAGGCTCAATGGGCGCTGTAGACCATTTGGGAGTGTTAGAAGTTCATTTCGCGTTCTGACGGTGAAGAAAACCGAAAAGTGTTTTTTAGGCTCAAAGGGCGCTGTAGACCAAATGGAGTGTTGGAAGTTCATTTCGCGTTCTGACGGTGAAAAAAACGGAAAAGTGTTTTTTAGGCTCAAAGGGCGATATAGACCATTTGGGAGTGTTTGTAAGTCCATTTCGTAATCTGACGGTGAATAGTGCCGAAAAGTGTTTGTTAGGCTTAATGGGCGCTATAGACCATTTAGGAGTGTTGGAAGTTCATTTCGCGTTCTGACTGTGAAAAAAACCGAAAAGTTTTTTTTAGCCTGAATGGGCGCTGTAGACCATTTGGGAGTGTTGGACGTTCATTTCGCGTTCTGACGGTGAAAAAAACCGAAAAGTGTTTTTTTAGCCTCAAATGGCGCTATAGACCATTTGGGATTGTTTGTAAGTTCATTTCGTGATCTGACGGTGAATAGTGCCGAAAAGTGTTTTTTAGCCTCAATGGGCGCTGTAGACTATTTAGGAGTGTTGGACGTTCATTTCGCGTTCTTACGGTGAAAAAACCCGGAAAATGTTTTTTAGGCTCAATGGGCGCTGTAGACCATTTGGGAGTGTTAGAAGTTCATTTCGCGTTCTGACGGTGAAGAAAACCGAAAAGTGTTTTTTAGCCTCAATGGGCGCTGTAGACCATTTGGGAGTGTTGGATGTTCATTTCGCGTTCTGACAGTGAAAAAAACCGAAAAGTGTTTTTTAGGCTCAAATGGCGCTATAGACCATTTGGGATTGTTTGTAAGTTCATTTCGTGATCTGACGGTGAATAGTGCCGAAAAGTGTTTTTCAGGCTCAATGGGCGCTGTAGACCATTTGGGAGTGTTGGACGTTCATTTCGCGTTCTTACGTTGAACAAAACTGAAAAGTGTTTTTTAGTCTCAAAGGGCGCTGTAGACCATTTGGGAGTGTTGGAAGTTCATTTCGCGTTCTGACGGTGAAAAAAAACCGAAAAGTGTTTTTTAGGCTCAAAGGGCGCTATAGACCATTTGGGAGTGTTTGTAAGTTCATTTCGTGATCTGACGGTGAATAGTGCCGAAAAGTGTTTTTTAGCCTCAATGGGCGCTGTAGACCATTTGGGAGTGTTGGACGTTCATTTCGCGTTCTTACGGTGAAAAAAACCGAAAAGTTTTTTTTAGGCTCAAAGGGCGCTATAGACCATTTGCGAGTGTTTGTAAGTCCATTTCGTGATCTGACGGTGAATAGTGCCGAAAAGTGTTTATTAGGCTTAATGGCCGCTATAGACCATTTGGGAGTGTTGGAAGTTCATTTCGCGTTCTGACGGTGAAAAAAACCGAAAAGGTTTGTTTAGGCTCAAAGGGCGCTATAGACCATTTGCGAGTGTTTGTAAGTTCATTTCGTGATCTGACGGTGAATAGTGCCGAAAAGTGTTTTTTAGCCTCAATGGGCGCTGTAGACCATTTGGGAGTGTTTGTAAGTTCATTTCGTGATCTGACGGTGAAAAAAACCGAAAAGAGTTTTTTTAGCCTCAAATGGCGCTATAGACCATTTGGGATTGTTTGTAAGTTCAATTCGTGATCTGACGGTGAATAGTGCTGAAAAGTGTTTGTTAGGCTTAATGGGCGCTTATAGACCATTTGGGAGTGTTAGAAGTTCATTTTGCGTTCTGACGGTGAAGAAAACCAAAAAGTGTTTTTTAGCCTCAATGGGCGCTGTAGACCATTTGGGAGTGTTGGATGTTCATTTCGCGTTCTGACAGTGAAAAAAACCGAAAAGTGTTTTTTAGGCTCAAATGGCGCTATAGACCATTTGGGATTGTTTGTAAGTTCATTTCGTGATCTGACAGTGAATAGTGCCGAAAAGTGTTTTTTAGCCTCAATGGGCGCTGTAGACTATTTGGGAGTGTTGGACGTTCATTTCGCGTTCTTACGGTGAAAAAACCCGGAAAATGTTTTTTAGGCTCAATGGGCGCTGTAGACCATTTGGGAGTGTTAGAAGTTCATTTCGCGTTCTGACGGTGAAGAAAACCGAAAAGTGTTTTTTAGGCTCAAAGGGCGCTGTAGACCAAATGGAGTGTTGGAAGTTCATTTCGCGTTCTGACGGTGAAAAAAACGGAAAAGTGTTTTTTAGGCTCAAAGGGCGATATAGACCATTTGGGAGTGTTTGTAAGTCCATTTCGTAATCTGACGGTGAATAGTGCCGAAAAGTGTTTGTTAGGCTTAATGGGCGCTATAGACCATTTAGGAGTGTTGGAAGTTCATTTCGCGTTCTGACTGTGAAAAAAACCGAAAAGTTTTTTTTAGCCTGAATGGGCGCTGTAGACCATTTGGGAGTGTTGGACGTTCATTTCGCGTTCTGACGGTGAAAAAAACCGAAAAGTGTTTTTTTAGCCTCAAATGGCGCTATAGACCATTTGGGATTGTTTGTAAGTTCATTTCGTGATCTGACGGTGAATAGTGCCGAAAAGTGTTTTTTAGCCTCAATGGGCGCTGTAGACTATTTAGGAGTGTTGGACGTTCATTTCGCGTTCTTACGGTGAAAAAACCCGGAAAATGTTTTTTAGGCTCAATGGGCGCTGTAGACCATTTGGGAGTGTTAGAAGTTCATTTCGCGTTCTGACGGTGAAGAAAACCGAAAAGTGTTTTTTAGCCTCAATGGGCGCTGTAGACCATTTGGGAGTGTTGGATGTTCATTTCGCGTTCTGACAGTGAAAAAAACCGAAAAGTGTTTTTTAGGCTCAAATGGCGCTATAGACCATTTGGGATTGTTTGTAAGTTCATTTCGTGATCTGACGGTGAATAGTGCCGAAAAGTGTTTTTCAGGCTCAATGGGCGCTGTAGACCATTTGGGAGTGTTGGACGTTCATTTCGCGTTCTTACGTTGAACAAAACTGAAAAGTGTTTTTTAGTCTCAAAGGGCGCTGTAGACCATTTGGGAGTGTTGGAAGTTCATTTCGCGTTCTGACGGTGAAAAAAAACCGAAAAGTGTTTTTTAGGCTCAAAGGGCGCTATAGACCATTTGGGAGTGTTTGTAAGTTCATTTCGTGATCTGACGGTGAATAGTGCCGAAAAGTGTTTTTTAGCCTCAATGGGCGCTGTAGACCATTTGGGAGTGTTGGACGTTCATTTCGCGTTCTTACGGTGAAAAAAACCGAAAAGTTTTTTTTAGGCTCAAAGGGCGCTATAGACCATTTGCGAGTGTTTGTAAGTCCATTTCGTGATCTGACGGTGAATAGTGCCGAAAAGTGTTTATTAGGCTTAATGGCCGCTATAGACCATTTGGGAGTGTTGGAAGTTCATTTCGCGTTCTGACGGTGAAAAAAACCGAAAAGGTTTGTTTAGGCTCAAAGGGCGCTATAGACCATTTGCGAGTGTTTGTAAGTTCATTTCGTGATCTGACGGTGAATAGTGCCGAAAAGTGTTTTTTAGCCTCAATGGGCGCTGTAGACCATTTGGGAGTGTTGGATGTTCATTTCGCGTTCTGACAGTGAAAAAAACCGAAAAGTGTTTTTTAGGCTGAATGGGCGCTGTAGACCATTTGGGAGTGTTATAAGTTCATTTCGCGTTCTGACGGTGAAGAAAACCGAAAAGTGTTTTTTAGGCTTAAAGGGCGCTGTAGACCAAATGGAGTGTTGGAAGTTCATTTCGCGTTCTGACGGTGAAAAAAACGGAAAAGTGTTTTTTAGGCTCAAAGGGCGCAATAGACCATTTGGGAGTGTTTGTAAGTCCATTTCGTAATCTGACGGTGAATAGTGCCGAAAAGTGTTTGTTAGGCTTAATGGGCGCTATAGACCATTTAGGAGTGTTGGAAGTTCATTTCGCGTTCTGACTGTGAAAAAAACCGAAAAGTTTTTTTTAGCCTGAATGGGCGCTGTAGACCATTTGGGAGTGTTGGACGTTCATTTCGCGTTCTGACGGTGAAAAAAAACGAAAAGTGTTTTTTAGCCTCAAATGGCGCTATAGACCATTTGGGATTGTTTGTAAGTTCATTTCGTGATCTGACGGTGAATAGTGCTGAAAAGTGTTTGTTAGGCTTAATGGGTTCTATAGCACATTTGGGATTGTTTGTTAGTTCATTTCGTGATCTGACGGTGAATAGTGCTGAAAAGTGTTTGTTAGGCTTTTGGGAGTGTTGGACGTTCATTTCGAGTTCTGACCGTGAAAAAAACCGAAAAGTGTTTTTTAGGCTCAATGGGCGCTGTAGACCATTTGGGAGTGTTGGAAGTTCATTTCGCGTTCTGACGGTGAAAAAAACCGAAAAGTGTTTTTTAGGCTCAAAGGGCGCTGTAGACCATTTGGGAGTGTTTGTAAGTTCATTTCGTGATCTGACGGTGAATAGTGCCGAAAAGTGTTTTTTAGCCTGAATGGGCGCTGTAGACTATTTGGGAGTGTTGGACGTTCATTTCGCGTTCTTACGGTGAAAAAACCCGGAAAATGTTTTTTAGGCTCAATGGGCGCTGTAGACCATTTGGGAGTGTTAGAAGTTCATTTCGCGTTCTGACGGTGAAGAAAACCGAAAAGTGTTTTTTAGGCTCAAAGGGCGCTGTAGACCAAATGGAGTGTTGGAAGTTCATTTCGCGTTCTGACGGTGACAAAAACGGAAAAGTGTTTTTTTAGGCTCAAAGGGCTCTATAGACCATTTGGGAGTGTTTGTAAGTCCATTTCGTAATCTGACGGTGAATAGTGCCGAAAAGTGTTTGTTAGGCTTAATGGGCGCTATAGACCATTTAGGAGTGTTGGAAGTTCATTTCGCGTTCTGACTGTGAAAAAAAACCGAAAAGTTTTTTTTAGCCTGAATGGGCGCTGTAGACCATTTGGGAGTGTTGGACGTTCATTTCGCGTTCTGACGGTGAAAAAAACCGAAAAGTGTTTTTTTAGCCTCAAATGGCGCTATAGACCATTTGGGATTGTTTGTAAGTTCATTTCGTGATCTGACGGCTCAAAGGGCGCTGTAGACCAAATGGAGTGTTGGAAGTTCATTTCGCGTTCTGACGGTGAAAAAAACGGAAAAGTGTTTTTTAGGCTCAAAGGGCGCTATAGACCATTTGGGAGTGTTTGTAAGTCCAATTCGTAATCTGACGGTGAATAGTGCCGAAAAGTGTTTGTTAGGCTTAATGGGCGCTATAGACCATTTAGGAGTGTTGGAAGTTCATTTCGCGTTCTGACTGTGAATAGTGCCGAAAAGTGTTTGTTAGGCTTAATGGGCGCTATAGCACATTTGGGATTGTTTGTAAGTTCATTTCGTGATCTGACGGTGAATAGTGCTGAAAAGTGTTTGTTAGGCTTAATGGGCGCTGTAGACTATTTAGGAGTGTTGGACGTTCATTTCGCGTTCTTACGGTGAAAAAACCCGGAAAATGTTTTTTAGGCTCAATGGGCGCTGTAGACCATTTGGGAGTGTTAGAAGTTCATTTCGCGTACTGACGGTGAAGAAAACCGAAAAGTGTTTTTTAGGCTTAAAGGGCGCTGTAGACCAAATGGAGTGTTGGAAGTTCATTTCGCGTTCTGACGGTGAAAAAAACCGAAAAGTGTTTTTTTAGCCTCAAATGGCGCTATAGACCATTTGGGATTGTTTGTAAGTTCATTTCGTGATCTGACGGTGAATAGTGCTGAAAAGTGTTTGTTAGGCTTAATGGGTTCTATAGCACATTTGGGATTGTTTGTTAGTTCTTTTCGTGATCTGACGGTGAATAGTGCTGAAAGGTGTTTGTTAGGCTTTTGGGAGTGTTGGACGTTCATTTCGAGTTCTGACAGTGAATAAAGCCGAAAAGTGTTTTTTTAGCCTCAAATGGCGCTATAGACCATTTGGGATTGTTTGTAAGTTCATTTCGTGATCTGACGGTGAAGAAAACCGAAAAGTGTTTTTTAGCCTCAATGGGCGTTGTAGACCATTTGGGAGTGTTGGATGTTCATTTCGCGTTCTGACAGTGAAAAACACCGAAAAGTGTTTTTTAGGCTCAAATGGCGCTATAGACCATTTGGGATTGTTTGTAAGTTCATTTCGTGATCTGACGGTGAATAGTGCCGAAAAGTGTTTTTTAGCCTCAATGGGCGCTGTAGACTATTTAGGAGTGTTGGACGTTCATTTCGCGTTCTTACGGTGAAAAAACCCGGAAAATGTTGTTTAGGCTCAATGGGCGCTGTAGACCATTTGGGAGTGTTAGAAGTTCATTTCGCGTTCTGACGGTGAAAAAAACGGAAAAGTGTTTTTTAGGCTCAAAGGGCGCTATAGACCATTTGGGAGTGTTTGTAAGTCCATTTCGTAATCTGACGGTGAATAGTGCCGAAAAGTGTTTGTTAGGCTTAATGGGCGCTATAGACCATTTAGGAGTGTTGGAAGTTCATTTCGCGTTCTGACTGTGAAAAAAACCGAAAAGTTTTGTTTAGCCTGAATGGGCGCTGTAGACCATTTGGGAGTGTTGGACGTTCATTTCGCGTTCTGACGGTGAAAAAAACCGAAAAGTGTTTTTTTAGCCTCAAATGGCGCTATAGACCATTTGGGATTGTTTGTAAGTTCATTTCGTGATCTGACCGTGAATAGTGCTGAAAAGTGTTTGTTAGGCTTAATGGGTTCTATAGCACATTTGGGATTGTTTGTTAGTTCATTTCGTGATCTGACGGTGAATAGTGCTGAAAAGTGTTTGTTAGGCTTTTGGGAGTGTTGGACGTTCATTTCGAGTTCTGACAGTGAATAAAGCCGAAAAGTGTTTTTTAGGGCTCAAATGGACGCTATAGACCATTTGGGATTGTTGAAAGTTCATTTCGCGTTCTGACCGTGAACAAAACCGAAAAGTGTTTTTTAGGCTCAATAGGCGCTGTAGACCATTTGGGAGTGTTGGACGTTCATTTCGCGTTCTTACGTTGAAAAAAACTGAAAAGTGTTTTTTAGTCTCAAAGGGCGCTGTAGACCATTTGGGAGTGTTTGTAAGTTCATTTCGTGATCTGACGGTGAATAGTGCCGAAAAGTGTTTTTTAGCCTCAATGGGCGCTGTAGACCATTTGGGAGTGTTGGACGTTCATTTCGCGTTCTTACGGTGAACAAAACCGAAAAGTTTTTTTTAGGCTCAAAGGGCGCTATAGACCATTTGCGAGTGTTTGTAAGTCCATTTCGTGATCTGACGGTGTATAGTGCCGAAAAGTGTTTGTTAGGCTTAATGGCCGCTATAGCACATTTGGAATTGTTTGTAAGTTCATTTCGCGTTCTGACGGTGAAAAAAACCAAAAAGTGTTTTTTAGGCTCAAATGGCGCTATAGACCATTTGGGATTGTTTGTAAGTTCATTTCGTGATCTGACGGTGAATAGTGCCGAAAAGTGTTTTTTAGCCTCAATGGGCGCTGAAGACCATTTGGGAGTGTTGGACGTTCATTTCGCGTTCTTACGGTGAAAAAAACCGAAAAGGTTTTTTTTAGGCTCAAAGGGCGCTATAGACCATTTGCGAGTGTTTGTAAGTCCATTTCGTGATCTGACGGTGTATAGTGCCGAAAAGTGTTTGTTAGGCTTAATGGCCGCTATAGCACATTTGGAATTGTTTGTAAGTTCATTTCGCGTTCTGACGGTGAAAAAAACCAAAAAGTGTTTTTTAGGCTCAAATGGCGCTATAGACCATTTGGGATTGTTTGTAAGTTCATTTCGTGATCTGACGGTGAATAGTGCCGAAAAGTGTTTTTTAGCCTCAATGGGCGCTGTAGACCATTTGGGAGTGTTGGACGTTCATTTCGCGTTCTTACGGTGAAAAAACCCGGAAAATGTTTTTTAGGCTCAATGGGCGCTGTAGACCATTTGGGAGTGTTAGAAGTTCATTTCGCGTACTGACGGTGAAGAAAACCGAAAAGTGTTTTTTAGGCTTAAAGGGCGCTGTAGACCAAATGGAGTGTTGGAAGTTCATTTCGCGTTCTGACGGTGAAAAAAACCGAAAAGTGTTTTTTTAGCCTCAAATGGCGCTATAGACCATTTGGGATTGTTTGTAAGTTCATTTCGTGATCTGACGGTGAATAGTGCTGAAAAGTGTTTGTTAGGCTTAATGGGTTCTATAGCACATTTGGGATTGTTTGTTAGTTCTTTTCGTGATCTGACGGTGAATAGTGCTGAAAGGTGTTTGTTAGGCTTTTGGGAGTGTTGGACGTTCATTTCGAGTTCTGACAGTGAATAAAGCCGAAAAGTGTTTTTTTAGCCTCAAATGGCGCTATAGACCATTTGGGATTGTTTGTAAGTTCATTTCGTGATCTGACGGTGAAGAAAACCGAAAAGTGTTTTTTAGCCTCAATGGGCGCTGTAGACCATTTGGGAGTGTTGGATGTTCATTTCGCGTTCTGACAGTGAAAAACACCGAAAAGTGTTTTTTAGGCTCAAATGGCGCTATAGACCATTTGGGATTGTTTGTAAGTTCATTTCGTGATCTGACGGTGAATAGTGCCGAAAAGTGTTTTTTAGCCTCAATGGGCGCTGTAGACTATTTAGGAGTGTTGGACGTTCATTTCGCGTTCTTACGGTGAAAAAACCCGGAAAATGTTGTTTAGGCTCAATGGGCGCTGTAGACCATTTGGGAGTGTTAGAAGTTCATTTCGCGTTCTGACGGTGAAAAAAACGGAAAAGTGTTTTTTAGGCTCAAAGGGCGCTATAGACCATTTGGGAGTGTTTGTAAGTCCATTTCGTAATCTGACGGTGAATAGTGCCGAAAAGTGTTTGTTAGGCTTAATGGGCGCTATAGACCATTTAGGAGTGTTGGAAGTTCATTTCGCGTTCTGACTGTGAAAAAAACCGAAAAGTTTTTTTTAGCCTGAATGGGCGCTGTAGACCATTTGGGAGTGTTGGACGTTCATTTCGCGTTCTGACCGTGAAAAAAACCGAAAAGTGTTTTTTTAGCCTCAAATGGCGCTATAGACCATTTGGGATTGTTTGTAAGTTCATTTCGTGATCTGACGGTGAATAGTGCTGAAAAGTGTTTGTTAGGCTTAATGGGTTCTATAGCACATTTTGGGATTGTTTGTTAGTTCATTTCGTGATCTGAAGGTGAATAGTGCTGAAAAGTGTTTGTTAGGCTTTTGGGAGTGTTGGACGTTCATTTCGAGTTCTGACAGTGAATAAAGCCGAAAAGTGTTTTTTAGGGCTCAAATGGACGCTATAGACCATTTGGGATTGTTGAAAGTTCATTTCGCGTTCTGACCGTGAACAAAACAGAAAAGTGTTTTTTAGGCTCAATAGGCGCTGTAGACCATTTGGGAGTGTTGGACGTTCATTTCGCGTTCTTACGTTGAAAAAAACTGAAAAGTGTTTTTTAGTCTCAAAGGGCGCTGTAGACCATTTGGGAGTGTTGGAAGTTCATTTCGCGTTCTGACGGTGAAAAAAACCGAAAAGTGTTTTTTAGGCTCAAAGGGCGCTATAGACCATTTGGGAGTGTTTGTAAGTTCATTTCGTGATCTGACGGTGAATAGTGCCGAAAAGTGTTTTTTAGCCTCAATGGGCGCTGTAGACCATTTGGGAGTGTTGGACGTTCATTTCGCGTTCTTACGGTGAAAAAAACCGAAAAGGTTTTTTTAGGCTCAAAGGGCGCTATAGACCATTTGCGAGTGTTTGTAAGTCCATTTCGTGATCTGACGGTGAATAGTGCCGAAAAGTGTTTGTTAGGCTTAATGGCCGCTATAGCACATTTGGGATTGTTTGTAAGTTCATTTCGCGTTCTGACGGTGAAAAAAACCAAAAAGTGTTTTTTAGGCTCAAATGGCGCTATAGACCATTTGGGATTGTTTGTAAGTTCATTTCGTGATCTGACGGTGAATAGTGCCGAAAAGTGTATTTTAGCCTCAATGGGCGCTGTAGACCATTTGGGAGTGTTGGACGTTCATTTCGCGTTCTTACGGTGAAAAAAACCGAAAAGGTTTTTGTAGGCTCAAAGGGCGCTATAGACCATTTGCGAGTGTTTGTAAGTCCATTTCGTGATCTGACGGTGAATAGTGCCGAAAAGTGATTGTTAGGCTTAATGGGCGCTATAGCACATTTGGGATTGTTTGTAAGTTCATTTCGTGATCTGACGGTGAATAGTGCTGAAAAGTGTTTGTTAGGCTTAATGGGCGCTTATAGACCATTTGGGAGTGTTAGAAGTTCATTTCGCGTTCTGACGGTGAAGAAAACCGAAAAGTGTTTTTTAGCCTCAATGGGCGCTGTAGACCATTTGGGAGTGTTGGATGTTCATTTCGCGTTCTGACAGTGAAAAACACCGAAAAGTGTTTTTTAGGCTCAAATGGCGCTATAGACCATTTGGGATTGTTTGTAAGTTCATTTCGTGATCTGACGGTGAATAGTGCCGAAAAGTGTTTTTTAGCCTCAATGGGCGCTGTAGACTATTTAGGAGTGTTGGACGTTCATTTCGCGTTCTTACGGTGAAAAAACCCGGAAAATGTTGTTTAGGCTCAATGGGCGCTGTAGACCATTTGGGAGTGTTAGAAGTTCATTTCGCGTTCTGACGGTGAAAAAAACGGAAAAGTGTTTTTTAGGCTCAAAGGGCGCTATAGACCATTTGGGAGTGTTTGTAAGTCCATTTCGTAATCTGACGGTGAATAGTGCCGAAAAGTGTTTGTTAGGCTTAATGGGCGCTATAGACCATTTAGGAGTGTTAGAAGTTCATTTCGCGTTCTGACGGTGAAGAAAACCGAAAAGTGTTTTTTAGGCTTAAAGGGCGCTGTAGACCAAATGGAGTGTTGGAAGTTCATTTCGCGTTCTGACGGTGAAGAAAACCGAAAAGTGTTTTTTAGCCTCAAAGGGCGCTGTAGACCAAATGGAGTGTTGGAAGTTCATTTCGCGTTCTGACGGTGAAAAAAACGGAAAAGTGTTTTTTAGGCTCAAAGGGCGCTATAGACCATTTGGGAGTGTTTCTAAGTCCATTTCGTAATCTGACGGTGAATAGTGCCGAAAAGTGTTTGTTAGGCTTAATGGGCGCTATAGACCATTTAGGAGTGTTGGAAGTTCATTTCGCGTTCTGACTGTGAAAAAAACCGAAAAGTTTGTTTTAGCCTGAATGGGCGCTGTAGACCATTTGGGAGTGTTGGACGTTCATTTCGCGTTCTTACGGTGAAAAAAACCGAAAAGGTTTTTTTAGGCTCAAAGGGCGCTATAGACCATTTGCGAGTGTTTGTAAGTCCATTTCGTGATCTGACGGTGAATAGTGCCGAAAAGTGTTTGTTAGGCTTAATGGCCGCTATAGCACATTTGGGATTGTTTGTAAGTTCATTTCGCGTTCTGACGGTGAAAAAAACCAAAAAGTGTTTTTTAGGCTCAAATGGCGCTATAGACCATTTGGGATTGTTTGTAAGTTCATTTCGTGATCTGACGGTGAATAGTGCCGAAAAGTGTATTTTAGCCTCAATGGGCGCTGTAGACCATTTGGGAGTGTTGGACGTTCATTTCGCGTTCTTACGGTGAAAAAAACCGAAAAGGTTTTTGTAGGCTCAAAGGGCGCTATAGACCATTTGCGAGTGTTTGTAAGTCCATTTCGTGATCTGACGGTGAATAGTGCCGAAAAGTGATTGTTAGGCTTAATGGGCGCTATAGCACATTTGGGATTGTTTGTAAGTTCATTTCGTGATCTGACGGTGAATAGTGCTGAAAAGTGTTTGTTAGGCTTAATGGGCGCTTATAGACCATTTGGGAGTGTTAGAAGTTCATTTCGCGTTCTGACGGTGAAGAAAACCGAAAAGTGTTTTTTAGCCTCAATGGGCGCTGTAGACCATTTGGGAGTGTTGGATGTTCATTTCGCGTTCTGACAGTGAAAAACACCGAAAAGTGTTTTTTAGGCTCAAATGGCGCTATAGACCATTTGGGATTGTTTGTAAGTTCATTTCGTGATCTGACGGTGAATAGTGCCGAAAAGTGTTTTTTAGCCTCAATGGGCGCTGTAGACTATTTAGGAGTGTTGGACGTTCATTTCGCGTTCTTACGGTGAAAAAACCCGGAAAATGTTGTTTAGGCTCAATGGGCGCTGTAGACCATTTGGGAGTGTTAGAAGTTCATTTCGCGTTCTGACGGTGAAAAAAACGGAAAAGTGTTTTTTAGGCTCAAAGGGCGCTATAGACCATTTGGGAGTGTTTGTAAGTCCATTTCGTAATCTGACGGTGAATAGTGCCGAAAAGTGTTTGTTAGGCTTAATGGGCGCTATAGACCATTTAGGAGTGTTAGAAGTTCATTTCGCGTTCTGACGGTGAAGAAAACCGAAAAGTGATTTTTAGGCTTAAAGGGCGCTGTAGACCAAATGGAGTGTTGGAAGTTCATTTCGCGTTCTGACGGTGAAGAAAACCGAAAAGTGTTTTTTAGCCTCAAAGGGCGCTGTAGACCAAATGGAGTGTTGGAAGTTCATTTCGCGTTCTGACGGTGAAAAAAACGGAAAAGTGTTTTTTAGGCTCAAAGGGCGCTGTAGACTATTTAGGAGTGTTGGACGTTCATTTCGCGTTCTTACGGTGAAAAAACCCGGAAAATGTTGTTTAGGCTCAATGGGCGCTGTAGACCATTTGGGAGTGTTAGAAGTTCATTTCGCGTTCTGACGGTGAAAAAAACGGAAAAGTGTTTTTTAGGCTCAAAGGGCGCTATAGACCATTTGGGAGTGTTTGTAAGTCCATTTCGTAATCTGACGGTGAATAGTGCCGAAAAGTGTTTGTTAGGCTTAATGGGCGCTATAGACCATTTAGGAGTGTTAGAAGTTCATTTCGCGTTCTGACGGTGAAGAAAACCGAAAAGTGTTTTTTAGGCTTAAAGGGCGCTGTAGACCAAATGGAGTGTTGGAAGTTCATTTCGCGTTCTGACGGTGAAGAAAACCGAAAAGTGTTTTTTAGCCTCAAAGGGCGCTGTAGACCAAATGGAGTGTTGGAAGTTCATTTCGCGTTCTGACGGTGAAAAAAACGGAAAAGTGTTTTTTAGGCTCAAAGGGCGCTATAGACCATTTGGGAGTGTTTCTAAGTCCATTTCGTAATCTGACGGTGAATAGTGCCGAAAAGTGTTTGTTAGGCTTAATGGGCGCTATAGACCATTTAGGAGTGTTGGAAGTTCATTTCGCGTTCTGACTGTGAAAAAAACCGAAAAGTTTGTTTTAGCCTGAATGGGCGCTGTAGACCATTTGGGAGTGTTGGACGTTCATTTCGCGTTCTTACGGTGAAAAAAACCGAAAAGGTTTTTTTAGGCTCAAAGGGCGCTATAGACCATTTGCGAGTGTTTGTAAGTCCATTTCGTGATCTGACGGTGAATAGTGCCGAAAAGTGTTTGTTAGGCTTAATGGCCGCTATAGCACATTTGGGATTGTTTGTAAGTTCATTTCGCGTTCTGACGGTGAAAAAAACCAAAAAGTGTTTTTTAGGCTCAAATGGCGCTATAGACCATTTGGGATTGTTTGTAAGTTCATTTCGTGATCTGACGGTGAATAGTGCCGAAAAGTGTATTTTAGCCTCAATGGGCGCTGTAGACCATTTGGGAGTGTTGGACGTTCATTTCGCGTTCTTACGGTGAAAAAAACCGAAAAGGTTTTTGTAGGCTCAAAGGGCGCTATAGACCATTTGCGAGTGTTTGTAAGTCCATTTCGTGATCTGACGGTGAATAGTGCCGAAAAGTGATTGTTAGGCTTAATGGGCGCTATAGCACATTTGGGATTGTTTGTAAGTTCATTTCGTGATCTGACGGTGAATAGTGCTGAAAAGTGTTTGTTAGGCTTAATGGGCGCTTATAGACCATTTGGGAGTGTTAGAAGTTCATTTCGCGTTCTGACGGTGAAGAAAACCGAAAAGTGTTTTTTAGCCTCAATGGGCGCTGTAGACCATTTGGGAGTGTTGGATGTTCATTTCGCGTTCTGACAGTGAAAAACACCGAAAAGTGTTTTTTAGGCTCAAATGGCGCTATAGACCATTTGGGATTGTTTGTAAGTTCATTTCGTGATCTGACGGTGAATAGTGCCGAAAAGTGTTTTTTAGCCTCAATGGGCGCTGTAGACTATTTAGGAGTGTTGGACGTTCATTTTGCGTTCTTACGGTGAAAAAACCCGGAAAATGTTGTTTAGGCTCAATGGGCGCTGTAGACCATTTGGGAGTGTTAGAAGTTCATTTCGCGTTCTGACGGTGAAAAAAACGGAAAAGTGTTTTTTAGGCTCAAAGGGCGCTATAGACCATTTGGGAGTGTTTGTAAGTCCATTTCGTAATCTGACGGTGAATAGTGCCGAAAAGTGTTTGTTAGGCTTAATGGGCGCTATAGACCATTTAGGAGTGTTAGAAGTTCATTTCGCGTTCTGACGGTGAAGAAAACCGAAAAGTGTTTTTTAGGCTTAAAGGGCGCTGTAGACCAAATGGAGTGTTGGAAGTTCATTTCGCGTTCTGACGGTGAAGAAAACCGAAAAGTGTTTTTTAGCCTCAAAGGGCGCTGTAGACCAAATGGAGTGTTGGAAGTTCATTTCGCGTTCTGACGGTGAAAAAAACGGAAAAGTGTTTTTTAGGCTCAAAGGGCGCTATAGACCATTTGGGAGTGTTTCTAAGTCCATTTCGTAATCTGACGGTGAATAGTGCCGAAAAGTGTTTGTTAGGCTTAATGGGCGCTATAGACCATTTAGGAGTGTTGGAAGTTCATTTCGCGTTCTGACTGTGAAAAAAACCGAAAAATTTGTTTTAGCCTGAATGGGCGCTGTAGACCATTTGGGAGTGTTGGACGTTCATTTCGCGTTCTGACGGTGAAAAAAACCGAAAAGTGTTTTTTAGCCTCAAATGGCGCTATAGACCATTTGGGATTGTTTGTAAGTTCATTTCGTGATCTGACGGTGAATAGTGCTGAAAAGTGTTTGTTAGGCTTAATGGGTTCTATAGCACATTTGGGATTGTTTGTTAGTTCATTTCGTGATCTGACGGTGAATAGTGCTGAAAAGTGTTTGTTAGGCTTTTGGGAGTGTTGGACGTTCATTTCGAGTTCTGACCGTGAAAAAAACCGAAAAGTGTTTTTTAGGCTCAATGGGCGCTGTAGACCATTTGGGAGTGTTGGAAGTTCATTTCGCGTTCTGACGGTGAAAAAAACCGAAAAGTGTTTTTTAGGCTCAAAGGGCGCTGTAGACCATTTGGGAGTGTTTGTAAGTTCATTTCGTGATCTGACGGTGAATAGTGCCGAAAAGTGTTTTTTAGCCTGAATGGGCGCTGTAGACTATTTGGGAGTGTTGGACGTTCATTTCGCGTTCTTACGGTGAAAAAACCCGGAAAATGTTTTGTAGGCTCAATGGGCGCTGTAGACCATTTGGGAGTGTTAGAAGTTCATTTCGCGTTCTGACGGTAAAGAAAACCGAAAAGTGTTTTTTAGCCTCAATGGGCGCTGTAGACCATTTGGGAGTGTTGGATGTTCATTTCGCGTTCTGACAGTGAAAAAAACCGAAAAGTGTTTGTTAGGCTTAATGGGCGCTATAGACCATTTAGGAGTGTTGGAAGTTCATTTCGCGTTCTGACTGTGAAAAAAACCGAAAAGTTTTTTTTAGCCTGAATGGGCGCTGTAGACCATTTGGGAGTGTTGGACGTTCATTTCGCGTTCTGACGGTGAAAAAAACCGAAAAGTGTTTTTTAGCCTCAAATGGCGCTATAGACCATTTGGGATTGTTTGTAAGTTCATTTCGTGATCTGACGGTGAATAGTGCTGAAAAGTGTTTGTTAGGCTTAATGGGTTCTATAGCACATTTGGGATTGTTTGTTAGTTCATTTCGTGATCTGACGGTGAAAAGTGCTGAAAAGTGTTTGTTAGGCTTTTGGGAGTGTTGGACGTTCATTTCGAGTTCTGACCGTGAAAAAAACCGAAAAGTGTTTTTTAGGCTCAATGGGCGCTGTAGACCATTTGGGAGTGTTGGAAGTTCATTTCGCGTTCTGACGGTGAAAAAAACCGAAAAATGTTTTTTAGGCTCAAAGGGCGCTGTAGACCATTTGGGAGTGTTTGTAAGTTCATTTCGTGATCTGACGGTGAATAGTGCCGAAAAGTGTTTTTTAGCCTGAAAGGGCGCTTTAGACTATTTGGGAGTGTTGGACGTTCATTTCGCGTTCTTACCGTGAAAAAACCCGGAAAATGTTTTTTAGGCTCAATGGGCGCTGTAGACCATTTGGGAGTGTTATAAGTTCATTTCGCGTTCTGACGGTGAAGAAAACCGAAAAGTGTTTTTTAGGCTTAAAGGGCGCTGTAGACCAAATGGAGTGTTGGAAGTTCATTTCGCGTTCTGACGGTGAAAAAAACGGAAAAGTGTTTTTTAGGCTCAAAGGGCGCTATAGACCATTTGGGAGTGTTTGTAAGTCCATTTCGTAATCTGACGGTGAATAGTGCCGAAAAGTGTTTGTTAGGCTTAATGGGCGCTATAGACCATTTAGGAGTGTTGGAAGTTCATTTCGCGTTCTGACTGTGAAAAAAACCGAAAAGTTTGTTTTAGCCTGAATGGGCGCTGTAGACCATTTGGGAGTGTTGGACGTTCATTTCGCGTTCTGACGGTGAAAAAAACCGAAAAGTGTTTTTTAGCCTCAAATGGCGCTATAGACCATTTGGGATTGTTTGTAAGTTCATTTCGTGATCTGACGGTGAATAGTGCTGAAAAGTGTTTGTTAGGCTTAATGGGTTCTATAGCACATTTGGGATTGTTTGTTAGTTCATTTCGTGATCTGACGGTGAATAGTGCTGAAAAGTGTTTGTTAGGCTTTTGGGAGTGTTGGACGTTCATTTCGAGTTCTGACCGTGAAAAAAACCGAAAAGTGTTTTTTAGGCTTAATGGGCGCTGTAGACCATTTGGGAGTGTTGGAAGTTCATTTCGCGTTCTGACGGTGAAAAAAACCGAAAAGTGTTTTTTAGGCTCAAAGGGCGCTGTAGACCATTTGGGAGTGTTTGTAAGTTCATTTCGTGATCTGACGGTGAATAGTGCCGAAAAGTGTTTTTTAGCCTGAATGGGCGCTGTAGACTATTTGGGAGTGTTGGACGTTCATTTCGCGTTCTTACGGTGAAAAAACCCGGAAAATGTTTTGTAGGCTCAATGGGCGCTGTAGACCATTTGGGAGTGTTAGAAGTTCATTTCGCGTTCTGACGGTAAAGAAAACCGAAAAGTGTTTTTTAGCCTCAATGGGCGCTGTAGACCATTTGGGAGTGTTGGATGTTCATTTCGCGTTCTGACAGTGAAACAAACCGAAAAGTGTTTGTTAGGCTTAATGGGCGCTATAGACCATTTAGGAGTGTTGGAAGTTCATTTCGCGTTCTGACTGTGAAAAAAACCGAAAAGTTTTTTTTAGCCTGAATGGGCGCTGTAGACCATTTGGGAGTGTTGGACGTTCATTTCGCGTTCTGACGGTGAAAAAAACCGAAAAGTGTTTTTTAGCCTCAAATGGCGCTATAGACCATTTGGGATTGTTTGTAAGTTCATTTCGTGATCTGACGGTGAATAGTGCTGAAAAGTGTTTGTTAGGCTTAATGGGTTCTATAGCACATTTGGGATTGTTTGTTAGTTCATTTCGTGATCTGACGGTGAAAAGTGCTGAAAAGTGTTTGTTAGGCTTTTGGGAGTGTTGGACGTTCATTTCGAGTTCTGACCGTGAAAAAAACCGAAAAGTGTTTTTTAGGCTCAATGGGCGCTTTAGACTATTTGGGAGTGTTGGACGTTCATTTCGCGTTCTTACCGTGAAAAAACCCGGAAAATGTTTTTTAGGCTCAATGGGCGCTGTAGACCATTTGGGAGTGTTATAAGTTCATTTCGCGTTCTGACGGTGAAGAAAACCGAAAAGTGTTTTTTAGGCTTAAAGGGCGCTGTAGACCAAATGGAGTGTTGGAAGTTCATTTCGCGTTCTGACGGTGAAAAAAACGGAAAAGTGTTTTTTAGGCTCAAAGGGCGCTATAGACCATTTGGGAGTGTTTGTAAGTCCATTTCGTAATCTGACGGTGAATAGTGCCGAAAAGTGTTTGTTAGGCTTAATGGGCGCTATAGACCATTTAGGAGTGTTGGAAGTTCATTTCGCGTTCTGACTGTGAAAAAAACCGAAAAGTTTTTTTTAGCCTGAATGGGCGCTGTAGACCATTTGGGAGTGTTGGACGTTCATTTCGCGTTCTGACGGTGAAAAAAACCGAAAAGTGTTTTTTAGCCTCAAATGGCGCTATAGACCATTTGTGATTGTTTGTAAGTTCATTTCGTGATCTGACGGTGAATAGTGCTGAAAAGTGTTTGTTAGGCTTAATGGGTTCTATAGCACATTTGGGATTGTTTGTTAGTTCATTTCGTGATCTGACGGTGAATAGTGCTGAAAAGTGTTTGTTAGGCTTTTGGGAGTGTTGGACGTTCATTTCGAGTTCTGACCGTGAAAAAAACCGAAAAGTGTTTTTTAGGCTCAATGGGCGCTGTAGACCATTTGGGAGTGTTGGAAGTTCATTTCGCGTTCTGACGGTGAAAAAAACCGAAAAGTGTTTTTTAGGCTCAAAGGGCGCTGTAGACCATTTGGGAGTGTTTGTAAGTTCATTTCGTGATCTGACGGTGAATAGTGCCGAAAAGTGTTTTTTAGCCTGAATGGGCGCTGTAGACTATTTGGGAGTGTTGGACGTTCATTTCGCGTTCTTACGGTGAAAAAACCCGGAAAATGTTTTTTAGGCTCAATGGGCGCTGTAGACCATTTGGGAGTGTTAGAAGTTCATTTCGCGTTCTGACGGTAAAGAAAACCGAAAAGTGTTTTTTAGGCTCAAAGGGCGCTGTAGACCAAATGGAGTGTTGGAAGTTCATTTCGCGTTCTGACGGTGAAAAAAACGGAAAAGTGTTTTTTAGGCTCAAAGGGCGCTATAGACCATTTGGGAGTGTTTGTAAGTCCATTTCGTAATCTGACGGTGAATAGTGCCGAAAAGTGTTTGTTAGGCTTAATGGGCGCTATAGACCATTTAGGAGTGTTGGAAGTTCATTTCGCGTTCTGACTGTGAAAAAAACCGAAAAGTTTTTTTTAGCCTGAATGGGCGCTGTAGACCATTTGGGAGTGTTGGACGTTCATTTCGCGTTCTGACGGTGAAAAAAACCGAAAAGTGTTTTTTTAGCCTCAAATGGCGCTATAGACCATTTGGGATTGTTTGTAAGTTCATTTCGTGATCTGACGGTGAATAGTGCCGAAAAGTGTTTGTTAGGCTTAATGGGCGCTATAGCACATTTGGGATTGTTTGTAAGTTCATTTCGTGATCTGACGGTGAAAAAAACCGAAAAGTGTTTTTTTAGCCTCAAATGGCGCTATAGACCATTTGGGATTGTTTGTAAGTTCATTTCGTGATCTGACGGTGAATAGTGCTGAAAAGTGTTTGTTAGGCTTAATGGGCGCTTATAGACCATTTGGGAGTGTTAGAAGTTCATTTTGCGTTCTGACGGTGAAGAAAACCGAAAAGTGTTTTTTAGCCTCAATGGGCGCTGTAGACCATTTGGGAGTGTTGGATGTTCATTTCGCGTTCTGACAGTGAAAAAAACCGAAAAGTGTTTTTTAGGCTCAAATGGCGCTATAGACCATTTGGGATTGTTTGTAAGTTCATTTCGTGATCTGACAGTGAATAGTGCCGAAAAGTGTTGTTTAGCCTCAATGGGCGCTGTAGACTATTTGGGAGTGTTGGACGTTCATTTCGCGTTCTTACGGTGAAAAAACCCGGAAAATGTTTTTTAGGCTCAATGGGCGCTGTAGACCATTTGGGAGTGTTAGAAGTTCATTTCGCGTTCTGACGGTGAAGAAAACCGAAAAGTGTTTTTTAGGCTTAAAGGGCGCTGTAGACCAAATGGAGTGTTGGAAGTTCATTTCGCGTTCTGACGGTGAAAAAAACCGAAAAGTGTTTTTTTAGCCTCAAATGGCGCTATAGACCATTTGGGATTGTTTGTAAGTTCATTTCGTGATCTGACGGTGAATAGTGCTGAAAAGTGTTTGTTAGGCTTAATGGGTTCTATAGCACATTTGGGATTGTTTGTTAGTTCATTTCGTGATCTGACGGTGAATAGTGCTGAAAAGTGTTTGTTAGGCTTTTGGGAGTGTTGGACGTTCATTTCGAGTTCTGACAGTGAATAAAGCCGAAAAGTGTTTTTTAGGGCTCAAATGGACGCTATAGCACATTTGGGATTGTTTGTAAGTTCATTTCGTGATCTGACGGTGAATAGTGCTGAAAAGTGTTTGTTAGGCTTAATGGGCGCTTATAGACCATTTGGGAGTGTTAGAAGTTCATTTCGCGTTCTGACGGTGAAGAAAACCGAAAAGTGTTTTTTTAGCCTCAATGGGCGCTGTAGACCATTTGGGAGTGTTGGATGTTCATTTCGCGTTCTGACAGTGAAAAAAACCGAAAAGTGTTTTTTAGGCTCAAATGGCGCTATAGACCATTTGGGATTGTTTGTAAGTTCATTTCGTGATCTGACGGTGAATAGTGCCGAAAAGTGTTTTTTAGCCTCAATGGGCGCTGTAGACCATTTGGGAGTGTTGGACGTTCATTTCGCGTTCTTACGGTGAAAATAACCGAAAAGGTTTTTTTAGGCTCAAAGGGCGCTATAGACCATTTGCGAGTGTTTGTAAGTCCATTTTGTGATCTGACGGTGAATAGTGCTGAAAAGTGTTTGTTAGGCTTAATGGGCGCTATAGCACATTTGGGATTGTTTGTAAGTTCATTTCGTGATCTGACGGTGAATAGTGCTGAAAAGTGTTTGTTAGGCTTAATGGGCGCTTATAGACCATTTGGGAGTGTTAGAAGTTCATTTCGCGTTCTGACGGTGAAGAAAACCGAAAAGTGTTTCTTAGGCTCAATGGACGCTATAGACCATTTGGGAGTGTTTGTAAGTCCATTTCGTGATCTGACGGTGATTAGTGCCGAAAAGTGTTTGTTAGGCTTAATGGGCGCTATAGCACATTTGGGATTGTTTGTAAGTTCATTTCGTGATCTGACGGTGAATAGTGCGGAAAAGTGTTTGTTAGGCTTAATGGGCGCTTATAGACCATTTGGGAGTGTTAGAAGTTCATTTCGCGTTCTGACGGTGAAGAAAACCGAAAAGTGTTTCTTAGGCTCAATGGACGCTATAGACCATTTGGGAGTGTTTGTAAGTCCATTTCGTGATCTGAAGGTGAATAGTGCCGAAAAGTGTTTGTTAGGCTCAATGGCCGCTATAGCACATTTGGAATTGTTTGTAAGTTCATTTCGCGTTCTGACGGTGAAAAAAACCAAAAAGTGTTTTTTAGCCTCAATGGGCGCTGTAGACCATTTGGGAGTGTTGGATGTTCATTTCGCGTTCTGACAGTGAAAAAAACCGAAAAGTGTTTTTTAGGCTCAAATGGCGCTATAGACCATTTGGGATTGTTTGTAAGTTCATTTCGTGATCTGACGGTGAATAGTGCCGAAAAGTTTTTTTTAGCCTCAATGGGCGCTATAGACCATTTGCGAGTGTTTGTAAGTCCATTATGTGATCTGACGGTGAATAGTGCCGAAAAGTGTTTGTTAGGCTTAATGGGCGCTATAGCACATTTGGGATTGTTTGTAAGTTCATTTCGTGATCTGACGGTGAATAGTGCTGAAAAGTGTTTGTTAGGCTTTTGGGAGTGTTGGACGTTCATTTCGAGTTCTGACCGTGAAAAAAACCGAAAAGTGTTTTTTAGGCTCAATGGGCGCTGTAGACCATTTGGGAGTGTTGGAAGTTCATTTCGCGTTCTGACGGTGAAAAAAACCGAAAAGTGTTTTTGAGGCTCAAATCGCGCTGTAGACCATCTGGGAGTGTTTGTAAGTTCATTTCGTGATCTGACGGTGAATAGTGCCGAAAAGTGTTTTTTAGCCTGAATGGGCGCTGTAGACTATTTGGGAGTGTTGGACGTTCATTTCGCGTTCTTACGGTGAAAAAACCCGGAAAATGTTTTTTAGGCTCAAAGGGCGCTATAGACCATTTGGGAGTGTTTGTAAGTCCATTTCGTAATCTGACGGTGAATAGTGCCGAAAAGTGTTTGTTAGGCTTAATGGGCGCTATAGACCATTTAGGAGTGTTGGAAGTTCATTTCGCGTTCTGACTGTGAAAAAAACCGAAAAGTTTTTTTTAGCCTGAATGGGCGCTGTAGACCATTTGGGAGTGTTGGACGTTCATTTCGCGTTCTGACGGTGAAAAAAACCGAAAAGTGTTTTTTTAGCCTCAAATGGCGCTATAGACCATTTGGGATTGTTTGTAAGTTCATTTCGTGATCTGACGGTGAATAGTGCCGAAAAGTGTTTGTTAGGCTTAATGGGCGCTATAGCACATTTGGGATTGTTTGTAAGTTCATTTCGTGATCTGACGGTGAAAAAAACCGAAAAGTGTTTTTTTAGCCTCAAATGGCGCTATAGACCATTTGGGATTGTTTGTAAGTTCATTTCGTGATCTGACGGTGAATAGTGCTGAAAAGTGTTTGTTAGGCTTAATGGGCGCTTATAGACCATTTGGGAGTGTTAGAAGTTCATTTTGCGTTCTGACGGTGAAGAAAACCGAAAAGTGTTTTTTAGCCTCAATGGGCGCTGTAGACCATTTGGGAGTGTTGGATGTTCATTTCGCGTTCTGACAGTGAAAAAAACCGAAAAGTGTTTTTTAGGCTCAAATGGCGCTATAGACCATTTGGGATTGTTTGTAAGTTCATTTCGTGATCTGACAGTGAATAGTGCCGAAAAGTGTTTTTTAGCCTCAATGGGCGCTGTAGACTATTTGGGAGTGTTGGACGTTCATTTCGCGTTCTTACGGTGAAAAAACCCGGAAAATGTTGTTTAGGCTCAATGGGCGCTGTAGACCATTTGGGAGTGTTAGAAGTTCATTTCGCGTTCTGACGGTGAAGAAAACCGAAAAGTGTTTTTTAGGCTTAAAGGGCGCTGTAGACCAAATGGAGTGTTGGAAGTTCATTTCGCGTTCTGACGGTGAAAAAAACCGAAAAGTGTTTTTTTAGCCTCAAATGGCGCTATAGACCATTTGGGATTGTTTGTAAGTTCATTTCGTGATCTGACGGTGAATAGTGCTGAAAAGTGTTTGTTAGGCTTAATGGGTTCTATAGCACATTTGGGATTGTTTGTTAGTTCATTTCGTGATCTGACGGTGAATAGTGCTGAAAAGTGTTTGTTAGGCTTTTGGGAGTGTTGGACGTTCATTTCGAGTTCTGACAGTGAATAAAGCCGAAAAGTGTTTTTTAGGGCTCAAATGGACGCTATAGCACATTTGGGATTGTTTGTAAGTTC
This sequence comes from Crossaster papposus, assembly GCA_037893245.1. Lineage (NCBI taxonomy): Eukaryota > Metazoa > Echinodermata > Asteroidea > Velatida > Solasteridae > Crossaster > Crossaster papposus. Next base: position 785,726 of record JBAIAA010000176.1, read on the forward strand.
ATTTCGTGATCTGACGGTGAATAGTGCTGAAAAGTGTTTGTTAGGCTTAATGGGCGCTTATAGACCATTTGGGAGTGTTAGAAGTTCATTTCGCGTTCTGACGGTGAAGAAAACCGAAAAGTGTTTTTTTAGCCTCAATGGGCGCTGTAGACCATTTGGGAGTGTTGGATGTTCATTTCGCGTTCTGACAGTGAAAAAAACCGAAAAGTGTTTTTTAGGCTCAAATGGCGCTATAGACCATTTGGGATTGTTTGTAAGTTCATTTCGTGATCTGACGGTGAATAGTGCCGAAAAGTGTTTTTTAGCCTCAATGGGCGCTGTAGACCATTTGGGAGTGTTGGACGTTCATTTCGCGTTCTTACGGTGAAAATAACCGAAAAGGTTTTTTTAGGCTCAAAGGGCGCTATAGACCATTTGCGAGTGTTTGTAAGTCCATTTCGTGATCTGACGGTGAATAGTGCTGAAAAGTGTTGTTAGGCTTAATGGGCGCTATAGCACATTTGGGATTGTTTGTAAGTTCATTTCGTGATCTGACGGTGAATAGTGCTGAAAAGTGTTTGTTAGGCTTAATGGGCGCTTATAGACCATTTGGGAGTGTTAGAAGTTCATTTCGCGTTCTGACGGTGAAGAAAACCGAAAAGTGTTTCTTAGGCTCAATGGACGCTATAGACCATTTGGGAGTGTTTGTAAGTCCATTTCGTGATCTGACGGTGATTAGTGCCGAAAAGTGTTTGTTAGGCTTAATGGGCGCTATAGCACATTTGGGATTGTTTGTAAGTTCATTTCGTGATCTGACGGTGAATAGTGCGGAAAAGTGTTTGTTAGGCTTAATGGGCGCTTATAGACCATTTGGGAGTGTTAGAAGTTCATTTCGCGTTCTGACGGTGAAGAAAACCGAAAAGTGTTTCTTAGGCTCAATGGACGCTATAGACCATTTGGGAGTGTTTGTAAGTCCATTTCGTGATCTGAAGGTGAATAGTGCCGAAAAGTGTTTGTTAGGCTCAATGGCCGCTATAGCACATTTGGAATTGTTTGTAAGTTCATTTCGCGTTCTGACGGTGAAAAAAACCAAAAAGTGTTTTTTAGCCTCAATGGGCGCTGTAGACCATTTGGGAGTGTTGGATGTTCATTTCGCGTTCTGACAGTGAAAAAAACCGAAAAGTGTTTTTTAGGCTCAAATGGCGCTATAGACCATTTGGGATTGTTTGTAAGTTCATTTCGTGATCTGACGGTGAATAGTGCCGAAAAGTTTTTTTTAGCCTCAATGGGCGCTATAGACCATTTGCGAGTGTTTGTAAGTCCATTATGTGATCTGACGGTGAATAGTGCCGAAAAGTGTTTGTTAGGCTTAATGGGCGCTATAGCACATTTGGGATTGTTTGTAAGTTCATTTCGTGATCTGACGGTGAATAGTGCTGAAAAGTGTTTGTTAGGCTTTTGGGAGTGTTGGACGTTCATTTCGAGTTCTGACCGTGAAAAAAACCGAAAAGTGTTTTTTAGGCTCAATGGGCGCTGTAGACCATTTGGGAGTGTTGGAAGTTCATTTCGCGTTCTGACGGTGAAAAAAACCGAAAATTGTTTTTGAGGCTCAAATCGCGCTGTAGACCATCTGGGAGTGTTTGTAAGTTCATTTCGTGATCTGACGGTGAATAGTGCCGAAAAGTGTTTTTTAGCCTGAATGGGCGCTGTAGACTATTTGGGAGTGTTGGACGTTCATTTCGCGTTCTTACGGTGAAAAAACCCGGAAAATGTTTTTTAGGGTCAATGGGCGCTGTAGACCATTTGGGAGTGTTAGAAGTTCATTTCGCGTTCTGACGGTGAAGAAAACCGAAAAGTGTTTTTTAGGCTCAAAGGGCGCTGTAGACCAAATGGAGTGTTGGAAGTTCATTTCGCGTTCTGACGGTGAAAAAAACGGAAAAGTGTTTTTTAGGCTCAAAGGGCGCTATAGACCATTTGGGAGTGTTTGTAAGTCCATTTCGTAATCTGACGGTGAATAGTGCCGAAAAGTGTTTGTTAGGCTTAATGGGCGCTATAGACCATTTAGGAGTGTTGGAAGTTCATTTCGCGTTCTGACTGTGAAAAAAACCGAAAAGTTTTTTTTAGCCTGAATGGGCGCTGTAGACCATTTGGGAGTGTTGGACGTTCATTTCGCGTTCTGACGGTGAAAAAAACCGAAAAGTGTTTTTTTTAGCTTCAAATGGCGCTATAGACCATTTGGGATTGTTTGTAAGTTCATTTCGTGATCTGACGGTGAATAGTGCCGAAAAGTGTTTGTTAGGCTTAATGGGCGCTATAGCACATTTGGGATTGTTTGTAAGTTCATTTCGTGATCTGACGGTGAAAAAAACCGAAAAGTGTTTTTTTAGCCTCAAATGGCGCTATAGACCATTTGGGATTGTTTGTAAGTTCATTTCGTGATCTGACGGTGAATAGTGCCGAAAAGTGTTTGTTAGGCTTAATGGGCGCTATAGCACATTTGGGATTGTTTGTAAGTTCATTTCGTGATCTGACGGTGAATAGTGCTGAAAAGTGTTTGTTAGGCTTAATGGGTTCTATAGCACATTTGGGATTGTTTGTTAGTTCATTTCGTGATCTGACGGTGAATAGTGCTGAAAAGTGTTTGTTAGGCTTTTGGGAGTGTTGGACGTTCATTTCGAGTTCTGACAGTGAATAAAGCCGAAAAGTGTTTTTTAGGGCTCAAATGGACGCTATAGACCATTTGGGATTGTTGAAAGTTCATTTCGCGTTCTGACCGTGAACAAAACCGAAAAGTGTTTTTTAGGCTCAATGGGCGCTGTAGACCATTTGGGAGTGTTGGACGTTCATTTCGCGTTCTTACGTTGAAAAAAACTGAAAAGTGTTTTTTAGTCTCAAAGGGCGCTGTAGACCATTTGGGAGTGTAGGAAGTTCATTTCGCGTTCTGACGGTGAAAAAAACCGAAAAGTGTTTTTTAGGCTCAAAGGGCGCTATAGACCATTTGGGAGTGTTTGTAAGTTCATTTCGTGATCTGACGGTGAATAGTGCCGAAAAGTGTTTTTTAGCCTCAATGGGCGCTGTAGACCATTTGGGAGTGTTGGACGTTCATTTCGCGTTCTTACGGTGAACAAAACCGAAAAGTTTTTTTTAGGCTCAAAGGGCGCTATAGACCATTTGCTAGTGTTTGTAAGTCCATTTCGTGATCTGACGGTGAATAGTGCCGAAAAGTGTTTGTTAGGCTTAATGGCCGCTATAGCACATTTGGAATTGTTTGTAAGTTCATTTCGCGTTCTGACGGTGAAAAAACCAAAAAGTGTTTTTTAGGCTCAAATGGCGCTATAGACCATTTGGGATTGTTTGTAAGTTCATTTCGTGATCTGACGGTGAATAGTGCCGAAAAGTGTTTTTTAGCCTCAATGGGCGCTGTAGACCATTTGGGAGTGTTGGACGTTCATTTCGCGTTCTTACGGTGAAAAAAACCGAAAAGGTTTTTTTAGGCTCAAAGGGCGCTATAGACCATTTGCGAGTGTTTGTAAGTCCATTTCGTGATCTGACGGTGAATAGTGCCGAAAAGTGTTTGTTAGGCTTAATGGGCGCTATAGCACATTTGGGATTGTTTGTAAGTTCATTTCGTGATCTGACGGTGAATAGTGCTGAAAAGTGTTTGTTAGGCTTAATGGGCGCTTATAGACCATTTGGGAGTGTTAGAAGTTCATTTCGCGTTCTGACGGTGAAGAAAACCGAAAAGTGTTTTTTAGCCTCAATGGGCGCTGTAGACCATTTGGGAGTGTTGGGTGTTCATTTCGCGTTCTGACAGTGAAAAAAACCGAAAAGTGTTTTTTAGGCTCAAATGGCGCTATATACCATTTTGGATTGTTTGTAAGTTCATTTCGTGATCTGACGGTGAATAGTGCCGAAAAGTGTTTTTTAGCCTCAATGGGCGCTGTAGACCATTTGGGGGTGTTGGACGTTCATTTCGCGTTCTTACGGTGAAAATAACCGAAAAGTTTTTTTTAGGCTCAAAGGGCGCTATAGACCATTTGCGAGTGTTTGTAAGTCCATTTCGTGATCTGACGGTGAATAGTGCCGAAAAGTGTTTGTTAGGCTTAATGGCCGCTATAGCACATTTGGAATTGTTTGTAAGTTCATTTCGCGTTCTGACGGTGAAAAAAACCAAAAAGTGTTTTTTAGGCTCAAATGGCGCTATAGACCATTTGGGATTGTTTGTAAGTTCATTTCGTGATCTGACGGTGAATAGTGCCGAAAATTGTTTTTTAGCCTCAATGGGCGCTGTAGACCATTTGGGAGTGTTGGACGTTCATTTCGCGTTCTTACGGTGAAAAAAACCGAAAAGGTTTTTTTAGGCTCAAAGGGCGCTATAGACCATTTGCGAGTGTTTGTAAGTCCATTTCGTGATCTGACGGTGAATAGTGCCGAAAAGTGTTTGTTAGGCTTAATGGGCGCTATAGCACATTTGGGATTGTTTGTAAGTTCATTTCGTGATCTGACGGTGAATAGTGCTGAAAAGTGTTTGTTAGGCTTAATGGGCGCTTATAGACCATTTGGGAGTGTTAGAAGTTCATTTCGCGTTCTGACGGTGAAGAAAACCGAAAAGTGTTTTTTAGCCTCAATGGGCGCTGTAGACCATTTGGGAGTGTTGGGTGTTCATTTCGCGTTCTGACAGTGAAAAAAACCGAAAAGTGTTTTTTAGGCTCAAATGGCGCTATAGACCATTTTGGATTGTTTGTAAGTTCATTTCGTGATCTGACGGTGAATAGTGCCGAAAAGTGTTTTTTAGCCTCAATGGGCGCTGTAGACCATTTGGGAGTGTTGGACGTTCATTTCGCGTTCTTACGGTGAAAATAACCGAAAAGTTTTTTTTAGGCTCAAAGGGCGCACTATAGACCATTTGCGAGTGTTTGTAGGTCCATTTCGTGATCTGACGGTGAATAGTGCTGAAAAGTGTTTGTTAGGCTTAATGGGCGCTATAGCACATTTGGGATTGTTTGTAAGTTCATTTCCTGATCTGACTTTGAATAGTGCTGAAAAGTGTTTGTTAGGCTTAATGGGCGCTTATAGACCATTTGGGAGTGTTAGAAGTTCATTTCGCGTTCTGACGGTGAAGAAAACCGAAAAGTGTTTCTTAGGCTCAATGGACGCTATAGACCATTTGGGAGTGTTTGTAAGTCCATTTCGTGATCTGACGGTGATTAGTGCCGAAAAGTGTTTGTTAGGCTTAATGGGCGCTATAGCACATTTGGGATTCTTTGTAAGTTCATTTCGTGATCTGACGGTGAATAGTGCGGAAAAGTGTTTGTTAGGCTTAATGGGCGCTTATAGACCATTTGGGAGTGTTAGAAGTTCATTTCGCGTTCTGACGGTGAAGAAAACCGAAAAGTGTTTCTTAGGCTCAATGGACGCTATAGACCATTTGGGAGTGTTTGTAAGTCCATTTCGTGATCTGAAGGTGAATAGTGCCGAAAAGTGTTTGTTAGGCTTAATGGCCGCTATAGCACATTTGGAATTGTTTGTAAGTTCATTTCGCGTTCTGACGGTGAAAAAAACCAAAAAGTGTTTTTTAGCCTCAATGGGCGCTGTAGACCATTTGGGAGTGTTGGATGTTCATTTCGCGTTCTGACAGTGAAAAAAACCGAAAAGTGTTTTTTAGGCTCAAATGGCGCTATAGACCATTTGGGATTGTTTGTAAGTTCATTTCGTGATCTGACGGTGAATAGTGCCGAAAAGTTTTTTTTAGCCTCAATGGGCGCTATAGACCATTTGCGAGTGTTTGTAAGTCCATTTCGTGATCTGACGGTGAATAGTGCCGAAAAGTGTTTGTTAGGCTTAATGGGCGCTATAGCACATTTGGGATTGTTTGTAAGTTCATTTCGTGATCTGACGGTGAATAGTGCTGAAAAGTGTTTGTTAGGCTCAAAGGGCGCTATAGACCATTTGGGAGTGTTTGTAAGTCCATGTCGTGATCTGACGGTGAATAGTGCCGAAAAGTGTTTGTTAGGCTTAATGGGCGCTATAGACCATTTAGGAGTGTTGGAAGTTCATTTCGCGTTCTGACTGTGAAAAAAACCGAAAAGTTTTTTTTAGCCTAAATGGGCGCTGTAGACCATTTGGGAGTGTTGGACGTTCATTTCGCGTTCTGACGGTGAAGAAAACCGAAAAGTGTTTTTTAGCCTCAATGGGCGCTGTAGACCATTTGGGAGTGTTGGATGTTCATTTCGCGTTCTGACAGTGAAAAAAACCGAAAAGTGTTTTTTAGGCTCAAATGGCGCTATAGACCATTTGGGATTGTTTGTAAGTTCATTTCGTGATCTGACGGTGAATAGTGCCGAAAAGTGTTTTTTAGCCTCAATGGGCGCTGTAGACCATTTGGGAGTGTTGGACGTTCATTTCGCGTTCTTACGGTGAAAATAACCGAAAAGTTTTTTTTAGGCTCAAAGGGCGCTATAGACCATTTGCGAGTGTTTGTAAGTCCATTTCGTGATCTGACGGTGAATAGTGCTGAAAAGTGTTTGTTAGGCTTAATGGGCGCTATAGCACATTTGGGATTGTTTGTAAGTTCATTTCCTGATCTGACTTTGAATAGTGCTGAAAAGTGTTTGTTAGGCTTAATGGGCGCTTATAGACCATTTGGGAGTGTTAGAAGTTCATTTCGCGTTCTGACGGTGAAGAAAACCGAAAAGTGTTTCTTAGGCTCAATGGACGCTATAGACCATTTGGGAGTGTTTGTAAGTCCATTTCGTGATCTGACGGTGATTAGTGCCGAAAAGTGTTTGTTAGGCTTAATGGGCGCTATAGCACATTTGGGATTCTTTGTAAGTTCATTTCGTGATCTGACGGTGAATAGTGCGGAAAAGTGTTTGTTAGGCTTAATGGGCGCTTATAGACCATTTGGGAGTGTTAGAAGTTCATTTCGCGTTCTGACGGTGAAGAAAACCGAAAAGTGTTTCTTAGGCTCAATGGACGCTATAGACCATTTGGGAGTGTTTGTAAGTCCATTTCGTGATCTGAAGGTGAATAGTGCCGAAAAGTGTTTGTTAGGCTTAATGGCCGCTATAGCACATTTGGAATTGTTTGTAAGTTCATTTCGCGTTCTGACGGTGAAAAAAACCAAAAAGTGTTTTTTAGCCTCAATGGGCGCTGTAGACCATTTGGGAGTGTTGGATGTTCATTTCGCGTTCTGACAGTGAAAAAAACCGAAAAGTGTTTTTTAGGCTCAAATGGCGCTATAGACCATTTGGGATTATTTGTAAGTTCATTTCGTGATCTGACGGTGAATAGTGCCGAAAAGTTTTTTTAGCCTCAATGGGCGCTATAGACCATTTGCGAGTGTTTGTAAGTCCATTTCGTGATCTGACGGTGAATAGTGCCGAAAAGTGTTTGTTAGGCTTAATGGGCGGTATAGCACATTTGGGATTGTTTGTAAGTTCATTTCGTGATCTGACGGTGAATAGTGCTGAAAAGTGTTTGTTAGGCTCAAAGGGCGCTATAGACCATTTGGGAGTGTTTGTAAGTCCATTTCGTGATCTGACGGTGAATAGTGCCGAAAAGTGTTTGTTAGGCTTAATGGGCGCTATAGACCATTTAGGAGTGTTGGAAGTTCATTTCGCGTTCTGACTGTGAAAAAAACCGAAAAGTTTTTTTTAGCCTGAATGGGCGCTGTAGACCATTTGGGAGTGTTGGACGTTCATTTCGCGTTCTGACGGTGAAAAAAACCGAAAAGTGTTTTTTAGCCTCAAATGGCGCTATAGACCATTTGGGATTGTTTGTAAGTTCATTTCGTGATCTGACGGTGAATAGTGCTGAAAAGTGTTTGTTAGGCTTAATGGGTTCTATAGCACATTTGGGATTGTTTGTTAGTTCATTTCGTGATCTGACGGTGAATAGTGCTGAAAAGTGTTTGTTAGGCTTTTGGGAGTGTTGGACGTTCATTTCGAGTTCTGACCGTGAAAAAAACCGAAAAGTGTTTTTTAGGCTCAATGGGCGCTGTAGACCATTTGGGAGTGTTGGAAGTTCATTTCGCGTTCTGACGGTGAAAAAAACCGAAAAGTGTTTTTTAGGCTCAAAGGGCACTGTAGACCATTTGGGAGTGTTTGTAAGTTCATTTCGTGATCTGACGGTGAATAGTGCCGAAAAGTGTTTTTTAGCCTGAATGGGCGCTGTAGACTATTTGGGAGTGTTGGACGTTCATTTCGCGTTCTTACGGTGAAAAAACCCGGAAAATGTTTTTTAGGCTCAATGGGCGCTGTAGACCATTTGGGAGTGTTAGAAGTTCATTTCGCGTTCTGACGGTGAAGAAAACCGAAAAGTGTTTTTTAGGCTCAAAGGGCGCTGTAGACCAAATGGAGTGTTGGAAGTTCATTTCGCGTTCTGACGGTGAAAAAAACGGAAAAGTGTTTTTTAGGCTCAAAGGGCGCTATAGACCATTTGGGAGTGTTTGTAAGTCCATTTCGTAATCTGACGGTGAATAGTGCCGAAAAGTGTTTGTTAGGCTTAATGGGCGCTATAGACCATTTAGGAGTGTTGGAAGTTCATTTCGCGTTCTGACTGTGAAAAAAACCGAAAAGTTTTTTTTAGCCTGAATGGGCGCTGTAGACCATTTGGGAGTGTTGGACGTTCATTTCGCGTTCTGACGGTGAAAAAAACCGAAAAGTGTTTTTTTAGCCTTAAATGGCGCTATAGACCATTTGGGATTGTTTGTAAGTTCATTTGGTGATCTGACGGTGAATAGTGCCGAAAAGTGTTTGTTAGGCTTAATGGGCGCTATAGCACATTTGGGATTGTTTGTAAGTTCATTTCGTGATCTGACGTTGAAAAAAACCGAAAAGTGTTTTTTTAGCCTCAAATGGCGCTATAGACCATTTAGGATTGTTTGTAAGTTCATTTCGTGATCTGACGGTGAATAGTGCCGAAAAGTGTTTGTTAGGCTTAATGGGCGCTATAGACCATTTAGGAGTGTTGGAAGTTCATTTGGCGTTCTGACTGTGAAAAAAACCGAAAAGTTTTTTTTAGCCTGAATGGGCGCTGTAGACCATTTGGGAGTGTTGGACGTTCATTTCGCGTTCTGACGGTGAAAAAAACCGAAAAGTGTTTTTTAGCCTCAAATGGCGCTATAGACCATTTGGGATTGTTTGTAAGTTCATTTCGTGATCTGACGGTGAATAGTGCTGAAAAGTGTTTGTTAGGCTTAATGGGTTCTATAGCACATTTGGGATTGTTTGTTAGTTCATTTCGTGATCTGACGGTGAATAGTGCTGAAAAGTGTTTGTTAGGCTTTTGGGAGTGTTGGACGTTCATTTCTAGTTCTGACCGTGAAAAAAACCGAAAAGTGTTTTTTAGGCTCAATGGGCGCTGTAGACCATTTGGGAGTGTTGGACGTTCATTTCGCGTTCTTACGGTGAAAAAACCCGGAAAATGTTTTTTAAGCTCAATGGGCGCTGTAGACCATTTGGGAGTGTTAGAAGTTCATTTCGCGTTCTGACGGTGAAGAAAACCGAAAAGTGTTTTTTAGGCTCAAAGGGCGCTGTAGACCAAATGGAGTGTTGGAAGTTCATTTCGCGTTCTGACGGTGAAAAAAACGGAAAAGTGTTTTTTAGGCTCAAAGGGCGCTATAGACCATTTGGGAGTGTTTGTAAGTCCATTTCGTAATCTGACGGTGAATAGTGCCGAAAAGTGTTTGTTAGGCTTAATGGGCGCTATAGACCATTTAAGAGTGTTGGAAGTTCATTTCGCGTTCTGACTGTGAAAAAAACCGAAAAGTGTTTTTTAGGCTCAAAGGGCACTGTAGACCATTTGGGAGTGTTTGTAAGTTCATTTCGTGATCTGACGGTGAATAGTGCCGAAAAGTGTTTTTTAGCCTGAATGGGCGCTGTAGACTATTTGGGAGTGTTGGACGTTCATTTCGCGTTCTTACGGTGAAAAAACCCGGAAAATGTTTTTTAGGCTCAATGGGCGCTGTAGACCATTTGGGAGTGTTAGAAGTTCATTTCGCGTTCTGACGGTGAAGAAAACCGAAAAGTGTTTTTTAGGCTCAAAGGGCGCTGTAGACCAAATGGAGTGTTGGAAGTTCATTTCGCGTTCTGACGGTGAAAAAAACGGAAAAGTGTTTTTTAGGCTCAAAGGGCGCTATAGACCATTTGGGAGTGTTTGTAAGTCCATTTCGTAATCTGACGTTGAATAGTGCCGAAAAGTGTTTGTTAGGCTTAATGGGCGCTATAGACCATTTAGGAGTGTTGGAAGTTCATTTCGCGTTCTAACTGTGAAAAAAACCGAAAAGTTTGTTTTAGCCTGAATGGGCGCTGTAGACCATTTGGGATTGTTTGTAAGTTCATTTCGTGATCTGACGGTGAATAGTGCCGAAAAGTGTTTGTTAGGCTTAATGGGCGCTATAGCACATTTGGGATTGTTTGTAAGTTCATTTCGTGATCTGACGTTGAAAAAAACCGAAAAGTGTTTTTTTAGCCTCAAATGGCGCTATAGACCATTTGGGATTGTTTGTAAGTTCATTTCGTGATCTGACGGTGAATAGTGCTGAAAAGTGTTTGTTAGGCTTAATGGGCGCTTATAGACCATTTGGGAGTGTTAGAAGTTCATTTTGCGTTCTGACGGTGAAGAAAACCGAAAAGTGTTTTTTAGCCTCAATGGGCGCTGTAGACCATTTGGGAGTGTTGGATGTTCATTTCGCGTTCTGACAGTGAAAAAAACCGAAAAGTGTTTTTTAGGCTCAAATGGCGCTATAGACCATTTGGGATTGTTTGTAAGTTCATTTCGTGATCTGACAGTGAATAGCGCCGAAAAGTGTTTTTTAGCCTCAATGGGCGCTGTAGACTATTTGGGAGTGTTGGACGTTCATTTCGCGTTCTTACGGTGAAAAAAACCGGAAAATGTTTTTTAGGCTCAATGGGCGCTGTAGACCATTTGGGAGTGTTAGAAGTTCATTTCGCGTTCTGACAGTGAAGAAAACCGAAAAGTGTTTTTTAGGCTCAAAGGGCGCTGTAGACCAAATGGAGTGTTGGAAGTTCATTTCGCGTTCTGACGGTGAAAAAAACGGAAAAGTGTTTTTTAGGCTCAAAGGGCGCTATAGACCATTTGGGAGTGTTTGTAAGTCCATTTCGTAATCTGACGGTGAATAGTGCCGAAACGTGTTTGTTAGGCTTAATGGGCGCTATAGACCATTTAGGAGTGTTGGAAGTTCATTTCGCGTTCTGACTGTGAAAAAAACCGAAAAGTTTTTTTTAGCCTGAATGGGCGCTGTAGACCATTTGGGAGTGTTGGACGTTCATTTCGCGTTCTGACGGTGAAAAAAACCGAAAAGTGTTTTTTTAGCCTCAAATGGCGCTATAGACCATTTGGGATTGTTTGTAAGTTCATTTCGTGATCTGACCGTGAATAGTGCTGAAAAGTGTTTGTTAGGCTTAATGGGTTCTATAGCACATTTGGGATTGTTTGTTAGTTCATTTCGTGATCTGACGGTGAATAGTGCTGAAAAGTGTTTGTTAGGCTTTTGGGAGTGTTGGACGTTCATTTCGAGTTCTGACAGTGAATAAAGCCGAAAAGTGTTTTTTAGGGCTCAAATGGACGCTATAGACCATTTGGGATTGTTGAAAGTTCATTTCGCGTTCTGACCGTGAACAAAACCGAAAAGTGTTTTTTAGGCTCAATAGGCGCTGTAGACCATTTGGGAGTGTTGGACGTTCATTTCGCGTTCTTACGTTGAAAAAAACTGAAAAGTGTTTTTTAGTCTCAAAGGGCGCTGTAGACCATTTGGGAGTGTTAGAAGTTCATTTCGCGTTCTGACGGTGAAGAAAACCGAAAAGTGTTTTTTAGGCTCAAAGGGCGCTGTAGACCAAATGGAGTGTTGGAAGTTCATTTCGCGTTCTGACGGTGAAAAAAACGGAAAAGTGTTTTTTAGGCTCAAAGGGCGCTATAGACCATTTGGGAGTGTTTGTAAGTCCATTTCGTAATCTGACGGTGAATAGTGCCGAAAAGTGTTTGTTAGGCTTAATGGGCGCTATAGACCATTTAGGAGTGTTGGAAGTTCATTTCGCGTTCTGACTGTGAAAAAAACCGAAAAGTTTTTTTTAGCCTGAATGGGCGCTGTAGACCATTTGGGAGTGTTGGACGTTCATTTCGCGTTCTGACGGTGAAAAAAACCGAAAAGTGTTTTTTAGGCTCAAAGGGCGCTATAGACCATTTGGGAGTGTTTGTAAGTTCATTTCGTGATCTGACGGTGAATAGTGCCGAAAAGTGTTTTTTAGCCTCAATGGGCGCTGTAGACCATTTGGGAGTGTTGGACGTTCATTTCGCGTTCTTACGGTGAAAAAACCCGAAAAGGTTTTTTTAGGCTCAAAGGGCGCTATAGACCATTTGCGAGTGTTTGTAAGTCCATTTCGTGATCTGACGGTGAATAGTGCCGAAAAGTGTTTGTTAGGCTTAATGGGCGCTATAGCACATTTGGGATTGTTTGTAAGTTCATTTCGTGATCTGACGTTGAAAAAAACCGAAAAGTGTTTTTTTAGCCTCAAATGGCGCTATAGACCATTTGGGATTGTTTGTAAGTTCATTTCGTGATCTGACGGTGAATAGTGCTGAAAAGTGTTTGTTAGGCTTAATGGGCGCTTATAGACCATTTGGGAGTGTTAGAAGTTCATTTTGCGTTCTGACGGTGAAGAAAACCGAAAAGTGTTTTTTAGCCTAAAATGGCGCTATAGACCATTTGGGATTGTTTGTAAGTTCATTTCGTGATCTGACGGTGAATAGTGCTGAAAAGTGTTTGTTAGGCTTAATGGGTTCTATAGCACATTTGGGATTGTTTGTTAGTTCATTTCGTGATCTGACGGTGAATAGTGCTGAAAAGTGTTTGTTAGGCTTTTGGGAGTGTTGGACGTTCATTTCGAGTTCTGACCGTGAAAAAACCCGAAAAGTGTTTTTTAGGCTCAATGGGCGCTGTAGACCATTTGGGAGTGTTGGAAGTTCATTTCGCGTTCTGACGGTGAAAAAAACCGAAAAGTGTTTTTTAGGCTCAAAGGGCGCTGTAGACCATTTGGGATTGTTTGTAAGTTCATTTCGCGTTCTGACGGTGAAAAAAACGGAAAAGTGTTTTTTAGGCTCAAAGGGCGCTATAGACCATTTGGGAGTGTTTGTAAGTCCATTTCGTAATCTGACGGTGAATAGTGCCGAAACGTGTTTGTTAGGCTTAATGGGCGCTATAGACCATTTAGGAGTGTTGGAAGTTCATTTCGCGTTCTGACTGTGAAAAAAACCGAAAAGTTTTTTTTAGCCTGAATGGGCGCTGTAGACCATTTGGGAGTGTTGGACGTTCATTTCGCGTTCTGACGGTGAAAAAAACCGAAAAGTGTTTTTTTAGCCTCAAATGGCGCTATAGACCATTTGGGATTGTTTGTAAGTTCATTTCGTGATCTGACCGTGAATAGTGCTGAAAAGTGTTTGTTAGGCTTAATGGGTTCTATAGCACATTTGGGATTGTTTGTTAGTTCATTTCGTGATCTGACGGTGAATAGTGCTGAAAAGTGTTTGTTAGGCTTTTGGGAGTGTTGGACGTTCATTTCGAGTTCTGACAGTGAATAAAGCCGAAAAGTGTTTTTTAGGGCTCAAATGGACGCTATAGACCATTTGGGATTGTTGAAAGTTCATTTCGCGTTCTGACCGTGAACAAAACCGAAAAGTGTTTTTTAGGCTCAATAGGCGCTGTAGACCATTTGGGAGTGTTGGACGTTCATTTCGCGTTCTTACGTTGAAAAAAACTGAAAAGTGTTTTTTAGTCTCAAAGGGCGCTGTAGACCATTTGGGAGTGTTAGAAGTTCATTTCGCGTTCTGACGGTGAAGAAAACCGAAAAGTGTTTTTTAGGCTCAAAGGGCGCTGTAGACCAAATGGAGTGTTGGAAGTTCATTTCGCGTTCTGACGGTGAAAAAAACGGAAAAGTGTTTTTTAGGCTCAAAGGGCGCTATAGACCATTTGGGAGTGTTTGTAAGTCCATTTCGTAATCTGACGGTGAATAGTGCCGAAAAGTGTTTGTTAGGCTTAATGGGCGCTATAGACCATTTAGGAGTGTTGGAAGTTCATTTCGCGTTCTGACTGTGAAAAAAACCGAAAAGTTTTTTTTAGCCTGAATGGGCGCTGTAGACCATTTGGGAGTGTTGGACGTTCATTTCGCGTTCTGACGGTGAAAAAAACCGAAAAGTGTTTTTTAGGCTCAAAGGGCGCTATAGACCATTTGGGAGTGTTTGTAAGTTCATTTCGTGATCTGACGGTGAATAGTGCCGAAAAGTGTTTTTTAGCCTCAATGGGCGCTGTAGACCATTTGGGAGTGTTGGACGTTCATTTCGCGTTCTTACGGTGAAAAAACCCGAAAAGGTTTTTTTAGGCTCAAAGGGCGCTATAGACCATTTGCGAGTGTTTGTAAGTCCATTTCGTGATCTGACGGTGAATAGTGCCGAAAAGTGTTTGTTAGGCTTAATGGGCGCTATAGCACATTTGGGATTGTTTGTAAGTTCATTTCGTGATCTGACGTTGAAAAAAACCGAAAAGTGTTTTTTTAGCCTCAAATGGCGCTATAGACCATTTGGGATTGTTTGTAAGTTCATTTCGTGATCTGACGGTGAATAGTGCTGAAAAGTGTTTGTTAGGCTTAATGGGCGCTTATAGACCATTTGGGAGTGTTAGAAGTTCATTTTGCGTTCTGACGGTGAAGAAAACCGAAAAGTGTTTTTTAGCCTAAAATGGCGCTATAGACCATTTGGGATTGTTTGTAAGTTCATTTCGTGATCTGACGGTGAATAGTGCTGAAAAGTGTTTGTTAGGCTTAATGGGTTCTATAGCACATTTGGGATTGTTTGTTAGTTCATTTCGTGATCTGACGGTGAATAGTGCTGAAAAGTGTTTGTTAGGCTTTTGGGAGTGTTGGACGTTCATTTCGAGTTCTGACCGTGAAAAAACCCGAAAAGTGTTTTTTAGGCTCAATGGGCGCTGTAGACCATTTGGGAGTGTTGGAAGTTCATTTCGCGTTCTGACGGTGAAAAAAACCGAAAAGTGTTTTTTAGGCTCAAAGGGCGCTGTAGACCATTTGGGATTGTTTGTAAGTTCATTTCGTGATCTGACGGTGAATAGTGCTGAAAAGTGTTTGTTAGGCTTAATGGGCGCCTATAGACCATTTGGGAGTGTTAGAAGTTCATTTCGCGTTCTGACTGTGAAGAAAACCGAAAAGTGTTTTTTAGCCTCAATGGGCGCTGTAGACCATTTGGGAGTGTTGGATGTTCATTTCGCGTTCTGACAGTGAAAAAAACCGAAAAGTGTTTTTTAGGCTCAAATGGCGCTATAGACCATTTGGGATTGTTTGTAAGTTCATTTCGTGATCTGACGGTGAATAGTGCCGAAAAGTGTTTTTTAGCCTCAATGGGCGCTGTAGACTATTTAGGAGTGTTGGACGTTCATTTCGCGTTCTTACGGTGAAAAAAACCGGAAAATGTTTTTTAGGCTCAATGGGCGCTGTAGACCATTTGGGAGTGTTAGAAGTTCATTTCGCGTTCTGACGGTGAAGAAAACCGAAAAGTGTTTTTTAGGCTTAAAGGGCGCTGTAGACCAAATGGAGTGTTGGAAGTTCATTTCGCGTTCTGACGGTGAAAAAAACCGAAAAGTGTTTTTTTAGCCTCAAATGGCGCTATAGACCATTTGGGATTGTTTGTAAGTTCTTTTCGTGATCTGACGGTGAATAGTGCTGAAAAGTGTTTGTTAGGCTTTTGGGAGTGTTGGACGTTCATTTCGAGTTCTGACAGTGAATAAAGCCGAAAAGTGTTTTTTAGGGCTCAAATGGACGCTATAGACCATTTGGGATTGTTGAAAGTTCATTTCGCGTTCTGACCGTGAACAAAACCGAAAAGTGTTTTTTAGGCTCAATGGGCGCTGTAGACCATTTGGGAGTGTTGGACGTTCATTTCGCGTTCTTACGTTGAAAAAAACTGAAAAGTGTTTTTTAGTCTCAAAGGGCGCTGTAGACCATTTGGGAGTGTTGGAAGTTCATTTCGCGTTCTGACGGTGAAAAAAACCGAAAAGTGTTTTTTAGGCTCAAAGGGCGCTATAGACCATTTGGGAGTGTTTGTAAGTTCATTTCGTGATCTGACGGTGAATAGTGCCGAAAAGTGTTTTTTAGCCTCAATGGGCGCTGTAGACCATTTGGGAGTGTTGGACGTTCATTTCGCGTTCTTACGGTGAAAAAAACCGAAAAGGTTTTTTTATGCTCAAAGGGCGCTATAGACCATTTGCGAGTGTTTGTAAGTCCATTTCGTGATCTGACGGTGAATAGTGCCGAAAAGTGTTTGTTAGGCTTAATGGCCGCTATAGCACATTTGGAATTGTTTGTAAGTTCATTTCGCGTTCTGACGGTGAAAAAAACCAAAAAGTGTTTTTTAGGCTCAAATGGCGCTATAGACCATTTGGGATTGTTTGTAAGTTCATTTCGTGATCTGACGGTGAATAGTGCCGAAAAGTGTTTTTTAGCCTCAATGGGCGCTGTAGACCATTTGGGTGTGTTGGACGTTCATTTCGCGTTCTTACGGTGAAAAAAACCGAAAAGGTTTTTTTAGGCTCAAAGGGCGCTATAGACCATTTGCGAGTGTTTGTAAGTCCATTTCGTGATCTGACGGTGAATAGTGCCGAAAAGTGTTTTTTAGCCTCAATGGGCGCTGTAGACCATTTGGGAGTGTTGGATGTTCATTTCGCGTTCTGACAGTGAAAAAAACCGAAAAGTGTTTTTTAGGCTCAAATGGCGCTATAGACCATTTGGGATTGTTTGTAAGTTCATTTCGTAATCTGACGGTGAATAGTGCCGAAAAGTGTTTTTTAGCCTCAATGGGCGCTGTAGACTATTTAGGAGTGTTGGACGTTCATTTCGCGTTCTTACGGTGAAAAAACCCGGAAAATGTTTTTTAGGCTCAATGGGCGCTGTAGACCATTTGGGAGTGTTATCAGTTCATTTCGCGTTCTGACGGTGAAGAAAACCGAAAAGTGTTTTTTAGGCTTAAAGGGCGCTGTAGACCAAATGGAGTGTTGGAAGTTCATTTCGCGTTCTGACGGTGAAAAAAACCGAAAAGTGTTTTTTAGGCTCAAAGGGCGCTGTAGACCATTTGGGATTGTTTGTAAGTTCATTTCGTGATCTGACGGTGAATAGTGCTGAAAAGTGTTTGTTAGGCTTAATGGGCGCCTATAGACCATTTGGGAGTGTTAGAAGTTCATTTCGCGTTCTGACTGTGAAGAAAACCGAAAAGTGTTTTTTAGCCTCAATGGGCGCTGTAGACCATTTGGGAGTGTTGGATGTTCATTTCGCGTTCTGACAGTGAAAAAAACCGAAAAGTGTTTTTTAGGCTCAAATGGCGCTATAGACCATTTGGGATTGTTTGTAAGTTCATTTCGTGATCTGACGGTGAATAGTGCCGAAAAGTGTTTTTTAGCCTCAATGGGCGCTGTAGACCATTTGGGTGTGTTGGACGTTCATTTCGCGTTCTTACGGTGAAAAAAACCGAAAAGGTTTTTTTAGGCTCAAAGGGCGCTATAGACCATTTGCGAGTGTTTGTAAGTCCATTTCGTGATCTGACGGTGAATAGTGCCGAAAAGTGTTTTTTAGCCTCAATGGGCGCTGTAGACCATTTGGGAGTGTTGGATGTTCATTTCGCGTTCTGACAGTGACAAAAACCGAAAAGTGTTTTTTAGGCTCAAATGGCGCTATAGACCATTTGGGATTGTTTGTAAGTTCATTTCGTAATCTGACGGTGAATAGTGCCGAAAAGTGTTTTTTAGCCTCAATGGGCGCTGTAGACTATTTAGGAGTGTTGGACGTTCATTTCGCGTTCTTACGGTGAAAAAACCCGGAAAATGTTTTTTAGGCTCAATGGGCGCTGTAGACCATTTGGGAGTGTTATAAGTTCATTTCGCGTTCTGACGGTGAAGAAAACCGAAAAGTGTTTTTTAGGCTTAAAGGGCGCTGTAGACCAAATGGAGTGTTGGAAGTTCATTTCGCGTTCTGACGGTGAAAAAAACGGAAAAGTGTTTTTTACGCTCAAAGGGCGCTATAGACCATTTGGGAGTGTTTGTAAGTCCATTTCGTAATCTGACGGTGAATAGTGCCGAAAAGTATTTGTTAGGCTTAATGGGCGCTATAGACCATTTAGGAGTGTTGGACGTTCATTTCGCGTTCTGACGGTGAAAAAAATCGAAAAGTGTTTTTTAGCCTAAAATGGCGCTATAGACCATTTGGGATTGTTTGTAAGTTCATTTCGTGATCTGACGGTGAATAGTGCTGAAAAGTGTTTGTTAGGCTTAATGGGTTCTATAGCACATTTGGGATTGTTTGTTAGTTCATTTCGTGATCTGACGGTGAATAGTGCTGAAAAGTGTTTGTTAGGCTTTTGGGAGTGTTGGACGTTCATTTCGAGTTCTGACCGTGAAAAAAACCGAAAAGTGTTTTTTAGGCTCAATGGGCGCTGTAGACCATTTGGGAGTGTTGGAAGTTCATTTCGCGTTCTGACGGTGAAAAAAACCGAAAAGTGTTTTTTAGGCTCAAAGGGCGCTGTAGACCATTTGGGAGTGTTTGTAAGTTCATTTCGTGATCTGACGGTGAATAGTGCCGAAAAGTGTTTTTTAGCCTGAATGGGCGCTGTAGACTATTTGGGAGTGTTGGACGTTCATTTCGCGTTCTTACGGTGAAAAAACCCGGAAAATGTTTTTTAGGCTCAATGGGCGCTGTAGACCATTTGGGAGTGTTGGAAGTTCATTTCGCGTTCTGACGGTGAAAAAAACGGAAAAGTGTTTTTTAGGCTCAAAGGGCGCTATAGACCATTTGGGAGTGTTTGTAAGTCCATTTCGTAATCTGACGGTGAATAGTGCCGAAAAGTGTTTGTTAGGCTTAATGGGCGCTATAGACCATTTAGGAGTGTTGGAAGTTCATTTCGCGTTCTGACTGTGAAAAAAACCGAAAAGTTTTTTTTAGCCTGAATGGGCGCTGTAGACCATTTGGGAGTGTTGGACGTTCATTTCGCGTTCTGACGGTGAACAAAACCGAAAAGTGTTTTTTTAGCCTCAAATGGCGCTATAGACCATTTGGGATTGTTTGTAAGTTAATTTCGTGATCTGACGGTGAATAGTGCCGAAAAGTGTTTGTTAGGCTTAATGGGCGCTATAGCACATTTGGGATTGTTTGTAAGTTCATTTCGTGATCTGACGGTGAAAAAAACCGAAAAGTGTTTTTTTAGACTCAAATGGCGCTATAGACCATTTGGGATTGTTTGTAAGTTCATTTCGTGATCTGACGGTGAATAGTGCTGAAAAGTGTTTGTTAGGCTTAATGGGCGCTTATAGACCATTTGGGAGTGTTAGAAGTTCATTTTGCGTTCTGACGGTGAAGAAAACCGAAAAGTGTTTTTTAGCCTCAATGGGCGCTGTAGACCATTTGGGAGTGTTGGATGTTCATTTCGCGTTCTGACAGTGAAAAAAACCGAAAAGTGTTTTTTAGGCTCAAATGGCGCTATAGACCATTTGGGATTGTTTGTAAGTTCATTTCGTGATCTGACAGTGAATAGTGCCGAAAAGTGTTTTTTAGCCTCAATGGGCGCTGTAGACTATTTGGGAGTGTGGACGTTCATTTCGCGTTCTTACGGTGAAAAAACCCGGAAAATGTTTTTTAGGCTGAATGGGCGCTGTAGACCATTTGGGAGTGTTAGAAGTTCATTTCGCGTTCTGACGGTGAAGAAAACCGAAAAGTGTTTTTTAGGCTTAAAGGGCGCTGTAGACCAAATGGAGTGTTGGAAGTTCATTTCGCGTTCTGACGGTGAAGAAAACCGAAAAGTGTTTTTTAGCCTCAAAGGGCGCTGTAGACCAAATGGAGTGTTGGAAGTTCATTTCGCGTTCTGACGGTGAAAAAAACGGAAAAGTGTTTTTTTAGGCTCAAAGTGCGCTATAGACCATTTGGGAGTGTTTGTAAGTCCATTTCGTAATCTGACGGTGAATAGTGCCGAAAAGTGTTTGTTAGGCTTAATGGGCGCTATAGACCATTTAGGAGTGTTGGAAGTTCATTTCGCGTTCTGACTGTGAAAAAAACCGAAAAGTTTTGTTTAGCCTGAATGGGCGCTGTAGACCATTTGGGAGTGTTGGACGTTCATTTCGCGTTCTGACGGTGAAAAAAACCGAAAAGTGTTTTTTTTGCCTCAAATGGCGCTATAGACCATTTGGGATTGTTTGTAAGTTCATTTCGTGATCTGACGGTGAATAGTGCTGAAAAGTGTTTGTTAGGCTTAATGGGTTCTATAGCACATTTGGGATTGTTTGTTAGTTCATTTCGTGATCTGACGGTGAATAGTGCTGAAAAGTGTTTGTTAGGCTTTTGGGAGTGTTGGACGTTCATTTCGAGTTCTGACAGTGAATAACGCCGAAAAGTGTTTTTTAGGGCTCAAATGGACGCTATAGACCATTTGGGATTGTTGAAAGTTCATTTCGCGTTCTGACCGTGAACAAAACCGAAAAGTGTTTTTTAGGCTCAATGGGCGCTGTAGACCATTTGGGAGTGTTGGACGTTCATTTCGCGTTCTTACGTTGAAAAAAACTGAAAAGTGTTTTTTAGTCTCAAAGGGCGCTGTAGACCATTTGGGAGTGTTGGAAGTTCATTTCGCGTTCTGACGGTGAAAAAAAACCGATAAGTGTTTTTTAGGCTCAAAGGGCGCTATAGACCATTTGGGAGTGTTTGTAAGTTCATTTCGTGATCTGACGGTGAATAGTGCCGAAAAGTGTTTTTTAGCCTCAATGGGCGCTGTAGACCATTTGGGTGTGTTGGACGTTCATTTCGCGTTCTTACGGTGAAAAAAACCGAAAAGGTTTTTTTAGGCTCAAAGGGCGCTATAGACCATTTGCGAGTGTTTGTAAGTCCATTTCGTGATCTGACGGTGAATAGTGCCGAAAAGTGTTTTTTAGCCTCAATGGGCGCTGTAGACCATTTGGGAGTGTTGGATGTTCATTTCGCGTTCTGACAGTGACAAAAACCGAAAAGTGTTTTTTAGGCTCAAATGGCGCTATAGACCATTTGGGATTGTTTGTAAGTTCATTTCGTAATCTGACGGTGAATAGTGCCGAAAAGTGTTTTTTAGCCTCAATGGGCGCTGTAGACTATTTAGGAGTGTTGGACGTTCATTTCGCGTTCTTACGGTGAAAAAACCCGGAAAATGTTTTTTAGGCTCAATGGGCGCTGTAGACCATTTGGGAGTGTTATAAGTTCATTTCGCGTTCTGACGGTGAAGAAAACCGAAAAGTGTTTTTTAGGCTTAAAGGGCGCTGTAGACCAAATGGAGTGTTGGAAGTTCATTTCGCGTTCTGACGGTGAAAAAAACGGAAAAGTGTTTTTTAGGCTCAAAGGGCGCTATAGACCATTTGGGAGTGTTTGTAAGTCCATTTCGTAATCTGACGGTGAATAGTGCCGAAAAGTATTTGTTAGGCTTAATGGGCGCTATAGACCATTTAGGAGTGTTGGACGTTCATTTCGCGTTCTGACGGTGAAACAAATCGAAAAGTGTTTTTTAGCCTAAAATGGCGCTATAGACCATTTGGGATTGTTTGTAAGTTCATTTCGTGATCTGACGGTGAATAGTGCTGAAAAGTGTTTGTTAGGCTTAATGGGTTCTATAGCACATTTGGGATTGTTTGTTAGTTCATTTCGTGATCTGACGGTGAATAGTGCTGAAAAGTGTTTGTTAGGCTTTTGGGAGTGTTGGACGTTCATTTCGAGTTCTGACCGTGAAAAAAACCGAAAAGTGTTTTTTAGGCTCAATGGGCGCTGTAGACCATTTGGGAGTGTTGGAAGTTCATTTCGCGTTCTGACGGTGAAAAAAACCGAAAAGTGTTTTTTAGGCTCAAAGGGCGCTGTAGACCATTTGGGAGTGTTTGTAAGTTCATTTCGTGATCTGACGGTGAATAGTGCCGAAAAGTGTTTTTTAGCCTGAATGGGCGCTGTAGACTATTTGGGAGTGTTGGACGTTCATTTCGCGTTCTTACGGTGAAAAAACCCGGAAAATGTTTTTTAGGCTCAATGGGCGCTGTAGACCATTTGGGAGTGTTGGAAGTTCATTTCGCGTTCTGACGGTGAAAAAAACGGAAAAGTGTGTTTTAGGCTCAAAGGGCGCTATAGACCATTTGGGAGTGTTTGTAAGTCCATTTCGTAATCTGACGGTGAATAGTGCCGAAAAGTGTTTGTTAGGCTTAATGGGCGCTATAGACCATTTAGGAGTGTTGGAAGTTCATTTCGCGTTCTGACTGTGAAAAAAACCGAAAAGTTTTTTTTAGCCTGAATGGGCGCTGTAGACCATTTGGGAGTGTTGGACGTTCATTTCGCGTTCTGACGGTGAACAAAACCGAAAAGTGTTTTTTTAGCCTCAAATGGCGCTATAGACCATTTGGGATTGTTTGTAAGTTCATTTCGTGATCTGACGGTGAATAGTGCCGAAAAGTGTTTGTTAGGCTTAATGGGCGCTATAGCACATTTGGGATTGTTTGTAAGTTCATTTCGTGATCTGACGGTGAAAAAAACCGAAAAGTGTTTTTTTAGACTCAAATGGCGCTATAGACCATTTGGGATTGTTTGTAAGTTCATTTCGTGATCTGACGGTGAATAGTGCTGAAAAGTGTTTGTTAGGCTTAATGGGCGCTTATAGACCATTTGGGAGTGTTAGAAGTTCATTTTGCGTTCTGACGGTGAAGAAAACCGAAAAGTGTTTTTTAGCCTCAATGGGCGCTGTAGACCATTTGGGAGTGTTGGATGTTCATTTCGCGTTCTGACAGTGAAAAAAACCGAAAAGTGTTTTTTAGGCTCAAATGGCGCTATAGACCATTTGGGATTGTTTGTAAGTTCATTTCGTGATCTGACAGTGAATAGTGCCGAAAAGTGTTTTTTAGCCTCAATGGGCGCTGTAGACTATTTGGGAGTGTTGGACGTTCATTTCGCGTTCTTACGGTGAAAAAACCCGGAAAATGTTTTTTAGGCTGAATGGGCGCTGTAGACCATTTGGGAGTGTTAGAAGTTCATTTCGCGTTCTGACGGTGAAGAAAACCGAAAAGTGTTTTTTAGGCTTAAAGGGCGCTGTAGACCAAATGGAGTGTTGGAAGTTCATTTCGCGTTCTGACGGTGAAGAAAACCGAAAAGTGTTTTTTAGCCTCAAAGGGCGCTGTAGACCAAATGGAGTGTTGGAAGTTCATTTCGCGTTCTGACGGTGAAAAAAACGGAAAAGTGTTTTTTTAGGCTCAAAGGGCGCTATAGACCATTTGGGAGTGTTTGTAAGTCCATTTCGTAATCTGACGGTGAATAGTGCCGAAAAGTGTTTGTTAGGCTTAATGGGCGCTATAGACCATTTAGGAGTGTTGGAAGTTCATTTCGCGTTCTGACTGTGAAAAAAACCGAAAAGTTTTGTTTAGCCTGAATGGGCGCTGTAGACCATTTGGGAGTGTTGGACGTTCATTTCGCGTTCTGACGGTGAAAAAAACCGAAAAGTGTTTTTTTTGCCTCAAATGGCGCTATAGACCATTTGGGATTGTTTGTAAAGTTCATTTCGTGATCTGACGGTGAATAGTGCTGAAAAGTGTTTGTTAGGCTTAATGGGTTCTATAGCACATTTGGGATTGTTTGTTAGTTCATTTCGTGATCTGACGGTGAATAGTGCTGAAAAGTGTTTGTTAGGCTTTTGGGAGTGTTGGACGTTCATTTCGAGTTCTGACAGTGAATAACGCCGAAAAGTGTTTTTTAGGGCTCAAATGGACGCTATAGACCATTTGGGATTGTTGAAAGTTCATTTCGCGTTCTGACCGTGAACAAAACCGAAAAGTGTTTTTTAGGCTCAATGGGCGCTGTAGACCATTTGGGAGTGTTGGACGTTCATTTCGCGTTCTTACGTTGAAAAAAACTGAAAAGTGTTTTTTAGTCTCAAAGGGCGCTGTAGACCATTTGGGAGTGTTGGAAGTTCATTTCGCGTTCTGACGGTGAAAAAAAAACGATAAGTGTTTTTTAGGCTCAAAGGGCGCTATAGACCATTTGGGAGTGTTTGTAAGTTCATTTCGTGATCTGACGGTGAATAGTGCCGAAAAGTGTTTTTTAGCCTCAATGGGCGCTGTAGACCATTTGGGAGTGTTGGACGTTCATTTCGCGTTCTTACTGTGAAAAAAACCGAAAAGGTTTTTTTAGGCTCAAAGGGCGCTATAGACCATTTGCGAGTGTTTGTAAGTCCATTTCGTGATCTGACGGTGAATAGTGCCGAAAAGTGTGTGTTAGGCTTAATGGCCGCTATAGCACATTTGGAATTGTTTGTAAGTTCATTTCGCGTTCTTACGGTAAAAAAAACCGAAAAGGTTTGTTAGGCTCAAAGGGCGCTATAGACCATTTGCGAGTGTTTGTGAGTCCATTTCGTGATCTGACGGTGAATAGTGCCGAAAAGTGTTTGTTAGGCTTAATGGGCGCTATAGCACATTTGGGATTGTTTGTAAGTTCATTTCGTGATCTGACGGTGAATAGTGCTGAAAAGTGTTTGTTAGGCTTAATGGGCGCTTATAGACCATTTGGGAGTGTTAGAAGTTCATTTCGCGTTCTGACGGTGAAGAAAACCGAAAAGTGTTTTTTAGGCTCAATGGGCGCTGTAGACCATTTGGGAGTGTTGGACGTTCATTTCGCGTTCTTACGTTGAAAAAAACTGAAAAGTGTTTTTTAGTCTCAAAGGGCGCTGTAGACCATTTGGGAGTGTTGGAAGTTCATTTCGCGTTCTGACGGTGAAAAAAAACCGATAAGTGTTTTTTAGGCTCAAAGGGCGCTATAGACCATTTGGGAGTGTTTGTAAGTTCATTTCGTGATCTGACGGTGAATAGTGCCGAAAAGTGTTTTTTAGCCTCAATGGGCGCTGTAGACCATTTGGGAGTGTTGGACGTTCATTTCGCGTTCTTACTGTGAAAAAAACCGAAAAGGTTTTTTTAGGCTCAAAGGGCGCTATAGACCATTTGCGAGTGTTTGTAAGTCCATTTCGTGATCTGACGGTGAATAGTGCCGAAAAGTGTGTGTTAGGCTTAATGGCCGCTATAGCACATTTGGAATTGTTTGTAAGTTCATTTCGCGTTCTGACGGTGAAAAAAACCAAAAAGTGTTTTTTAGGCTCAAATGGCGCTATAGACCATTTGGGATTGTTTGTAAGTTCATTTCGTGATCTGACGGTGAATAGTGCCGAAAGGTGTTTTTTAGCCTCAATGGGCGCTGTAGACCATTTGGGAGTGTTGGACGTTCATTTCGCGTTCTTACGGTAAAAAAAACCGAAAAGGTTTGTTTAGGCTCAAAGGGCGCTATAGACCATTTGCGAGTGTTTGTGAGTCCATTTCGTGATCTGACGGTGAATAGTGCCGAAAAGTGTTTGTTAGGCTTAATGGGCGCTATAGCACATTTGGGATTGTTTGTAAGTTCATTTCGTGATCTGACGGTGAATAGTGCTGAAAAGTGTTTGTTAGGCTTAATGGGCGCTTATAGACCATTTGGGAGTGTTAGAAGTTCATTTCGCGTTCTGACGGTGAAGAAAACCGAAAAGTGTTTTTTAGCCTCAATGGGCGCTGTAGACCATTTGGGAGTGTTGGATGTTCATTTCGCGTTCTGACAGTGAAAAAAACCGAAAAGTGTTTTTTAGGCTCAAATGGCGCTATAGACCATTTGGGATTGTTTGTAAGTTCATTTTGTGATCTGACGGTGAATAGTGCCGAAAAGTGTTTTTTAGCCTCAATGGGCGCTGTAGACTATTTAGGAGTGTTGGACGTTCATTTCGCGTTCTTACGGTGAAAAAAACCGAAAAGGTTTTTTTATGCTCAAAGGGCGCTATAGACCATTTGCGAGTGTTTGTAAGTCCATTTCGTGATCTGACGGTGAATAGTGCCGAAAAGTGTTTGTTAGGCTTAATGGCCGCTATAGCACATTTGGAATTGTTTGTAAGTTCATTTCGCGTTCTGACGGTGAAAAAAACCAAAAAGTGTTTTTTAGGCTCAAATGGCGCTATAGACCATTTGGGATTGTTTGTAAGTCCATTTCGTAATCTGACGGTGAATAGTGCCGAAAAGTGTTTGTTAGGCTTAATGGGCGCTATAGACCATTTAGGAGTGTTGGAAGTTCATTTCGCGTTCTGACTGTGAAAAAAACCGAAAAGTTTTGTTTAGCCTGAATGGGCGCTGTAGACCATTTGGGAGTGTTGGACGTTCATTTCGCGTTCTGACGGTGAAAAAAACCGAAAAGTGTTTTTTTAGCCTCAAATGGCGCTATAGACCATTTGGGATTGTTTGTAAGTTCATTTCGTGATCTGACGGTGAATAGTGCTGAAAAGTGTTTGTTAGGCTTAATGGGTTCTATAGCACATTTGGGATTGTTTGTTAGTTCATTTCGTGATCTGACGGTGAATAGTGCTGAAAAGTGTTTGTTAGGCTTTTGGGAGTGTTGGACGTTCATTTCGAGTTCTGACAGTGAATAAAGCCGAAAAGTGTTTTTTAGGGCTCAAATGGACGCTATAGACCATTTGGGATTGTTGAAAGTTCATTTCGCGTTCTGACCGTGAACAAAACCGAAAAGTGTTTTTTAGGCTCAATGGGCGCTGTAGACCATTTGGGAGTGTTGGAAGTTCATTTCGCGTTCTGACGGTGAAAAAAAACCGATAAGTGTTTTTTAGGCTCAAAGGGCGCTATAGACCAT
The DNA here is from genome assembly GCA_037893245.1 of Crossaster papposus. Classification (NCBI taxonomy): domain Eukaryota; kingdom Metazoa; phylum Echinodermata; class Asteroidea; order Velatida; family Solasteridae; genus Crossaster; species Crossaster papposus. The sequence continues at coordinate 812,458 of JBAIAA010000176.1, forward strand.
TTGGGAGTGTTTGTAAGTTCATTTCGTGATCTGACGGTGAATAGTGCCGAAAAGTGTTTTTTAGCCTCAATGGGCGCTGTAGACCATTTGGGAGTGTTGGACGTTCATTTCGCGTTCTTACTGTGAAAAAAACCGAAAAGGTTTTTTTAGGCTCAAAGGGCGCTATAGACCATTTGCGAGTGTTTGTAAGTCCATTTCGTGATCTGACGGTGAATAGTGCCGAAAAGTGTGTGTTAGGCTTAATGGCCGCTATAGCACATTTGGAATTGTTTGTAAGTTCATTTCGCGTTCTGACGGTGAAAAAAACCAAAAAGTGTTTTTTAGGCTCAAATGGCGCTATAGACCATTTGGGATTGTTTGTAAGTTCATTTCGTGATCTGACGGTGAATAGTGCCGAAAGGTGTTTTTTAGCCTCAATGGGCGCTGTAGACCATTTGGGAGTGTTGGACGTTCATTTCGCGTTCTTACGGTAAAAAAAACCGAAAAGGTTTGTTTAGGCTCAAAGGGCGCTATAGACCATTTGCGAGTGTTTGTGAGTCCATTTCGTGATCTGACGGTGAATAGTGCCGAAAAGTGTTTGTTAGGCTTAATGGGCGCTATAGCACATTTGGGATTGTTTGTAAGTTCATTTCGTGATCTGACGGTGAATAGGGCTGAAAAGTGTTTGTTAGGCTTAATGGGCGCTTATAGACCATTTGGGAGTGTTAGAAGTTCATTTCGCGTTCTGACGGTGAAGAAAACCGAAAAGTGTTTTTTAGCCTCAATGGGCGCTGTAGACCATTTGGGAGTGTTGGATGTTCATTTCGCGTTCTGACAGTGAAAAAAACCGAAAAGTGTTTTTTAGGCTCAAATGGCGCTATAGACCATTTGGGATTGTTTGTAAGTTCATTTCGTGATCTGACGGTGAATAGTGCCGAAAAGTGTTTTTTAGCCTCAATGGGCGCTGTAGACTATTTAGGAGTGTTGGACGTTCATTTCGCGTTCTTACGGTGAAAAAAACCGAAAAGGTTTTTTTATGCTCAAAGGGCGCTATAGACCATTTGCGAGTGTTTGTAAGTCCATTTCGTGATCTGACGGTGAATAGTGCCGAAAAGTGTTTGTTAGGCTTAATGGCCGCTATAGCACATTTGGAATTGTTTGTAAGTTCATTTCGCGTTCTGACGGTGAAAAAAACCAAAAAGTGTTTTTTAGGCTCAAATGGCGCTATAGACCATTTGGGATTGTTTGTAAGTTCATTTCGTGATCTGACGGTGAATAGTGCCGAAAAGTGTTTTTTAGCCTGAATGGGCGCTGTAGACCATTTGGGAGTGTTGGACGTTCATTTCGCGTTCTGACGGTGAAAAAAACCGAAAAGTGTTTGTTTAGCCTCAAATGGCGCTATAGACCATTTGGGATTGTTTGTAAGTTCATTTCGTGATCTGACGGTGAATAGTGCTGAAAAGTGTTTGTTAGGCTTAATGGGTTCTATAGCACATTTGGGATTGTTTGTTAGTTCATTTCGTGATCTGACGGTGAATAGTGCTGAAAAGTGTTTGTTAGGCTTTTGGGAGTGTTGGACGTTCATTTCGAGTTCTGACAGTGAATAAAGCCGAAAAGTGTTTTTTAGGGCTCAAATGGACGCTATAGACCATTTGGGATTGTTGAAAGTTCATTTCGCGTTCTGACCGTGAACAAAACCGAAAAGTGTTTTTTAGGCTCAATGGGCGCTGTAGACCATTTGGGAGTGTTAGAAGTTCATTTCGCGTTCTGACGGTGAAGAAAACCGAAAAGTGTTTTTTAGGCTTAAAGGGCGCTGTAGACCAAATGGAGTGTTGGAAGTTCATTTCGCGTTCTGACGGTGAAGAAAACCGAAAAGTGTTTTTTAGCCTCAAAGGGCGCTGTGGACCAAATGGAGTGTTGGAAGTTCATTTCGCGTTCTGACGGTGAAAAAAACGGAAAAGTGTTTTTTAGGCTCAAAGGGCGCTATAGACCATTTGGGAGTGTTTGTAAGTCCATTTCGTAATCTGACGGTGAATAGTGCCGAAAAGTGTTTGTTAGGCTTAATGGGCGCTATAGACCATTTAGGAGTGTTGGAAGTTCATTTCGCGTTCTGACTGTGAAAAAAACCGAAAAGTTTTTTTTAGCCTGAATGGGCGCTGTAGACCATTTGGGAGTGTTGGACGTTCATTTCGCGTTCTGACGGTGAAAAAAACCGAAAAGTGTTTTTTTAGCCTCAAATGGCGCTATAGACCATTTGGGATTGTTTGTAAGTTCATTTCGTGATCTGACGGTGAATAGTGCTGAAAAGTGTTTGTTAGGCTTAATGGGTTCTATAGCACATTTGGGATTGTTTGTTAGTTCATTTCGTGATCTGACGGTGAATAGTGCTGAAAAGTGTTTGTTAGGCTTTTGGGAGTGTTGGACGTTCATTTCGAGTTCTGACAGTGAATAAAGCCGAAAAGTGTTTTTTAGGGCTCAAATGGACGCTATAGACCATTTGGGATTGTTGAAAGTTCATTTCGCGTTCTGACCGTGAACAAAACCGAAAAGTGTTTTTTAGGCTCAATGGGCGCTGTAGACCATTTGGGAGTGTTGGACGTTCATTTCGCGTTCTTACGTTGAAAAAAACTGAAAAGTGTTTTTTAGTCTCAAAGGGCGCTGTCGACCATTTGGGAGTGTTGGAAGTTCATTTCGCGTTCTGACGGTGAAAAAAAAACGAAAAGTGTTTTTTAGGCTCAAAGGGCGCTATAGACCATTTGGGAGTGTTTGTAAGTTCATTTCGTGATCTGACGGTGAATAGTGCCGAAAAGTGTTTTTTAGCCTCAATGGGCGCTGTAGACCATTTGGGAGTGTTGGACGTTCATTTCGCGTTCTTACTGTGAAAAAAACCGAAAAGGTTTTTTTAGGCTCAAAGGGCGCTATAGACCATTTGCGAGTGTTTGTAAGTCCATTTCGTGATCTGACGGTGAATAGTGCCGAAAAGTGTTTGTTAGGCTTAATGGCCGCTATAGCACATTTGGAATTGTTTGTAAGTTCATTTCGCGTTCTGACGGTGAAAAAAACCAAAAAGTGTTTTTTAGGCTCAAATGGCGCTATAGACCATTTGGGATTGTTTGTAAGTTCATTTCGTGATCTGACGGTGAATAGTGCCGAAAAGTGTTTTTTAGCCTCAATGGGCGCTGTAGACCATTTGGGAGTGTTGGACGTTCATTTCGCGTTCTTACTGTGAAAAAAACCGAAAAGGTTTTTTTAGGCTCAAAGGGCGCTATAGACCATTTGCGAGTGTTTGTAAGTCCATTTCGTGATCTGACGGTGAATAGTGCCGAAAAGTGTTTGTTAGGCTTAATGGGCGCTATAGCACATTTGGGATTGTTTGTAAGTTCATTTCGTGATCTGACGGTGAATAGTGCTGAAAAGTGTTTGTTAGGCTTAATGGGCGCTTATAGACCATTTGGGAGTGTTAGAAGTTCATTTCGCGTTCTGACGGTGAAGAAAACCGAAAAGTGTTTTTAGCCTCAATGGGCGCTGTAGACCATTTGGGAGTGTTGGATGTTCATTTCGCGTTCTGACAGTGAAAAAAACCGAAAAGTGTTTTTTAGGCTCAAATGGCGCTATAGACCATTTGGGATTGTTTGTAAGTTCATTTCGTAATCTGACGGTGAATAGTGCCGAAAAGTGTTTTTTAGCCTCAATGGGCGGTGTAGACTATTTAGGAGTGTTGGACGTTCATTTCGCGTTCTTACGGTGAAAAAACCCGGAAAATGTTTTTTAGGCTCAATGGGCGCTGTAGACCATTTGGGAGTGTTATAAGTTCATTTCGCGTTCTGACGGTGAAGAAAACCGAAAAGTGTTTTTTAGGCTTAAAGGGCGCTGTAGACCAAATGGAGTGTTGGAAGTTCATTTCGCGTTCTGACGGTGAAAAAAACGGAAAAGTGTTTTTTAGGCTCAAAGGGCGCTATAGACCATTTGGGAGTGTTTGTAAGTCCATTTCGTAATCTGACGGTGAATAGTGCCGAAAAGTGTTTGTTAGGCTTAATGGGCGCTATAGACCATTTAGGAGTGTTGGAAGTTCATTTCGCGTTCTGACTGTGAAAAAAACCGAAAAGTTTTTTTTAGCCTGAATGGGCGCTGTAGACCATTTGGGAGTGTTGGACGTTCATTTCGCGTTCTGACGGTGAAAAAAACCGAAAAGTGTTTTTTAGCCTCAAATGGCGCTATAGACCATTTGGGATTGTTTGTAAGTTCATTTCGTGATCTGACGGTGAATAGTGCTGAAAAGTGTTTGTTAGGCTTAATGGGTTCTATAGCACATTTGGGACTGTTTGTTAGTTCATTTCGTGATCTGACGGTGAATAGTGCTGAAAAGTGTTTGTTAGGCTTTTGGGAGTGTTGGACGTTCATTTCGAGTTCTGACCGTGAAAAAAACCAAAAATTTTTTTTTAGGCTCAATGGGCGCTGTAGACCATTTGGGAGTGTTGGAAGTTCATTTCGCGTTCTGACGGTGAAAAAAACCGAAAAGTGTTTTTTAGGCTCAAAGGGCGCTGTAAACCATTTGGGAGTGTTTGTAAGTTCATTTCGTGATCTGACGGTGAATAGTGCTGAAAAGTGTTTGTTAGGCTTTTGGGAGTGTTGGACGTTCATTTCGAGTTCTGACAGTGAATAAAGCCGAAAAGTGTTTTTTAGGGCTCAAATGGACGCTATAGACCATTTGGGATTGTTGAAAGTTCATTTCGCGTTCTGACCGTGAACAAAACCGAAAAGTGTTTTTTAGGCTCAATAGGCGCTGTAGACCATTTGGGAGTGTTGGACGTTCATTTCGCGTTCTTACGTTGAAAAAAACTGAAAAGTGTTTTTTAGTCTCAAAGGGCGCTGTAGACCATTTGGGAGTGTTGGAAGTTCATTTCGCGTTCTGACGGTGAAAAAAACCGAAAAGTGTTTTTTAGGCTCAAAGGGCGCTATAGACCATTTGGGAGTGTTTGTAAGTTCATTTCGTGATCTGACGGTGAATAGTGCCGAAAAGTGTTTTTTAGCCTCAATGGGCGCTGTAGACCATTTGGGAGTGTTGGACGTTCATTTCGCGTTCTTACGGTGAACAAAACCGAAAAGGTTTTTTTAGGCTCAAAGGGCGCTATAGACCATTTGCGAGTGTTTGTAAGTCCATTTCGTGATCTGACGGTGTATAGTGCCGAAAAGTGTTTGTTAGGCTTAATGGGCGCTATAGCACATTTGGGATTGTTTGTAAGTTCATTTCGTGATCTGACGGTGAATAGTGCTGAAAAGTGTTTGTTAGGCTTAATGGGCGCCTATAGACCATTTGGGAGTGTTGGATGTTCATTTCGCGTTCTGACAGTGAAAAAAACCGAAAAGTGTTTTTTAGGCTCAAATGGCGCTATAGACCATTTGGGATTGTTTGTAAGTTCATTTCGCGATCTGACGGTGAATAGTGCCGAAAAGTGTTTTTTTAGCCTCAATGGGCGCTGTAGACTATTTAGGAGTGTTGGACGTTCATTTCGCGTTCTTACGGTGAAAAAACCCGGAAAATGTTTTTTAGGCTCAATGGGCGCTGTAGACCATTTGGGAGTGTTAGAAGTTCATTTCGCGTTCTGACGGTGAAGAAAACCGAAAAGTGTTTTTTAGCCTCAATGGGCGCTGTAGACCATTTGGGAGTGTTGGATGTTCATTTCGCGTTCTGACAGTGAAAAAAACCGAAAAGTGTTTTTTAGGCTCAAATGGCGCTATAGACCATTTGGGATTGTTTGTAAGTTCATTTCGTGATCTGACGGTGAATAGTGCCGAAAAGTGTTTTTTAGGCTCAATGGGCGCTGTAGACCATTTGGGAGTGTTGGACGTTCATTTCGCGTTCTTACGTTGAAAAAAACTGAAAAGTGTTTTTTAGTCTCAAAGGGCGCTGTAGACCATTTGGGAGTGTTGGAAGTTCATTTCGCGTTCTGACGGTGAAAAAAAAACCGAAAAGTGTTTTTTAGGCTCAAAGGGCGCTATAGACCATTTGGGAGTGTTTGTAAGTTCATTTCGTGATCTGACGGTGAATAGTGCCGAAAAGTGTTTGTTAGGCTTAATGGCCGCTATAGCACATTTGGAATTGTTTGTAAGTTCATTTCGCGTTCTGACGGTGAAAAAAACCAAAAAGTGTTTTTTAGGCTCAAATGGCGCTATAGACCATTTGGGATTGTTTGTAAGTTCATTTCGTGATCTGACGGTGAATAGTGCCGAAAAGTGTTTTTTAGCCTCAATGGGCGCTGTAGACCATTTGGGAGTGTTGGACGTTCATTTCGCGTTCTTACTGTGAAAAAAACCGAAAAGGTTTTTTTAGGCTCAAAGGGCGCTATAGACCATTTGCGAGTGTTTGTAAGTCCATTTCGTGATCTGACGGTGAATAGTGCCGAAAAGTGTTTGTTAGGCTTAATGGGCGCTATAGCACATTTGGGATTGTTTGTAAGTTCATTTCGTGATCTGACGGTGAATAGTGCTGAAAAGTGTTTGTTAGGCTTAATGGGCGCTTATAGACCATTTGGGAGTGTTAGAAGTTCATTTCGCGTTCTGACGGTGAAGAAAACCGAAAAGTGTTTTTTAGCCTCAATGGGCGCTGTAGACCATTTGGGAGTGTTGGATGTTCATTTCGCGTTCTGACAGTGAAAAAAACCGAAAAGTGTTTTTTAGGCTCAAATGGCGCTATAGACCATTTGGGATTGTTTGTAAGTTCATTTCGTAATCTGACGGTGAATAGTGCCGAAAAGTGTTTTTTAGCCTCAATGGGCGGTGTAGACTATTTAGGAGTGTTGGACGTTCATTTCGCGTTCTTACGGTGAAAAACCCGGAAAATGTTTTTTAGGCTCAATGGGCGCTGTAGACCATTTGGGAGTGTTATAATTTCATTTCGCGTTCTGACGGTGAAGAAAACCGAAAAGTGTTTTTTAGGCTTAAAGGGCGCTGTAGACCAAATGGAGTGTTGGAAGTTCATTTCGCGTTCTGACGGTGAAAAAAACGGAAAAGTGTTTTTTAGGCTCAAAGGGCGCTATAGACCATTTGGGAGTGTTTGTAAGTCCATTTCGTAATCTGACGGTGAATAGTGCCGAAAAGTGTTTGTTAGGCTTAATGGGCGCTATAGACCATTTAGGAGTGTTGGAAGTTCATTTCGCGTTCTGACTGTGAAAAAAACCGAAAAGTTTTTTTTAGCCTGAATGGGCGCTGTAGACCATTTGGGAGTGTTGGACGTTCATTTCGCGTTCTGACGGTGAAAAAAACCGAAAAGTGTTTTTTAGCCTCAAATGGCGCTATAGACCATTTGGGATTGTTTGTAAGTTCATTTCGTGATCTGACGGTGAATAGTGCTGAAAAGTGTTTGTTAGGCTTAATGGGTTCTATAGCACATTTGGGACTGTTTGTTAGTTCATTTCGTGATCTGACGGTGAATAGTGCTGAAAAGTGTTTGTTAGGCTTTTGGGAGTGTTGGACGTTCATTTCGAGTTCTGACCGTGAAAAAAACCAAAAAGTGTTTTTTAGGCTCAATGGGCGCTGTAGACCATTTGGGAGTGTTGGAAGTTCATTTCGCGTTCTGACGGTGAAAAAAACCGAAAAGTGTTTTTTAGGCTCAAAGGGCGCTGTAGACCATTTGGGAGTGTTTGTAAGTTCATTTCGTGATCTGACGGTGAATAGTGCTGAAAAGTGTTTGTTAGGCTTTTGGGAGTGTTGGACGTTCATTTCGAGTTCTGACAGTGAATAAAGCCGAAAAGTGTTTTTTAGGGCTCAAATGGACGCTATAGACCATTTGGGATTGTTGAAAGTTCATTTCGCGTTCTGACCGTGAAAAAAACCGAAAAGTGTTTGTTAGGCTTAAGGGGCGCTATAGACCATTTGGGAGTGTTGGAAGTTCATTTCGCGTTCTGACGGTGAAAAAAACCGAAAAGTGTTTTTTAGGCTCAAAGGGCGCTATAGACCATTTGGGAGTGTTTGTAAGTTCATTTCGTGATCTGACGGTGAATAGTGCCGAAAAGTGTTTTTTAGCCTCAATGGGCGCTGTAGACCATTTGGGAGTGTTGGACGTTCATTTCGCGTTCTTACGGTGAACAAAACCGAAAAGGTTTTTTTAGGCTCAAAGGGCGCTATAGACCATTTGCGAGTGTTTGTAAGTCCATTTCGTGATCTGACGGTGTATAGTGCCGAAAAGTGTTTGTTAGGCTTAATGGGCGCTATAGCACATTTGGGATTGTTTGTAAGTTCATTTCGTGATCTGACGGTGAATAGTGCTGAAAAGTGTTTGTTAGGCTTAATGGGCGCCTATAGACCATTTGGGAGTGTTGGATGTTCATTTCGCGTTCTGACAGTGAAAAAAACCGAAAAGTGTTTTTTAGGCTCAAATGGGCGCTGTAGACCATTTGGGAGTGTTAGAAGTTCATTTCGCGTTCTGACGGTGAAGAAAACCGAAAAGTGTTTTTTAGCCTCAATGGGCGCTGTAGACCATTTGGGAGTGTTGGATGTTCATTTCGCGTTCTGACAGTGAAAAAAACCGAAAAGTGTTTTTTAGGCTCAAATGGCGCTATAGACCATTTGGGATTGTTTGTAAGTTCATTTCGTGATCTGACGGTGAATAGTGCCGAAAAGTGTTTTTTAGGCTCAATGGGCGCTGTAGACCATTTGGGAGTGTTGGACGTTCATTTCGCGTTCTTACGTTGAAAAAAACTGAAAAGTGTTTTTTAGTCTCAAAGGGCGCTGTAGACCATTTGGGAGTGTTGGAAGTTCATTTCGCGTTCTGACGGTGAAAAAAAAACCGAAAAGTGTTTTTTAGGCTCAAAGGGCGCTATAGACCATTTGGGAGTGTTTGTAAGTTCATTTCGTGATCTGACGGTGAATAGTGCCGAAAAGTGTTTTTTAGCCTCAATGGGCGCTGTAGACCATTTGGGAGTGTTTGTAAGTCCATTTCGTGATCTGACGGTGAATAGTGGCGAAAAGTGTTTGTTAGGCTTAATGGCCGCTATAGCACATTTGGAATTGTTTGTAAGTTCATTTCGCGTTCTGACAGTGAAAAAAACCAAAAAGTGTTTTTTAGGCTCAAATGGCGCTATAGACCATTTGGGATTGTTTGTAAGTTCATTTCGTGATCTGACGGTGAATAGTGCCGAAAAGTGCTTTTTAGCCTCAATGGGCGCTGTAGACCATTTGGGAGTGTTGGACGTTCATTTCGCGTTCTTACGGTGAAAAAAACCGAACAGGTTTTTTTAGGCTCAAAGGGCGCTATAGACCATTTGCGAGTGTTTGTAAGTCCATTTCGTGATCTGACGGTGAATAGTGCCGAAAAGTGTTTGTTAGGCTTAATGGGCGCTATAGCACATTTGGGATTGTTTGTAAGTTCATTTCGTGATCTGACGGTGAATAGTGCTGAAAAGTGTTTGTTAGGCTTAATGGGCGCTGTAGACCATTTGGGAGTGTTGGATGTTCATTTCGCGTTCTGACAGTGAAAAAAACCGAAAAGTGTTTTTTAGGCTCAAATGGCGCTATAGACCATTTGGGATTGTTTGTAAGTTCATTTCGTGATCTGACGGTGAATAGTGCCGAAAAGTGTTTTTTAGCCTCAATGGGCGCTGTAGACTATTTAGGAGTGTTGGACGTTCATTTCGCGTTCTTACGGTGAAAAAACCCGGAAAATGTTTTTTAGGCTCAATGGGCGCTGTAGACCATTTGGGAGTGTTAGAAGTTCATTTCGCGTTCTGACGGTGAAGAAAACCGAAAAGTGTTTTTTAGCCTCAATGGGCGCTGTAGACCATTTGGGAGTGTTGGATGTTCATTTCGCGTTCTGACAGTGAAAAAAACCGAAAAGTGTTTTTTAGGCTCAAATGGCGCTATAGACCATTTGGGATTGTTTGTAAGTTCATTTCGTGATCTGACGGTGAATAGTGCCGAAAAGTGTTTTTTAGGCTCAATGGGCGCTGTAGACCATTTGGGAGTGTTGGACGTTCATTTCGCGTTCTTACGTTGAAAAAAACTGAAAAGTGTTTTTCAGTCTCAAAGGGCGCTGTAGACCATTTGGGAGTGTTGGAAGTTCATTTCGCGTTCTGACGGTGAAAAAAAAACCGAAAAGTGTTTTTTAGGCTCAAAGGGCGCTATAGACCATTTGGGAGTGTTTGTAAGTTCATTTCGTGATCTGACGGTGAATAGTGCCGAAAAGTGTTTTTTAGCCTCAATGGGCGCTGTAGACCATTTGGGAGTGTTGGACGTTCATTTCGCGTTCTTACGGTGAACAAAACCGAAAAGGTTTTTTTTAGGCTCAAAGGGCGCTATAGACCATTTGCGAGTGTTTGTAAGTCCATTTCGTGATCTGACGGTGAATAGTGCCGAAAAGTGTTTGTTAGGCTTAATGGCCGCTATAGCACATTTGGAATTGTTTGTAAGTTCATTTCGCGTTCTGACGGTGAAAAAAACCAAAAAGTGTTTTTTAGGCTCAAATGGCGCTATAGACCATTTGGGATTGTTTGTAAGTTCATTTCGTGATCTGACGGTGAATAGTGCCGAAAAGTGTTTTTTAGCCTCAATGGGCGCTGTAGACCATTTGGGAGTGTTGGACGTTCATTTCGCGTTCTTACGGTGAAAAAAACCGAAAAGGTTTTTTTAGGCTCAAAGGGCGCTATAGACCATTTGCGAGTGTTTGTAAGTCCATTGCGTGATCTGACGGTGAATAGTGCCGAAAAGTGTTTGTTAGGCTTAATGGGCGCTATAGCACATTTGGGATTGTTTGTAAGTTCATTTCGTGATCTGACGGTGAATAGTGCTGAAAAGTGTTTGTTTGGCTTAATGGGCGCTTATAGACCATTTGGGAGTGTTAGAAGTTCATTTCGCGTTCTGACGGTGAAGAAAACCGAAAAGTGTTTTTTAGCCTCAATGGGCGCTGTAGACCATTTGGGAGTGTTGGATGTTCATTTCGCGTTCTGACAGTGAAAAAAACCGAAAAGTGTTTTTTAGGCTCAAATGGCGCTATAGACCATTTGGGATTGTTTGTAAGTTCATTTCGTAATCTGACGGTGAATAGTGCCGAAAAGTGTTTTTTAGCCTCAATGGGCGCTGTAGACTATTTAGGAGTGTTGGACGTTCATTTCGCGTTCTTACGGTGAACAAACCCGGAAAATGTTTTTTAGGCTCAATGGGCGCTGTAGACCATTTGGGAGTGTTATAAGTTCATTTCGCGTTCTGACGGTGAAGAAAACCGAAAAGTGTTTTTTAGCCTCAAATGGCGCTATAGACCATTTGGGATTGTTTGTAAGTTCATTTCGTGATCTGACGGTGAATAGTGCTGAAAAGTGTTTGTTAGGCTTAATGGGTTCTATAGCACATTTGGGATTGTTTGTTAGTTCATTTCGTGATCTGACGGTGAATAGTGCTGAAAAGTGTTTGTTAGGCTTTTGGGAGTGTTGGACGTTCATTTCGAGTTCTGACCGTGAAAAAAACCGAAAAGTGTTTTTTTAGGCTCAATGGGCGCTGTAGACCATTTGGGAGTGTTGGAAGTTCATTTCGCGTTCTGACGGTGAAAAAAACCGAAAAGTGTTTTTTAGGCTCAAAGGGCGCTTTAGACCATTTGGGAGTGTTTGTAAGTTCATTTCGTGATCTGACGGTGAATAGTGCCGAAAAGTGTTTTTTTAGCCTGAATGGGCGCTGTAGACTATTTGGGAGTGTTGGACGTTCATTTCGCGTTCTTACGGTGAAAAAACCCGGAAAATGTTTTTTAGGCTCAATGGGCGCTGTAGACCATTTGGGAGTGTTAGAAGTTCATTTCGCGTTCTGACGGTGAAGAAAACCGAAAAGTGTTTTTTAGGCTCAAAGGGCGCTGTAGACCAAATGGAGTGTTGGAAGTTCATTTCGCGTTCTGACGGTGAAAAAAACGGAAAAGTGTTTTTTAGGCTCAAAGGGCGCTATAGACCATTTGGGAGTGTTTGTAAGTCCATTTCGTAATCTGACGGTGAATAGTGCCGAAAAGTGTTTGTTAGGCTTAATGGGCGCTATAGACCATTTAGGAGTGTTGGAAGTTCATTTCGCGTTCTGACTGTGAAAAAAACCGAAAAGGTTTTTTTTAGCCTGAATGGGCGCTGTAGACCATTTGGGAGTGTTGGACGTTCATTTCGCGTTCTGACGGTGAAAAAAACCGAAAAGTGTTTTTTAGCCTCAAATGGCGCTATAGACCATTTGGGATTGTTTGTAAGTTCATTTCGTGATCTGACGGTGAATAGTGCCGAAAAGTGTTTGTTAGGCTTAATGGGCGCTATAGCACATTTGGGATTGTTTGTAAGTTCATTTCGTGATCTGACGGTGAATAGTGCCGAAAAGTGTTTTTTAGCCTCAATGGGCGCTGTAGACCATTTGGGAGTGTTGGACGTTCATTTCGCGTTCTTACGGTGAAAAAAACCGAAAAGGTTTTTTTAGGCTCAAAGGGCGCTATAGACCATTTGCGATTGTTTGTAAGTCCATTGCGTGATCTGACGGTGAATAGTGCCGAAAAGTGTTTGTTAGGCTTAATGGGCGCTATAGCACATTTGGGATTGTTTGTAAGTTCATTTCGTGATCTGACGGTGAATAGTGCTGAAAAGTGTTTGTTAGGCTTAATGGGCACTTATAGACCATTTGGGAGTGTTAGAAGTTCATTTCGCGTTCTGACGGTGAAGAAAACCGAAAAGTGTTTTGTAGCCTCAATGGGCGCTGTAGACCATTTGGGAGTGTTGGATGTTCATTTCGCGTTCTGACTGTGAAAAAAACCGAAAAGTGTTTTTTAGGCTCAAATGGCGCTATAGACCATTTGGGATTGTTTGTAAGTTCATTTCGTAATCTGACGGTGAATAGTGCCGAAAAGTGTTTTTTAGCCTCAATGGGCGCTGTAGACTATTTAGGAGTGTTGGACGTTCATTTCGCGTTCTTACGGTGAACAAACCCGGAAAATGTTTTTTAGGCTCAATGGGCGCTGTAGACCATTTGGGAGTGTTATAAGTTCATTTCGCGTTCTGACGGTGAAGAAAACCGAAAAGTGTTTTTTAGCCTCAAATGGCGCTATAGACCATTTGGGATTGTTTGTAAGTTCATTTCGTGATCTGACGGTGAATAGTGCTGAAAAGTGTTTGTTAGGCTTAATGGGTTCTATAGCACATTTGGGATTGTTTGTTAGTTCATTTCGTGATCTGACGGTGAATAGTGCTGAAAAGTGTTTGTTAGGCTTTTGGGAGTGTTGGACGTTCATTTCGAGTTCTGACCGTGAAAAAAACCGAAAAGTGTTTTTTAGCCTCAAATGGCGCTATAGACCATTTGGGATTGTTTGTAAGTTCATTTCGTGATCTGACGGTGAATAGTGCCGAAAAGTGTTTGTTAGGCTTAATGGGCGCTATAGCACATTTGGGATTGTTTGTAAGTTCATTTCGTGATCTGACGGTGAAAAAAACCGAAAAGTGTTTTTTTAGCCTCAAATGGCGCTATAGACCATTTGGGATTGTTTGTAAGTTCATTTCGTGATCTGACGGTGAATAGTGCTGAAAAGTGTTTGTTAGGCTTAATGGGCGCTTATAGACCATTTGGGAGTGTTAGAAGTTCATTTTGCGTTCTGACGGTGAAGAAAACCGAAAAGTGTTTTTTAGCCTCAATGGGCGCTGTAGACCATTTGGGAGTGTTGGATGTTCATTTCGCGTTCTGACAGTGAAAAAAAACGAAAAGTGTTTTTTAGGCTCAAATGGCGCTATAGACCATTTGGGATTGTTTGTAAGTTCATTTCGTGATCTGACAGTGAATAGTGCCGAAAAGTGTTTTTTAGCCTCAATGGGCGCTGTAGACTATTTGGGAGTGTTGGACGTTCATTTCGCGTTCTTACGGTGAAAAAACCCGGAAAATGTTTTTTAGGCTCAATGGGCGCTGTAGACCATTTGGGAGTGTTAGAAGTTCATTTCGCGTTCTGACGGTGAAGAAAACCGAAAAGTGTTTTTTAGGCTCAAAGGGCGCTGTAGACCAAATGGAGTGTTGGAAGTTCATTTCGCGTTCTGACGGTGAAAAAAACGGAAAAGTGTTTTTTAGGCTCAAAGGGCGCTATAGACCATTTGGGAGTGTTTGTAAGTCCATTTCGTAATCTGACGGTGAATAGTGCCGAAAAGTGTTTGTTAGGCTTAATGGGCGCTATAGACCATTTAGGAGTGTTGGAAGTTCATTTCGCGTTCTGACTGTGAAAAAACCCGAAAAGGTTTTTTTAGCCTGAATGGGCGCTGTAGACCATTTGGGAGTGTTGGACGTTCATTTCGCGTTCTGACGGTGAAAAAAACCGAAAAGTGTTTTTTTAGCCTCAAATGGCGCTATAGACCATTTGGGATTGTTTGTAAGTTCATTTCGTGATCTGACGGTGAATAGTGCCGAAAAGTGTTTGTTAGGCTTAATGGGCGCTATAGCACATTTGGGATTGTTTGTAAGTTCATTTCGTGATCTGACGGTGAATAGTGCCGAAAAGTGTTTTTTAGCCTCAATGGGCGCTGTAGACCATTTGGGAGTGTTGGACGTTCATTTCGCGTTCTTACGGTGAAAAAAACCGAAAAGGTTTTTTTAGGCTCAAAGGGCGCTATAGACCATTTGCGATTGTTTGTAAGTCCATTGCGTGATCTGACGGTGAATAGTGCCGAAAAGTGTTTGTTAGGCTTAATGGGCGCTATAGCACATTTGGGATTGTTTGTAAGTTCATTTCGTGATCTGACGGTGAATAGTGCTGAAAAGTGTTTGTTAGGCTTAATGGGCACTTATAGACCATTTGGGAGTGTTAGAAGTTCATTTCGCGTTCTGACGGTGAAGAAAACCGAAAAGTGTTTTGTAGCCTCAATGGGCGCTGTAGACCATTTGGGAGTGTTGGATGTTCATTTCGCGTTCTGACTGTGAAAAAAACCGAAAAGTGTTTTTTAGGCTCAAATGGCGCTATAGACCATTTGGGATTGTTTGTAAGTTCATTTCGTAATCTGACGGTGAATAGTGCCGAAAAGTGTTTTTTAGCCTCAATGGGCGCTGTAGACTATTTAGGAGTGTTGGACGTTCATTTCGCGTTCTTACGGTGAACAAACCCGGAAAATGTTTTTTAGGCTCAATGGGCGCTGTAGACCATTTGGGAGTGTTATAAGTTCATTTCGCGTTCTGACGGTGAAGAAAACCGAAAAGTGTTTTTTAGCCTCAAATGGCGCTATAGACCATTTGGGATTGTTTGTAAGTTCATTTCGTGATCTGACGGTGAATAGTGCTGAAAAGTGTTTGTTAGGCTTAATGGGTTCTATAGCACATTTGGGATTGTTTGTTAGTTCATTTCGTGATCTGAC
This sequence comes from Crossaster papposus, assembly GCA_037893245.1. NCBI lineage: Eukaryota > Metazoa > Echinodermata > Asteroidea > Velatida > Solasteridae > Crossaster > Crossaster papposus. The sequence continues at coordinate 827,757 of JBAIAA010000176.1, forward strand.
GGTGAATAGTGCTGAAAAGTGTTTGTTAGGCTTTTGGGAGTGTTGGACGTTCATTTCGAGTTCTGACCGTGAAAAAAACCGAAAAGTGTTTTTTAGCCTCAAATGGCGCTATAGACCATTTGGGATTGTTTGTAAGTTCATTTCGTGATCTGACGGTGAATAGTGCCGAAAAGTGTTTGTTAGGCTTAATGGGCGCTATAGCACATTTGGGATTGTTTGTAAGTTCATTTCGTGATCTGACGGTGAAAAAAACCGAAAAGTGTTTTTTTAGCCTCAAATGGCGCTATAGACCATTTGGGATTGTTTGTAAGTTCATTTCGTGATCTGACGGTGAATAGTGCTGAAAAGTGTTTGTTAGGCTTAATGGGCGCTTATAGACCATTTGGGAGTGTTAGAAGTTCATTTTGCGTTCTGACGGTGAAGAAAACCGAAAAGTGTTTTTTAGCCTCAATGGGCGCTGTAGACCATTTGGGAGTGTTGGATGTTCATTTCGCGTTCTGACAGTGAAAAAAAACGAAAAGTGTTTTTTAGGCTCAAATGGCGCTATAGACCATTTGGGATTGTTTGTAAGTTCATTTCGTGATCTGACAGTGAATAGTGCCGAAAAGTGTTTTTTAGCCTCAATGGGCGCTGTAGACTATTTGGGAGTGTTGGACGTTCATTTCGCGTTCTTACGGTGAAAAAACCCGGAAAATGTTTTTTAGGCTCAATGGGCGCTGTAGACCATTTGGGAGTGTTAGAAGTTCATTTCGCGTTCTGACGGTGAAGAAAACCGAAAAGTGTTTTTTAGGCTCAAAGGGCGCTGTAGACCAAATGGAGTGTTGGAAGTTCATTTCGCGTTCTGACGGTGAAAAAAACGGAAAAGTGTTTTTTAGGCTCAAAGGGCGCTATAGACCATTTGGGAGTGTTTGTAAGTCCATTTCGTAATCTGACGGTGAATAGTGCCGAAAAGTGTTTGTTAGGCTTAATGGGCGCTATAGACCATTTAGGAGTGTTGGAAGTTCATTTCGCGTTCTGACTGTGAAAAAACCCGAAAAGGTTTTTTTAGCCTGAATGGGCGCTGTAGACCATTTCGGAGTGTTGGACGTTCATTTCGCGTTCTGACGGTGAAAAAAACCGAAAAGTGTTTTTTTAGCCTCAAATGGAGCTATAGACCATTTGGGATTGTTTGTAAGTTCATTTCGTGATCTGACCGTGAATAGTGCTGAAAAGTGTTTGTTAGGCTTAATGGGTTCTATGGCACATTTGGGATTGTTTGTTAGTTCATTTCGTGATCTGACGGTGAATAGTGCTGAAAAGTGTTTGTTAGGCTTTTGGGAGTGTTGGACGTTCATTTCGAGTTCTGACAGTGAATAAAGCCGAAAAGTGTTTTTTAGGGCTCAAATGGACGCTATAGACCATTTGGGATTGTTGAAAGTTCATTTCGCGTTCTGACCGTGAACAAAACCGAAAAGTGTTTTTTAGGCTCAATAGGCGCTGTAGACCATTTGGGAGTGTTGGACGTTCATTTCGCGTTCTTACGTTGAAAAAAACTGAAAAGTGTTTTTTAGTCTCAAAGGGCGCTGTAGACCATTTGGGAGTGTTGGAAGTTCATTTCGCGTTCTGACGGTGAAAAAAACCGAAAAGTGTTTTTTATGCTCAAAGGGCGCTATAGACCATTTGGGAGTGTTTGTAAGTTCATTTCGTGATCTGACGGTGAATAGTGCCGAAAAGTGTTTTTTAGCCTCAATGGGCGCTGTAGACCATTTGGGAGTGTTGGACGTTCATTTCGCGTTGTTACGGTGAAAAAAACCGAAAAGGTTTTTTTAGGCTCAAAGGGCGCTATAGACCATTTGCGAGTGTTTGTAAGTCCATTTCGTGATCTGACGGTGAATAGTGCCGAAAAGTGTTTGTTAGGCTTAATGGCCGCTATAGCACATTTGGAATTGTTTGTAAGTTCATTTCGCGTTCTGACGGTGAAAAAAACCAAAAAGTGTTTTTTAGGCTCAAATGGCGCTATAGACCATTTGGGATTGTTTGTAAGTTCATTTCGTGATCTGACGGTGAATAGTGCCGAAAAGTGTTTTTTAGCCTCAATTGGCGCTGTAGACCATTTGGGAGTGTTGGACGTTCATTTCGCGTTCTTACGGTGAAAAAAACCGAAAAGGTTTTTTTAGGCTCAAAGGGCGCTATAGACCATTTGCGAGTGTTTGTAAGTCCATTTCGTGATCTGACGGTGAATAGTGCCGAAAAGTGTTTGTTAGGCTTAATGGGCGCTATAGCACATTTGGGATTGTTTGTAAGTTCATTTCGTGATCTGACGGTGAATAGTGCTGAAAAGTGTTTGTTAGGCTTAATGGGCGCTTATAGACCATTTGGGAGTGTTAGAAGTTCATTTCGCGTTCTGACGGTGAAGAAAACCGAAAAGTGTTTTTTAGCCTCAATGGGCGCTATAGACCATTTAGGAGTGTTGGAAGTTCATTTCGCGTTCTGACGGTGAAGAAAACCGAAAAGTGTTTTTTAGGCTTAAAGGGCGCTGTAGACCAAATGGAGTGTTGGAAGTTCATTTCGCGTTCTGACGGTGAAAAAAACCGAAAAGTGTTTTTTTAGCCTCAAATGGCGCTATAGACCATTTGGGATTGTTTGTAAGTTCATTTCGTGATCTGACGGTGAATAGTGCTGAAAAGTGTTTGTTAGGCTTAATGGGTTCTATAGCACATTTGGGATTGTTTGTTAGTTCTTTTCGTGATCTGACGGTGAATAGTGCTGAAAAGTGTTTGTTAGGCTTTTGGGAGTGTTGGACGTTCATTTCGAGTTCTGACAGTGAATAAAGCCGAAAAGTTTTTTTTAGGGCTCAAATGGACGCTATAGACCATTTGGGATTGTTGAAAGTTCATTTCGCGTTCTGACCGTGAACAAAACCGAAAAGTGTTTTTTAGGCTCAATGGGCGCTGTAGACCATTTGGGAGTGTTGGACGTTCATTTCGCGTTCTTACGTTGAAAAAAACTGAAAAGTGTTTTTTAGTCTCAAAGGGCGCTGTAGACCATTTGGGAGTGTTGGAAGTTCATTTCGCGTTCTGACGGTGAAAAAAACCGAAAATTGTTGTTTAGGCTCAAAGGGCGCTATAGACCATTTGGGAGTGTTTGTAAGTTCATTTCGTGATCTGACGGTGAATAGTGCCGAAAAGTGTTTTTTAGCCTCAATAGGCGCTGTAGACCATTTGGGAGTGTTGGACGTTCATTTCGCGTTCTTACGGTGAAAAAAACCGAAAAGATTTTTTTAGGCTCAAAGGGCGCTATAGACCATTTGCGAGTGTTTGTAAGTCCATTTCGTGATCTGACGGTGAATAGTGCCGAAAAGTGTTTGTTAGGCTTAATGGCCGCTATAGCACATTTGGAATTGTTTGTAAGTTCATTTCGCGTTCTGACGGTGAAAAAAACCAAAAAGTGTTTTTTAGGCTCAAATGGCGCTATAGACCATTTGGGATTGTTTGTAAGTTCATTTCGTGATCTGACGGTGAATAGTGCCGAAAAGTGTTTTTTAGCCTCAATGGGCGCTGTAGACCATTTGGGAGTGTTGGAAGTTCATTTCGCGTTCTGACGGTGAAAAAAACCGAAAAGTGTTTTTTATGCTCAAAGGGCGCTATAGACCATTTGGGAGTGTTTGTAAGTTCATTTCGTGATCTGACGGTGAATAGTGCCGAAAAGTGTTTTTTAGCCTCAATGGGCGCTGTAGACCATTTGGGAGTGTTGGACGTTCATTTCGCGTTGTTACGGTGAAAAAAACCGAAAAGGTTTTTTTAGGCTCAAAGGGCGCTATAGACCATTTGCGAGTGTTTGTAAGTCCATTTCGTGATCTGACGGTGAATAGTGCCGAAAAGTGTTTGTTAGGCTTAATGGGCGCTATAGACCATTTAGGAGTGTTGGAAGTTCATTTCGCGTTCTGACTGTGAAAAAACCCGAAAAGGTTTTTTTAGCCTGAATGGGCGCTGTAGACCATTTCGGAGTGTTGGACGTTCATTTCGCGTTCTGACGGTGAAAAAAACCGAAAAGTGTTTTTTTAGCCTCAAATGGCGCTATAGACCATTTGGGATTGTTTGTAAGTTCATTTCGTGATCTGACCGTGAATAGTGCTGAAAAGTGTTTGTTAGGCTTAATGGGTTCTATGGCACATTTGGGATTGTTTGTTAGTTCATTTCGTGATCTGACGGTGAATAGTGCTGAAAAGTGTTTGTTAGGCTTTTGGGAGTGTTGGACGTTCATTTCGAGTTCTGACAGTGAATAAAGCCGAAAAGTGTTTTTTAGGGCTCAAATGGACGCTATAGACCATTTGGGATTTTTGAAAGTTCATTTCGCGTTCTGACCGTGAACAAAACCGAAAAGTGTTTTTTAGGCTCAATAGGCGCTGTAGACCATTTGGGAGTGTTGGACGTTCATTTCGCGTTCTTACGTTGAAAAAAAACTGAAAAGTGTTTTTTAGTCTCAAAGGGCGCTGTAGACCATTTGGGAGTGTTGGAAGTTCATTTCGCGTTCTGACGGTGAAAAAAAACGAAAAGTGTTTTTTATGCTCAAAGGGCGCTATAGACCATTTGGGAGTGTTTGTAAGTTCATTTCGTGATCTGACGGTGAATAGTGCCGAAAAGTGTTTTTTAGCCTCAATGGGCGCTATAGACCATTTGGGAGTGTTGGACGTTCATTTCGCGTTGTTACGGTGAAAAAAACCGAAAAGGTTTTTTTAGGCTCAAAGGGCGCTATAGACCATTTGCGAGTGTTTGTAAGTCCATTTCGTGATCTGACGGTGAATAGTGCCGAAAAGTGTTTGTTAGGCTTAATGGCCGCTATAGCACATTTGGAATTGTTTGTAAGTTCATTTCGCGTTCTGACGGTGAAAAAAACCAAAAAGTGTTTTTTAGGCTCAAATGGCGCTATAGACCATTTGGGATTGTTTGTAAGTTCATTTCGTGATCTGACGGTGAATAGTGCCGAAAAGTGTTTTTTAGCCTCAATGGGCGCTGTAGACCATTTGGGAGTGTTGGACGTTCATTTCGCGTTCTTACGGTGAAAAAAACCGAAAAGGTTTTTTTAGGCTCAAAGGGCGCTATAGACCATTTGCGAGTGTTTGTAAGTCCATTTCGTGATCTGACGGTGAATAGTGCCGAAAAGTGTTTGTTAGGCTTAATGGGCGCTATAGCACATTTGGGATTGTTTGTAAGTTCATTTCGTGATCTGACGGTGAATAGTGCTGAAAAGTGTTTGTTAGGCTTAATGGGCGCTTATAGACCATTTGGGAGTGTTAGAAGTTCATTTCGCGTTCTGACGGTGAAGAAAACCGAAAAGTGTTTTTTAGCCTCAATGGGCGCTATAGACCATTTAGGAGTGTTGGAAGTTCATTTCGCGTTCTGACGGTGAAGAAAACCGAAAAGTGTTTTTTAGGCTTAAAGGGCGCTGTAGACCAAATGGAGTGTTGGAAGTTCATTTCGCGTTCTGACGGTGAAAAAAACCGAAAAGTGTTTTTTTAGCCTCAAATGGCGCTATAGACCATTTGGGATTGTTTGTAAGTTCATTTCGTGATCTGACGGTGAATAGTGCTGAAAAGTGTTTGTTAGGCTTAATGGGTTCTATAGCACATTTGGGATTGTTTGTTAGTTCTTTTCGTGATCTGACGGTGAATAGTGCTGAAAAGTGTTTGTTAGGCTTTTGGGAGTGTTGGACGTTCATTTCGAGTTCTGACAGTGAATAAAGCCGAAAAGTTTTTTTTAGGGCTCAAATGGACGCTATAGACCATTTGGGATTGTTGAAAGTTCATTTCGCGTTCTGACCGTGAACAAAACCGAAAAGTGTTTTTTAGGCTCAATGGGCGCTGTAGACCATTTGGGAGTGTTGGACGTTCATTTCGCGTTCTTACGTTGAAAAAAACTGAAAAGTGTTTTTTAGTCTCAAAGGGCGCTGTAGACCATTTGGGAGTGTTGGAAGTTCATTTCGCGTTCTGACGGTGAAAACAACCGAAAATTGTTGTTTAGGCTCAAAGGGCGCTATAGACCATTTGGGAGTGTTTGTAAGTTCATTTCGTGATCTGACGGTGAATAGTGCCGAAAAGTGTTTTTTAGCCTCAATGGGCGCTGTAGACCATTTGGGAGTGTTGGACGTTCATTTCGCGTTCTTACGGTGAAAAAAACCGAAAAGTTTTTTTTAGGCTCAAAGGGCGCTATAGACCATTTGCGAGTGTTTGTAAGTCCATTTCGTGATCTGACGGTGAATAGTGCCGAAAAGTGTTTGTTAGGCTTAATGGCCGCTATAGCACATTTGGAATTGTTTGTAAGTTCATTTCGCGTTCTGACGGTGAAAAAAACCAAAAAGTGTTTTTTAGGCTCAAATGGCGCTATAGACCATTTGGGATTGTTTGTAAGTTCATTTCGTGATCTGACGGTGAATAGTGCCGAAAAGTGTTTTTTAGCCTCAATGGGCGCTGTAGACCATTTGGGAGTGTTGGACGTTCATTTCGCGTTCTTACGGTGAAAAAAACCGAAAAGGTTTTTTTAGGCTCAAAGGGCGCTATAGACCATTTGCGAGTGTTTGTAAGTCCATTTCGTGATCTGACGGTGAATAGTGCCGAAAAGTGTTTGTTAGGCTTAATGGGCGCTATAGCACATTTGGGATTGTTTGTAAGTTCATTTCGTGATCTGACGGTGAATAGTGCTGAAAAGTGTTTGTTAGGCTTAATGGGCGCTTATAGACCATTTGGGAGTGTTAGAAGTTCATTTCGCGTTCTGACGGTGAAGAAAACCGAAAAGTGTTTTTTAGCCTCAATGGGCGCTATAGACCATTTAGGAGTGTTGGAAGTTCATTTCGCGTTCTGACTGTGAAAAAAACCGAAAAGTTTTTTTTAGCCTGAATGGGCGCTGTAGACCATTTGGGAGTGTTGGACGTTCATTTCGCGTTCTGACGGTGAAAAAAACCGAAAAGTGTTTTTTAGCCTCAAATGGCGCTATAGACCATTTGGGATTGTTTGTAAGTTCATTTCGTGATCTGACGGTGAATAGTGCTGAAAAGTGTTTGTTAGGCATTTGGGAGTGTTGGAAGTTCATTTCGCGTTCTGACGGTGAAAAAAACCGAAAAGTGTTTTTTAGGCTCAAAGGGCGCTGTAGACCATTTGGGAGTGTTTGTAAGTTCATTTCGTGATCTGACGGTGAATAGTGCCGAAAAGTGTTTTTTAGCCTGAATGGGCGCTGTAGACTATTTGGGAGTGTTGGACGTTCATTTCGCGTTCTTACGGTGAAAAAACCCGGAAAATGTTTTTTAGGCTCAATGGGCGCTGTAGACCATTTGGGAGTGTTAGAAGTTCATTTCGCGTTCTGACGGTGAAGAAAACCGAAAAGTGTTTTTTAGGCTCAAAGGGCGCTATAGACCATTTGGGAGTGTTTGTAAGTCCATTTCGTAATCTGACGGTGAATAGTGCCGAAAAGTGTTTGTTAGGCTTAATGGGCGCTATAGACCATTTAGGAGTGTTGGAAGTTCATTTCGCGTTCTGACTGTGAAAAAAACCGAAAAGTTTTTTTTAGCCTCAATGGGCGCTATAGACCATTTAGGAGTGTTGGAAGTTCATTTCGCGTTCTGACGGTGAAAAAAACCGAAAAGTGTTTTTTTAGCCTCAAATGGCGCTATAGACCATTTGGGATTGTTTGTAAGTTCATTTCGTGATCTGACGGTGAATAGTGCTGAAAAGTGTTTGTTAGGCTTAATGGGTTCTATAGCACATTTGGGATTGTTTGTTAGTTCTTTTCGTGATCTGACGGTGAATAGTGCTGAGAAGTGTTTGTTAGGCTTTTGGGAGTGTTGGACGTTCATTTCGAGTTCTGACAGTGAATAAAGCCGAAAAGTTTTTTTTAGGGCTCAAATGGACGCTATAGACCATTTGGGATTGTTGAAAGTTCATTTCGCGTTCTGACCGTGAACAAAACCGAAAAGTGTTGTTTAGGCTCAATGGGCGCTGTAGACCATTTGGGAGTGTTGGACGTTCATTTCGCGTTCTTACGTTGCAAAAAACTGAAAAGTGTTTTTTAGTCTCAAAGGGCGCTGTAGACCATTTGGGAGTGTTGGAAGTTCATTTCGCGTTCTGACGGTGAAAAAAACCGAAAATTGTTTTTTAGGCTCAAAGGGCGCTATAGACCATTTGGGAGTGTTTGTAAGTTCATTTCGTGATCTGACGGTGAATAGTGCCGAAAAGTGTTTTTTAGCCTCAATGGTCGCTGTAGACCATTTGGGAGTGTTGGACGTTCATTTCGCGTTCTTACGGTGAAAAAACCCGAAAAGGTTTTTTTAGGCTCAAAGGGCGCTATAGACCATTTGCGAGTGTTTGTAAGTCCATTTCGTGATCTGACGGTGAATAGTGCCGAAAAGTGTTTGTTAGGCTTAATGGCCGCTATAGCACATTTGGAATTGTTTGTAAGTTCATTTCGCGTTCTGACGGTGAAAAAACCCAAAAAGTGTTTTTTAGGCTCAAATGGCGCTATAGACCATTTGGGATTGTTTGTAAGTTCATTTCGTGATCTGACGGTGAATAGTGCCGAAAAGTGTTTTTTAGCCTCAATGGGCGCTGTAGACCATTTGGGAGTGTTGGACGTTCATTTCGCGTTCTTACGGTGAAAAAAACCGAAAAGTTTTTTTTAGGCTCAAAGGGCGCTATAGACCATTTGCGAGTGTTTGTAAGTCCATTTCGTGATCTGACGGTGAATAGTGCCGAAAAGTGTTTGTTAGGCTTAATGGGCGCTATAGCACATTTGGGATTGTTTGTAAGTTCATTTCGTGATCTGACGGTGAATAGTGCTGAAAAGTGTTTGTTAGGCTTAATGGGCGCTTATAGACCATTTGGGAGTGTTAGAAGTTCATTTCGCGTTCTGACGGTGAAGAAAACCGAAAAGTGTTTTTTAGCCTCAATGGGCGCTATAGACCATTTAGGAGTGTTGGAAGTTCATTTCGCGTTCTGACTGTGAAAAAAACCGAAAAGTTTTTTTTAGCCTGAATGGGCGCTGTAGACCATTTGGGAGTGTTGGACGTTCATTTCGCGTTCTGACGGTGAAAAAAACCGAAAAGTGTTTTTTAGCCTCAAATGGCGCTATAGACCATTTGGGATTGTTTGTAAGTTCATTTCGTGATCTGACGGTGAATAGTGCTGAAAAGTGTTTGTTAGGCATTTGGGAGTGTTGGACGTTCATTTCGAGTTCTGACCGTGAAAAAAACCGAAAAGTGTTTTTTAGGCTCAATGGGCGCTGTAGACCATTTGGGAGTGTTGGAAGTTCATTTGGCGTTCTGACGGTGACAAAAACCGAAAAGTGTTTTTTAGGCTCAAAGGGCGCTGTAGACCATTTGGGAGTGTTTGTAAGTTCATTTCGTGATCTGACGGTGAATAGTGCCGAAAAGTGTTTTTAGCCTGAATGGGCGCTGTAGACTATTTGGGAGTGTTGGACGTTCATTTCGCGTTCTTACGGTGAAAAAACCCGGAAAATGTTTTTTAGGCTCAATGGGCGCTGTAGACCATTTGGGAGTGTTAGAAGTTCATTTCGCGTTCTGACGGTGAAGAAAACCGAAAAGTGTTTTTTAGGCTCAAAGGGCGCTGTAGACAAAATGGAGTGTTGGAAGTTCATTTCGCGTTCTGACGGTGAAAAAAACGGAAAAGTGTTTTTTAGGCTCAAAGGGCGCTATAGACCATTTGGGAGTGTTTGTAAGTTCATTTCGTGATCTGACGGTGAATAGTGCCGAAAAGTGTTTTTTAGCCTCAATGGGCGCTGTAGACCATTTGGGAGTGTTGGACGTTCATTTCGCGTTCTTACGGTGAAAAAAACCGAAAAGGTTTTTTTAGGCTCAAAGGGCGCTATAGACCATTTGCGAGTGTTTGTAAGTCCATTTCGTGATCTGACGGTGTATAGTGCCGAAAAGTGTTTGTTAGGCTTAATGGCCGCTATAGCACATTTGGAATTGTTTGTAAGTTCATTTCGCGTTCTGACGGTGAAAAAAACCAAAAAGTGGTTTTAGGCTCAAATGGCGCTATAGACCATTTGGGATTGTTTGTAAGTTCATTTCGTGATCTGACGGTGAATAGTGCCGAAAAGTGTTTTTTAGCCTCAATGGGCGCTGTAGACCATTTGGGAGTGTTGGACGTTCATTTCGCGTTCTTACGGTGAAAAAAACCGAAAAGGTTTTTTTAGGCTCAAAGGGCGCTATAGACCATTTGCGAGTGTTTGTAAGTCCATTTCGTGATCTGACGGTGAATAGTGCCGAAAAGTGTTTGTTAGGCTTAATGGGCGCTATAGCACATTTGGGATTGTTTGTAAGTTCATTTCGTGATCTGACGGTGAATAGTGCTGAAAAGTGTTTGTTAGGCTTAATGGGCGCTTATAGACCATTTGGGAGTGTTAGAAGTTCATTTCGCGTTCTGACGGTGAAGAAAACCGAAAAGTGTTTTTTAGCCTCAATGGGCGCTGTAGACCATTTGGGAGTGTTGGACGTTCATTTCGCGATCTTACGGTGAAAAAAACCGAAAAGGTTTTTGTAGGCTCAAAGGGCGCTATAGACCATTTGCGAGTGTTTGTAAGTCCATTTCGTGATCTGACGGTAAATAGTGCCGAAAAGTGTTTGTTAGGCTTAATGGGCGCTATAGCACATTTGGGATTGTTTGTAAGTTCATTTCGTGATCTGACGGTGAATAGTGCTGAAAAGTGTTTGTTAGGCTTAATGGGCGCTTATAGACCATTTGGGAGTGTTAGAAGTTCATTTCGCGTTCTGACGGTGAAGAAAACCGAAAAGTGTTTTTTAGCCTCAATGGGCGCTGTAGACCAAATGGAGTGTTGGAAGTTCATTTCGCGTTCTGACGGTGAAAAAAACGGAAAAGTGTTTTTTAGGCTCAAATGGCGCTATAGACCATTTGGGATTGTTTGTAAGTTCATTTCGTGATCTGACGGTGAATAGTGCCGAAAAGTGTTTTTTAGCCTCAATGGGCGCTGTAGACTATTTAGGAGTGTTGGACGTTCATTTCGCGTTCTTACGGTGAAAAAACCCGGAAAATGTTGTTTAGGCTCAATGGGCGCTGTAGACCATTTGGGAGTGTTAGAAGTTCATTTCGCGTTCTGACGGTGAAAAAAACAGAAAAGTGTTTTTTAGGCTCAAAGGGCGCTATAGACCATTTGGGAGTGTTTGTAAGTCCATTTCGTAATCTGACGGTGAATAGTGCCGAAAAGTGTTTGTTAGGCTTAATGGGCGCTATAGACCATTTAGGAGTGTTGGAAGTTCATTTCGCGTTCTGACTGTGAAAAAAACCGAAAAGTTTTTTTTAGCCTGAATGGGCGCTGTAGACCATTTGAGAGTGTTGGACGTTCATTTCGCGTTCTGACGGTGAAAAAAACCGAAAAGTGTTTTTTTAGCCTCAAATGGCGCTATAGACCATTTGGGATTGTTTGTAAGTTCATTTCGTGATCTGACCGTGAATAGTGCTGAAAAGTGTTTGTTAGGCTTAATGGGTTCTATAGCACATTTGGGATTGTTTGTTAGTTCATTTCGTGATCTGACGGTGAATAGTGCTGAAAAGTGTTTGTTAGGCTTTTGGGAGTGTTGGACGTTCATTTCGAGTTCTGACAGTGAATAAAGCCGAAAATTTTTTTTTAGGGCTCAAATGGACGCTATAGACCATTTGGGATTGTTGAAAGTTCATTTCGCGTTCTGACCGTGAACAAAACCGAAAAGTGTTTTTAAGGCTCAATAGGCGCTGTAGACCATTTGGGAGTGTTGGACGTTCATTTCGCGTTCTTACGTTGAAAAAAACTGAAAAGTGTTTTTTAGTCTCAAAGGGCGCTGTAGACCATTTGGGAGTGTTGGAAGTTCATTTCGCGTTCTGACGGTGAAAAAAACCGAAAAGTGTTTTTTAGGCTCAAAGGGCGCTATAGACCATTTGGGAGTGTTATAAGTTTATTTCGCGTTCTGACGGTGAAGAAAACCGAAAAGTGTTTTTTAGGCTCAAAGGGCGCTATAGACCATTTGGGAGTGTTTGTAAGTCCATTTCGTAATCTGACGGTGAATAGTGCCGAAAAGTGTTTGTTAGGCTTAATGGGCGCTATAGACCATTTAGGAGTGTTGGAAGTTCATTTCGCGTTCTGACTGTGAAAAAAACCGAAAAGTTTTTTTTAGCCTGAATGGGCGCTGTAGACCATTTGGGAGTGTTGGACGTTCATTTCGCGTTCTGACGGTGAAAAAAACCGAAAAGTGTTTTTTAGCCTCAAATGGCGCTATAGACCATTTGGGATTGTTTGTAAGTTCATTTCGTGATCTGACGGTGAATAGTGCTGAAAAGTGTTTGTTAGGCTTAATGGGCGCTTATAGACCATTTGGGAGTGTTAGAAGTTCATTTTGCGTTCTGACGGTGAAGAAAACCGAAAAGTGTTTTTTAGCCTCAATGGGCGCTGTAGACCATTTGGGAGTGTTGGATGTTCATTTCGCGTTCTGACAGTGAAAAAAACCGAAAAGTGTTTTTTAGGCTCAAATGGCGCTATAGACCATTTGGGATTGTTTGTAAGTTCATTTCGTGATCTGACAGTGAATAGTGCCGAAAAGTGTTTTTTAGCCTCAATGGGCGCTCTAGACTATTTGGGAGTGTTGGACGTTCATTTCGCGTTCTTACGGTGAAAAAACCCGGAAAATGTTTTTTAGGCTCAATGGGCGCTGTAGACCATTTGGGAGTGTTAGAAGTTCATTTCGCGTTCTGACGGTGAAGAAAACCGAAAAGTGTTTTTTAGGCTCAAAGGGAGCTGTAGACCAAATGGAGTGTTGGAAGTTCATTTCGCGTTCTGACGGTGACAAAAACGGAAAAGTGTTTTTTAGGCTCAAAGGGCGCTATAGACCATTTGGGAGTGTTTGTAAGTCCATTTCGTAATCTGACGGTGAATAGTGCCGAAAAGTGTTTGTTAGGCTTAATCGGCGCTATAGACCATTTAGGAGTGTTGGAAGTTCATTTCGCGTTCTGACTGTGAAAAAACCCGAAAAGGTTTTTTTAGCCTGAATGAGCGCTGTAGACCATTTCGGAGTGTTGGACGTTCATTTCGCGTTCTGACGGTGAAAAAAACCGAAAAGTGTTTTTTTAGCCTCAAATGGCGCTATAGACCATTTGGGATTGTTTGTAAGTTCATTTCGTGATCTGACCGTGAATAGTGCTGAAAAGTGTTTGTTAGGCTTAATGGGTTCTATAGCACATTTGGGATTGTTTGTTAGTTCATTTCGTGATCTGACGGTGAATAGTGCTGAAAAGTGTTTGTTAGGCTTTTGGGAGTGTTGGACGTTCATTTCGAGTTCTGACAGTGAATAAAGCCGAAAAGTGTTTTTTAGGGCTCAAATGGACGCTATAGACCATTTGGGATTGTTGAAAGTTCATTTCGCGTTCTGACCGTGAACAAAACCGAAAAGTGTTTTTTAGGCTCAATAGGCGCTGTAGACCATTTGGGAGTGTTGGACGTTCATTTCGCGTTCTTACGTTGAAAAAAACTGAAAAGTGTTTTTTAGTCTCAAAGGGCGCTGTAGACCATTTGGGAGTGTTGGAAGTTCATTTCGCGTTCTGACGGTGAAAAAAACCGAAAAGTGTTTTTTATGCTCAAAGGGCGCTATAGACCATTTGGGAGTGTTTGTAAGTTCATTTCGTGATCTGACGGTGAATAGTGCCGAAAAGTGTTTTTTAGCCTCAATGGCCGCTGTAGACCATTTGGGAGTGTTGGACGTTCATTTCGCGTTCTTACGGTGAAAAAAACCGAAAAGGTTTTTTTAGGCTCAAAGGGCGCTATAGACCATTTGCGAGTGTTTGTAAGTCCATTTCGTGATCTGACGGTGTATAGTGCCGAAAAGTGTTTGTTAGGCTTAATGGCCGCTATAGCACATTTGGAATTGTTTGTAAGTTCATTTCGCGTTCTGACGGTGAAAAAAACCAAAAAGTGTTTTTTAGGCTCAAATGGCGCTATAGACCATTTGGGATTGTTTGTAAGTTCATTTCGTGATCTGACGGTGAATAGTGCCGAAAAGTGTTTTTTAGCCTCAATGGGCGCTGTAGACCATTTGGGAGTGTTGGACGTTCATTTCGCGTTCTTACGGTGAAAAAAACCGAAAAGGTTTTTTTAGGCTCAAAGGGCGCTATAGACCATTTGCGAGTGTTTGTAAGTCCATTTCGTGATCTGACGGTGAATAGTGCCGAAAAGTGTTTGTTAGGCTTAATGGGCGCTATAGCACATTTGGGATTGTTTGTAAGTTCATTTCGTGATCTGACGGTGAATAGTGCTGAAAAGTGTTTGTTAGGCTTAATGGGCGCCTATAGACCATTTGGGAGTGTTGGATGTTCATTTCGCGTTCTGACAGTGAAAAAAACCGAAAAGTGTTTTTTAGGCTCAAATGGCGCTATAGACCATTTGTGACCTGTTCCAACGAAACCCGGACAAAGTCGACTTTTTAGTTTTTCAGATTTGGCTTTTTTCATATTCTCTAGGTTCTCAGCTTTAAAATGATGTATCATTTATATATGTACCCCCACCCTATCTTCTCTGGGGTCTGGATTTAGTGATAAAACCCTGACAACCTAATTATGAGATAAACAGCTTTGAAGTTCAGAAAAGCGTATTATTTCTATACACAAATGTTTCACAAAATTGACAAAAAACACACTTCTGGTAGACGGATTTTGTTCAAATTTGAGGAGATTGTAGATTAATAGTGAGTGACTTAGGAAAACCTAAAACCTCAAAATGGTAAAATCCATTCCGAAATGACTTCAGGAGTACATTGTGACAAAACATATTGTGCGACTTTGTCCGGGTTTCGTTGGAACAGGTCACATTTGGGATTGTTTGTAAGTTCATTTCGTGATCTGACGGTGAATAGTGCCGAAAAGTGTTTTTTAGCCTCAATGGGCGCTGTAGACTATTTAGGAGTGTTGGACGTTCATTTCGCGTTCTTACGGTGAAAAAACCCGGAAAATGTTTTTTAGGCTCAATGGGCGCTGTAGACCATTTGAGAGTGTTAGAAGTTCATTTCGCGTACTGACGGTGAAGAAAACCGAAAAGTGTTTTTTAGGCTCAAAGGGCGCTGTAGACCAAATGGAGTGTTGGAAGTTCATTTCGCGTTCTGACGGTGAAAAAAACGGAAAAGTGTTTTTTAGGCTCAAAGGGCGCTATAGACCATTTGGGAGTGTTTGTAAGTCCATTTCGTAATCTGACGGTGAATAGTGCCGAAAAGTGTTTGTTAGGCTTAATGGGCGCTATAGACCATTTAGGAGTGTTGGAAGTTCATTTCGCGTTCTGACGGTGAATAGTGCTGAAAAGTGTTTGTTAGGCTTTTGGGAGTGTTGGACGTTCATTTCGAGTTCTGACAGTGAATAAAGCCGAAAAGTGTTTTTTAGGGCTCAAATGGACGCTATAGACCATTTGGGATTGTTGAAAGTTCATTTCGCGTTCTGACCGTGAACAAAACCGAAAAGTGTTTTTTAGGCTCAATGGGCGCTGTAGACCATTTGGGAGTGTTGGACGTTCATTTCGCGTTCTTACGTTGAAAAAAACTGAAAAGTGTTTTTTAGTCTCAAAGGGCGCTGTAGACCATTTGGGAGTGTTGGAAGTTCATTTCGCGTTCTGACGGTGAAAAAAACGGAAAAGTGTTTTTTAGGCTCAAAGGGCGCTATAGACCATTTGGGAGTGTTTGTAAGTTCATTTCGTGATCTGACGGTGAATAGTGCCGAAAAGTGTTTTTTAGCCTCAATGGGCGCTGTAGACCATTTGGGAGTGTTGGACGTTCATTTCGCGTTGTTACGGTGAAAAAAACCGAAAAGGTTTTTTTAGGCTCAAAGGGCGCTATAGACCATTTGCGAGTGTTTGTAAGTCCATTTCGTGATCTGACGGTGAATAGTGCCGAAAAGTGTTTGTTAGGCTTAATGGCCGCTATAGCACATTTGGAATTGTTTGTAAGTTCATTTCGCGTTCTGACGGTGAAAAAAACCAAAAAGTGTTTTTTAGGCTCAAATGGCGCTATAGACCATTTGGGATTGTTTGTAAGTTCATTTCGTGATCTGACGGTGAATAGTGCCGAAAAGTGTTTTTTAGCCTCAATGGGCGCTGTAGACCATTTGGGAGTGTTGGACGTTCATTTCGCGTTCTTACGTTGAACAAAACTGAAAAGTGTTTTTTAGTCTCAAAGGGCGCTGTAGACCATTTGGGAGTGTTGGAAGTTCATTTCGCGTTCTGACGGTGAAAAAAACCGAAAATTGTTTTTTAGGCTCAAAGGGCGCTATAGACCATTTGGGAGTGTTTGTAAGTTCATTTCGTGATCTGACGGTGAATAGTGCCGAAAAGTGTTTTTTAGCCTCAATGGGCGCTGTAGACCATTTGGGAGTGTTGGACGTTCATTTCGCGTTCTTACGGTGAAAAAAACCGAAAATGTTTTTTTAGGCTCAAAGGGCGCTATAGACCATTTGCGAGTGTTTGTAAGTCCATTTCGTGATCTGACGGTGAATAGTGCCGAAAAGTGTTTGTTAGGCTTAATGGGCGCTATAGCACATTTGGGATTGTTTGTAAGTTCATTTCGTGATCTGACGGTGAATAGTGCTGAAAAGTGTTTGTTAGGCTTAATGGGCGCTTATAGACCATTTGGGAGTGTTAGAAGTTCATTTCGCGTTCTGACGGTGAAGAAAACCGAAAAGTGTTTTTTAGGCTTAAAGGGCGCTGTAGACCAAATGGAGTGTTGGAAGTTCATTTCGCGTTCTGACGGTGAAAAAAAACCGAAAAGTGTTTTTTTAGCCTCAAATGGCGCTATAGACCATTTGGGATTGTTTGTAAGTTCATTTCGTGATCTGACGGTGAATAGTGCTGAAAAGTGTTTGTTAGGCTTAATGGGTTCTATAGCACATTTGGGATTGTTTGTTAGTTCTTTTCGTGATCTGACGGTGAATAGTGCTGAAAAGTGTTTGTTAGGCTTTTGGGAGTGTTGGACGTTCATTTCGAGTTCTGACAGTGAATAAAGCCGAACAGTTTTTTTTAGGGCTCAAATGGACGCTATAGACCATTTGGGATTGTTGAAAGTTCATTTCGCGTTCTGACCGTGAACAAAACCGAAAAGTGTTTTTTAGGCTCAATGGGCGCTATAGACCATTTGGGAGTGTTTGTAAGTTCATTTCGTGATCTGACGGTGAATAGTGCCGAAAAGTGTTTTTTAGCCTCAATGGGCGCTGTAGACCATTTGGGAGTGTTGGACGTTCATTTCGCGTTCTTACGGTGAAAAAAACCGAAAAGGTTTTTTTAGGCTCAAAGGGCGCTATAGACCATTTGCGAGTGTTTGTAAGTCCATTTCGTGATCTGACGGTGAATAGTGCCGAAAAGTGTTTGTTAGGCTTAATGGCCGCTATAGCACATTTGGAATTGTTTGTAAGTTCATTTCGCGTTCTGACGGTGAAAAAAACCAAAAAGTGTTTTTTAGGCTCAAATGGCGCTATAGACCATTTGGGATTGTTTGTAAGTTCATTTCGTGATCTGACGGTGAATAGTGCCGAAAAGTGTTTTTTAGCCTCAATGGGCGCTGTAGACCATTTGAGATTGTTGGACGTTCATTTCGCGTTCTTACGGTGAAAAAAACCGAAAAGATTTTTGTAGGCTCAAAGGGCGCTATAGACCATTTGCGAGTGTTTGTAAGTCCATTTCGTGATCTGACGGTAAATAGTGCCGAAAAGTGTTTGTTAGGCTTAATGGGCGCTATAGCACATTTGGGATTGTTTGTAAGTTCATTTCGTGATCTGACGGTGAATAGTGCTGAAAAGTGTTTTTTAGCCTCAATGGGCGCTGTAGACCATTTGGGAGTGTTGGATGTTCATTTCGCGTTCTGACAGTGAAAAACACCGAAAAGTGTTTTTTAGGCTCAAATGGCGCTATAGACCATTTGGGATTGTTTGTAAGTTCATTTCGTGATCTGACGGTGAATAGTGCCGAAAAGTTTTTTTTAGCCTGAATGGGCGCTGTAGACCATTTGAGAGTGTTGGACGTTCATTTCGCGTTCTGACGGTGAAAAAAACCGAAAAGTGTTTTTTTAGCCTCAAATGGCGCTATAGACCATTTGGGATTGTTTGTAAGTTCATTTCGTGATCTGACCGTGAATAGTGCTGAAAAGTGTTTGTTAGGCTTAATGGGTTCTATAGCACATTTGGGATTGTTTGTTAGTTCATTTCGTGATCTGACGGTGAATAGTGCTGAAAAGTGTTTGTTAGGCTTTTGGGAGTGTTGGACGTTCATTTCGAGTTCTGACAGTGAATAAAGCCGAAAAGTGTTTTTTAGGGCTCAAATGGACGCTATAGACCATTTGGGATTGTTGAAAGTTCATTTCGCGTTCTGACCGTGAACAAAACCGAAAAGTGTTTTTAAGGCTCAATAGGCGCTGTAGACCATTTGGGAGTGTTGGACGTTCATTTCGCGTTCTTACGTTGAAAAAAACTGAAAAGTGTTTTTTAGTCTCAAAGGGCGCTGTAGACCATTTGGGAGTGTTGGAAGTTCATTTCGCGTTCTGACGGTGAAAAAAACCGAAAAGTGTTTTTTAGGCTCAAAGGGCGCTATAGACCATTTGGGAGTGTTATAAGTTTATTTCGCGTTCTGACGGTGAAGAAAACCGAAAAGTGTTTTTTAGGCTTAAAGGGCGCTGTAGACCAAATGGAGTGTTGGAAGTTCATTTCGCGTTCTGACGGTGAAAAAAACGGAAAAGTGTTTTTTAGGCTCAAAGGGCGCTATAGACCATTTGGGAGTGTTTGTAAGTCCATTTCGTAATCTGACGGTGAATAGTGCCGAAAAGTGTTTGTTAGGCTTAATGGGCGCTATAGACCATTTAGGAGTGTTGGAAGTTCATTTCGCGTTCTGACTGTGAAAAAAACCGAAAAGTTTTTTTTAGCCTGAATGGGCGCTGTAGACCATTTGGGAGTGTTGGACGTTCATTTCGCGTTCTGACGGTGAAAAAACCCGAAAAGTGTTTTTTAGCCTCAAATGGCGCTATAGACCATTTGGGATTGTTTGTAAGTTCATTTCGTGATCTGACGGTGAATAGTGCTGAAAAGTGTTTGTTAGGCTTAATGGGCGCTTATAGACCATTTGGGAGTGTTAGAAGTTCATTTTGCGTTCTGACGGTGAAGAAAACCGAAAAGTGTTTTTTAGCCTCAATGGGCGCTGTAGACCATTTGGGAGTGTTGGATGTTCATTTCGCGTTCTGACAGTGAAAAAAACCGAAAAGTGTTTTTTAGGCTCAAATGGCGCTATAGACCATTTGGGATTGTTTGTAAGTTCATTTCGTGATCTGACAGTGAATAGTGCCGAAAAGTGTTTTTTAGCCTCAATGGGCGCTCTAGACTATTTGGGAGTGTTGGACGTTCATTTCGCGTTCTTACGGTGAAAAAACCCGGAAAATGTTTTTTAGGCTCAATGGGCGCTGTAGACCATTTGGGAGTGTTAGAAGTTCATTTCGCGTTCTGACGGTGAAGAAAACCGAAAAGTGTTTTTTAGGCTCAAAGGGCGCTGTAGACCAAATGGAGTGTTGGAAGTTCATTTCGCGTTCTGACGGTGACAAAAACGGAAAAGTGTTTTTTAGGCTCAAAGGGCGCTATAGACCATTTGGGAGTGTTTGTAAGTCCATTTCGTAATCTGACGGTGAATAGTGCCGAAAAGTGTTTGTTAGGCTTAATCGGCGCTATAGACCATTTAGGAGTGTTGGAAGTTCATTTCGCGTTCTGACTGTGAAAAAACCCGAAAAGGTTTTTTTAGCCTGAATGAGCGCTGTAGACCATTTCGGAGTGTTGGACGTTCATTTCGCGTTCTGACGGTGAAAAAAACCGAAAAGTGTTTTTTTAGCCTCAAATGGCGCTATAGACCATTTGGGATTGTTTGTAAGTTCATTTCGTGATCTGACCGTGAATAGTGCTGAAAAGTGTTTGTTAGGCTTAATGGGTTCTATAGCACATTTGGGATTGTTTGTTAGTTCATTTCGTGATCTGACGGTGAATAGTGCTGAAAAGTGTTTGTTAGGCTTTTGGGAGTGTTGGACGTTCATTTCGAGTTCTGACAGTGAATAAAGCCGAAAAGTGTTTTTTAGGGCTCAAATGGACGCTATAGACCATTTGGGATTGTTGAAAGTTCATTTCGCGTTCTGACCGTGAACAAAACCGAAAAGTGTTTTTTAGGCTCAATAGGCGCTGTAGACATTTTGGGAGTGTTGGACGTTCATTTCGCGTTCTTACGTTGAAAAAAACTGAAAAGTGTTTTTTAGTCTCAAAGGGCGCTGTAGACCATTTGGGAGTGTTGGAAGTTCATTTCGCGTTCTGACGGTGAAAAAAACCGAAAAGTGTTTTTTATGCTCAAAGGGCGCTATAGACCATTTGGGAGTGTTTGTAAGTTCATTTCGTGATCTGACGGTGAATAGTGCCGAAAAGTGTTTTTTAGCCTCAATGGCCGCTGTAGACCATTTGGGAGTGTTGGACGTTCATTTCGCGTTCTTACGGTGAAAAAAACCGAAAAGGTTTTTTTAGGCTCAAAGGGCGCTATAGACCATTTGCGAGTGTTTGTAAGTCCATTTCGTGATCTGACGGTGTATAGTGCCGAAAAGTGTTTGTTAGGCTTAATGGCCGCTATAGCACATTTGGAATTGTTTGTAAGTTCATTTCGCGTTCTGACGGTGAAAAAAACCAAAAAGTGTTTTTTTAGGCTCAAATGGCGCTATAGACCATTTGGGATTGTTTGTAAGTTCATTTCGTGATCTGACGGTGAATAGTGCCGAAAAGTGTTTTTTAGCCTCAATGGGCGCTGTAGACCATTTGGGAGTGTTGGACGTTCATTTCGCGTTCTTACGGTGAAAAAAACCGAAAAGGTTTTTTTAGGCTCAAAGGGCGCTATAGACCATTTGCGAGTGTTTGTAAGTCCATTTCGTGATCTGACGGTGAATAGTGCCGAAAAGTGTTTGTTAGGCTTAATGGGCGCTATAGCACATTTGGGATTGTTTGTAAGTTCATTTCGTGATCTGACGGTGAATAGTGCTGAAAAGTGTTTGTTAGGCTTAATGGGCGCCTATAGACCATTTGGGAGTGTTGGATGTTCATTTCGCGTTCTGACAGTGAAAAAAACCGAAAAGTGTTTTTTAGGCTCAAATGGCGCTATAGACCATTTGTGACCTGTTCCAACGAAACCCGGACAAAGTCGACTTTTTAGTTTTTCAGATTTGGCTTTTTTCATATTCTCTAGGTTCTCAGCTTTAAAATGATGTATCATTTATATATGTACCCCCACCCTATCTTCTCTGGGGTCTGGATTTAGTGATAAAACCCTGACAACCTAATTATGAGATAAACAGCTTTGAAGTTCAGAAAAGCGTATTATTTCTATACACAAATGTTTCACAAAATTGACAAAAAACACACTTCTGGTAGACGGATTTTGTTCAAATTTGAGGAGATTGTAGATTAATAGTGAGTGACTTAGGAAAACTTAAAACCTCAAAATGGTAAAATCCATTCCGAAATGACTTCAGGAGTACATTGTGACAAAACATATTGTGCGACTTTGTCCGGGTTTCGTTGGAACAGGTCACATTTGGGATTGTTTGTAAGTTCATTTCGTGATCTGACGGTGAATAGTGCCGAAAAGTGTTTTTTAGCCTCAATGGGCGCTGTAGACTATTTAGGAGTGTTGGACGTTCATTTCGCGTTCTTACGGTGAAAAAACCCGGAAAATGTTTTTTAGGCTCAATGGGCGCTGTAGACCATTTGAGAGTGTTAGAAGTTCATTTCGCGTACTGACGGTGAAGAAAACCGAAAAGTGTTTTTTAGGCTCAAAGGGCGCTGTAGACCAAATGGAGTGTTGGAAGTTCATTTCGCGTTCTGACGGTGAAAAAAACGGAAAAGTGTTTTTTAGGCTCAAAGGGCGCTATAGACCATTTGGGAGTGTTTGTAAGTCCATTTCGTAATCTGACGGTGAATAGTGCCGAAAAGTGTTTGTTAGGCTTAATGGGCGCTATAGACCATTTAGGAGTGTTGGAAGTTCATTTCGCGTTCTGACGGTGAATAGTGCTGAAAAGTGTTTGTTAGGCTTTTGGGAGTGTTGGACGTTCATTTCGAGTTCTGACAGTGAATAAAGCCGAAAAGTGTTTTTTAGGGCTCAAATGGACGCTATAGACCATTTGGGATTGTTGAAAGTTCATTTCGCGTTCTGACCGTGAACAAAACCGAAAAGTGTTTTTTAGGCTCAATGGGCGCTGTAGACCATTTGGGAGTGTTGGACGTTCATTTCGCGTTCTTACGTTGAAAAAAACTGAAAAGTGTTTTTTAGTCTCAAAGGGCGCTGTAGACCATTTGGGAGTGTTGGAAGTTCATTTCGCGTTCTGACGGTGAAAAAAACGGAAAAGTGTTTTTTAGGCTCAAAGGGCGCTATAGACCATTTGGGAGTGTTTGTAAGTTCATTTCGTGATCTGACGGTGAATAGTGCCGAAAAGTGTTTTTTAGCCTCAATGGGCGCTGTAGACCATTTGGGAGTGTTGGACGTTCATTTCGCGTTGTTACGGTGAAAAAAACCGAAAAGGTTTTTTTAGGCTCAAAGGGCGCTATAGACCATTTGCGAGTGTTTGTAAGTCCATTTCGTGATCTGACGGTGAATAGTGCCGAAAAGTGTTTGTTAGGCTTAATGGCCGCTATAGCACATTTGGAATTGTTTGTAAGTTCATTTCGCGTTCTGACGGTGAAAAAAACCAAAAAGTGTTTTTTAGGCTCAAATGGCGCTATAGACCATTTGGGATTGTTTGTAAGTTCATTTCGTGATCTGACGGTGAATAGTGCCGAAAAGTGTTTTTTAGCCTCAATGGGCGCTGTAGACCATTTGGGAGTGTTGGACGTTCATTTCGCGTTCTTACGTTGAACAAAACTGAAAAGTGTTTTTTAGTCTCAAAGGGCGCTGTAGACCATTTGGGAGTGTTGGAAGTTCATTTCGCGTTCTGACGGTGAAAAAAACCGAAAATTGTTTTTTAGGCTCAAAGGGCGCTATAGACCATTTGGGAGTGTTTGTAAGTTCATTTCGTGATCTGACGGTGAATAGTGCCGAAAAGTGTTTTTTAGCCTCAATGGGCGCTGTAGACCATTTGGGAGTGTTGGACGTTCATTTCGCGTTCTTACGGTGAAAAAAACCGAAAATGTTTTTTTAGGCTCAAAGGGCGCTATAGACCATTTGCGAGTGTTTGTAAGTCCATTTCGTGATCTGACGGTGAATAGTGCCGAAAAGTGTTTGTTAGGCTTAATGGGCGCTATAGCACATTTGGGATTGTTTGTAAGTTCATTTCGTGATCTGACGGTGAATAGTGCTGAAAAGTGTTTGTTAGGCTTAATGGGCGCTTATAGACCATTTGGGAGTGTTAGAAGTTCATTTCGCGTTCTGACGGTGAAGAAAACCGAAAAGTGTTTTTTAGCCTCAATGGGCGCTATAGACCATTTAGGAGTGTTGGAAGTTCATTTCGCGTTCTGACGGTGAAGAAAACCGAAAAGTGTTTTTTAGGCTTAAAGGGCGCTGTAGACCAAATGGAGTGTTGGAAGTTCATTTCGCGTTCTGACGGTGAAAAAAAACGAAAAGTGTTTTTTTAGCCTCAAATGGCGCTATAGACCATTTGGGATTGTTTGTAAGTTCATTTCGTGATCTGACGGTGAATAGTGCTGAAAAGTGTTTGTTAGGCTTAATGAGTTCTATAGCACATTTGGGATTGTTTGTTAGTTCTTTTCGTGATCTGACGGTGAATAGTGCTGAAAAGTGTTTGTTAGGCTTTTGGGAGTGTTGGACGTTCATTTCGAGTTCTGACAGTGAATAAAGCCGAAAAGTTTTTTTTAGGGCTCAAATGGACGCTATAGACCATTTGGGATTGTTGAAAGTTCATTTCGCGTTCTGACCGTGAACAAAACCGAAAAGTGTTTTTTAGGCTCAATGGGCGCTATAGACCATTTGGGAGTGTTTGTAAGTTCATTTCGTGATCTGACGGTGAATAGTGCCGAAAAGTGTTTTTTAGCCTCAATGGGCGCTGTAGACCATTTGGGAGTGTTGGACGTTCATTTCGCGTTCTTACGGTGAAAAAAACCGAAAAGGTTTTTTTAGGCTCAAAGGGCGCTATAGACCATTTGCGAGTGTTTGTAAGTCCATTTCGTGATCTGACGGTGAATAGTGCCGAAAAGTGTTTGTTAGGCTTAATGGCCGCTATAGCACATTTGGAATTGTTTGTAAGTTCATTTCGCGTTCTGACGGTGAAAAAAAACAAAAAGTGTTTTTTAGGCTCAAATGGCGCTATAGACCATTTGGGATTGTTTGTAAGTTCATTTCGTGATCTGACGGTGAATAGTGCCGAAAAGTGTTTTTTAGCCTCAATGGGCGCTGTAGACCATTTGGGATTGTTGGACGTTCATTTCGCGTTCTTACGGTGAAAAAAACCGAAAAGATTTTTGTAGGCTCAAAGGGCGCTATAGACCATTTGCGAGTGTTTGTAAGTCCATTTCGTGATCTGACGGTAAATAGTGCCGAAAAGTGTTTGTTAGGCTTAATGGGCGCTATAGCACATTTGGGATTGTTTGTAAGTTCATTTCGTGATCTGACGGTGAATAGTGCTGAAAAGTGTTTTTTAGCCTCAATGGGCGCTGTAGACCATTTGGGAGTGTTGGATGTTCATTTCGCGTTCTGACAGTGAAAAACACCGAAAAGTGTTTTTTAGGCTCAAATGGCGCTATAGACCATTTGGGATTGTTTGTAAGTTCATTTCGTGATCTGACGGTGAATAGTGCCGAAAAGTGTTTTTTAGCCTCAATGGGCGCTGTAGACTATTTAGGAGTGTTGGACGTTCATTTCGCGTTCTTACGGTGAAAAAACCCGGAAAATGTTGTTTAGGCTCAATGGGCGCTGTAGACCATTTGGGAGTGTTAGAAGTTCATTTCGCGTTCTGACGGTGAACAAAACGGAAAAGTGTTTTTTAGGCTCAAAGGGCGCTATAGACCATTTGGGAGTGTTTGTAAGTCCATTTCGTAATCTGACGGTGAATAGTGCCGAAAAGTGTTTGTTAGGCTTAATGGGCGCTATAGACCATTTAGGAGTGTTGGAAGTTCATTTCGCGTTCTGACTGTGAAAAAAACCGAAAAGTTTTTTTTAGCCTGAATGGGCGCTGTAGACCATTTGGGAGTGTTGGACGTTCATTTCGCGTTCTGACGTGAAAAAAACCGAAAAGTGTTTTTTTAGCCTCAAATGGCGCTATAGACCATTTGGGATTGTTTGTAAGTTCATTTCGTGATCTGACCGTGAATAGTGCTGAAAAGTGTTTGTTAGGCTTAATGGGTTCTATAGCACATTTGGGATTGTTTGTTAGTTCATTTCGTGATCTGACGGTGAATAGTGCTGAAAAGTGTTTGTTAGGCTTTTGGGAGTGTTGGACGTTCATTTCGAGTTCTGACAGTGAATAAAGCCGAAAAGTGTTTTTTAGGGCTCAAATGGACGCTATAGACCATTTGGGATTGTTGAAAGTTCATTTCGCGTTCTGACCGTGAACAAAACCGAAAAGTGTTTTTTAGGCTCAATAGGCGCTGTAGACCATTTGGGAGTGTTGGACGTTCATTTCGCGTTCTTACGTTGAAAAAAACTGAAAAGTGTTTTTTAGTCTCAAAGGGCGCTGTAGACCATTTGGGAGTGTTGGAAGTTCATTTCGCGTTCTGACGGTGAAAAAAACCGAAAAGTGTTTTTTAGGCTCAAAGGGCGCTATAGACCATTTGGGAGTGTTTGTAAGTTCATTTCGTGATCTGACGGTGAATAGTGCCGAAAAGTGTTTTTTAGCCTCAATGGGCGCTGTAGACCATTTGGGAGTGTTGGACGTTCATTTCGCGTTCTTACGGTGAAAAAAACCGAAAAGGTTTTTTTAGGCTCAAAGGGCGCTATAGACCATTTGCGAGTGTTTGTAAGTCCATTTCGTGATCTGACGGTGAATAGTGCCGAAAAGTGTTTGTTAGGCTTAATGGCCGCTATAGCACATTTGGAATTGTTTGTAAGTTCATTTCGCGTTCTGACTGTGAAAAAAACGGAAAAGTGTTTTTTAGGCTCAAATGGCGCTATAGACCATTTGGGAGTGTTTGTAAGTCCATTTCGTAATCTGACGGTGAATAGTGCCGAAAAGTGTTTGTTAGGCTTAATGGGCGCTATAGACTATTTAGGAGTGTTGGAAGTTCATTTCGCGTTCTGACTGTGAAAAAAACCGAAAAGTTTTGTTTAGCCTGAATGGGCGCTGTAGACCATTTGGGAGTGTTGGACGTTCATTTCGCGTTCTGACCGTGAAAAAAACCGAAAAGTGTTTTTTTAGCCTCAAATGGCGCTATAGACCATTTGGGATTGTTTGTAAGTTCATTTCGTGATCTGACGGTGAATAGTGCTGAAAAGTGTTTGTTAGGCTTAATGGGTTCTATAGCACATTTGGGATTGTTTGTTAGTTCATTTCGTGATCTGACGGTGAATAGTGCTGAAAAGTGTTTGTTAGGCTTTTGGGAGTGTTGGACGTTCATTTCGAGTTCTGACAGTGAATAAAGCCGAAAAGTGTTTTTTAGCCTCAATGGGCGCTGTAGACCATTTGGGATTGTTGGACGTTCATTTCGCGTTCTTACGGTGAAAAAAACCGAAAAGATTTTTGTAGGCTCAAAGGGCGCTATAGACCATTTGCGAGTGTTTGTAAGTCCATTTCGTGATCTGACGGTAAATAGTGCCGAAAAGTGTTTGTTAGGCTTAATGGGCGCTATAGCACATTTGGGATTGTTTGTAAGTTCATTTCGTGATCTGACGGTGAATAGTGCTGAAAAGTGTTTGTTAGGCTTAATGGGCGCCTATAGACCATTTGGGAGTGTTGGATGTTCATTTCGCGTTCTGACAGTGAAAAAAACCGAAAAGTGTTTTTTAGGCTCAAATTGCGCTATAGACCATTTGGGATTGTTTGTAAGTTCATTTCGTGATCTGACGGTGAATAGTGCCGAAAAGTGTTTTTTAGCCTCAATGGGCGCTGTAGACTATTTAGGAGTGTTGGACGTTCATTTCGCGTTCTTACGGTGAAAAAACCCGGAAAATGTTTTTTAGGCTCAATGGGCGCTGTAGACCATTTGGGAGTGTTAGAAGTTCATTTCGCGTTCTGACGGTGAAGAAAACCGAAAAGTGTTTTTTAGCCTCAATGGGCGCTGTAGACCATTTGGGAGTGTTGGATGTTCATTTCGCGTTCTGACAGTGAAAAACACCGAAAAGTGTTTTTTAGGCTCAAATGGCGCTATAGACCATTTGGGATTGTTTGTAAGTTCATTTCGTGATCTGACGGTGAATAGTGCCGAAAAGTGTTTTTTAGCCTCAATGGGCGCAGTAGACTATTTAGGAGTGTTGGACGTTCATTTCGCGTTCTTACGGTGAAAAAACCCGGAAAATGTTGTTTAGGCTCAATGGGCGCTGTAGACCATTTGGGAGTGTTAGAAGTTCATTTCGCGTTCTGACGGTGAAAAAAACGGAAAAGTGTTTTTTAGGCTCAAAGGGCGCTATAGACCATTTGGGAGTGTTTGTAAGTCCATTTCGTAATCTGACGGTGAATAGTGCCGAAAAGTGTTTGTTAGGCTTAATGGGCGCTATAGACCATTTAGGAGTGTTGGAAGTTCATTTCGCGTTCTGACTGTGAAAAAAACCGAAAAGTTTTTTTTAGCCTGAATGGGCGCTGTAGACCATTTGGGAGTGTTGGACGTTCATTTCGCGTTCTGACGGTGAAAAAAACCGAAAAGTGTTTTTTTAGCCTCAAATGGCGCTATAGACCATTTGGGATTGTTTGTAAGTTCATTTCGTGATCTGACCGTGAATAGTGCTGAAAGGTGTTTGTTAGGCTTAATGGGTTCTATAGCACATTTGGGATTGTTTGTTAGTTCATTTCGTGATCTGACGGTGAATAGTGCTGAAAAGTGTTTGTTAGGCTTTTGGGAGTGTTGGACGTTCATTTCGAGTTCTGACAGTGAATAAAGCCGAAAAGTGTTTTTTAGGGCTCAAATGGACGCTATAGACCATTTGGGATTGTTGAAAGTTCATTTCGCGTTCTGACCGTGAACAAAACCGAAAAGTGTTTTTTAGGCTCAATAGGCGCTGTAGACCATTTGGGAGTGTTGGAAGTTCATTTCGCGTTCTGACGGTGAAAAAACCGAAAAGTGTTTTTTAGCCTCAATGGGCGCTGTAGACCATTTGGGAGTGTTGGACGTTCATTTCGCGTTCTTACGGTGAAAAAAACCGAAAAGGTTTTTTTAGGCTCAAAGGGCGCTATAGACCATTTGCGAGTGTTTGTAAGTCCATTTCGTGATCTGACGGTGTATAGTGCCGAAAAGTGTTTGTTAGGCTTAATGGCCGCTATAGCACATTTGGAATTGTTTGTAAGTTCATTTCGCGTTCTGACGGTGAAAAAAACCAAAAAGTGTTTTTTAGGCTCAATAGGCGCTGTAGACCATTTGGGAGTGTTGGAAGTTCATTTCGCGTTCTGACGGTGAAAAAACCGAAAAGTGTTTTTTAGCCTCAATGGGCGCTGTAGACCATTTGGGAGTGTTGGACGTTCATTTCGCGTTCTTACGGTGAAAAAAACCGAAAAGGTTTTTTTAGGCTCAAAGGGCGCTATAGACCATTTGCGAGTGTTTGTAAGTCCATTTCGTGATCTGACGGTGAATAGTGCCGAAAAGTGTTTGTTAGGCTTAATGGGCGCTATAGCACATTTGGGATTGTTTGTAAGTTCATTTCGTGATCTGACGGTGAATAGTGCTGAAAAGTGTTTGTTAGGCTTAATGGGCGCCTATAGACCATTTGGGAGTGTTGGATGTTCATTTCGCGTTCTGACAGTGAAAAAAACCGAAAAGTGTTTTTTAGGCTCAAATGGCGCTATAGACCATTTGGGATTGTTTGTAAGTTCATTTCGTGATCTGACGGTGAATAGTGCCGAAAAGTGTTTTTTAGCCTCAATGGGCGCTGTAGACTATTTAGGAGTGTTGGACATTCATTTCGCGTTCTTACGGTGAAAAAACCCAGAAAATGTTTTTTAGGCTCAATGGGCGCTGTAGACCATTTGGGAGTGTTAGAAGTTCATTTCGCGTACTTACGGTGAAGAAAACCGAAAAGTGTTTTTTAGGCTTAAAGGGCGCTGTAGACCAAATGGAGTGTTGGAAGTTCATTTCGCGTTCTGACGGTGAAAAAAACCGAAAAGTGTTTTTTTAGCCTCAAATGGCGCTATAGACCATTTGCGAGTGTTTGTAAGTCCATTTCGTGATCTGACGGTGAATAGTGCCGAAAATTGTTTGTTAGGCTTAATGGCCGCTATAGCACATTTGGAATTGTTTGTAAGTTCATTTCGCGTTCTGACGGTGAAAAAAACGGAAAAGTGTTTTTTAGGCTCAAATGGCGCTATAGACCATTTGGGAGTGTTTGTAAGTCCATTTCGTAATCTGACGGTGAATAGTGCCGAAAAGTGTTTGTTAGGCTTAATGGGCGCTATAGACCATTTAGGAGTGTTGGAAGTTCATTTCGCGTTCTGACTGTGAAAAAAACCGAAAAGTTTTTTTTAGCCTGAATGGGCGCTGTAGACCATTTGGGAGTGTTGGACGTTCATTTCGCGTTCTGACGGTGAAAAAAACCGGAAAGTGTTTTTTTAGCCTCAAATGGCGCTATAGACCATTTGGGATTGTTTGTAAGTTCATTTCGTGATCTGACGGTGAATAGTGCTGAAAAGTGTTTGTTAGGCTTTTGGGAGTGTTGGACGTTCATTTCGAGTTCTGACAGTGAATAAAGCCGAAAAGTGTTTTTTAGGGCTCAAATGGACGCTATAGACCATTTGGGATTGTTGAAAGTTCATTTCGCGTTCTGACCGTGAAAAAAACCGAAAAGTGTTTTTTAGGCTCAATGGGCGCTGTAGACCATTTGGGAGTGTTGGAAGTTCATTTCGCGTTCTGACGGTGAAAAAAACCGAAAAGTGTTTTTTAGGCTCAAAGGGCGCTATAGACCATTTGGGAGTGTTTGTAAGTTCATTTCGTGATCTGACGGTGAATAGTGCCGAAAAGTGTTTTTTAGCCTCAATGGGCGCTGTAGACCATTTGGGAGTGTTGGACGTTCATTTCGCGTTCTTACGGTGAAAAAAACCGAAAAGTTTTTTTTAGGCTCAAAGGGCGCTATAGACCATTTGCGAGTGTTTGTAAGTCCAATTCGTGATCTGACGGTGAATAGTGCCGAAAAGTGTTTGTTAGGCTTAATGGCCGCTATAGCACATTTGGAATTGTTTGTAAGTTCATTTCGCGTTCTGACGGTGAAAAAAACCAAAAAGTGTTTTTTAGGCTCAAATGGCGCTATAGACCATTTGGGATTGTTTGTAAGTTCATTTCGTGATCTGACGGTGAATAGTGCCGAAAAGTGTTTTTTAGCCTCAATGGGCGCTGTAGACCATTTGGGAGTGTTGGACGTTCATTTCGCGTTCTTACGGTGAAAAAAACCGAAAAGGTTTTTGTAGGCTCAAAGGGCGCTATAGACCATTTGCGAGTGTTTGTAAGTCCATTTCGTGATCTGACGGTGAATAGTGCCGAAAAGTGTTTGTTAGGCTTAATGGGCGCTATAGCACATTTGGGATTGTTTGTAAGTTCATTTCGTGATCTGACGGTGAATAGTGCTGAGAAGAGTTTGTTAGGCTTAATGGGCGCTTATAGACCATTTGGGAGTGTTAGAAGTTCATTTCGCGTTCTGACGGTGAAGAAAACCGAAAAGTGTTTTTTAGCCTCAATGGGCGCTGTAGACCATTTGGGAGTGTTGGATGTTCATTTCGCGTTCTGACAGTGAAAAAAACGGAAAAGTGTTTTTTAGGCTCAAAGGGCGCTATAGACCATTTGGGAGTGTTTGTAAGTCCATTTCGTAATCTGACGGTGAATAGTGCCGAAAAGTGTTTGTTAGGCTTAATGAGCGCTATAGACCATTTAGGAGTGTTGGAAGTTCATTTCGCATTCTGACTGTGAAAAAAACCGAAATTTTTTTTTTAGCCTGAATGGGCGCTGTAGACCATTTGGGAGTGTTGGACGTTCATTTCGCGTTCTGACGGTGAAAAAAAACGAAAAGTGTTTTTTTTAGCCTCAAATGGCGCTATAGACCATTTGGGATTGTTTGTAAGTTCATTTCGTGATCTGACCGTGAATAGTGCTGAAAAGTGTTTGTTAGGCTTAATGGGTTCTATAGCACATTTGGGATTGTTTGTTAGTTCATTTCGTGATCTGACGGTGAATAGTGCTGAAAAGTGTTTGTTAGGCTTTTGGGAGTGTTGGACGTTCATTTCGAGTTCTGACAGTGAATAAAGCCGAAAAGTGTTTTTTAGGGCTCAAATGGACGCTATAGACCATTTGGGATTGTTGAAAGTTCATTTCGCGTTCTGACCGTGAACAAAACCGAAAAGTGTTTTTTAGGCTCAATAGGCGCTGTAGACCATTTGGGAGTGTTGGACGTTCATTTCGCGTTCTTACGTTGAAAAAAACCGAAAAGGTTTTTGTAGGCTCAAAGGGCGCTATAGACCATTTGCGAGTGTTTGTAAGTCCATTTCGTGATCTGACGGTGAATAGTGCCGAAAAGTGTTTGTTAGGCTTAATGGGCGCTATAGCACATTTGGGATTGTTTGTAAGTTCATTTCGTGATCTGACGGTGAATAGTGCTGAAAAGAGTTTGTTAGGCTTAATGGGCGCTTATAGACCATTTGGGAGTGTTAGAAGTTCATTTCGCGTTCTGACGGTGAAGAAAACCGAAAAGTGTTTTTTAGCCTCAATGGGCGCTGTAGACCATTTGGGAGTGTTGGATGTTCATTTCGCGTTCTGACAGTGAAAAAAACGGAAAAGTGTTTTTTAGGCTCAAAGGGCGCTATAGACCATTTGGGAGTGTTTGTAAGTCCATTTCGTAATCTGACGGTGAATAGTGCCGAAAAGTGTTTGTTAGGCTTAATGAGCGCTATAGACCATTTAGGAGTGTTGGAAGTTCATTTCGCGTTCTGACTGTGAAAAAAACCGAAATTTTTTTTTTAGCCTGAATGGGCGCTGTAGACCATTTGGGAGTGTTGGACGTTCATTTCGCGTTCTGACGGTGAAAAAAAACGAAAAGTGTTTTTTTTAGCCTCAAATGGCGCTATAGACCATTTGGGATTGTTTGTAAGTTCATTTCGTGATCTGACCGTGAATAGTGCTGAAAAGTGTTTGTTAGGCTTAATGGGTTCTATAGCACATTTGGGATTGTTTGTTAGTTCATTTCGTGATCTGACGGTGAATAGTGCTGAAAAGTGTTTGTTAGGCTTTTGGGAGTGTTGGACGTTCATTTCGAGTTCTGACAGTGAATAAAGCCGAAAAGTGTTTTTTAGGGCTCAAATGGACGCTATAGACCATTTGGGATTGTTGAAAGTTCATTTCGCGTTCTGACCGTGAACAAAACCGAAAAGTGTTTTTTAGGCTCAATAGGCGCTGTAGACCATTTGGGAGTGTTGGACGTTCATTTCGCGTTCTTACGTTGAAAAAAACTGAAAAGTTTTTTTTAGTCTCAAAGGGCGCTGTAGACCATTTGGGAGTGTTGGAAGTTCATTTCGCGTTCTGACGGTGAAAAAAACCGAAAAGTGTTTTTTAGGCTCAAAGGGCGCTATAGACCATTTGGGAGTGTTTGTAAGTTCATTTCGTGATCTGACGGTGAATAGTGCCGAAAAGTGTTTTTTAGCCTCAATGGGCGCTGTAGACCATTTGGGAGTGTTGGACGTTCATTTCGCGTTCTTACGGTGAACAAAAACGAAAAGGTTTTTTTAGGCTCAAAGGGCGCTATAGACCATTTGCGAGTGTTTGTAAGTCCATTTCGTGATCTGACGGTGTATAGTGCCGAAGAGTGTTTGTTAGGCTTAATGGCCGCTATAGCACATTTGGAATTGTTTGTAAGTTCATTTCGCGTTCTGACGGTGACAAAAACCAAAAAGTGTTTTTTAGGCTCAAATGGCGCTATAGACCATTTGGGATTGTTTGTAAGTTCATTTCGTGATCTGACGGTGAATAGTGCCGAAAAGTGTTTTTTAGCCTCAATGGGCGCTGTAGACCATTTGGGAGTGTTGGACGTTCATTTCGCGTTCTTACGGTGAAAAAAACCGAAAAGTTTTTTTTAGGCTCAAAGGGCGCTATAGACCATTTGCGAGTGTTTGTAAGTCCATTTCGTGATCTGACGGTGAATAGTGCCGAAAAGTGTTTGTTAGGCTTAATGGGCGCTATAGCACATTTGGGATTGTTTGTAAGTTCATTTCGTGATCTGACGGTGAATAGTGCTGAAAAGTGTTTGTTAGGCTTAATGGGCGCCTATAGACCATTTGGGAGTGTTGGATGTTCATTTCGCGTTCTGACAGTGACAAAAACCGAAAAGTGTTTTTTAGGCTCAAATGGCGCTATAGACCATTTGGGATTGTTTGTAAGTTCATTTCGTGATCTGACGGTGAATAGTGCCGAAAAGTGTTTTTTAGCCTC
Organism: Crossaster papposus; assembly: GCA_037893245.1. Classification (NCBI taxonomy): domain Eukaryota; kingdom Metazoa; phylum Echinodermata; class Asteroidea; order Velatida; family Solasteridae; genus Crossaster; species Crossaster papposus. The sequence goes on from JBAIAA010000176.1 coordinate 861,304, forward strand.
AATGGGCGCTGTAGACTATTTAGGAGTGTTGGACGTTATTTCGCGTTCTTACGGTGAAAAAACCCGGAAAATGTTTTTTAGCCTGAATGGGCGCTGTAGACCATTTGGGAGTGTTGGACGTTCATTTCGCGTTCTGACGGTGAAAAAAACCGGAAAGTGTTTTTTTAGCCTCAAATGGCGCTATAGACCATTTGGGATTGTTTGTAAGTTCATTTCGTGATCTGACGGTGAATAGTGCTGAAAAGTGTTTGTTAGGCTTAATGGGTTCTATAGCACATTTGGGATTGTTTGTTAGTTCATTTCGTGATCTGACGGTGAATAGTGCTGAAAAGTGTTTGTTAGGCTTTTGGGAGTGTTGGACGTTCATTTCGAGTTCTGACAGTGAATAAAGCCGAAAAGTGTTTTTTAGGGCTCAAATGGACGCTATAGACCATTTGGGATTGTTGAAAGTTCATTTCGCGTTCTGACCGTGAAAAAAACCGAAAAGTGTTTTTTAGGCTCAATGGGCGCTGTAGACCATTTGGGAGTGTTGGAAGTTCATTTCGCGTTCTGACGGTGAAAAAAACCGAAAAGTGTTTTTTAGGCTCAAAGGGCGCTATAGACCATTTGGGAGTGTTTGTAAGTTCATTTCGTGATCTGACGGTGAATAGTGCCGAAAAGTGTTTTTTAGCCTCAATGGGCGCTGTAGACCATTTGGGAGTGTTGGACGTTCATTTCGCGTTCTTACGGTGAAAAAAACCGAAAAGTTTTTTTTAGGCTCAAAGGGCGCTATAGACCATTTGCGAGTGTTTGTAAGTCCATTTCGTGATCTGACGGTGAATAGTGCCGAAAAGTGTTTGTTAGGCTTAATGGCCGCTATAGCACATTTGGAATTGTTTGTAAGTTCATTTCGCGTTCTGACGGTGAAAAAAACCAAAAAGTGTTTTTTAGGCTGAAATGGCGCTATAGACCATTTGGGATTGTTTGTAAGTTCATTTCGTGATCTGACGGTGAATAGTGCCGAAAAGTGTTTTTTAGCCTCAATGGGCGCTGTAGACCATTTGGGAGTGTTGGACGTTCATTTCGCGTTCTTACGGTGAAAAAAACCGAAAAGGTTTTTGTAGGCTCAAAGGGCGCTATAGACCATTTGCGAGTGTTTGTAAGTCCATTTCGTGATCTGACGGTGAATAGTGCCGAAAAGTGTTTGTTAGGCTTAATGGGCGCTATAGCACATTTGGGATTGTTTGTAAGTTCATTTCGTGATCTGACGGTGAATAGTGCTGAAAAGAGTTTGTTAGGCTTAATGGGCGCTTATAGACCATTTGGGAGTGTTAGAAGTTCATTTCGCGTTCTGACGGTGAAGAAAACCGAAAAGTGTTTTTTAGCCTCAATGGGCGCTGTAGACCATTTGGGAGTGTTGGATGTTCATTTCGCGTTCTGACAGTGAAAAAAACGGAAAAGTGTTTTTTAGGCTCAAAGGGCGCTATAGACCATTTGGGAGTGTTTGTAAGTCCATTTCGTAATCTGACGGTGAATAGTGCCGAAAAGTGTTTGTTAGGCTTAATGAGCGCTATAGACCATTTAGGAGTGTTGGAAGTTCATTTCGCGTTCTGACTGTGAAAAAAACCGAAATTTTTTTTTTAGCCTGAATGGGCGCTGTAGACCATTTGGGAGTGTTGGACGTTCATTTCGCGTTCTGACGGTGAAAAAAACCGAAAAGTGTTTTTTTAGCCTCAAATGGCGCTATAGACCATTTGGGATTGTTTGTAAGTTCATTTCGTGATCTGACCGTGAATAGTGCTGAAAAGTGTTTGTTAGGCTTAATGGGTTCTATAGCACATTTGGGATTGTTTGTTAGTTCATTTCGTGATCTGACGGTGAATAGTGCTGAAAAGTGTTTGTTAGGCTTTTGGGAGTGTTGGACGTTCATTTCGAGTTCTGACAGTGAATAAAGCCGAAAAGTGTTTTTTAGGGCTCAAATGGACGCTATAGACCATTTGGGATTGTTGAAAGTTCATTTCGCGTTCTGACCGTGAACAAAACCGAAAAGTGTTTTTTAGGCTCAATAGGCGCTGTAGACCATTTGGGAGTGTTGGACGTTCATTTCGCGTTCTTACGTTGAAAAAAACTGAAAAGTTTTTTTTAGTCTCAAAGGGCGCTGTAGACCATTTGGGAGTGTTGGAAGTTCATTTCGCGTTCTGACGGTGAAAAAAACCGAAAAGTGTTTTTTAGGCTCAAAGGGCGCTATAGACCATTTGGGAGTGTTTGTAAGTTCATTTCGTGATCTGACGGTGAATAGTGCCGAAAAGTGTTTTTTAGCCTCAATGGGCGCTGTAGACCATTTGGGAGTGTTGGACGTTCATTTCGCGTTCTTACGGTGAAAAAAAACGAAAAGGTTTTTTTAGGCTCAAAGGGCGCTATAGACCATTTGCGAGTGTTTGTAAGTCCATTTCGTGATCTGACGGTGTATAGTGCCGAAGAGTGTTTGTTAGGCTTAATGGCCGCTATAGCACATTTGGAATTGTTTGTAAGTTCATTTCGCGTTCTGACGGTGACAAAAACCAAAAAGTGTTTTTTAGGCTCAAATGGCGCTATAGACCATTTGGGATTGTTTGTAAGTTCATTTCGTGATCTGACGGTGAATAGTGCCGAAAAGTGTTTTTTAGCCTCAATGGGCGCTGTAGACCATTTGGGAGTGTTGGACGTTCATTTCGCGTTCTTACGGTGAAAAAAACCGAAAAGTTTTTTTTAGGCTCAAAGGGCGCTATAGACCATTTGCGAGTGTTTGTAAGTCCATTTCGTGATCTGACGGTGAATAGTGCCGAAAAGTGTTTGTTAGGCTTAATGGGCGCTATAGCACATTTGGGATTGTTTGTAAGTTCATTTCGTGATCTGACGGTGAATAGTGCTGAAAAGTGTTTGTTAGGCTTAATGGGCGCCTATAGACCATTTGGGAGTGTTGGATGTTCATTTCGCGTTCTGACAGTGACAAAAACCGAAAAGTGTTTTTTAGGCTCAAATGGCGCTATAGACCATTTGGGATTGTTTGTAAGTTCATTTCGTGATCTGACGGTGAATAGTGCCGAAAAGTGTTTTTTAGCCTCAATGGGCGCTGTAGACTATTTAGGAGTGTTGGACGTTATTTCGCGTTCTTACGGTGAAAAAACCCGGAAAATGTTTTTTAGGCTCAATGGGCGCTGTAGACCATTTGGGAGTGTTAGAAGTTCATTTCGCGTACTGACGATGAAGAAAACCGAAAAGTGTTTTTTAGGCTTAAAGGGCGCTGTAGACCAAATGGAGTGTTGGAAGTTCATTTCGCGTTCTGACGGTGAAAAAAACCTAAAAGTGTTTTTTTAGCCTCAAATGGCGCTATAGACCATTTGGGATTGTTTGTAAGTTCATTTCGTGATCTGACGGTGAATAGTGCTGAAAAGTGTTTGTTAGGCTTAATGGGTTCTATAGCACATTTGGGATTGTTTGTTAGTTCTTTTCGTGATCTGACGGTGAATAGTGCTGAAAAGTGTTTGTTAGGCTTTTGGGAGTGTTGGACGTTCATTTCGAGTTCTGACAGTGAATAAAGCCGAAAAGTGTTTTTTAGGGCTCAAATGGACGCTATAGACCATTTGGGATTGTTGAAAGTTCATTTCGCGTTCTGACCGTGAACAAAACCGAAAAGTGTTTTTTAGGCTCAATGGGCGCTGTAGACCATTTGGGAGTGTTGGACGTTCATTTCGCGTTCTTACGTTGAAAAAAACTGAAAAGTGTTTTTTAGTCTCAAAGGGCGCTGTAGACCATTTGGGAGTGTTGGAAGTTCATTTCGCGTTCTGACGGTGAAAAAAACCGAAAAGTGTTTTTTAGGCTCAAAGGGCGCTATAGACCATTTGGGAGTGTTTGTAAGTTCATTTCGTGATCTGACGGTGAATAGTGCCGAAAAGTGTTGTTTAGCCTGAATGGGCGCTGTAGACCATTTGGGAGTGTTAGAAGTTCATTTCGCGTTCTGACGGTGAAGAAAACCGAAAAGTGTTTTTTAGGCTCAAAGGGCGCTGTAGACCAAATGGAGTGTTGGAAGTTCATTTCGCGTTCTGACGGTGAAAAAAACGGAAAAGTGTTTTTTAGGCTCAAAGGGCGCTATAGACCATTTGGGAGTGTTTGTAAGTCCATTTCGTAATCTGACGGTGAATAGTGCCGAAAAGTGTTTGTTAGGCTTAATGGGCGCTATAGACCATTTAGGAGTGTTGGAAGTTCATTTCGCGTTCTGACTGTGAAAAAAACCGAAAAGTTTTTTTTAGCCTGAATGGGCGCTGTAGACCATTTGGGAGTGTTGGACGTTCATTTCGCGTTCTGACGGTGAAAAAAACCGAAAAGTGTTTTTTTAGCCTCAAATGGCGCTATAGACCATTTGGGATTGTTTGTAAGTTCATTTCGTAATCTGACGGTGAATAGTGCTGAAAAGTGTTTGTTAGGCTTAATGGGTTCTATAGCACATTTGGGATTGTTTGTTAGTTCATTTCGTGATCTGACGGTGAATAGTGCTGAAAAGTGTTTGTTAGGCTTTTGGGAGTGTTGGACGTTCTTTTCGAGTTCTGACAGTGAATAAAGCCGAAAAGTGTTTTTTAGGGCTCAAATGGACGCTATAGACCATTTGGGATTGTTGAAAGTTCATTTCGCGTTCTGACCGTGAAAAAAACCGAAAAGTGTTTTTTAGGCTCAATGGGCGCTGTAGACCATTTGGGAGTGTTGGACGTTCATTTCGCGTTCTTACGTTGAAAAAAACTGAAAAGTGTTTTTTAGTCTCAAAGGGCGCTGTAGACCATTTGGGAGTGTTGGAAGTTCATTTCGCGTTCTGACGGTGAAAAAAAACGAAAAGTGTTTTTTAGGCTCAAAGGGCGCTATAGACCATTTGGGAGTGTTTGTAAGTTCATTTCGTGATCTGACGGTGAATAGTGCCGAAAAGTGTTTTTTTAGCCTCAATGGGCGCTGTAGACCATTTGGGAGTGTTGGACGTTCATTTCGCGTTCTTACGGTGAAAAAAACCGAAAAGGTTTTTTTAGGCTCAAAGGGCGCTATAGACCATTTGCGAGTGTTTGTAAGTCCATTTCGTGATCTGACGGTGAATAGTGCCGAAAAGTGTTTGTTAGGCTTAATGGCCGCTATAGCACATTTGGAATTGTTTGTAAGTTCATTTCGCGTTCTGACGGTGAAAAAAACGGAAAAGTGTTTTTTAGGCTCAAATGGCGCTATAGACCATTTGGGAGTGTTTGTAAGTCCATTTCGTAATCTGACGGTGAATAGTGCCGAAAAGTGTTTGTTAGGCTTAATGGGCGCTATAGACCATTTAGGAGTGTTGGAAGTTCATTTCGCGTTCTGACTGTGAAAAAAACCGAAAAGTGTTTTTTAGCCTGAATATGCGCTGTAGACCATTTGGGAGTGTTGGACGTTCATTTCGCGTTCTGACGGTGAAAAAAACCGAAAAGTGTTTTTTTAGCCTCAAATGGCGCTATAGACCATTTGGGATTGTTTGTAAGTTCATTTCGTGATCTGACGGTGAATAGTGCTGAAAAGTGTTTGTTAGGCTTAATGGGTTCTATAGCACATTTGGGATTGTTTGTTAGTTCATTTCGTGATCTGACGGTGAATAGTGCTGAAAAGTGTTTGTTAGGCTTTTGGGAGTGTTGGACGTTCATTTCGAGTTCTGACAGTGAATAAAGCCGAAAAGTGTTTTTTAGGGCTCAAATGGACGCTATAGACCATTTGGGATTGTTGAAAGTTCATTTCGCGTTCTGACCGTGAAAAAAACCGAAAAGTGTTTTTTAGGCTCAAAGGGCGCTGTAGACCATTTGGGAGTGTTGGAAGTTCATTTCGCGTTCTGACGGTGAAAAAAACCGAAAAGTGTTTTTTAGGCTCAAAGGGCGCTATAGACCATTTGGGATTGTTTGTAAGTTCATTTCGTGATCTGACGGTGAATAGTGCCGAAAAGTGTTTTTTAGCCTCAATGGGCGCTGTAGACCATTTGGGAGTGTTGGACGTTCATTTCGCGTTCTTACGGTGAAAAAAACCGAAAAGGTTTGTTTAGGCTCAAAGGGCGCTATAGACCATTTGCGAGTGTTTGTAAGTCCATTTCGTGATCTGACGGTGAATAGTGCCGAAAAGTGTTTGTTAGGCTTAATGGGCGCTATAGCACATTTGGGATTGTTTGTAAGTTCATTTCGTGATCTGACGGTGAATAGTGCTGAAAAGTGTTTGTTAGGCTTAATGGGCGCTTATAGACCATTTGGGAGTGTTAGAAGTTCATTTCGCGTTCTGACGGTGAAGAAAACCGAAAAGTGTTTTTTAGCCTCAATGGGCGCTGTAGACCATTTGGGAATGTTGGATGGTCATTTCGCGTTCTGACAGTGAAAAACACCGAAAAGTGTTTTTTAGGCTCAAATGGCGCTATAGACCATTTGGGATTGTTTGTAAGTTCATTTCGTGATCTGACGGTGAATAGTGCTGAAAAGTGTTTGTTAGGCTTAATGGGTTCTATAGCACATTTGGGATTGTTTGTTAGTTCATTTCGTGATCTGACGGTGAATAGTGCTGAAAAGTGTTTGTTAGGCTTTTGGGAGTGTTGGACGTTCATTTCGAGTTCTGACAGTGAATAAAGCCGAAAAGTGTTTTTTAGGGCTCAAATGGACGCTATAGACCATTTGGGATTGTTGAAAGTTCATTTCGCGTTCTGACCGTGAAAAAAACCGAAAAGTGTTTTTTAGGCTCAAAGGGCGCTGTAGACCATTTGGGAGTGTTGGAAGTTCATTTCGCGTTCTGACGGTGAAAAAAACCGAAAAGTGTTTTTTAGGCTCAAATGGCGCTATAGACCATTTGGGATTGTTTGTAAGTTCATTTCGTGATCTGACGGTGAATAGTGCCGAAAAGTGTTTGTTAGGCTTAATGGCCGCTATAGCACATTTGGAATTGTTTGTAAGTTCATTTCGCGTTCTGACGGTGAAAAAAACCAAAAAGTTTTTTTTAGGCTCAAATGGCGCTATAGACCATTTGGGATTGTTTGTAAGTTCATTTCGTGATCTGACGGTGAATAGTGCCGAAAAGTGTTTTTTAGCCTCAATGGGCGCTGTAGACCATTTGGGAGTGTTGGACGTTCATTTCGCGTTCTTACGGTGAAAAAAACCGAAAAGGTTTTTGTAGGCTCAAAGGGCGCTATAGACCATTTGCGAGTGTTTGTAAGTCCATTTCGTGATCTGACGGTGAATAGTGCCGAAAAGTGTTTGTTAGGCTTAATGGGCGCTATAGCACATTTGGGATTGTTTGTAAGTTCATTTCGTGATCTGACGGTGAATAGTGCTGAAAAGTGTTTGTTAGGCTTAATGGGCGCTTATAGACCATTTGGGAGTGTTAGAAGTTCATTTCGCGTTCTGACGGTGAAGAAAACCGAAAAGTGTTTGTTAGCCTCAATGGGCGCTGTAGACCATTTGGGAGTGTTGGATGTTCATTTCGCGTTCTGACAGTGAAAAACACCGAAAAGTGTTTTTTAGGCTCAAATGGCGCTATAGACCATTTGGGATTGTTTGTAAGTTCATTTCGTGATCTGACGGTGAATAGTGCCTAAAAGTGTTTTTTAGTTTTTAGCCTCAATGGGCGCTGTAGACTATTTAGGAGTGTTGGACGTTCATTTCGCGTTCTTACGGTGAAAAAAACCGGAAAATGTTGTTTAGGCTCAATGGGCGCTGTAGACCATTTGGGAGTGTTAGAAGTTCATTTCGCGTTCTGACGGTGAAAAAAACGGAAAAGTGTTTTTTAGGCTCAAAGGGCGCTATAGACCATTTGGGAGTGTTTGTAAGTCCATTTCGTAATCTGACGGTGAATAGTGCCGAAAAGTGTTTGTTAGGCTTAATGGGCGCTATAGACCATTTAGGAGTGTTGGAAGTTCATTTCGCGTTCTGACTGTGAAAAAAACCGAAAAAAAATTTATAGCCTGAATGGGCGCTGTAGACCATTTGGGAGTGTTGGACGTTCATTTCGCGTTCTGACGGTGAAAAAAACCGAAAAGTGTTTTTTAGCCTCAAATGGCGCTATAGACCATTTGGGATTGTTTGTAAGTTCATTTCGTGATCTGACGGTGAATAGTGCTGAAAAGTGTTTGTTAGGCTTAATGGGTTCTATAGCACATTTGGGATTGTTTGTTAGTTCATTTCGTGATCTGACGGTGAATAGTGCTGAAAAGTGTTTGTTAGGCTTTTGGGAGTGTTGGACGTTCATTTCGAGTTCTGACAGTGAATAAAGCCGAAAAGTGTTTTTTAGGTCTCAAATGGACGCTATAGACCATTTGGGATTGTTGAAAGTTCATTTCGCGTTCTGACCGTGAACAAAACCGAAAAGTGTTTTTTAGGCTCAATGGGCGCTGTAGACCATTTGGGAGTTTTGACGTTCATTTCGCGTTCTTAGGTTGAAAAAAAATGAAAAGTGTTTTTTAGTCTCAAAGGGCGCTGTAGACCATTTGGGAGTGTTGGAAGTTCATTTCGCGTTCTGACGGTGAAAAAAACCGAAAAGTGTTTTTTAGGCTCAAAGGGCGCTATAGACCATTTGGGAGTGTTTGTAAGTTCATTTCGTGATCTGACGGTGAATAGTGCCGAAAAGTGTTTTTTAGCCTCAATGGGCGCTGTAGACCATTTGGGAGTGTTGGACGTTTATTTCGCGTTCTTACGGTGAAAAAAAACCGAAAAGGTTTTTGTAGGCTCAAAGGGCGCTATAGACCATTTGCGAGTGTTTGTAAGTCCATTTCGTGATCTGACGGTGAATAGTGCCGAAAAGTGTTTGTTAGGCTTAATGGCCGCTATAGCACATTTGGAATTGTTTGTAAGTTCATTTCGCGTTCTGACGGTGAAAAAAACGGAAAAGTGTTTTTTAGGCTCAAATGGCGCTATAGACCATTTGGGAGTGTTTGTAAGTCCATTTCGTAATCTGACGGTGAATAGTGCCGAAAAGTGTTTGTTAGGCTTAATGGGCGCTATAGACCATTTAGGAGTGTTGGAAGTTCATTTCGCGTTCTGACTGTGAAAAAAAACGAAAAGTTTTTTTTAGCCTGAATGGGCGCTGTAGACCATTTGGGATTGTTTGTAAGTTCATTTCGTGATCTGACGGTGAATAGTGCTGAAAAGTGTTTGTTAGGCTTAATGGGTTCTATAGCACATTTGGGATTGTTTGTTAGTTCATTTCGTGATCTGACGGTGAATAGTGCTGAAAAGTGTTTGTTAGGCTTTTGGGAGTGTTGGACGTTCATTTCGAGTTCTGACAGTGAATAAAGCCGAAAAGTGTTTTTTAGGGCTCAAATGGACGCTATAGACCATTTGGGATTGTTGAAAGTTCATTTCGCGTTCTGACCGTGAAAAAAACCGAAAAGTGTTTTTTAGGCTCAATGGGCGCTGTAGACCATTTGGGAGTGTTGGACGTTCATTTCGCGTTCTTACGTTGAAAAAAACTGAAAAGTGTTTTTTAGTCTCAAAGGGCGCTGTAGACCATTTGGGAGTGTTGGAAGTTCATTTCGCGTTCTGACGGTGAAAAAAAACTGAAAAGTGTTTTTTAGGCTCAAAGGGCGCTATAGACCATTTGGGAGTGTTTGTAAGTTCATTTCGTGATCTGACGGTGAATAGTGCCGAAAAGTGTTTTTTAGCCTCAATGGGCGCTGTAGACCATTTGGGAGTGTTGGACGTTCATTTCGCGTTCTTACGGTGAAAAAAACCGAAAAGGTTTTTTTAGGCTCAAAGGGCGCTATAGACCATTTGCGAGTGTTTGTAAGTCCATTTCGTGATCTGACGGTGAATAGTGCCGAAAAGTGTTTGTTAGGCTTAATGGCCGCTATAGCACATTTGGGATTGTTTGTAAGTTCATTTCGTGATCTGACTGTGAATAGTGCTGAAAAGTGTTTGTTAGGCTTAATGGGCGCTTATAGACCATTTGGGAGTGTTAGAAGTTCATTTCGCGTTCTGACGGTGAAGAAAACCGAAAAGTGTTTCTTAGGCTCAATGGACGCTATAGACCATTTGGGAGTGTTTGTAAGTCCATTTCGTGATCTGAAGGTGAATAGTGCCGAAAAGTGTTTGTTAGGCTTAATGGCCGCTATAGCACATTTGGAATTGTTTGTAAGTTCATTTCGCGTTCTGACTGTGAAAAAAACCGAAAAGTGTTTTTTAGGCTCAAATGGCGCTATAGACCATTTGGGATTGTTTGTAAGTTCAATTCGTGATCTGACGGTGAATAGTGCCGAAAAGTGTTTTTTAGCCTCAATGGGCGCTGTAGACCATTTGGGAGTGTTAGAAGTTCATTTCGCGTTCTGACGGTGAAAAAAACGGAAAAGTGTTTTTTAGGCTCAAAGGGCGCTATAGACCATTTGGGAGTGTTTGTAAGTCCATTTCGTAATCTGACGGCGAATAGTGCCGAAAAGTGTTTGTTAGGCTTAATGGGCGCTATAGACCATTTAGGAGTGTTGGAAGTTCATTTCGCGTTCTGACTGTGAAAAAAACCGAAAATTTTGTTCTAGCCTGAATGGGCGCTGTAGACCATTTGGGAGTGTTGGACGTTCATTTCGCGTTCTGACGGTGAAAAAAACCGAAAAGTGTTTTTTAGCCTCAAATGGCGCTATAGACCATTTGGGATTGTTTGTAAGTTCATTTCGTGATCTGACGGTGAATAGTGCTGAAAAGTGTTTGTTAGGCTTAATGGGTTCTATAGCACATTTGGGATTGTTTGTTAGTTCATTTCGTGATCTGACGGTGAATAGTGCTGAAAAGTGTTTGTTAGGCTTTTGGGAGTGTTGGACGTTCATTTCGAGTTCTGACAGTGAATAAAGCCGAAAAGTGTTTTTTAGGGCTCAAATGGACGCTATAGACCATTTGGGATTGTTGAAAGTTCATTTCGCGTTCTGACCGTGAAAAAAACCGAAAAGTTTTTTTTAGGCTCAATGGGCGCAGTAGACCATTTGGGAGTGTTGGAAGTTCATTTCGCGTTCTGACGGTGAAAAAAAACGAAAAGTGTTTTTTAGGCTCAAAGGGCGCTGTAGACCATTTGGGAGTGTTTGTAAGTTCATTTCGTGATCTGACGGTGAATAGTGCCGAAAAGTGTTGTTTAGCCTGAATGGGCGCTGTAGACCATTTGGGAGTGTTGGACGTTCATTTCGCGTTCTGACGGTGAAAAAAACCGAAAAGTGTTTTTTAGCCTCAAATGGCGCTATAGACCATTTGGGATTGTTTGTAAGTTCATTTCGTGATCTGACGGTGAATAGTGCTGAAAAGTGTTTGTTAGGCTTAATGGATTCTATAGCACATTTGGGATTGTTTGTTAGTTCATTTCGTGATCTGACGGTGACTAGTGCTGAAAAGTGTTTGTTAGGCTTTTGGGAGTGTTGGACGTTCATTTCGCGTTCTTACGGTGAAAATAACCGAAAAGGTTTTTTTAGGCTCAAAGGGCGCTATAGACCATTTGCGAGTGTTTGTAAGTCCATTTCGTGATCTGACGGTGAATAGTGCTGAAAAGTGTTTGTTAGGCTTAATGGGCGCTATAGCACATTTGGGATTTTTGTAAGTTCATTTCGTGATCTGACGGTGAATAGTGCTGAAAAGTGTTTGTTAGGCTTAATGGGCGCTTATAGACCATTTGGGAGTGTTAGAAGTTCATTTCGCGTTCTGACGGTGAAGAAAACCGAAAAGTGTTTCTTAGGCTCAATGGACGCTATAGACCATTTGGGAGTGTTTGTAAGTCCATTTCGTGATCTGACGGTGATTAGTGCCGAAAAGTGTTTGTTAGGCTTAATGGGCGCTATAGCACATTTGGGATTGTTTGTAAGTTCATTTCGTGATCTGACGGTGAATAGTGCGGAAAAGTGTTTCTTAGGCTCAATGGACGCTATAGACCATTTGGGAGTGTTTGTAAGTCCATGTCGTGATCTGAAGGTGAATAGTGCCGAAAAGTGTTTGTTAGGCTTAATGGCCGCTATAGCACATTTGGAATTGTTTGTAAGTTCATTTCGCGTTCTGACGGTGAAAAAAACCAAAAAGTGTTTTTTAGCCTCAATGGGCGCTGTAGACCATTTGGGAGTGTTGGATGTTCATTTCGCGTTCTGACAATGACAAAAACCGAAAAGTGTTTTTTAGGCTCAAATGGCGCTATAGACCATTTGGGATTGTTTGTAAGTTCATTTCGTGATCTGACGGTGAATAGTGCCGAAAAGGTTTTTTTAGCCTCAATGGGCGCTATAGACCATTTGCGAGTGTTTGTAAGTCCATTTCGTGATCTGACGGTGAATAGTGCCGAAAAGTGTTTGTTAGGCTTAATGGGCGCTATAGCACATTTGGGATTGTTTGTAAGTTCATTTCGTGATCTGACGGTGAATAGTGCTGAAAAGTGTTTGTTAGGCTCAAAGGGCGCTATAGACCATTTGGGAGTGTTTGTAAGTCCATTTCGTGATCTGACGGTGAATAGTCCTGAAAAGTGTTTGTTAGGCTTAATGGGCGCTATAGACCATTTAGGAGTGTTGGAAGTTCATTTCGCGTTCTGACTGTGAAAAAAACCGAAAAGTTTTGTTTAGCCTGAATGGGCGCTGTAGACCATTTGGGAGTGTTGGATGTTCATTTCGCGTTCTTACCGTGAAAAAACCCGAAAAGGTTTTTTTAGGCGCTATAGACCATTTGGGATTGTTTGTAAGTTCATTTCGTGATCTGACGGTGAATAGTGCTGAAAAGTGTTTGTTAGGCTTAATGGGCGCTTATAGACCATTTGGGAGTGTTAAAAGTTCATTTCGCGTTCTGACGGTGAAGAAAACCGAAAAGTGTTTCTTAGGCTCAATGGACGCTATAGACCATTTGGGAGTGTTTGTAAGTCCATTTCGTGATCTGAAGGTGAATAGTGCCGAAAAGTGTTTGTTAGGCTTAATGGCCGCTATAGCACATTTGGAATTGTTTGTAAGTTCATTTCGCGTTCTGACTGTGAAAAAAAACGAAAAGTGTTTTTTAGGCTCAAATGGCGCTATAGACCATTTGGGAGTGTTTGTAAGTCCATTTCGTAATCTGACGGTGAATAGTGCCGAAAAGTGTTTGTTAGGCTTAATGGGCGCTATAGACCATTTAGGAGTGTTGGAAGTTCATTTCGCGTTCTGACTGTGAAAAAAACCGAAAATTTTGTTCTAGCCTGAATGGGCGCTGTAGACCATTTGGGAGTGTTGGACGTTCATTTCGCGTTCTGACGTTGAAAAAAACCGAAAAGTGTTTTTTAGCCTCAAATGGCGCTATAGACCATTTGGGATTGTTTGTAAGTTCATTTCGTGATCTGACGGTGAATAGTGCTGAAAAGTGTTTGTTAGGCTTAATGGGTTCTATAGCACATTTGGGATTGTTTGTTAGTTCATTTCGTGATCTGACGGTGAATAGTGCTGAAAAGTGTTTGTTAGGCTTTTGGGAGTGTTGGACGTTCATTTCGAGTTCTGACAGTGAATAAAGCCGAAAAGTGTTTTTTAGGGCTCAAATGGACGCTATAGACCATTTGGGATTGTTGAAAGTTCATTTCGCGTTCTGACCGTGAAAAAAACCGAAAAGTGTTTTTTAGGCTCAATGGGCGCTGTAGACCATTTGGGAGTGTTGGAAGTTCATTTCGCGTTCTGACGGTGAAAAAAACCGAAAAGTGTTTTTTAGGCTCAAAGGGCGCTGTAGACCATTTGGGAGTGTTTGTAAGTTCATTTCGTGATCTGACGGTGAATAGTGCCGAAAAGTGTTGTTTAGCCTGAATGGGCGCTGTAGACCATTTGGGAGTGTTGGACGTTCATTTCGCGTTCTGACGGTGAAAAAAACCGAAAAGTGTTTTTTAGCCTCAAATGGCGCTATAGACCATTTGGGATTGTTTGTAAGTTCATTTCGTGATCTGACGGTGAATAGTGCTGAAAAGTGTTTGTTAGGCTTAATGGATTCTATAGCACATTTGGGATTGTTTGTTAGTTCATTTCGTGATCTGACGGTGAATAGTGCTGAAAAGTGTTTGTTAGGCTTTTGGGAGTGTTGGACGTTCATTTCGCGTTCTTACGGTGAAAATAACCGAAAAGGTTTTTTTAGGCTCAAAGGGCGCTATAGACCATTTGCGAGTGTTTGTAAGTCCATTTCGTGATCTGACGGTGAATAGTGCTGAAAAGTGTTTGTTAGGCTTAATGGGCGCTATAGCACATTTGGGATTTTTGTAAGTTCATTTCGTGATCTGACGGTGAATAGTGCTGAAAAGTGTCTGTTAGGCTTAATGGGCGCTTATAGACCATTTGGGAGTGTTAGAAGTTCATTTCGCGTTCTGACGGTGAAGAAAACCGAAAAGTGTTTCTTAGGCTCAATGGACGCTATAGACCATTTGGGAGTGTTTGTAAGTCCATTTCGTGATCTGACGGTGATTAGTGCCGAAAAGTGTTTGTTAGGCTTAATGGGCGCTATAGCACATTTGGGATTGTTTGTAAGTTCATTTCGTGATCTGACGGTGAATAGTGCGGAAAAGTGTTTGTTAGGCTTAATGGGCGCTTATAGACCATTTGGGAGTGTTAGAAGTTCATTTCGCGTTCTGACGGTGAAGAAAACGGAAAAGTGTTTCTTAGGCTCAATGGACGCTATAGACCATTTGGGAGTGTTTGTAAGTCCATGTCGTGATCTGAAGGTGAATAGTGCCGAAAAGTGTTTGTTAGGCTTAATGGCCGCTATAGCACATTTGGAATTGTTTGTAAGTTCATTTCGCGTTCTGACGGTGAAAAAAACCAAAAAGTGTTTTTTAGCCTCAATGGGCGCTGTAGACCATTTGGGAGTGTTGGATGTTCATTTCGCGTTCTGACAGTGAAAAAAACCGAAAAGTGTTTTTTAGGCTCAAATGGCGCTATAGACCATTTGGGATTGTTTGTAAGTTCATTTCGTGATCTGACGGTGAATAGTGCCGAAAAGGTTTTTTTAGCCTCAATGGGCGCTATAGACCATTTGCGAGTGTTTGTAAGTCCATTTCGTGATCTGACGGTGAATAGTGCCGAAAAGTGTTTGTTAGGCTTAATGGGCGCTATAGCACATTTGGGATTGTTTGTAAGTTCATTTCGTGATCTGACGGTGAATAGTGCTGAAAAGTGTTTGTTAGGCTTTTGGGAGTGTTGGACGTTCATTTCGCGTTCTTACGGTGAAAATAACCGAAAAGGTTTTTTTAGGCTCAAAGGGCGCTATAGACCATTTGCGAGTGTTTGTAAGTCCATTTCGTGATCTGACGGTGAATAGTGCTGAAAAGTGTTTGTTAGGCTTAATGGGCGCTATAGCACATTTGGGATTTTTGTAAGTTCATTTCGTGATCTGACGGTGAATAGTGCTGAAAAGTGTCTGTTAGGCTTAATGGGCGCTTATAGACCATTTGGGAGTGTTAGAAGTTCATTTCGCGTTCTGACGGTGAAGAAAACGGAAAAGTGTTTCTTAGGCTCAATGGACGCTATAGACCATTTGGGAGTGTTTGTAAGTCCATGTCGTGATCTGAAGGTGAATAGTGCCGAAAAGTGTTTGTTAGGCTTAATGGCCGCTATAGCACATTTGGAATTGTTTGTAAGTTCATTTCGCGTTCTGACGGTGAAAAAAACCAAAAAGTGTTTTTTAGCCTCAATGGGCGCTGTAGACCATTTGGGAGTGTTGGATGTTCATTTCGCGTTCTGACAGTGACAAAAACCGAAAAGTGTTTTTTAGGCTCAAATGGCGCTATAGACCATTTGGGATTGTTTGTAAGTTCATTTCGTGATCTGACGGTGAATAGTGCCGAAAAGGTTTTTTTAGCCTCAATGGGCGCTATAGACCATTTGCGAGTGTTTGTAAGTCCATTTCGTGATCTGACGGTGAATAGTGCCGAAAAGTGTTTGTTAGGCTTAATGGGCGCTATAGCACATTTGGGATTGTTTGTAAGTTCATTTCGTGATCTGACGGTGAATAGTGCTGAAAAGTGTTTGTTAGGCTCAAAGGGCGCTATAGACCATTTGGGAGTGTTTGTAAGTCCATTTCGTGATCTGACGGTGAATAGTGCCGAAAAGTGTTTGTTAGGCTTAATGGGCGCTATAGACCATTTAGGAGTGTTGGAAGTTCATTTCGCGTTCTGACTGTGAAAAAAACCGAAAAGTTTTGTTTAGCCTGAATGGGCGCTGTAGACCATTTGGGAGTGTTGGATGTTCATTTCGCGTTCTTACGGTGAAAAAAACCGAAAAGGTTTTTTTAGGCGCTATAGACCATTTGGGATTGTTTGTAAGTTCATTTCGTGATCTGACGGTGAATAGTGCTGAAAAGTGTTTGTTAGGCTTAATGGGCGCTTATAGACCATTTGGGAGTGTTAGAAGTTCATTTCGCGTTCTGACGGTGAAGAAAACCGAAAAGTGTTTCTTAGGCTCAATGGACGCTATAGACCATTTGGGAGTGTTTGTAAGTCCATTTCGTGATCTGAAGGTGAATAGTGCCGAAAAGTGTTTGTTAGGCTTAATGGCCGCTATAGCACATTTGGAATTGTTTGTAAGTTCATTTCGCGTTCTGACTGTGAAAAAAAACGAAAAGTGTTTTTTAGGCTCAAATGGCGCTATAGACCATTTGGGATTGTTTGTAAGTTCATTTCGTGATCTGACGGTGAATAGTGCCGAAAAGTGTTTTTTAGCCTCAATGGGCGCTGTAGACCATTTGGGAGTGTTGGACGTTCATTTCGCGTTCTTACGGTGAAAAAAAACGAAAAGGTTTTTTTAGGCTCAAAGGGCGCTATAGACCATTTGCGAGTGTTTGTAAGTCCATTTCGTGATCTGACGGTGAATAGTGCCGAAAAGTGTTTGTTAGGCTTAATGGGCGCTATAGCACATTTGGGATTGTTTGTAAGTTCATTTCGTGATCTGACGGTGAATAGTGCTGAAAAGTGTTTGTTAGGCTTAATGGGCGCTTATAGACAATTTGGGAGTGTTAGAAGTTCATTTTGCGTTCTGACGGTGAAGAAAACCGAAAAGTGTTTTTTAGCCTCAATGGGCGCTGTAGACCATTTGGGAGTGTTGGATGTTCATTTCGCGTTCTGACAGTGAAAAAAACCGAAAAGTGTTTTTTAGGCTCAAATGGCGCTATAGACCATTTGGGATTGTTTGTAAGTTCATTTCGTGATCTGACAGTGAATAGTGCCGAAAAGTGTTTTTTAGCCTCAATGGGCGCTGTAGACTATTTGGGAGTGTTGGACGTTCATTTCGCGTTCTTACGGTGAAAAAACCCGGAAAACGTTTTTTAGGCTCAATGGGCGCTGTAGACCATTTGGGAGTGTTAGAAGTTCATTTCGCGTTCTGACGGTGAAGAAAACCGAAAAGTGTTTTTTAGGCTCAAAGGGCGCTGTAGACCAAATGGAGTGTTGGAAGTTAATTTCGCGTTCTGACGGTGAAAAAAACGGAAAAGTGTTTTTTAGGCTCAAAGGGCGCTATAGACCATTTGGGAGTGTTAGAAGTTCATTTCGCGTTCTGACGGTGAAGAAAACCGAAAAGTGTTTCTTAGGCTCAATGGACGCTATAGACCATTTGGGAGTGTTTGTAAGTCCATTTCGTGATCTGAAGGTGAATAGTGCCGAAAAGTGTTTGTTAGGCTTAATGGCCGCTATAGCACATTTGGAATTGTTTGTAAGTTCATTTCGCGTTCTGACTGTGAAAAAAACCGAAAAGTGTTTTTTAGGCTCAAATGGCGCTATAGACCATTTGGGATTGTTTGTAAGTTCATTTCGTGATCTGACGGTGAATAGTGCCGAAAAGTGTTTTTTAGCCTCAATGGGCGCTGTAGACCATTTGGGAGTGTTGGACGTTCATTTCGCGTTCTTACGGTGAAAAAAACCGAAAAGGTTTGTTTAGGCTCAAAGGGCGCTATAGACCATTTGCGAGTGTTTGTAAGTCCATTTCGTGATCTGACGGTGAATAGTGCCGAAAAGTGTTTGTTAGGCTTAATGGGCGCTATAGCACATTTGGGATTGTTTGTAAGTTCATTTCGTGATCTGACGGTGAATAGTGCGGAAAAGTGTTTGTTAGGCTTAATGGGCGCTTATAGACAATTTGGGAGTGTTAGAAGTTCATTTCGCGTTCTGACGGTGAAGAAAACGGAAAAGTGTTTCTTAGGCTCAATGGACGCTATAGACCATTTGGGAGTGTTTGTAAGTTCATTTCGTGATCTGACGGTGAATAGTGCGGAAAAGTGTTTGTTAGGCTTAATGGGCGCTTATAGACAATTTGGGAGTGTTAGAAGTTCATTTCGCGTTCTGACGGTGAAAAAAACCAAAAAGTGTTTTTTAGCCTCAATGGGCGCTGTAGACCATTTGGGAGTGTTGGATGTTCATTTCGCGTTCTGACAGTGAAAAAAACCGAAAAGTGTTTTTTAGGCTCAAATGGCGCTATAGACCATTTGGGATTGTTTGTAAGTTCATTTCGTGATCTGACGGTGAATAGTGCCGAAAAGGTTTTTTTAGCCTCAATGGGCGCTATAGACCATTTGCGAGTGTTTGTAAGTCCATTTCGTGATCTGACGGTGAATAGTGCCGAAAAGTGTTTGTTAGGCTTAATGGGCGCTATAGCACATTTGGGATTGTTTGTAAGTTCATTTCGTGATCTGACGGTGAATAGTGCTGAAAAGTGTTTGTTAGGCTCAAAGGGCGCTATAGACCATTTGGGAGTGTTTGTAAGTCCATTTCGTGATCTGACGGTGAATAGTGCCGAAAAGTGTTTGTTAGGCTTAATGGGCGCTATAGACCATTTAGGAGTGTTGGAAGTTCATTTCGCGTTCTGACTGTGAAAAAAACCGAAAAGTTTTGTTTAGCCTGAATGGGCGCTGTAGACCATTTGGGAGTGTTGGATGTTCATTTCGCGTTCTTACGGTGAAAAAAACCGAAAAGGTTTGTTTAGGCGCTATAGAACATTTGGGATTGTTTGTAAGTTCATTTAGTGATCTGACGGTGAATAGTGCTGAAAAGTGTTTGTTAGGCTTAATGGGCGCTTATAGACCATTTGGGAGTGTTAGAAGTTCATTTCGCGTTCTGACGGTGAAGAAAACCGAAAAGTGTTTCTTAGGCTCAATGGACGCTATAGACCATTTGGGAGTGTTTGTAAGTCCATTTCGTGATCTGAAGGTGAATAGTGCCGAAAAGTGTTTGTTAGGCTTAATGGCCGCTATAGCACATTTGGAATTGTTTGTAAGTTCATTTCGCGTTCTGACTGTGAAAAAAACCGAAAAGTGTTTTTTAGGCTCAAATGGCGCTATAGACCATTTGGGATTGTTTGTAAGTTCATTTCGTGATCTGACGGTGAATAGTGCCGAAAAGTGTTTTTTAGCCTCAATGGGCGCTGTAGACCATTTGGGAGTGTTGGACGTTCATTTCGCGTTCTTACGGTGAAAAAAAACGAAAAGGTTTTTTTAGGCTCAAAGGGCGCTATAGACCATTTGCGAGTGTTTGTAAGTCCATTTCGTGATCTGACGGTGAATAGTGCCGAAAAGTGTTTGTTAGGCTTAATGGGCGCTATAGCACATTTGGGATTGTTTGTAAGTTCATTTCGTGATCTGACGGTGAATAGTGCTGAAAAGTGTTTGTTAGGCTTAATGGGCGCTTATAGACAATTTGGGAGTGTTAGAAGTTCATTTTGCGTTCTGACGGTGAAGAAAACCGAAAAGTGTTTTTTAGCCTCAATGGGCGCTGTAGACCATTTGGGAGTGTTGGATGTTCATTTCGCGTTCTGACAGTGAAAAAAACCGAAAAGTGTTTTTTAGGCTCAAATGGCGCTATAGACCATTTGGGATTGTTTGTAAGTTCATTTCGTGATCTGACAGTGAATAGTGCCGAAAAGTGTTTTTTAGCCTCAATGGGCGCTGTAGACTATTTGGGAGTGTTGGACGTTCATTTCGCGTTCTTACGGTGAAAAAACCCGGAAAACGTTTTTTAGGCTCAATGGGCGCTGTAGACCATTTGGGAGTGTTAGAAGTTCATTTCGCGTTCTGACGGTGAAGAAAACCGAAAAGTGTTTTTTAGGCTCAAAGGGCGCTGTAGACCAAATGGAGTGTTGGAAGTTAATTTCGCGTTCTGACGGTGAAAAAAACGGAAAAGTGTTTTTTAGGCTCAAAGGGCGCTATAGACCATTTGGGAGTGTTAGAAGTTCATTTCGCGTTCTGACGGTGAAGAAAACCGAAAAGTGTTTCTTAGGCTCAATGGACGCTATAGACCATTTGGGAGTGTTTGTAAGTCCATTTCGTGATCTGAAGGTGAATAGTGCCGAAAAGTGTTTGTTAGGCTTAATGGCCGCTATAGCACATTTGGAATTGTTTGTAAGTTCATTTCGCGTTCTGACTGTGAAAAAAACCGAAAAGTGTTTTTTAGGCTCAAATGGCGCTATAGACCATTTGGGATTGTTTGTAAGTTCATTTCGTGATCTGACGGTGAATAGTGCCGAAAAGTGTTTTTTAGCCTCAATGGGCGCTGTAGACCATTTGGGAGTGTTGGACGTTCATTTCGCGTTCTTACGGTGAAAAAAACCGAAAAGGTTTTTTTAGGCTCAAAGGGCGCTATAGACCATTTGGGATTGTTTGTAAGTTCATTTCGTGATCTGACGGTGAATAGTGCGGAAAAGTGTTTGTTAGGCTTAATGGGCGCTTATAGACCATTTGGGAGTGTTAGAAGTTCATTTCGCGTTCTGACGGTGAAGAAAACGGAAAAGTGTTTCTTAGGCTCAATGGACGCTATAGACCATTTGGGAGTGTTTGTAAGTCCATGTCGTGATCTGAAGGTGAATAGTGCCGAAAAGTGTTTGTTAGGCTTAATGGCCGCTATAGCACATTTGGAATTGTTTGTAAGTTCATTTCGCGTTCTGACGGTGAAAAAAAACAAAAAGTGTTTTTTAGCCTCAATGGGCGCTGTAGACCATTTGGGAGTGTTGGATGTTCATTTCGCGTTCTGACAGTGAAAAAAAACGAAAAGTGTTTTTTAGGCTCAAATGGCGCTATAGACCATTTGGGATTGTTTGTAAGTTCATTTCGTGATCTGACGGTGAATAGTGCCGAAAAGGTTTTTTTAGCCTCAATGGGCGCTATAGACCATTTGCGAGTGTTTGTAAGTCCATTTCGTGATCTGACGGTGAATAGTGCCGAAAAGTGTTTGTTAGGCTTAATGGGCGCTATAGCACATTTGGGATTGTTTGTAAGTTCATTTCGTGATCTGACGGTGAATAGTGCTGAAAAGTGTTTGTTAGGCTCAAAGGGCGCTATAGACCATTTGGGAGTGTTTGTAAGTCCATTTCGTGATCTGACGGTGAATAGTGCCGAAAAGTGTTTGTTAGGCTTAATGGGCGCTATAGCACATTTGGGATTGTTTGTAAGTTCATTTCGTGATCTGACGGTGAATAGTGCGGAAAAGTGTTTGTTAGGCTTAATGGGCGCTTATAGACAATTTGGGAGTGTTAGAAGTTCATTTTGCGTTCTGACGGTGAAGAAAACCGAAAAGTGTTTTTTTAGGCTCAAATGGCGCTATAGACCATTTGGGATTGTTTGTAAGTTCATTTCGTGATCTGATAGTGAATAGTGCCGAAAAGTGTTTTTTAGCCTCAATGGGCGCTGTAGACTATTTGGGAGTGTTGGACGTTCATTTCGCGTTCTTACGGTGAAAAAACCCGGAAAACGTTTTTTAGGCTCAATGGGCGCTGTAGACCATTTGGGAGTGTTAGAAGTTCATTTCGCGTTCTGACGGTGAAGAAACCCGAAAAGTGTTTTTTAGGCTCAAAGGGCGCTGTAGACCAAATGGAGTGTTGGAAGTTAATTTCGCGTTCTGACGGTGAAAAAAACGGAAAAGTGTTTTTTAGGCTCAAAGGGCGCTATAGACCATTTGGGAGTGTTTGTAAGTCCATTTCGTAATCTGACGGTGAATAGTGCCGAAAAGTTTTTTTTAGCCTGAATGGGCGCTGTAGACCATTTGGGAGTGTTGGACGTTCATTTCGCGTTCTGACGGTGAAAAAAACCGAAAAGTGTTTTTTTAGCCTCAAATGGCGCTATAGACCATTTGGGATTGTTTGTAAGTTCATTTCGTGATCTGACGGTGAATAGTGCTGAAAAGTGTTTGTTAGGCTTAATGGGTTCTATAGCACATTTGGGATTGTTTGTTAGTTCATTTCGTGATCTGACGGTGAATAGTGCTGAAAAGTGTTTGTTAGGCTTTTGGGAGTGTTGGACGTTCATTTCGAGTTCTGACAGTGAATAAAGCCGAAAAGTGTTTTTTAGGGCTCAAATGGACGCTATAGACCATTTGGGATTGTTGAAAGTTCATTTCGCGTTCTGACCGTGAAAAAAACCGAAAAGTGTTTTTTAGGCTCAATGGGCGCTGTAGACCATTTGGGAGTGTTGGACGTTCATTTCGCGTTCTTACGTTGAAAAAAACTGAAAAGTGTTTTTTAGTCTCAAAGGGCGCTGTAGACCATTTGGGAGTGTTGGAAGTTCATTTCGCGTTCTGACGGTGAAGAAAACCGAAAAGTGTTTTTTAGGCTCAAAGGGCGCTGTAGACCAAATGGAGTGTTGGAAGTTCATTTCGCGTTCTGACGGTGAAAAAAACGGAAAAGTGTTTTTTAGGCTCAAAGGGCGCTATAGACCATTTGGGAGTGTTTGTAAGTCCATTTCGTAATCTGACGGTGAATAGTGCCGAAAAGTGTTTGTTAGGCTTAATGGGCGCTATAGACCATTTAGGAGTGTTGGAAGTTCATTTCGCGTTCTGACTGTGACAAAAACCGAAAAGTTTTTTTTAGCCTGAATGGGCGCTGTAGACCATTTGGGAGTGTTGGACGTTCATTTCGCGTTCTGACGGTGAAAAAAACCGAAAAGTGTTTTTTAGCCTCAAATGGCGCTATAGACCATTTGGGATTGTTTGTAAGTTCATTTCGTGATTTGACGGTGAATAGTGCTGAAAAGTGTTTGTTAGGCTTAATGGGTTCTATAGCACATTTGGGATTGTTTGTTAGTTCATTTCGTGATCTGACGGTGAATAGTGCTGAAAAGTGTTTGTTAGGCTTTTGGGAGTGTTGGACGTTCATTTCGAGTTCTGACAGTGAAAAAAACCGAAAAGTGTTTTTTAGGCTCAATGGGCGCTGTAGACCATTTGGGAGTGTTGGAAGTTCATTTCGCGTTCTGACAGTGAATAAAGCCGAAAAGTGTTTTTTAGGGCTCAAATGGACGCTATAGACCATTTAGGATTGTTGAAAGTTCATTTCGCGTTCTGACCGTGACAAAAACCGTAAAGTGTTTTTTAGGCTCAAAGGGCGCTGTAGACCATTTGGGAGTGTTTGTAAGTTCATTTCGTGATCTGACGGTGAATAGTGCGGAAAAGTGTTTTTTAGCCTCAATGGGCGCTGTAGACCATTTGGGAGTGTTGGACGTTCATTTCGCGTTCTTACGGTGAAAAAAATCGAAAAGGTTTTTTTAGGCTCAAAGGGCGCTATAGACCATTTGCGAGTGTTTGTAAGTCCATTTCGTGATCTGACGGTGAATAGTGCCGAAAAGTGTTTGTTAGGCTTAATGGCCGCTATAGCACATTTGGAATTGTTTGTAAGTTCATTTCGTGATCTGACGGTGAATAGTGCTGAAAAGTGTTTGTTAGGCTTAATGGGCGCTTATAGACCATTTGGGAGTGTTAGAAGTTCATTTCGCGTTCTGACGGTGAAGAAAACCGAAAAGTGTTTTTTAGCCTCAATGGGCGCTGTAGACCATTTGGGAGTGTTGGATGTTCATTTCGCGTTCTGACAGTGAACAAAACAGAAAAGTGTTTTTTAGGCTCAAATGGCGCTATAGACCATTTGGGATTGTTTGTAAGTTCATTTCGTGATCTGACGGTGAATAGTGCCGAAAAGTGTTTTTTAGCCTCATTGGGCGCTGTAGACCATTTGGGAGTGTTGGACGTTCATTTCGCGTTCTTACGGTG
The DNA here is from genome assembly GCA_037893245.1 of Crossaster papposus. Taxonomy (NCBI): domain Eukaryota; kingdom Metazoa; phylum Echinodermata; class Asteroidea; order Velatida; family Solasteridae; genus Crossaster; species Crossaster papposus. Next base: position 885,235 of record JBAIAA010000176.1, read on the forward strand.
AAAAAAACGGAAAAGTGTTTTTTAGGCTCAAAGGGCGCTATAGACCATTTGGGACTGTTTGTAAGTCCATTTCGTAATCTGACGGTGAATAGTGCCGAAAAGTGTTTGTTAGGCTTAATGGGCGCTATAGACCATTTAGGAGTGTTGGAAGTTCATTTCGCGTTCTGACTGTGAAAAAAACCCGAAAAGTGTTTTTTAGCCTCAAATGGCGCTATAGACCATTTGGGATTGTTTGTAAGTCCATTTCGTGATCTGACGGTGATTAGTGCCGAAAAGTGTTTGTTAGGCTTAATGGGCGCTATAGCACATTTGGGATTGTTTGTAAGTTCATTTCGCGTTCTGACGGTGAACAAAACCAAAAAGTGTTTTTTAGCCTCAATGGGCGCTGTAGACCATTTGGGAGTGTTGGATGTTCATTTCGCGTTCTGACAGTGAAAAAAACCGAAAAGTGTTTTTTAGGCTCAAATGGCGCTATAGACCATTTCGGATTGTTTGTAAGTTCATTTCGTGATCTGACAGTGAATAGTGCTGAAAAGTGTTTGTTAGGCTTAATGGGCGCTTATAGACCATTTGGGAGTGTTAGAAGTTCATTTCGCGTTCTGACGGTGAAGAAAACTGAAAAGTGTTTCTTAGGCTCAATGGACGCTATAGACCATTTGGGAGTGTTTGTAAGTCCATTTCGTGATCTGACGGTGAATAGTGCGGAAAAGTGTTTGTTAGGCTTAATGGGCGCTTATAGACCATTTGGGAGTGTTAGAAGTTCATTTCGCGTTCTGACGGTGAAGAAAACTGAAAAGTGTTTCTTAGGCTCAATGGACGCTATAGACCATTTGGGAGTGTTTGTAAGTCCATTTCGTAATCTGAAGGTGAATAGTGCCGAAAAGTGTTTGTTAGGCTTAATGGCCGCTATAGCACATTTGGAATTGTTTGTAAGTTCATTTCGCGTTCTGACGGTGAAAAAAACCAACAAGTGTTTTTTAGCCTCAATGGGCGCTGTAGACCATTTGGAAGTGTTGGATGTTCATTTCGCGTTCTGACAGTGAAAAAAACCGAAAAGTGTTTTTTAGGCTCAAATGGCGCTATAGACCATTTGTGATTGTTTGTAAGTTCATTTCGTGATCTGACGGTGAATAGTGCCGAAAAGTGTTTTTTAGCCTCAATGGGCGCTGTAGACCATTTGGGAGTGTTGGACGTTCATTTCGCGTTCTTACGGTGAAAAAAATCGAAAAGGTTTTTTTAGGCTCAAAGGGCGCTATAGACCATTTGCGAGTGTTTGTAAGTCCATTTCGTGATCTGACGGTGAATAGTGCCGAAAAGTGTTTGTTAGGCTTAATGGGCGCTATAGCACATTTGGGATTGTTTGTAAGTTCATTTCGTGATCTGACGGTGAATAGTGCTGAAAAGTGTTTGTTATGCTTAATGGGCGCTTATAGACCATTTGGGAGTGTTAGAAGTTCATTTCGCGTTCTGACGGTGAAGAAAACCGAAAAGTGTTTTTTAGCCTCAATGGGCGCTGTAGACCATTTGGGAGTGTTGGATGTTCATTTCGCGTTCTGACAGTGAACAAAACAGAAAAGTGTTTTTTAGGCTCAAATGGCGCTATAGACCATTTGGGATTGTTTGTAAGTTCATTTCGTGATCTGACGGTGAATAGTGCCGAAAAGTGTTTTTTAGCCTCATTGGGCGCTGTAGACCATTTGGGAGTGTTGGACGTTCATTTCGCGTTCTTACGGTGAAAAAAACGGAAAAGTGTTTTTTAGGCTCAAAGGGCGCTATAGACCATTTGGGACTGTTTGTAAGTCCATTTCGTAATCTGACGGTGAATAGTGCCGAAAAGTGTTTGTTAGGCTTAATGGGCGCTATAGACCATTTAGGAGTGTTGGAAGTTCATTTCGCGTTCTGACTGTGAAAAAAAACCGAAAAGTGTTTTTTAGCCTCAAATGGCGCTATAGACCATTTGGGATTGTTTGTAAGTCCATTTCGTGATCTGACGGTGATTAGTGCCGAAAAGTGTTTGTTAGGCTTAATGGGCGCTATAGCACATTTGGGATTGTTTGTAAGTTCATTTCGCGTTCTGACGGTGAACAAAACCAAAAAGTGTTTTTTAGCCTCAATGGGCGCTGTAGACCATTTGGGAGTGTTGGATGTTCATTTCGCGTTCTGACAGTGAAAAAAACCGAAAAGTGTTTTTTAGGCTCAAATGGCGCTATAGACCATTTGGGATTGTTTGTAAGTTCATTTCGTGATCTGACAGTGAATAGTGCTGAAAAGTGTTTGTTAGGCTTAATGGGCGCTTATAGACCATTTGGGAGTGTTAGAAGTTCATTTCGCGTTCTGACGGTGAAGAAAACTGAAAAGTGTTTCTTAGGCTCAATGGACGCTATAGACCATTTGGGAGTGTTTGTAAGTCCATTTCGTGATCTGACGGTGAATAGTGCGGAAAAGTGTTTGTTAGGCTTAATGGGCGCTTATAGACCATTTGGGAGTGTTAGAAGTTCATTTCGCGTTCTGACGGTGAAGAAAACTGAAAAGTGTTTCTTAGGCTCAATGGACGCTATAGACCATTTGGGAGTGTTTGTAAGTCCATTTCGTAATCTGAAGGTGAATAGTGCCGAAAAGTGTTTGTTAGGCTTAATGGCCGCTATAGCACATTTGGAATTGTTTGTAAGTTCATTTCGCGTTCTGACGGTGAAAAAAACCAACAAGTGTTTTTTAGCCTCAATGGGCGCTGTAGACCATTTGGGAGTGTTGGATGTTCATTTCGCGTTCTGACAGTGAAAAAAACCGAAAAGTGTTTTTTAGGCTCAAATGGCGCTATAGACCATTTGTGATTGTTTGTAAGTTCATTTCGTGATCTGACGGTGAATAGTGCCGAAAAGTGTTTTTTAGTCTCAATGGGCGCTGTAGACCATTTGGGAGTGTTGGATGTTCATTTCGCGTTCTGACAGTGAAAAAAACCGAAAAGTTTTTTTTAGGCTCAAATGGCGCTATAGACCATTTGGGATTGTTTGTAAGTTCATTTCGTGATCTGACGGTGAATAGTGCCGAAACGTGTTTTTTAGCCTCAATGGGCGCTGTAGACCATTTGGGAGTGTTGGATGTTCATTTCGCGTTCTGACAGTGAAAAAAACCGAAAAGTGTTTTTTAGGCTCAAATGGCGCTATAGACCATTTGGGATTGTTTGTAAGTTCATTTCGTGATCTGACGGTGAATAGTGCCGAAAAGTGTTTTTTAGCCTCAATGGGCGCTATAGCACATTTGCGAGTGTTTGTAAGTCCATTTCGTGATCTGACGGTGAATAGTGCTGAAAAGTGTTTGTTAGGCTTAATGGGCGCTTATAGACCATTTGGGAGTGTTAGAAGTTCATTTCGCGTTCTGACGGTGAAAAAAACCGAAAAGTGTTTTTTAGCCTTAATGGGCGCTGTAGACCATTTGGGAGTGTTGGATGTTCATTTCGCGTTCTGACAGTGAAAAAAAAAGAAAAGTGTTTTTTAGGCTCAAATGGCGCTATAGACCATTTGGGATTGTTTGTAAGTTCATTTCGTGATCTGACGGTGAATAGTGCCGAAAAGTGTTTTTTAGCCTCAATGGGCGCTGTAGACTATTTGGGAGTGTTGGACGTTCATTTCGCGTTCTTACTGTGAAAAAACCCGGAAAATGTTTTTTAGGCTCAATGGGCGCTGTAGACCATTTTGGAGTGTTGGACGTTCATTTCGCGTTCTGACAGTGAAAAAAACGGAAAAGTGTTTTTTAGGCTCAAAGGGCGCTATAGACCATTTGGGAGTGTTTGTAAGTCCATTTCGTGATCTGACGGTGAATAGTGCCGAAAAGTGTTTGTTAGGCTTAATGGGCGCTATAGACCATTTAGGAGTGTTGGAAGTTCATTTCGCGTTCTGACTGTGAAAAAAACCGAAAAGTTTTGTTTAGCCTGAATGGGCGCTGTAGACCATTTGGGAGTGTTGGACGTTCATTTCGCGTTCTTACGGTGAAAAAAACCGAAAAGGTTTTTTTAGGCGCTATAGACCATTTGCCAGTGTTTGTAAGTCCATTTCGTGATCTGACGGTGAATAGTGCCGGAAAATGTTTGTTAGGCTTAATGGGCGCTATAGCACATTTGGGATTGTTTGTAAGTTCATTTCGTGATCTGACGGTGAATAGTGCTGAAAAGTGTTTGTTAGGCTTAATGGGCGCTTATAGACCATTTGGGAGTGTTAGAAGTTCATTTCGCGTTCTGACGGTGAAGAAAACTGAAAAGTGTTTCTTAGGCTCAATGGACGCTATAGACCATTTGGGAGTGTTTGTAAGTCCATTTCGTGATCTGAAGGTGAATAGTGCCGAAAAGTGTTTGTTAGGCTTAATGGCCGCTATAGCACATTTGGAATTGTTTGTAAGTTCATTTCGCGTTCTGACGGTGAAACAAACCAAAAAGTGTTTTTTAGCCTCAATGGGCGCTGTAGACCATTTGGGAGTGTTGGATGTTCATTTCGCGTTCTGACAGTGACAAAAACCGAAAAGTGTTTTTTAGGCTCAAATGGCGCTATAGACCATTTGGGATTGTTTGTAAGTTCATTTCGTGATCTGACGGTGAATAGTGCCGAAAAGTGTTTTTTAGCCTCAATGGGCGCTGTAGACCATTTGGGAGTGTTGGATGTTCATTTCGCGTTCTGACAGTGAAAAAAAACGAAAAGTGTTTTTTAGGTTCAAATGGCGCTATAGACCATTTGGGATTGTTTGTAAGTTCATTTCGTGATCTGACGGTGAATAGTGCCGAAAAGTGTTGTTTAGCCTCAATGGGCGCTATAGACCATTTGCGAGTGTTTGTAAGTCCATTTCGTGATCTGACGGTGAATAGTGCCGAAAAGTGTTTGTTAGGCTTAATGGCCGCTATAGCACATTTGGGATTGTTTGTAAGTTCATTTCGTGATCTGACGGTGAATAGTGCTGAAAAGTGTTTGTTAGGCTTAATGGGCGCTTATAGACCATTTGGGAGTGTTAGAAGTTCATTTCGCGTTCTGACGGTGAAAAAAACCGAAAAGTGTTGTTTAGCCTTAATGGGCGCTGTAGACCATTTGGGAGTGTTGGATGTTCATTTCGCGTTCTGACAGTGAAAAAAAACGAAAAGTGTTTTTTAGGCTCAAATGGCGCTATAGACCATTTGGGAGTGTTTGTAAGTCCATTTCGTGATCTGACGGTGAATAGTGCCGAAAAGTGTTTGTTAGGCTTAATGGGCGCTATAGACCATTTAGGAGTGTTGGAAGTTCATTTCGCGTTCTGACTGTGAAAAAAACCGAAAAGTTTTTTTTAGCCTGAATGGGCGCTGTAGACCATTTGAGAGTGTTGGACGTTCATTTCGCGTTCTTACGGTGAAAAAAACCGAAAAGGTTTTTTTAGGCGCTATAGACCATTTGCCAGTGTTTGTAAGTCCATTTCGTGATCTGACGGTGAATAGTGCCGAAAAATGTTTGTTAGGCTTAATGGGCGCTATAGCACATTTGGGATTGTTTGTAAGTTCATTTCGTAATCTGACGGTGAATAGTGCTGAAAAGTGTTTGTTAGGCTTAATGGGCGCTTATAGACCATTTGGGAGTGTTAGAAGTTCATTTCGAGTTCTGACGGTGAAGAAAACCGAAAAGTGTTTCTTAGGCTCAATGGACGCTATAGACCATTTGGGAGTGTTTGTAAGTCCATTTCGTGATCTGAAGGTGAATAGTGCCGAAAAGTGTTTGTTAGGCTTAATGGCCGCTATAGCACATTTGGAATTGTTTGTAAGTTCATTTCGCGTTCTGACGGTGAAAAAAACCGAAAAGTGTTTTTAAGCCTCAATGGGCGCTGTAGACCATTTGGGAGTGTTGGACGTTCATTTCGCGTTCTTACGGTGAAAAAAACCGAAAAGGTTTTTTTAGGCTCAAAGGGCGCTATAGACCATTTGCGAGTGTTTGTAAGTCCATTTCGTGATCTGACGGTGAATAGTGCCGAAAAGTGTTTGTTAGGCTTAATGGGCGCTATAGCACATTTGGGATTGTTTGTAAGTTCATTTCGTGATCTGACGGTGAATAGTGCTGAAAAGTGTTTGTTAGGCTTAATGGGCGCTTATAGACCATTTGGGAGTGTTAGAAGTTCATTTCGCGTTCTGACGGTGAAGAAAACCGAAAAGTGTTTTTTAGCCTCAATGGGCGCTGTAGACCATTTGGGAGTGTTGGATGTTCATTTCGCGTTCTGACAGTAAAAAAAACCGAAAAGTGTTTTTTAGACTCAAATGGCGCTATAGACCATTTGTGATTGTTTGTAAGTTCATTTCGTGATCTGACGGTGAATAGTGCCGAAAAGTGTTTGTTAGCCTCAATGGGCGCTGTAGACTATTTGGGAGTGTTGGACGTTCATTTCGCGTTCTTACGGTGAAAAAACCCGGAAAATGTTTTTTAGGCTCAATGGGCGCTGTAGACCATTTGGGAGTGTTAGAAGTTCATTTCGCGTTCTGACTGTGAAAAAAATCGAAAAGTTTTTTTTAGCCTGAATGGGCGCTGTAGACCATTTGGAAGTGTTGGACGTTCATTTCGCGTTCTGACGGTGAAAAAAACCGAAAAGTGTTTTTTAGGGCTCAAATGGACGCTATAGACCATTTGGGATTGTTGAAAGTTCATTTCGCGTTCTGACCGTGAAAAAAACCGAAAAGTGTTTTTTAGGCTCAATGGGCGCTGTAGACCATTTGGGAGTGTTGGACGTTCATTTCGCGTTCTTACGTTGAAAAAAACTGAAAAGTGTTTTTTAGTCTCAAAGGGCGCTGTAGACCATTTGGGAGTGTTGGAAGTTCATTTCGCGTTCTGACGGTGAAAAAAACCGAAAAGGTTTTTTTAGGCTCAAAGGGCGCTATAGACCATTTGCGAGTGTTTGTAAGTCCATTTCGTGATCTGACGGTGAATAGTGCCGAAAAGTGTTTGTTAGGCTTAATGGCCGCTATAGCACATTTGGAATTGTTTGTAAGTTCATTTCGCGTTCTGACGGTGAAAAAAACGGAAAAGTGTTTTTTAGGCTCAAATGGCGCTATAGACCATTTGGGAGTGTTTGTAAGTCCATTTCGTAATCTGACGGTGAATAGTGCCGAAAAGTGTTTGTTAGGCTTAATGGGCGCTATAGACCATTTAGGAGTGTTGGAAGTTCATTTCGCGTTCTGACTGTGAACAAAACCGAAAAGTTTTTTTTAGCCTGAATGGGCGCTGTAGACCATTTGGGAGTGTTGGACGTTCATTTCGCGTTCTGACGGTGAAAAAAACCGAAAAGTGTTTTTTTAGCCTCCAATGGCGCTATAGACCATTTGGGATTGTTTGTAAGTTCATTTCGTGATCTGACGGTGAATAGTGCTGAAAAGTGTTTGTTAGGCTTAATGGGTTCTATAGCACATTTGGGATTGTTTGTTAGTTCATTTCGTGATCTGACGGTGAATAGTGCTGAAAAGTGTTTGTTAGGCTTTTGGGAGTGTTGGACGTTCATTTCGAGTTCTGACAGTGAATAAAGCCGAAAAGTGTTTTTTAGGGCTCAAATGGACGCTATAGACCATTTGGGATTGTTGAAAGTTCATTTCGCGTTCTGACCGTGAAAAAAACCGAAAAGTGTTTTTTAGGCTCAATGGGCGCTGTAGACCATTTGGGAGTGTTGGACGTTCATTTCGCGTTCTTACGTTGAAAAAAACTGAAAAGTGTTTTTTAGTCTCAAAGGGCGCTGTAGACCATTTGGGAGTGTTGGAAGTTCATTTCGCGTTCTGACGGTGAACAAAACCGAAAAGTGTTTTTTAGGCTCAATGGGCGCTATAGCACATTTGGAATTGTTTGTAAGTTCATTTCGCGTTCTGACGGTGAAAAAAAACAAAAAGTGTTTTTTAGGCTCAAATGGCGCTATAGACCATTTGGGATTGTTTGTAAGTTCATTTCGTGATCTGACGGTGAATAGTGCCGAAAAGTGTTTTTTAGCCTCAATGGGCGCTGTAGACCATTTGGGAGAGTTGGACGTTCATTTCGCGTTCTTACGGTGAAAAAAACCGAAAAGGTTTTTGTAGGCTCAAAGGGCGCTATAGACCATTTGCGAGTGTTTGTAAGTCCATTTCGTGATCTGACGGTGAATAGTGCCGAAAAGTGTTTGTTAGGCTTAATGGGCGCTATAGCACATTTGGGATTGTTTGTAAGTTCATTTCGTGATCTGACGGTGAATAGTGCTGAAAAGTGTTTGTTAGGCTTAATGGGCGCTTATAGACCATTTGGGAGTGTTAGAAGTTCATTTCGCGTTCTGACGGTGAAGAAAACCGAAAAGTGTTTGTTAGCCTCAATGGGCGCTGTAGACCATTTGGGAGTGTTGGATGTTCATTTCGCGTTCTGACAGTGAAAAACACCGAAAAGTGTTTTTCAGGCTCAAATGGCGCTATAGACCATTTGGGATTGTTTGTAAGTTCATTTCGTGATCTGACGGTGAATAGTGCTGAAAAGTGTTTGTTAGGCTTAATGGGCGCTTATAGACCATTTGGGAGTGTTAGAAGTTCATTTCGCGTTCTGACGGTGAAGAAAACTGAAAAGTGTTTCTTAGGCTCAATGGACGCTATAGACCATTTGGGAGTGTTTGTAAGTCCATTTCGTGATCTGAAGGTGAATAGTGCCGAAAAGTGTTTGTTAGGCTTAATGGCCGCTATAGCACATTTGGAATTGTTTGTAAGTTCATTTCGCGTTCTGACGGTGAAAAAAACCAAAAAGTGTTTTTTAGCCTCAATGGGCGCTGTAGACCATTTGGGAGTGTTGGATGTTCATTTCGCGTTCTGACAGTGACAAAAACCGAAAAGTGTTTTTTAGGCTCAAATGGCGCTATAGACCATTTGGGATTGTTTGTAAGTTCATTTCGTGATCTGACGGTGAATAGTGCCGAAAAGTGTTTTTTAGCCTCAATGGGCGCTGTAGACCATTTGGGAGTGTTGGATGTTCATTTCGCGTTCTGACAGTGAAAAAAAAAAAAAAGTGTTTTTTAGGTTCAAATGGCGCTATAGACCATTTGGGATTGTTTGTAAGTTCATTTCGTGATCTGACGGTGAATAGTGCCGAAAAGTGTTGTTTAGCCTCAATGGGCGCTATAGACCATTTGCGAGTGTTTGTAAGTCCATTTCGTGATCTGACGGTGAATAGTGCCGAAAAGTGTTTGTTAGGCTTAATGGGCGCTATAGCACATTTGGGATTGTTTGTAAGTTCATTTCGTGATCTGACGGTGAATAGTGCTGAAAAGTGTTTGTTAGGCTTAATGGGCGCTTATAGACCATTTGGGAGTGTTAGAAGTTCATTTCGCGTTCTGACGGTGACAAAAACCGAAAAGTGTTGTTTAGCCTTAATGGGCGCTGTAGACCATTTGGGAGTGTTGGATGTTCATTTCGCGTTCTGACAGTGAAAAAAAACGAAAAGTGTTTTTTAGGCTCAAATGGCGCTATAGACCATTTGGGATTGTTTGTAAGTTCATTTCGTGATCTGACGGTGAATAGTGCCGAAAAGTGTTTTTTAGCCTCAATGGGCGCTGTAGACTATTTGGGAGTGTTGGACGTTCATTTCGCGTTCTTACTGTGAAAAAACCCGGAAAATGTTTTTTAGGCTCAATGGGCGCTGTAGACCATTTTGGAGTGTTGGACGTTCATTTCGCGTTCTGACAGTGAAAAAAACGGAAAAGTGTTTTTTAGGCTCAAAGGGCGCTATAGACCATTTGGGAGTGTTTGTAAGTCCATTTCGTGATCTGACGGTGAATAGTGCCGAAAAGTGTTTGTTAGGCTTAATGGGCGCTATAGACCATTTAGGAGTGTTGGAAGTTCATTTCGCGTTCTGACTGTGAAAAAAACCGAAAAGTTTTTTTTAGCCTGAATGGGCGCTGTAGACCATTTGAGAGTGTTGGACGTTCATTTCGCGTTCTTACGGTGAAAAAAACCGAAAAGGTTTTTTTAGGCGCTATAGACCATTTGCCAGTGTTTGTAAGTCCATTTCGTGATCTGACGGTGAATAGTGCCGAAAAATGTTTGTTAGGCTTAATGGGCGCTATAGCACATTTGGGATTGTTTGTAAGTTCATTTCGTAATCTGACGGTGAATAGTGCTGAAAAGTGTTTGTTAGGCTTAATGGGCGCTTATAGACCATTTGGGAGTGTTAGAAGTTCATTTCGCGTTCTGACGGTGAAGAAAACCGAAAAGTGTTTCTTAGGCTCAATGGACGCTATAGACCATTTGGGAGTGTTTGTAAGTCCATTTCGTGATCTGAAGGTGAATAGTGCCGAAAAGTGTTTGTTAGGCTTAATGGCCGCTATAGCACATTTGGAAAAAAATCGAAAAGTTTTTTTTAGCCTGAATGGGCGCTGTAGACCATTTGGAAGTGTTGGACGTTCATTTCGCGTTCTGACGGTGAAAAAAACCGAAAAGTGTTTTTAAGCCTCAATGGGCGCTGTAGACCATTTGGGAGTGTTGGACGTTCATTTCGCGTTCTTACGGTAAAAAAAACCGAAAAGGTTTTTTTAGGCTCAAAGGGCGCTATAGACCATTTGCGAGTGTTTGTAAGTCCATTTCGTGATCTGACGGTGAATAGTGCCGAAAAGTGTTTGTTAGGCTTAATGGGCGCTATAGCACATTTGGGATTGTTTGTAAGTTCATTTCGTGATCTGACGGTGAATAGTGCTGAAAAGTGTTTGTTAGGCTTAATGGGCGCTTATAGACCATTTGGGAGTGTTAGAAGTTCATTTCGCGTTCTGAAGGTGAAGAAAACCGAAAAGTGTTTTTTAGCCTCAATGGGCGCTGTAGACCATTTGGGAGTGTTGGATGTTCATTTCGCGTTCTGACAGTAAAAAAAACCGAAAAGTGTTTTTTAGACTCAAATGGCGCTATAGACCATTTGTGATTGTTTGTAAGTTCATTTCGTGATCTGACGGTGAATAGTGCCGAAAAGTGTTTGTTAGCCTCAATGGGCGCTGTAGACTATTTGGGAGTGTTGGACGTTCATTTCGCGTTCTTACGGTGAAAAAACCCGGAAAATGTTTTTTAGGCTCAATGGGCGCTGTAGACCATTTGGGAGTGTTAGAAGTTCATTTCGCGTTCTGACTGTGAAAAAAATCGAAAAGTTTTTTTTAGCCTGAATGGGCGCTGTAGACCATTTGGAAGTGTTGGACGTTCATTTCGCGTTCTGACGGTGAAAAAAACCGAAAAGTGTTTTTTTAGCCTCAAATGGCGCTATAGACCATTTGGGATTGTTTGTAAGTTCATTTCGTGATCTGACGGTGAATAGTGCTGAAAAGTGTTTGTTAGGCTTAATGGGTTCTATAGCACATTTGGGATTGTTTGTTAGTTCATTTCGTGATCTGACGGTGAATAGTGCTGAAAAGTGTTTGTTAGGCTTTTGGGAGTGTTGGACGTTCATTTCGAGTTCTGACAGTGAATAAAGCCGAAAAGTGTTTTTTAGGGCTCAAATGGACGCTATAGACCATTTGGGATTGTTGAAAGTTCATTTCGCGTTCTGACCGTGAAAAAAACCGAAAAGTGTTTTTTAGGCTCAATGGGCGCTGTAGACCATTTGGGAGTGTTGGACGTTCATTTCGCGTTCTTACGTTGAAAAAAACTGAAAAGTGTTTTTTAGTCTCAAAGGGCGCTGTAGACCATTTGGGAGTGTTGGAAGTTCATTTCGCGTTCTGACGGTGAAAAAAACCGAAAAGGTTTGTTTAGGCTCAAAGGGCGCTATAGACCATTTGCGAGTGTTTGTAAGTCCATTTCGTGATCTGACGGTGAATAGTGCCGAAAAGTGTTTGTTAGGCTTAATGGCCGCTATAGCACATTTGGAATTGTTTGTAAGTTCATTTCGCGTTCTGACGGTGAAAAAAACGGAAAAGTGTTTTTTAGGCTCAAATGGCGCTATAGACCATTTGGGAGTGTTTGTAAGTCCATTTCGTAATCTGACGGTGAATAGTGCCGAAAAGTGTTTGTTAGGCTTAATGGGCGCTATAGACCATTTAGGAGTGTTGGAAGTTCATTTCGCGTTCTGACTGTGAACAAAACCGAAAAGGTTTTTTTAGCCTGAATGGGCGCTGTAGACCATTTGGGAGTGTTGGACGTTCATTTCGCGTTCTGACGGTGAAAAAAACCGAAAAGTGTTTTTTTAGCCTCAAATGGCGCTATAGACCATTTGGGATTGTTTGTAAGTTCATTTCGTGATCTGACGGTGAATAGTGCTGAAAAGTGTTTGTTAGGCTTAATGGGTTCTATAGCACATTTGGGATTGTTTGTTAGTTCATTTCGTGATCTGACGGTGAATAGTGCTGAAAAGTGTTTGTTAGGCTTTTGGGAGTGTTGGACGTTCATTTCGAGTTCTGACAGTGAATAAAGCCGAAAAGTGTTTTTTAGGGCTCAAATGGACGCTATAGACCATTTGGGATTGTTGAAAGTTCATTTCGCGTTCTGACCGTGAAAAAAACCGAAAAGTGTTTTTTAGGCTCAATGGGCGCTGTAGACCATTTGGGAGTGTTGGACGTTCATTTCGCGTTCTTACGTTGAAAAAAACTGAAAAGTGTTTTTTAGTCTCAAAGGGCGCTGTAGACCATTTGGGAGTGTTGGAAGTTCATTTCGCGTTCTGACGGTGAAAAAAACCGAAAAGTGTTTTTTAGGCTCAATGGGCGCTATAGCACATTTGGAATTGTTTGTAAGTTCATTTCGCGTTCTGACGGTGAAAAAAACCAAAAAGTGTTTTTTAGGCTCAAATGGCGCTATAGACCATTTGGGATTGTTTGTAAGTTCATTTCGTGATCTGACGGTGAATAGTGCCGAAAAGTGTTTTTTAGCCTCAATGGGCGCTGTAGACCATTTGGGAGTGTTGGACGTTCATTTCGCGTTCTTACGGTGAAAAAAACCGAAAAGGTTTTTGTAGGCTCAAAGGGCGCTATAGACCATTTGCGAGTGTTTGTAAGTCCATTTCGTGATCTGACGGTGAATAGTGCCGAAAAGTGTTTGTTAGGCTTAATGGGCGCTATAGCACATTTGGGATTGTTTGTAAGTTCATTTCGTGATCTGACGGTGAATAGTGCTGAAAAGTGTTTGTTAGGCTTAATGGGCGCTTATAGACCATTTGGGAGTGTTAGAAGTTCATTTCGCGTTCTGACGGTGAAGAAAACCGAAAAGTGTTTTTTAGCCTCAATGGGCGCTGTAGACCATTTGGGAGTGTTGGATGTTCATTTCGCGTTCTGACAGTGAAAAACACCGAAAAGTGTTTTTTAGGCTCAAATGGCGCTATAGACCATTTGGGATTGTTTGTAAGTTCATTTCGTGATCTGACGGTGAATAGTGCCGAAAAGTGTTTTTTAGCCTCAATGGGCGCTGTAGACTATTTAGGAGTGTTGGACGTTCATTTCGCGTTCTTACGGTGAAAAAACCCGGAAAATGTTGTTTAGGCTCAATGGGCGCTGTAGACCATTTGGGAGTGTTAGAAGTTCATTTCGCGTTCTGACGGTGAAAAAAACGGAAAAGTGTTTTTTAGGCTCAAAGGGCGCTATAGACCATTTGGGAGTGTTTGTAAGTCCATTTCGTAATCTGACGGTGAATAGTGCCGAAAAGTGTTTGTTAGGCTTAATGGGCGCTATAGACCATTTAGGAGTGTTGGAAGTTCATTTCGCGTTCTGACTGTGAAAAAAACCGAAAATTTTTTTCTAGCCTGAATGGGCGCTGTAGACCATTTGGGAGTGTTGGACGTTCATTTCGCGTTCTGACGGTGAAAAAAAACGAAAAGTGTTTTTTAGCCTCAAATGGCGCTATAGACCATTTGGGATTGTTTGTAAGTTCATTTCGTGATCTGACGGTGAATAGTGCTGAAAAGTGTTTGTTAGGCTTAATGGATTCTATAGCACATTTGGGATTGTTTGTTAGTTCATTTCGTGATCTGACGGTGAATAGTGCTGAAAAGTGTTTGTTAGGCTTTTGGGAGTGTTGGACGTTCATTTCGCGTTCTTACGGTGAAAATAACCGAAAAGGTTTTTTTAGGCTCAAAGGGCGCTATAGACCATTTGCGAGTGTTTGTAAGTCCATTTCGTGATCTGACGGTGATTAGTGCCGAAAAGTGTTTGTTAGGCTTAATGGGCGCTATAGCACATTTGGGATTGTTTGTAAGTTCATTTCGTGATCTGACGGTGAATAGTGCGGAAAAGTGTTTGTTAGGCTTATTGGGCGCTTATAGACCATTTGGGAGTGTTAGAAGTTCATTTCGCGTTCTTACGGTGAAAAAACCCGGAAAATGTTGTTTAGGCTCAATGGGCGCTGTAGACCATTTGGGAGTGTTAGAAGTTCATTTCGCGTTCTGACGGTGAAAAAAACGGAAAAGTGTTTTTTAGGCTCAAAGGGCGCTATAGACCATTTGGGAGTGTTTGTAAGTCCATTTCGTAATCTGACGGTGAATAGTGCCGAAAAGTGTTTGTTAGGCTTAATGGGCGCTATAGACCATTTAGGAGTGTTGGAAGTTCATTTCGCGTTCTGACTGTGAAAAAAACCGAAAATTTTTTTCTAGCCTGAATGGGCGCTGTAGACCATTTGGGAGTGTTGGACGTTCATTTCGCGTTCTGACGGTGAAAAAAACCGAAAAGTGTTTTTTAGCCTCAAATGGCGCTATAGACCATTTGGGATTGTTTGTAAGTTCATTTCGTGATCTGACGGTGAATAGTGCTGAAAAGTGTTTGTTAGGCTTAATGGATTCTATAGCACATTTGGGATTGTTTGTTAGTTCATTTCGTGATCTGACGGTGAATAGTGCTGAAAAGTGTTTGTTAGGCTTTTGGGAGTGTTGGACGTTCATTTCGCGTTCTTACGGTGAAAATAACCGAAAAGGTTTTTTTAGGCTCAAAGGGCGCTATAGACCATTTGCGAGTGTTTGTAAGTCCATTTCGTGATCTGACGGTGATTAGTGCCGAAAAGTGTTTGTTAGGCTTAATGGGCGCTATAGCACATTTGGGATTGTTTGTAAGTTCATTTCGTGATCTGACGGTGAATAGTGCGGAAAAGTGTTTGTTAGGCTTATTGGGCGCTTATAGACCATTTGGGAGTGTTAGAAGTTCATTTCGCGTTCTGACGGTGAAGAAAACGGAAAAGTGTTTCTTAGGCTCAATGGACGCTATAGACCATTTGGGAGTGTTTGTAAGTCCATTTCGTGATCTGAAGGTGAATAGTGCCGAAAAGTGTTTGTTAGGCTTAATGGCCGCTATAGCACATTTGGAATTGTTTGTAAGTTCATTTCGCGTTCTGACGGTGAAAAAAACCAAAAAGTGTTTTTTAGCCTCAATGGGCGCTGTAGACCATTTGGGAGTGTTGGATGTTCATTTCGCGTTCTGACAGTGAAAAAAACCGAAAAGTGTTTTTTAGGCTCAAATGGCGCTATAGACCATTTGGGATTGTTTGTAAGTTCATTTCGTGATCTGACGGTGAATAGTGCCGAAAGGTTTTTTTTAGCCTCAATGGGCGCTATAGACCATTTGCGAGTGTTTGTAAGTCCATTTCGTGATCTGACGTAGTCTTGGTGCAAGACGTCCCTGCTATCACTTCACCAACCGCTATCACCCACGAACCGCTATCACAGGAACGTCTTGGGAATCTTGTGGTGAAAGAGGGCGTGGTTTTACTGAACAAGAAATGCATAATTCAACAAACGGCAATAAAATATGAGCGCAAGCGCACTAACAGCAATAAGTGCATTGGTAATAAGCTATACAGAATGGTACCGTTCCGCTGAAGTCTACGCATACAACGTGAACTAAATCATGCAGACGTGCAGGTAC
Organism: Crossaster papposus; assembly: GCA_037893245.1. Classification (NCBI taxonomy): domain Eukaryota; kingdom Metazoa; phylum Echinodermata; class Asteroidea; order Velatida; family Solasteridae; genus Crossaster; species Crossaster papposus. The sequence continues at coordinate 901,030 of JBAIAA010000176.1, forward strand.
TAGACTCATGACTTGAATGATTCATCGCACGCGCTCATCGGTTATACAAGCTACATCATATTGTATGCGTACGTACACTGAATTCTGCTCGGAATTTCCCGAGCAGAATTCACAAGATTCCCAAGACGTTCCTGTGATAGCGGTTCGTGATAGCGCCCTCTATTAGCGGACATTTGTGGAAATACAAAACAGGGACGTCTTGCACCAAGACTAGATCTGACGGTGAATAGTGCCGAAAAGTGTTTGTTAGGCTTAATGGGCGCTATAGCACATTTGGGATTGTTTGTAAGTTCATTTCGTGATCTGACGGTGAATAGTGCTGAAAAGTGTTTGTTAGGCTCAAAGGGCGCTATAGACCATTTGGGAGTGTTTGTAAGTCCATTTCGTGATCTGACGGTGAATAGTGCCGAAAAGTGTTTGTTAGGCTTAATGGGCGCTATAGCACATTTGGGATTGTTTGTAAGTTCATTTCGTGATCTGACGGTGAATAGTGCGGAAAAGTGTTTGTTAGGCTTAATGGGCGCTGTAGACCATTTGGGAGTGTTGGACGTTCATTTCGCGTTCTGACGGTGAAAAAAACCGAAAAGTGTTTTTTTAGCCTCAAATGGCGCTATAGACCATTTGGGATTGTTTGTAAGTTCATTTCGTGATCTGACGGTGAATAGTGCTGAAAAGTGTTTGTTAGGCTTAATGGGTTCTATAGCACATTTGGGATTGTTTGTTAGTTCATTTCGTGATCTGACGGTGAATAGTGCTGAAAAGTGTTTGTTAGGCTTTTGGGAGTGTTGGACGTTCATTTCGAGTTCTGACAGTGAATAAAGCCGAAAAGTGTTTTTTAGGGCTCAAATGGACGCTATAGACCATTTGGGATTGTTGAAAGTTCATTTCGCGTTCTGACCGTGAAAAAAACCGAAAAGTGTTTTTTAGGCTCAATGGGCGCTGTAGACCATTTGGGAGTGTTGGACGTTCATTTCGCGTTCTTACGTTGAAAAAAACTGAAAAGTGTTTTTTAGTCTCAAAGGGCGCTGTAGACCATTTGGGAGTGTTGGAAGTTCATTTCGCGTTCTGACGGTGAAAAAAACCGAAAAGTGTTTTTTAGGCTCAAAGGGCGCTATAGACCATTTGGGAGTGTTTGTAAGTTCATTTCGTGATCTGACGGGTGAATAGTGCCGAAAAGTGTTTTTTAGCCTCAATGGGCGCTGTAGACCATTTGGGAGTGTTGGACGTTCATTTCGCGTTCTTACGGTGAAAAAAAACGAAAAGTTTTTTTTAGGCTCAAAGGGCGCTATAGACCATTTGCGAGTGTTTGTAAGTCCATTTCGTGATCTGACGGTGAATAGTGCCGAAAAGTGTTTGTTAGGCTTAATGGGCGCTATAGCACATTTGGGATTGTTTGTAAGTTCATTTCGTGATCTGACGGTGAATAGTGCTGAAAAGTGTTTGTTAGGCTTAATGGGCGCTTATAGACCATTTGGGAGTGTTAGAAGTTCATTTCGCGTTCTGACGGTGAAGAAAACCGAAAAGTGTTTTTTAGCCTCAATGGGCGCTGTAGACCATTTGGGAGTGTTGGACGTTCATTTCGCGTTCTTACGGTGAAAAAACCCGGAAAATGTTGTTTAGGCTCAATGGGCGCTGTAGACCATTTGGGAGTGTTAGAAGTTCATTTCGCGTTCTGACGGTGAAAAAAACGGAAAAGTGTTTTTTAGGCTCAAAGGGCGCTATAGACCATTTGGGAGTGTTTGTAAGTTCATTTCGTGATCTTATCGTGAATAGTGCCGAAAAAGTGTTTTTTAGGCTCAAAGGGCGCTGTAGACCATTTGGGAGTGTTTGTAAGTTCATTTCGTGATCTGACGGTGAATAGTGCCGAAAAGTGTTTGTTAGGCTTTTGGGAGTGTTGGACGTTCATTTCGAGTTCTGACAGTGAATAAAGCCGAAAAGTGTTTTTTAGGGCTCAAATGGACGCTATAGACCATTTGGGATTGTTGAAAGTTCATTTCGCGTTCTGACCGTGAAAAAAACCGAAAAGTGTTTTTTAGGCTCAATGGGCGCTGTAGACCATTTGGGAGTGTTGGACGTTCATTTCGCGTTCTTACGTTGAAAAAAACTGAAAAGTGTTTTTTAGTCTCAAAGGGCGCTGTAGACCATTTGGGAGTGTTGGAAGTTCATTTCGCGTTCTGACGGTGAAAAAAACCGAAAAGTGTTTTTTAGGCTCAAAGGGCGCTATAGACCATTTGGGAGTGTTTGTAAGTTCATTTCGTGATCTGACGGGTGAATAGTGCCGAAAAGTGTTTTTTAGCCTCAATGGGCGCTGTAGACCATTTGGGAGTGTTGGACGTTCATTTCGCGTTCTTACGGTGAAAAAAACCGAAAAGTGTTTTTTAGGCTCAAATGGCGCTATAGACCATTTGGGATTGTTTGTAAGTTCATTTCGTGATCTGACGGTGAATAGTGCCGAAAAGTGTTTTTTAGGCTTAATGGGCGCTTATAGACCATTTGGGAGTGTTAGAAGTTCATTTCGCGTTCTGACGGTGAAGAAAACTGAAAAGTGTTTCTTAGGCTCAATGGACGCTATAGACCATTTGGGAGTGTTTGTAAGTCCATTTCGTGATCTGAAGGTGAATAGTGCCGAAAAGTGTTTGTTAGGCTTAATGGCCGCTATAGCACATTTGGAATTGTTTGTAAGTTCATTTCGCGTTCTGACGGTGAAAAAAACCAAAAAGTGTTTTTTAGCCTCAATGGGCGCTGTAGACCATTTGGGAGTGTTGGATGTTCATTTCGCGTTCTGACAGTGAAAAAAACCGAAAAGTGTTTTTTAGGCTCAAATGGTGCTATAGACCATTTGGGATTGTTTGTAAGTTCATTTCGTGATCTGACGGTGAATAGTGCCGAAAAGTGTTTTTTAGTCTCAATGGGCGCTGTTGACCATTTGGGAGTGTTGGATGTTCATTTCGCGTTCTGACAGTGAAAAAAACCGAAAAGTGTTTTTTAGGCTCAAATGGCGCTATAGACCATTTGGGATTGTTTGTAAGTTCATTTCGTGATCTGACGGTGAATAGTGCCGAAAAGTGTTTTTTAGCCTCAATGGGCGCTATAGACCATTTGCGAGTGTTTGTAAGTCCATTTCGTGATCTGACGGTGAATAGTGCCGAAAAGTGTTTGTTAGGCTTAATGGGCGCTATAGCACATTTGGGATTGTTTGTAAGTTCATTTCGTGATCTGACGGTGAATAGTGCTGAAAAGTGTTTGTTAGGCTTAATGGGCGCTTATAGACCATTTGGGAGTGTTAGAAGTTCATTTCGCGTTCTGACGGTGAACAAAAACCGAAAAGTGTTTTTTAGCCTTAATGGGCGCTGTAGACCATTTGGGAGTGTTGGATGTTCATTTCGCGTTCTGACAGTGAAAAAAAACGAAAAGTGTTTTTTAGGCTCAAATGGCGCTATAGACCATTTGGGATTGTTTGTAAGTTCATTTCGTGATCTGACGGTGAATAGTGCCGAAAAGTGTTTTTTAGCCTCAATGGGCGCTGTAGACTATTTGGGAGTGTTGGACGTTCATTTCGCGTTCTTACTGTGAAAAACCCGGAAAATGTTTTTTAGGCTCAATGGGCACTGTAGACCATTTTGGAGTGTTGGACGTTCATTTCGCGTTCTGACAGTGAAAAAAACGGAAAAGTGTTTTTTAGGCTCAAAGGGCGCTATAGACCATTTGGGAGTGTTTGTAAGTCCATTTCGTGATCTGACGGTGAATAGTGCCGAAAAGTGTTTGTTAGGCTTAATGGGCGCTATAGACCATTTAGGAGTGTTGGAAGTTCATTTCGCGTTCTGACTGTGAAAAAAACCGAAAAGTTTTGTTTAGCCTGAATGGGCGCTGTTGACCATTTGGGAGTGTTGGACGTTCATTTCGCGTTCTTACGGTGAAAAAAACCGAAAAGGTTTTTTTAGGCGCTATAGACCATTTGCCAGTGTTTGTAAGTCCATTTCGTGATCTGACGGTGAATAGTGCCGAAAAATGTTTGTTAGGCTTAATGGGCGCTATAGCACATTTGGGATTGTTTGTAAGTTCATTTCGCGTTCTGACTGTGAACAAAACCGAAAAGTTTTGTTTAGCCTGAATGGGCGCTGTAGACCATTTGGGAGTGTTGGACGTTCATTTCGCGTTCTGACGGTGAACAAAACCGAAAAGTGTTTTTTTAGCCTCAAATGGCGCTATAGACCATTTGGGATTGTTTGTAAGTTCATTTCGTGATCTGACGGTGAATAGTGCTGAAAAGTGTTTGTTAGGCTTAATGGGTTATATAGCACATTTGGGATTGTTTGTTAGTTCATTTCGTGATCTGACGGTGAATAGTGCTGAAAAGTGTTTGTTAGGCTTTTGGGAGTGTTGGACGTTCATTTCGAGTTCTGACAGTGAATACAGCCGAAAAGTGTTTTTTAGGGCTCAAATGGACGCTATAGACCATTTGGGATTGTTGAAAGTTCATTTCGCGTTCTGACAGTAAAAAAAACCGAAAAGTGTTTTTTAGCCTCAAATGGCGCTATAGACCATTTGGGATTGTTTGTAAGTCCATTTCGTGATCTGACGGTGATTAGTGCCGAAAAGTGTTTGTTAGGCTTAATGGGCGCTATAGCACATTTGGGATTGTTTGTAAGTTCATTTCGCGTTCTGACGGTGAAAAAAAACAAAAAGTGTTTTTTAGCCTCAATGGGCGCTGTAGACCATTTGGGAGTGTTGGATGTTCATTTCGCGTTCTGACAGTGAAAAAAACCGAAAAGTGTTTTTTAGGCTCAAATGGCGCTATAGACCATTTGGGATTGTTTGTAAGTTAATTTCGTGATCTGACAGTGAATAGTGCTGAAAAGTGTTTGTTAGGCTTAATGGGCGCTTATAGACCATTTGGGAGTGTTAGAAGTTCATTTCGCGTTCTGACGGTGAAGAAAACTGAAAAGTGTTTCTTAGGCTCAATGGACGCTATAGACCATTTGGGAGTGTTTGTAAGTCCATTTCGTGATCTGACGGTGAATAGTGCGGAAAAGTGTTTGTTAGGCTTAATGGGCGCTTATAGACCATTTGGGAGTGTTAGAAGTTCATTTCGCGTTCTGACGGTGAAGAAAACTGAAAAGTGTTTTTTAGGCTCAATGGACGCTATAGACCATTTGGGAGTGTTTGTAAGTCCATTTCGTGATCTGAAGGTGAATAGTGCCGAAAAGTGTTTGTTAGGCTTAATGGCCGCTATAGCACATTTGGAATTGTTTGTAAGTTCATTTCGCGTTCTGACGGTGAAAAAAACCAAAAAGTGTTTTTTAGCCTCAATGGGCGCTGTAGACCATTTGGGAGTGTTGGATGTTCATTTCGCGTTCTGACAGTGAAAAAAACCGAAAAGTGTTTTTTAGGCTCAAATGGCGCTATAGACCATTTGGGATTGTTTGTAAGTTCATTTCGTGATCTGACGGTGAATAGTGCTGAAAAGTGTTTGTTAGGCTTAATGGGTTCTATAGCACATTTGGGATTGTTTGTTAGTTCATTTCGTGATCTGACGGTGAATAGTGCTGAAAAGTGTTTGTTAGGCTTTTGGGAGTGTTGGACGTTCATTTCGAGTTCTGACAGTGAATAAAGCCGAAAAGTGTTTTTTAGGGCTCAAATGGACGCTATAGACCATTTGGGATTGTTGAAAGTTCATTTCGCGTTCTGACCGTGAAAAAAACAGAAAAGTGTTTTTTAGGCTCAATGGGCGCTGTAGACCATTTGGGAGTGTTGGAAGTTCATTTCGCGTTCTTACGTTGAAAAAAACTGAAAAGTGTTTTTTAGTCTCAAAGGGCGCTGTAGACCATTTGGGAGTGTTGGAAGTTCATTTCGCGTTCTGACGGTGAAAAAAACCGAAAAGTGTTTTTTAGGCTCAAAGGGCGCTATAGACCATTTGGGAGTGTTTGTAAGTTCATTTCGTGATCTGACGGTGAATAGTGCCGAAAAGTGTTTTTTAGCCTCAATGGGCGCTGTAGACCATTTGGGAGTGTTGGACGTTCATTTCGCGTTCTTACGGTGAAAAAAACCGAAAAGGTTTTTTTAGGCTCAAAGGGCGCTATAGACCATTTGCGAGTGTTTGTAAGTCCATTTCGTGATCTGACGGTGAATAGTGCCGAAAAGTGTTTGTTAGGCTTAATGGCCGCTATAGCACATTTGGAATTGTTTGTAAGTTCATTTCGCGTTCTGACGGTGAAAAAAACCAAAAAGTGTTTTTTAGGCTCAAATGGCGCTATAGACCATTTGGGATTGTTTGTAAGTTCATTTCGTGATCTGACGGTGAATAGTGCCGAAAAGTGTTTTTTAGCCTCAATGGGCGCTGTAGACCATTTGGGAGTGTTGGACGTTCATTTCGCGTTCTTACGGTGAAAAAAAACGAAAAGGTTTTTGTAGGCTCAAAGGGCGCTATAGACCATTTGCGAGTGTTTGTAAGTCCATTTCGTGATCTGACGGTGAATAGTGCCGAAAAGTGTTTGTTAGGCTTAATGGGCGCTATAGCACATTTGGGATTGTTTGTAAGTTCATTTCGTGATCTGACGGTGAATAGTGCTAAAAAGTGTTTGTTAGGCTTAATGGGCGCTTATAGACCATTTGGGAGTGTTAGAAGTTCATTTCGCGTTCTGACGGTGAAGAAAACCGAAAAGTGTTTTTTAGCCTCAATGGGCGCTGTAGACCATTTGGGAGTGTTGGATGTTCATTTCGCGTTCTGACAGTGAAAAAAACCGAAAAGTGTTTTTTAGGCTCAAATGGCGCTATAGACCATTTGGGATTGTTTGTAAGTTCATTTCGTGATCTGACGGTGAATAGTGGCGAAAAGTGTTTTTTTAGCCTCAATGGGCGCTGTAGACCATTTGGGAGTGTTGGACGTTCATTTCGCGTTCTTACGGTGAAAATAACCCAAAATTTTTTTTTAGGCTCAAAGGGCGCTATAGACCATTTGCGAGTGTTTGTAAGTCCATTTCGTGATCTGACGGTGAATAGTGCTGAACAGTGTTTGTTAGGCTTAATGGGCGCTATAGCACATTTGGGATTGTTTGTAAGTTCATTTCCTGATCTGACTTTGAATAGTGCTGAAAAGTGTTTGTTAGGCTTAATGGGCGCTTATAGACCATTTGGGAGTGTTAGAAGTTCATTTCGCGTTCTGACGGTGAAGAAAACCGAAAAGTGTTTCTTAGGCTCAATGGACGCTATAGACCATTTGGGAGTGTTTGTAAGTCCATTTCGTGATCTGACGGTGATTAGTGCCGAAAAGTGTTTGTTAGGCTTAATGGGCGCTATAGCACATTTGGGATTGTTTGTAAGTTCATTTCGTGATCTGACGGTGAATAGTGCGGAAAAGTGTTTGTTAGGCTTAATGGGCGCTTATAGACCATTTGGGAGTGTTAGAAGTTCATTTCGCGTTCTGACGGTGAAGAAAACCGAAAAGTGTTTCTTAGGCTCAATGGACGCTATAGACCATTTGGGAGTGTTTGTAAGTCCATTTCGTGATCTGAAGGTGAATAGTGCCGAAAAGTGTTTGTTAGGCTTAATGGCCGCTATAGCACATTTGGAATTGTTTGTAAGTTCATTTCGCGTTCTGACGGTGAAAAAAACCAAAAAGTTTTTTTTAGCCTCAATGGGCGCTGTAGACCATTTGGGATTGTTTGTAAGTTCATTTCGTGATCTGACGGTGAATAGTGCTGAAAAGTGTTTGTTAGGCTTTTGGGAGTGTTGGATGTTCATTTCGCGTTCTGACAGTGAAAAAAAACGAAAAGTGTTTTTTAGGCTCAAATGGCGCTATAGACCATTTGGGATTGTTTGTAAGTTCATTTCGTGATCTGACGGTGAATAGTGCCGAAAAGTTTTTTTTAGCCTCAATGGGCGCTATAGACCATTTGCGAGTGTTTGTAAGTCCATTTCGTGATCTGACGGTGAATAGTGCCGAAAAGTGTTTGTTAGGCTCAAAGGGCGCTATAGACCATTTGGGAGTGTTTGTAAGTCCATTTCGTGATCTGACGGTGAATAGTGCCGAAAAGTGTTTGTTAGGCTTAATGGGCGCTATAGACCATTTAGGAGTGTTGGAAGTTCATTTCGCGTTCTGACGGTGAAAAAAACCGAAAAGTGTTTTTTAGCCTCAAATGGCGCTATAGACCATTTGGGATTGTTTGTAAGTTCATTTCGTGATCTGACGGTGAATAGTGCTGAAAAGTGTTTGTTAGGCTTTTGGGAGTGTTGGACGTTCATTTCGAGTTCTGACGGTGAAAAAAACCGAAAAGTGTTTTTTAGGCTCAAAGGGCGCTGTAGACCATTTGGGAGTGTTTGTAAGTTCATTTCGTGATCTGACGGTGAATAGTGCCGAAAAGTGTTTTTTAGCCTGAATGGGCGCTGTAGACTATTTGGGAGTGTTGGACGTTCATTTCGCGTTCTTACGGTGAAAAAACCCGGAAAATGTTTTTTAGGCTCAATGGGCGCTGTAGACCATTTGGGAGTGTTAGAAGTTCATTTCGCGTTCTGACGGTGAAGAAAACCGAAAAGTGTTTTTTAGGCTCAAAGGGCGCTGTAGACCAAATGGAGTGTTGGAAGTTCATTTCGCGTTCTGACGGTGAAAAAAACGGAAAAGTGTTTTTTAGGCTCAAAGGGCGCTATAGACCATTTGGGAGTGTTTGTAAGTCCATTTCGTAATCTGACGGTGAATAGTGCCGAAAAGTGTTTGTTAGGCTTAATGGGCGCTATAGACCATTTAGGAGTGTTGGAAGTTCATTTCGCGTTCTGACTGTGAAAAAAACCGAAAAGTTTTGTTTAGCCTGAATGGGCGCTGTAGACCATTTGGGAGTGTTGGACGTTCATTTCGCGTTCTGACGGTGAAAAAAACCGAAAAGTGTTTTTTTAGCCTCAAATGGCGCTATAGACCATTTGGGATTGTTTGTAAGTTCATTTCGTGATCTGACGGTGAATAGTGCCGAAAAGTGTTTGTTAGGCTTAATGGGCGCTATAGCACATTTGGGATTGTTTGTAAGTTCATTTCGTGATCTGACGGTGAAAAAAACCGAAAAGTGTTTTTTTAGCCTCAAATGGCGCTATAGATGTAGATCAGACACATGGATATACTCTATCTCTGTCTTCTACCTCTGCTGTTCCTTCTGAGCAGGCTGAGTGAGACACGTGGATATACTCTATCTCTGTCTTCTACCTCTGCTGTTCCTTCTGAGTAGGCTGAGTAAGACACGTGGATATACTCTATATCTGTCTTCTACCTCTGATGTTCCTTCTGAGCAGGCTGAGTGAGGTGTAGATCAGACACGTGGATATACTCTATCTCTGTCTTCTACCTCTGCTGTTTCTTCTGAGCAGGCTGAGTGAGACACGTGGATATACTCTATCTCTGTCTTCTATCTCTGCTGTTCCTTCTGAGCAGGCTGAGTGAGACACGTGGATATACTCTATCTCTGTCTTCTATCTCTGCTGTTCCTTCTGAGCAGACTGAGTGAGGTGTAGATCAGACACGTGGATATACTCTATCTCTGTCTTCTACCTCTGCTGTTACTTCTGAGCAGGCTGAGTGAGACACGTGGATATACTCTATCTCTGTCTTCTACCTCTGCTGTTCCTTCTGAGCAGGCTGAGTGAGGTGTAGTTCAGACACGTGGATATACTCTATCTCTGTCTTCTACCTCTGCTGTTCCTTCTGAGCAGGCTGAGTGATACACGTGGATATACTCTATCTCTGTCTTCTACCTCTGATGTTCCTTCTGAGCAGGCTGAGTGAGGTGTAGATCAGACACGTGGATATACTCTATCTCTGTCTTCTACCTCTGCTGTTTCTTCTGAGCAGGCTGAGTGAGACACGTTGATATACTCTATCTCTGTCTTCTACCTCTGCTGTTCCTTCTGTGCAGGCTGATTGAGACACGTGGATATACTCTATCTCTGTCTTCTACCTCTGCTGTTCCTTCTGAGGATGCTGAGTGAGGTGTAGATCATACACGTGGATATACTCTATCTCTATCGTGTACCCCTGCTGTTCCTTCTGAGCAGGCTAAGTGAGACACGTGGATATACTCTATCTCTGTCTTCTACCTCTGCTGTTCCTTTTCAGCAGGCTGAGTGAGTTGTAGATCAGACACATGAATATACTCTATCTCTGTCTTCTACCTCTGTTGTTCCTTCTGAGCAGGCTGAGTGAGACACGTGGATATACTCTATCTCTGTCTTCTACCTCTGCTGTTACTTCTGAGCAGGCTGAGTGAGGTGTAGATCAGACACGTGGATATACTCTATCTCTGTTTTGTACCTCTGCTGTTCCTTCTGAGCAGGCTGAGTGAGACACGTGGATATACTCTATCTCTGTCTTCTACCTCTGCTGTTCCTTCTGAGCAGGCTGAGTGAGGTGTAGAGCAGACACGTAGATATACTCTATCTCTGTCTTCTACCTCTGCTGTTCCTTCTGAGCAGGCTGAGTGAGACACGTGGATATACTCTATCTCTGTCTTCTACCTCTGCTGTTCCTTCTGAGTAGGCTGAGTAAGACACGTGGATATACTCTATATCTGTCTTCTACCTCTGATGTTCCTTCTGAGCAGGCTGAGTGAGGTGTAGATCAGACACGTGGATATACTCTATCTCTGTCTTCTACCTCTGCTGTTTCTTCTGAGCAGGCTGAGTGAGACACGTGGATATACTCTATCTCTGTCTTCTATCTCTGCTGTTCCTTCTGAGCAGGCTGAGTGAGACACGTGGATATACTCTATCTCTGTCTTCTATCTCTGCTGTTCCTTCTGAGCAGACTGAGTGAGGTGTAGATCAGACACGTGGATATACTCTATCTCTGTCTTCTACCTCTGCTGTTACTTCTGAGCAGGCTGAGTGAGACACGTGGATATACTCTATCTCTGTCTTCTACCTCTGCTGTTCCTTCTGAGCAGGCTGAGTGAGGTGTAGTTCAGACACGTGGATATACTCTATCTCTGTCTTCTACCTCTGCTGTTCCTTCTGAGCAGGCTGAGTGATACACGTGGATATACTCTATCTCTGTCTTCTACCTCTGATGTTCCTTCTGAGCAGGCTGAGTGAGGTGTAGATCAGACACGTGGATATACTCTATCTCTGTCTTCTACCTCTGCTGTTTCTTCTGAGCAGGCTGAGTGAGACACGTTGATATACTCTATCTCTGTCTTCTACCTCTGCTGTTCCTTCTGTGCAGGCTGATTGAGACACGTGGATATACTCTATCTCTGTCTTCTACCTCTGCTGTTCCTTCTGAGGATGCTGAGTGAGGTGTAGATCATACACGTGGATATACTCTATCTCTATCGTGTACCCCTGCTGTTCCTTCTGAGCAGGCTAAGTGAGACACGTGGATATACTCTATCTCTGTCTTCTACCTCTGCTGTTCCTTTTCAGCAGGCTGAGTGAGTTGTAGATCAGACACATGAATATACTCTATCTCTGTCTTCTACCTCTGTTGTTCCTTCTGAGCAGGCTGAGTGAGACACGTGGATATACTCTATCTCTGTCTTCTACCTCTGCTGTTACTTCTGAGCAGGCTGAGTGAGGTGTAGATCATACACGTGGATATACTCTATCTCTGTTTTGTACCTCTGCTGTTCCTTCTGAGCAGGCTGAGTGAGACACGTGGATATACTCTATCTCTGTCTTCTACCTCTGCTGTTTCTTCTGAGCAGGCTGAGTGAGGTGTAGAGCAGACACGTAGATATACTCTATCTCTGTCTTCTACCTCTGCTGTTCCTTCTGAGCAGGCTGAGTGAGACACGTGGATATACTCTATCTCTGTCTTCTACCTCTGCTGTTCCTTCTGAGTAGGCTGAGTAAGACACGTGGATATACTCTATATCTGTCTTCTACCTCTGATGTTCCTTCTGAGCAGGCTGAGTGAGGTGTAGATCAGACACGTGGATATACTCTATCTCTGTCTTCTACCTCTGCTGTTTCTTCTGAGCAGGCTGAGTGAGACACGTGGATATACTCTATCTCTGTCTTCTATCTCTGCTGTTCCTTCTGAGCAGGCTGAGTGAGACACGTGGATATACTCTATCTCTGTCTTCTATCTCTGCTGTTCCTTCTGAGCAGACTGAGTGAGGTGTAGATCAGACACGTGGATATACTCTATCTCTGTCTTCTACCTCTGCTGTTTCTTCTGAGCAGGCTGAGTGAGACACGTGGATATACTCTATCTCTGTCTTCTATCTCTGCTGTTCCTTCTGAGCAGGCTGAGTGAGACACGTGGATATACTCTATCTCTGTCTTCTACCTCTGCTGTTCCTTCTGAGCAGGCTGAGTGAGACACGTGGATATACTCTATCTCTGTCTTCTACCTCTGCTGTTCCTTATGAGCAGGCTAAGTGAGACACGTGGATATACTCTATCTCTGTCTTCTACCTCTGCTGTTCCTTTTGAGCAGGCTGAGTGAGGTGTAGATCAGACACATGAATATACTCTATCTCTGTCTTCTACCTCTGTTGTTCCTTCTGAGCAGGCTGAGTGAGACACGTGGATATACTCTATCTCTGTCTTCTACCTCTGCTGTTCCTTCTGAGCAGGCTGAGTAAGACACGTGGATATACTCTATATATGTCTTCTACCTCTGCTCTTCCTTCTGAGCAGGCTGAGTGAGACACGTGGATATACTCTATCTCTGTCTTCTACCTCTGCTGTTCCTTCTGAGCAGGCTGAGTGAGACACGTGGATATACTTTATCTCTGTCTTCTACCTCTGCTGTTCCTTCTGAGGATGCTGAGTGAGGTGTAGATCAGACACATGGATATACTCTATCTCTGTCTTCTACCTCTGCTGTTCCTTCTGAGCAGGCTGAGTGATACACGTGGATATACTCTATCTCTGTCTTCTACCTCTGATGTTCCTTCTGAGCAGGCTGAGTGAGGTGTAGATCGGACACGTGGATATACTCTATCTCTGTCTTCTACCTCTGCTGTTTCTTCTGAGCAGGCTGAGTGAGACACGTTGATATACTCTATCTCTGTCTTCTACCTCTGCTGTTCCTTCTGTGCAGGCTGATTGAGACACGTGGATATACTCTATCTCTGTCTTCTACCTCTGCTGTTCCTTCTGAGGATGCTGAGTGAGGTGTAGATCATACACGTGGATATACTCTATCTCTATCGTGTACCCCTGCTGTTCCTTCTGAGCAGGCTAAGTGAGACACGTGGATATACTCTATCTCTGTCTTCTACCTCTGCTGTTCCTTTTCAGCAGGCTGAGTGAGTTGTAGATCAGACACATGAATATACTCTATCTCTGTCTTCTACCTCTGTTGTTCCTTCTGAGCAGGCTGAGTGAGACACGTGGATATACTCTATCTCTGTCTTCTACCTCTGCTGTTACTTCTGAGCAGGCTGAGTGAGGTGTAGATCAGACACGTGGATATACTCTATCTCTGTTTTGTACCTCTGCTGTTCCTTCTGAGCAGGCTGAGTGAGACACGTGGATATACTCTATCTCTGTCTTCTACCTCTGCTGTTCCTTCTGAGCAGGCTGAGTGAGGTGTAGAGCAGACACGTAGATATACTCTATCTCTGTCTTCTACCTCTGCTGTTCCTTCTGAGCAGGCTGAGTGAGACACGTGGATATACTCTATCTCTGTCTTCTACCTCTGCTGTTCCTTCTGAGTAGGCTGAGTAAGACACGTGGATATACTCTATATCTGTCTTCTACCTCTGATGTTCCTTCTGAGCAGGCTGAGTGAGGTGTAGATCAGACACGTGGATATACTCTATCTCTGTCTTCTACCTCTGCTGTTTCTTCTGAGCAGGCTGAGTGAGACACGTGGATATACTCTATCTCTGTCTTCTACCTCTGCTGTTCCTTCTGAGCAGGCTGAGTGAGACACGTGGATATACTCTATCTCTGTCTTCTACCTCTGCTGTTCCTTCTGAGTAGGCTGAGTAAGACACGTGGATATACTCTATATCTGTCTTCTACCTCTGATGTTCCTTCTGAGCAGGCTGAGTGAGGTGTAGATCAGACACGTGGATATACTCTATCTCTGTCTTCTACCTCTGCTGTTTCTTCTGAGCAGGCTGAGTGAGACACGTGGATATACTCTATCTCTGTCTTCTATCTCTGCTGTTCCTTCTGAGCAGGCTGAGTGAGACACGTGGATATACTCTATCTCTGTCTTCTATCTCTGCTGTTCCTTCTGAGCAGACTGAGTGAGGTGTAGATCAGACACGTGGATATACTCTATCTCTGTCTTCTACCTCTGCTGTTACTTCTGAGCAGGCTGAGTGAGACACGTGGATATACTCTATCTCTGTCTTCTACCTCTGCTGTTCCTTCTGAGCAGGCTGAGTGAGGTGTAGTTCAGACACGTGGATATACTCTATCTCTGTCTTCTACCTCTGCTGTTCCTTCTGAGCAGGCTGAGTGATACACGTGGATATACTCTATCTCTGTCTTCTACCTCTGATGTTCCTTCTGAGCAGGCTGAGTGAGGTGTAGATCAGACACGTGGATATACTCTATCTCTGTCTTCTACCTCTGCTGTTTCTTCTGAGCAGGCTGAGTGAGACACGTTGATATACTCTATCTCTGTCTTCTACCTCTGCTGTTCCTTCTGTGCAGGCTGATTGAGACACGTGGATATACTCTATCTCTGTCTTCTACCTCTGCTGTTCCTTCTGAGGATGCTGAGTGAGGTGTAGATCATACACGTGGATATACTCTATCTCTATCATGTACCCCTGCTGTTCCTTCTGAGCAGGCTAAGTGAGACACGTGGATATACTCTATCTCTGTCTTCTACCTCTGCTGTTCCTTTTCAGCAGGCTGAGTGAGTTGTAGATCAGACACATGAATATACTCTATCTCTGTCTTCTACCTCTGTTGTTCCTTCTGAGCAGGCTGAGTGAGACACGTGGATATACTCTATCTCTGTCTTCTACCTCTGCTGTTACTTCTGAGCAGGCTGAGTGAGGTGTAGATCAGACACGTGGATATACTCTATCTCTGTTTTGTACCTCTGCTGTTCCTTCTGAGCAGGCTGAGTGAGACACGTGGATATACTCTATCTCTGTCTTCTACCTCTGCTGTTCCTTCTGAGCAGGCTGAGTGAGGTGTAGAGCAGACACGTAGATATACTCTATCTCTGTCTTCTACCTCTGCTGTTCCTTCTGAGCAGGCTGAGTGAGACACGTGGATATACTCTATCTCTGTCTTCTACCTCTGCTGTTCCTTCTGAGTAGGCTGAGTAAGACACGTGGATATACTCTATATCTGTCTTCTACCTCTGATGTTCCTTCTGAGCAGGCTGAGTGAGGTGTAGATCAGACACGTGGATATACTCTATCTCTGTCTTCTACCTCTGCTGTTTCTTCTGAGCAGGCTGAGTGAGACACGTGGATATACTCTATCTCTGTCTTCTATCTCTGCTGTTCCTTCTGAGCAGGCTGAGTGAGACACGTGGATATACTCTATCTCTGTCTTCTATCTCTGCTGTTCCTTCTGAGCAGACTGAGTGAGGTGTAGATCAGACACGTGGATATACTCTATCTCTGTCTTCTACCTCTGCTGTTTCTTCTGAGCAGGCTGAGTGAGACACGTGGATATACTCTATCTCTGTCTTCTATCTCTGCTGTTCCTTCTGAGCAGGCTGAGTGAGACACGTGGATATACTCTATCTCTGTCTTCTACCTCTGCTGTTCCTTCTGAGCAGGCTGAGTGAGACACGTGGATATACTCTATCTCTGTCTTCTACCTCTGCTGTTCCTTATGAGCAGGCTAAGTGAGACACGTGGATATACTCTATCTCTGTCTTCTACCTCTGCTGTTCCTTTTGAGCAGGCTGAGTGAGGTGTAGATCAGACACATGAATATACTCTATCTCTGTCTTCTACCTCTGTTGTTCCTTCTGAGCAGGCTGAGTGAGACACGTGGATATACTCTATCTCTGTCTTCTACCTCTGCTGTTCCTTCTGAGCAGGCTGAGTAAGACACGTGGATATACTCTATATATGTCTTCTACCTCTGCTCTTCCTTCTGAGCAGGCTGAGTGAGACACGTGGATATACTCTATCTCTGTCTTCTACCTCTGCTGTTCCTTCTGAGCAGGCTGAGTGAGACACGTGGATATACTCTATCTCTGTCTTCTACCTCTGCTGTTCCTTCTGAGGATGCTGAGTGAGGTGTAGATCAGACACATGGATATACTCTATCTCTGTCTTCTACCTCTGCTGTTCCTTCTGAGCAGGCTGAGTGATACACGTGGATATACTCTATCTCTGTCTTCTACCTCTGATGTTCCTTCTGAGTAGGCTGAGTAAGACACGTGGATATACTCTATATCTGTCTTCTACCTCTGCTGTTCCTTCTGTGCAGGCTGATTGAGACACGTGGATATACTCTATCTCTGTCTTCTACCTCTGCTGTTCCTTATGAGGATGCTGAGTGAGGTGTAGATCATACACGTGGATATACTCTATCTCTATCGTGTACCCCTGCTGTTCCTTCTGAGCAGGCTAAGTGAGACACGTGGATATACTCTATCTCTGTCTTCTATCTCTGCTGTTCCTTCTGAGCAGGCTGAGTGAGACACGTGGATATACTCTATCTCTGTCTTCTATCTCTGCTGTTCCTTCTGAGCAGACTGAGTGAGGTGTAGAT
This sequence comes from Crossaster papposus, assembly GCA_037893245.1. Taxonomy (NCBI): domain Eukaryota; kingdom Metazoa; phylum Echinodermata; class Asteroidea; order Velatida; family Solasteridae; genus Crossaster; species Crossaster papposus. Next base: position 917,662 of record JBAIAA010000176.1, read on the forward strand.
CAGACACGTGGATATACTCTATCTCTGTCTTCTACCTCTGCTGTTACTTCTGAGCAGGCTGAGTGAGACACGTGGATATACTCTATCTCTGTCTTCTACCTCTGCTGTTCCTTCTGAGCAGGCTGAGTGAGGTGTAGTTCAGACACGTGGATATACTCTATCTCTGTCTTCTACCTCTGCTGTTCCTTCTGAGCAGGCTGAGTGATACACGTGGATATACTCTATCTCTGTCTTCTACCTCTGATGTTCCTTCTGAGCAGGCTGAGTGAGGTGTAGATCAGACACGTGGATATACTCTATCTCTGTCTTCTACCTCTGCTGTTTCTTCTGAGCAGGCTGAGTGAGACACGTTGATATACTCTATCTCTGTCTTCTACCTCTGCTGTTCCTTCTGTGCAGGCTGATTGAGACACGTGGATATACTCTATCTCTGTCTTCTACCTCTGCTGTTCCTTCTGAGGATGCTGAGTGAGGTGTAGATCATACACGTGGATATACTCTATCTCTATCATGTACCCCTGCTGTTCCTTCTGAGCAGGCTAAGTGAGACACGTGGATATACTCTATCTCTGTCTTCTACCTCTGCTGTTCCTTTTCAGCAGGCTGAGTGAGTTGTAGATCAGACACATGAATATACTCTATCTCTGTCTTCTACCTCTGTTGTTCCTTCTGAGCAGGCTGAGTGAGACACGTGGATATACTCTATCTCTGTCTTCTACCTCTGCTGTTACTTCTGAGCAGGCTGAGTGAGGTGTAGATCAGACACGTGGATATACTCTATCTCTGTTTTGTACCTCTGCTGTTCCTTCTGAGCAGGCTGAGTGAGACACGTGGATATACTCTATCTCTGTCTTCTACCTCTGCTGTTCCTTCTGAGCAGGCTGAGTGAGGTGTAGAGCAGACACGTAGATATACTCTATCTCTGTCTTCTACCTCTGCTGTTCCTTCTGAGCAGGCTGAGTGAGACACGTGGATATACTCTATCTCTGTCTTCTACCTCTGCTGTTCCTTCTGAGTAGGCTGAGTAAGACACGTGGATATACTCTATATCTGTCTTCTACCTCTGATGTTCCTTCTGAGCAGGCTGAGTGAGGTGTAGATCAGACACGTGGATATACTCTATCTCTGTCTTCTACCTCTGCTGTTTCTTCTGAGCAGGCTGAGTGAGACACGTGGATATACTCTATCTCTGTCTTCTATCTCTGCTGTTCCTTCTGAGCAGGCTGAGTGAGACACGTGGATATACTCTATCTCTGTCTTCTATCTCTGCTGTTCCTTCTGAGCAGACTGAGTGAGGTGTAGATCAGACACGTGGATATACTCTATCTCTGTCTTCTACCTCTGCTGTTTCTTCTGAGCAGGCTGAGTGAGACACGTGGATATACTCTATCTCTGTCTTCTATCTCTGCTGTTCCTTCTGAGCAGGCTGAGTGAGACACGTGGATATACTCTATCTCTGTCTTCTACCTCTGCTGTTCCTTCTGAGCAGGCTGAGTGAGACACGTGGATATACTCTATCTCTGTCTTCTACCTCTGCTGTTCCTTATGAGCAGGCTAAGTGAGACACGTGGATATACTCTATCTCTGTCTTCTACCTCTGCTGTTCCTTTTGAGCAGGCTGAGTGAGGTGTAGATCAGACACATGAATATACTCTATCTCTGTCTTCTACCTCTGTTGTTCCTTCTGAGCAGGCTGAGTGAGACACGTGGATATACTCTATCTCTGTCTTCTACCTCTGCTGTTCCTTCTGAGCAGGCTGAGTAAGACACGTGGATATACTCTATATATGTCTTCTACCTCTGCTCTTCCTTCTGAGCAGGCTGAGTGAGACACGTGGATATACTCTATCTCTGTCTTCTACCTCTGCTGTTCCTTCTGAGCAGGCTGAGTGAGACACGTGGATATACTCTATCTCTGTCTTCTACCTCTGCTGTTCCTTCTGAGGATGCTGAGTGAGGTGTAGATCAGACACATGGATATACTCTATCTCTGTCTTCTACCTCTGCTGTTCCTTCTGAGCAGGCTGAGTGATACACGTGGATATACTCTATCTCTGTCTTCTACCTCTGATGTTCCTTCTGAGTAGGCTGAGTAAGACACGTGGATATACTCTATATCTGTCTTCTACCTCTGCTGTTCCTTCTGTGCAGGCTGATTGAGACACGTGGATATACTCTATCTCTGTCTTCTACCTCTGCTGTTCCTTATGAGGATGCTGAGTGAGGTGTAGATCATACACGTGGATATACTCTATCTCTATCGTGTACCCCTGCTGTTCCTTCTGAGCAGGCTAAGTGAGACACGTGGATATACTCTATCTCTGTCTTCTACCTCTGCTGTTCCTTTTCAGCAGGCTGAGTGAGTTGTAGATCAGACACATGAATATACTCTATCTCTGTCTTCTACCTCTGTTGTTCCTTCTGAGCAGGCTGAGTGAGACACGTGGATATACTCTATCTCTGTCTTCTACCTCTGCTGTTACTTCTGAGCAGGCTGAGTGAGGTGTAGATCAGACACGTGGATATACTCTATCTCTGTTTTGTACCTCTGCTGTTCTTTCTGAGCAGGCTGAGTGAGACACGTGGATATACTCTATCTCTGTCTTCTACCTCTGCTGTTCCTTCTGAGCAGGCTGAGTGAGGTGTAGAGCAGACACGTAGATATACTCTATCTCTGTCTTCTACCTCTGCTGTTCCTTCTGAGCAGGCTGAGTGAGACACGTGGATATACTCTATCTCTGTCTTCTACCTCTGCTGTTCCTTCTGAGTAGGCTGAGTAAGACACGTGGATATACTCTATATCTGTCTTCTACCTCTGATGTTCCTTCTGAGCAGGCTGAGTGAGGTGTAGATCAGACACGTGGATATACTCTATCTCTGTCTTCTACCTCTGCTGTTTCTTCTGAGCAGGCTGAGTGAGACACGTGGATATACTCTATCTCTGTCTTCTATCTCTGCTGTTCCTTCTGAGCAGGCTGAGTGAGACACGTGGATATACTCTATCTCTGTCTTCTATCTCTGCTGTTCCTTCTGAGCAGACTGAGTGAGGTGTAGATCAGACACGTGGATATACTCTATCTCTGTCTTCTACCTCTGCTGTTACTTCTGAGCAGGCTGAGTGAGACACGTGGATATACTCTATCTCTGTCTTCTACCTTTGCTGTTCCTTCTGAGGATGCTGAGTGAGGTGTAGATCAGACACGTGGATATACTCTATCTCTATCGTGTACCCCTGCTGTTCCTTATGAGCAGGCTAAGTGAGACACGTGGATATACTCTATCTCTGTCTTCTACCTCTGCTGTTCCTTTTGAGCAGGCTGAGTGAGGTGTAGATCAGACACATGAATATACTCTATCTCTGTCTTCTACCTCTGTTGTTCCTTCTGAGCAGGCTGAGTGAGACAGGTGGATATACTCTATCTCTGTCTTCTACCTCTGCTGTTCCTTCTGAGCAGGCTGAGTAAGACACGTGGATATACTCTATATATGTCTTCTACCTCTGCTCTTCCTTCTGAGCAGGCTGAGTGAGACACGTGGATATACTCTATTTCTGTCTTCTACCTCTGCTGTTCCTTCTGAGCAGGCTGAGTGAGACACGTGGATATACTCTATCTCTGTCTTCTACCTCTGCTGTTCCTTATGAGCAGGCTAAGTGAGACACGTGGATATACTCTATCTCTGTCTTCTACCTCTGCTGTTCCTTTTGAGCAGGCTGAGTGAGGTGTAGATCAGACACATGAATATACTCTATCTCTGTCTTCTACCTCTGTTGTTCCTTCTGAGCAGGCTGAGTGAGACACGTGGATATACTCTATCTCTGTCTTCTACCTCTGCTGTTCCTTCTGAGCAGGCTGAGTAAGACACGTGGATATACTCTATATATGTCTTCTACCTCTGCTCTTCCTTCTGAGCAGGCTGAGTGAGACACGTGGATATACTGTATCTCTGTCTTCTACCTCTGCTGTTCCTTCTGAGCAGGCTGAGTGAGACACGTGGATATACTCTATCTCTGTCTTCTACCTCTGCTGTTCCTTCTGAGCAGGCTGAGTAAGACACGTGGATATACTCTATATATGTCTTCTACCTCTGCTCTTCCTTCTGAGCAGGCTGAGTGAGACACGTGGATATACTCTATCTCTGTCTTCTACCTCTGCTGTTCCTTCTGAGCAGGCTGAGTGAGACACGTGGATATACTCTATCTCTGTCTTCTACCTCTGCTGTTCCTTCTGAGGATGCTGAGTGAGGTGTAGATCAGACACATGGATATACTCTATCTCTGTCTTCTACCTCTGCTGTTCCTTCTGAGCAGGCTGAGTGATACACGTGGATATACTCTATCTCTGTCTTCTACCTCTGATGTTCCTTCTGAGTAGGCTGAGTAAGACACGTGGATATACTCTATATCTGTCTTCTACCTCTGCTGTTCCTTCTGTGCAGGCTGATTGAGACACGTGGATATACTCTATCTCTGTCTTCTACCTCTGCTGTTCCTTATGAGGATGCTGAGTGAGGTGTAGATCATACACGTGGATATACTCTATCTCTATCGTGTACCCCTGCTGTTCCTTCTGAGCAGGCTAAGTGAGACACGTGGATATACTCTATCTCTGTCTTCTACCTCTGCTGTTCCTTTTCAGCAGGCTGAGTGAGTTGTAGATCAGACACATGAATATACTCTATCTCTGTCTTCTACCTCTGTTGTTCCTTCTGAGCAGGCTGAGTGAGACACGTGGATATACTCTATCTCTGTCTTCTACCTCTGCTGTTACTTCTGAGCAGGCTGAGTGAGGTGTAGATCAGACACGTGGATATACTCTATCTCTGTTTTGTACCTCTGCTGTTCTTTCTGAGCAGGCTGAGTGAGACACGTGGATATACTCTATCTCTGTCTTCTACCTCTGCTGTTCCTTCTGAGCAGGCTGAGTGAGGTGTAGAGCAGACACGTAGATATACTCTATCTCTGTCTTCTACCTCTGCTGTTCCTTCTGAGCAGGCTGAGTGAGACACGTGGATATACTCTATCTCTGTCTTCTACCTCTGCTGTTCCTTCTGAGTAGGCTGAGTAAGACACGTGGATATACTCTATATCTGTCTTCTACCTCTGATGTTCCTTCTGAGCAGGCTGAGTGAGGTGTAGATCAGACACGTGGATATACTCTATCTCTGTCTTCTACCTCTGCTGTTTCTTCTGAGCAGGCTGAGTGAGACACGTGGATATACTCTATCTCTGTCTTCTATCTCTGCTGTTCCTTCTGAGCAGGCTGAGTGAGACACGTGGATATACTCTATCTCTGTCTTCTATCTCTGCTGTTCCTTCTGAGCAGACTGAGTGAGGTGTAGATCAGACACGTGGATATACTCTATCTCTGTCTTCTACCTCTGCTGTTACTTCTGAGCAGGCTGAGTGAGACACGTGGATATACTCTATCTCTGTCTTCTACCTTTGCTGTTCCTTCTGAGGATGCTGAGTGAGGTGTAGATCAGACACGTGGATATACTCTATCTCTATCGTGTACCCCTGCTGTTCCTTATGAGCAGGCTAAGTGAGACACGTGGATATACTCTATCTCTGTCTTCTACCTCTGCTGTTCCTTTTGAGCAGGCTGAGTGAGGTGTAGATCAGACACATGAATATACTCTATCTCTGTCTTCTACCTCTGTTGTTCCTTCTGAGCAGGCTGAGTGAGACAGGTGGATATACTCTATCTCTGTCTTCTACCTCTGCTGTTCCTTCTGAGCAGGCTGAGTAAGACACGTGGATATACTCTATATATGTCTTCTACCTCTGCTCTTCCTTCTGAGCAGGCTGAGTGAGACACGTGGATATACTCTATTTCTGTCTTCTACCTCTGCTGTTCCTTCTGAGCAGGCTGAGTGAGACACGTGGATATACTCTATCTCTGTCTTCTACCTCTGCTGTTCCTTATGAGCAGGCTAAGTGAGACACGTGGATATACTCTATCTCTGTCTTCTACCTCTGCTGTTCCTTTTGAGCAGGCTGAGTGAGGTGTAGATCAGACACATGAATATACTCTATCTCTGTCTTCTACCTCTGTTGTTCCTTCTGAGCAGGCTGAGTGAGACACGTGGATATACTCTATCTCTGTCTTCTACCTCTGCTGTTCCTTCTGAGCAGGCTGAGTAAGACACGTGGATATACTCTATATATGTCTTCTACCTCTGCTCTTCCTTCTGAGCAGGCTGAGTGAGACACGTGGATATACTGTATCTCTGTCTTCTACCTCTGCTGTTCCTTCTGAGCAGGCTGAGTGAGACACGTGGATATACTCTATCTCTGTCTTCTACCTCTGCTGTTCCTTCTGAGGATGCTGAGTGAGGTGTAGATCAGACACATGGATATACTCTATCTCTGTCTTCTACCTCTGCTGTTCCTTCTAAGCAGGCTGAGTGAGGTGTAGTTCAGACACGTGGATATACTCTATCTCTGTCTTCTACCTCTGCTGTTCCTTCTGAGCAGGTTGGGTGAGACACGTGGATATACTCTATCTCTGTCTTCTACCTCTGATGTTCCTTCTGAGCAGGCTGAGTGAGGTGTAGATCAGACACGTGGATATACTCTATCTCTGTCTTCTACCTCTGCTGTTACTTCTGAGCAGGCTGAGTGAGACACGTGGATATACTCTATCTCTGTCTTCTACCTCTGCTGTTCCTTCTGAGGATGCTGAGTGAGGTGTAGATCAGACACGTGGATATACTCTATCTCTGTCATGTACCCCTGCTGTTCCTTCTGAGCAGGCTAAGTGAGACACGTGGATATACTCTATCTTTGTCGTGTACCCCTGCTGTTCCTTCTGAGCAGGCTAAGTGAGACACGTGGATATACTCTATCTCTGTCTTCTACCTCTGCTGTTCCTTTTGAGCAGGCTGAGTGAGGTGTAGATCAGACACATGGATATACTCTATCTCTGTCTTCTACCTCTGCTGTTCCTTCTGAGCAGGCTGAGTAAGACACGTGGATATACTCTATATCTGTCTTATACCTCTGCTGTTCCTTCTGAAGATGCTGAGTGAGGTGTAGATCAGACACATGCATATACTCTATCTCTGTCTTCTACCTCTGCTGTTCCTTCTGAGGATGCTGAGTGAGGTGTATATCAGACACGTGGATATACTCTATCTCTGTCGTGCACATCTGCTGTTCCTTCTGAGCAGGCTAAGTGAGACACGTGGATATACTCTATCTCTGTCTTCTACCTCTGCTGTTCCTTTTGAGCAGGCTGAGTGAGGTGTAGATCAGACACATGTATATACTCTATCTCTGTCTTCTACCTCTGCTGTTCCTTCTGAGCAGGCTGAGTAAGACACGTGGATATACTCTATATCTGTCTTATACCTCTGCTGTTCCTTCTGAGCATGCTGAGTGAGGTGTAGATCAGACACGTGGATATACTCTATCTCTGTTTTGTACCTCTGCTGTTCCTTCTGGGCAGGCTGAATGAGACACGTGGATATATTCTATCTCTGTCTTCTACCTCTGCTGTTCCTTCTGAGCAGGCTGAGTGAGGTGTAGATCAGACACGTGGATATACTCTATCTCTGTCTTCTACCTCTGCTGTTCCTTCTAAGCAGACTGAGTGAGACACGTGGATATACTCTATCTCTGTCTTCTATCTCTGCTGTTCCTTCTGAGCAGACTGAGTGAGGTGTAGATCAGACACGTGGATATACTCTATCTCTGTCTTCTACCTCTGTTGTTACTTCTGAGCAGGCTGAGTGAGACACGTGGATATACTCTATCTCTGTCTTCTACCTCTGCTGTTCCTTCTGAGCAGGCTGAGTGAGGTGTAGTCCAGACACGTGGATATACTCTATCTCTGTCTTCTACCTCTGCTGTTCCTTCTGAGCAGGCTGAGTGATACACGTGGATATACTCTATCTCTGTCTTCTACCTCTGATGTTCCTTCTGATCAGGCTGAGAGAGGTGTAGATCAGACACGTGGATATACTCTATCTCTGTCTTCTACCTCTGCTGTTTCTTCTGAGCAGGCTGAGTGAGACACGTTGATATACTCTATCTCTGTCTTCTACCTCTGCTGTTCCTTCTGTGCAGGCTGAGTGAGACACGTGGATATACTCTATCTCTGTCTTCTACCTATGCTGTTCCTTCTGAGGATGCTGAGTGAGGTGTAGATCATACACGGGGATATACTCTATCTCTATCGTGTACCCCTGCTGTTCCTTCTGAGCAGGCTAAGTGAGACACGTGGATATACTCTATCTCTGTCTTCTACCTCTGCTGTTCCTTTTGAGCAGGCTGAGTGAGGTGTAGATCAGACACATGAATATACTCTATCTCTGTCTTCTACCTCTGTTGTTCCTTCTGAGCAGGCTGAGTGAGACACGTGGATATACTCTATCTCTGTCTTCTACCTCTGCTGTTCCTTCTGAGCAGGCTGAGTGAGGTGTAGATCAGACACGTGGATATACTCTATCTCTGTCTTCTACCTCTGCTGTTCCTTCTGAGCAGGCTGAGTGAGACACGTGGATATACTCTATCTCTGTCTTCTACCTCTGCTGTTCCTTCTAAGCAGACTGAGTGAGACACGTGGATATACTCTATCTCTGTCTTCTATCTCTGCTGTTCCTTCTGAGCAGACTGAGTGAGGTGTAGATCAGACACGTGGATATACTCTATCTCTGTCTTCTACCTCTGTTGTTACTTCTGAGCAGGCTGAGTGAGACACGTGGATATACTCTATCTCTGTCTTCTACCTCTGCTGTTCCTTCTGAGCAGGCTGAGTGAGGTGTAGTCCAGACACGTGGATATACTCTATCTCTGTCTTCTACCTCTGCTGTTCCTTCTGAGCAGGCTGAGTGATACACGTGGATATACTCTATCTCTGTCTTCTACCTCTGATGTTCCTTCTGATCAGGCTGAGAGAGGTGTAGATCAGACACGTGGATATACTCTATCTCTGTCTTCTACCTCTGCTGTTTCTTCTGAGCAGGCTGAGTGAGACACGTTGATATACTCTATCTCTGTCTTCTACCTCTGCTGTTCCTTCTGTGCAGGCTGAGTGAGACACGTGGATATACTCTATCTCTGTCTTCTACCTATGCTGTTCCTTCTGAGGATGCTGAGTGAGGTGTAGATCATACACGGGGATATACTCTATCTCTATCGTGTACCCCTGCTGTTCCTTCTGAGCAGGCTAAGTGAGACACGTGGATATACTCTATCTCTGTCTTCTACCTCTGCTGTTCCTTTTGAGCAGGCTGAGTGAGGTGTAGATCAGACACATGAATATACTCTATCTCTGTCTTCTACCTCTGTTGTTCCTTCTGAGCAGGCTGAGTGAGACACGTGGATATACTCTATCTCTGTCTTCTACCTCTGCTGTTCCTTCTGAGCAGGCTGAGTGAGGTGTAGATCAGACACGTGGATATACTCTATCTCTGTCTTCTACCTCTGCTGTTCCTTCTGAGCAGGCTGAGTGAGACACGTGGATATACTCTATCTCTGTCTTCTACCTCTGCTGTTCCTTCTGAGGATGCTGAGTGAGGTGTAGATCAGACACATGGATATACTCTATCTCTGTCTTCTACCTCTGCTGTTCCTTCTGAGCAGGCTGAGTGAGGTGTAGTTCAGACACGTGGATATACTCTATCTCTGTCTTCTACCTCTGCTGTTCCTTCTGAGCAGGTTGGGTGAGACACGTGGATATACTCTATCTCTGTCTTCTACCTCTGATGTTCCTTCTGAGCAGGCTGAGTGAGGTGTAGATCAGACACGTGGATATACTCTATCTCTGTCTTCTACCTCTGCTGTTACTTCTGAGCAGGCTGAGTGAGACACGTGGATATACTCTATCTCTGTCTTCTACCTCTGCTGTTCCTTCTGAGGATGCTGAGTGAGGTGTAGATCAGACACGTGGATATACTCTATCTCTGTCATGTACCCCTGCTGTTCCTTCTGAGCAGGCTAAGTGAGACACGTGGATATACTCTATCTTTGTCGTGTACCCCTGCTGTTCCTTCTGAGCAGGCTAAGTGAGACACGTGGATATACTCTATCTCTGTCTTCTACCTCTGCTGTTCCTTTTGAGCAGGCTGAGTGAGGTGTAGATCAGACACATGGATATACTCTATCTCTGTCTTCTACCTCTGCTGTTCCTTCTGAGCAGGCTGAGTAAGACACGTGGATATACTCTATATCTGTCTTATACCTCTGCTGTTCCTTCTGAAGATGCTGAGTGAGGTGTAGATCAGACACATGGATATACTCTATCTCTGTCTTCTACCTCTGCTGTTCCTTCTGAGGATGCTGAGTGAGGTGTATATCAGACACGTGGATATACTCTATCTCTGTCGTGCACATCTGCTGTTCCTTCTGAGCAGGCTAAGTGAGACACGTGGATATACTCTATCTCTGTCTTCTACCTCTGCTGTTCCTTTTGAGCAGGCTGAGTGAGGTGTAGATCAGACACATGTATATACTCTATCTCTGTCTTCTACCTCTGCTGTTCCTTCTGAGCAGGCTGAGTAAGACACGTGGATATACTCTATATCTGTCTTATACCTCTGCTGTTCCTTCTGAGCATGCTGAGTGAGGTGTAGATCAGACACGTGGATATACTCTATCTCTGTTTTGTACCTCTGCTGTTCCTTCTGGGCAGGCTGAATGAGACACGTGGATATATTCTATCTCTGTCTTCTACCTCTGCTGTTCCTTCTGAGCAGGCTGAGTGAGGTGTAGATCAGACACGTGGATATACTCTATCTCTGTCTTCTACCTCTGCTATTCCTTCTAAGCAGACTGAGTGAGACACGTGGATATACTCTATCCCTGTCTTCTATCTCTGCTGTTCCTTCTGAGCAGACTGAGTGAGGTGTAGATCAGACACGTGGATATACTCTATCTCTGTCTTCTACCTCTGTTGTTACTTCTGAGCAGGCTGAGTGAGACACGTGGATATACTCTATCTCTGTCTTCTACCTCTGCTGTTCCTTCTGAGCAGGCTGAGTGAGGTGTAGTCCAGACACGTGGATATATTCTATCTCTGTCTTCTACCTCTGCTGTTCCTTCTGAGCAGGCTGAGTGATACACGTGGATATACTCTATCTCTGTCTTCTACCTCTGATGTTCCTTCTGATCAGGCTGAGAGAGGTGTAGATCAGACACGTGGATATACTCTATCTCTGTCTTCTACCTCTGCTGTTTCTTCTGAGCAGGCTGAGTGAGACACGTTGATATACTCTATCTCTGTCTTCTACCTCTGCTGTTCCTTCTGTGCAGGCTGAGTGAGACACGTGGATATACTCTATCTCTGTCTTCTACCTATGCTGTTCCTTCTGAGGATGCTGAGTGAGGTGTAGATCATACACGGGGATATACTCTATCTCTATCGTGTACCCCTGCTGTTCCTTCTGAGCAGGCTAAGTGAGACACGTGGATATACTCTATCTCTGTCTTCTACCTCTGCTGTTCCTTCTGAGCAGGCTGAGTGAGGTGTAGATCAGACACGTGGATATACTCTATCTCTGTTTTGTACCTCTGCTGTTCCTTCTGAGCAGGCTGGGTGAGACACGTGGATATACTCTATCTCTGTCTTCTACCTCTGCTGTTCCTTCTGAGCAGGCTGAGTGAGGTGTAGAGCAGACACGTAGATATACTCTATCTCTGTCTTCTACCTCTGCTGTTCCTTCTGAGCAGGCTAAGTGAGACACGTGGATATACTCTATCTCTGTCTTCTACCTCTGCTGTTCCTTTTGAGCAGGCTGAGTGAGGTGTAGATCAGACACATGGATATACTCTATCTCTGTCTTCTACCTCTGCTGTTCCTTCTGAGCAGGCTGAGTAAGACACGTGGATATACTCTATATCTGTCTTATACCTCTGCTGTTCCTTCTGAAGATGCTGAGTGAGGTGTAGATCAGACACATGGATATACTCTATCTCTGTCTTCTACCTCTGCTGTTCCTTCTGAGGATGCTGAGTGAGGTGTATATCAGACACGTGGATATACTCTATCTCTGTCGTGCACATCTGCTGTTCCTTCTGAGCAGGCTAAGTGAGACACGTGGATATACTCTATCTCTGTCTTCTACCTCTGCTGTTCCTTTTGAGCAGGCTGAGTGAGGTGTAGATCAGACACATGTATATACTCTATCTCTGTCTTCTACCTCTGCTGTTCCTTCTGAGCAGGCTGAGTAAGACACGTGGATATACTCTATATCTGTCTTATACCTCTGCTGTTCCTTCTGAGCATGCTGAGTGAGGTGTAGATCAGACACGTGGATATACTCTATCTCTGTTTTGTACCTCTGCTGTTACTTCTGGGCAGGCTGAATGAGACACGTGGATATATTCTATCTCTGTCTTCTACCTCTGCTGTTCCTTCTGAGCAGGCTGAGTGAGGTGTAGATCAGACACGTGGATATACTCTATCTCTGTCTTCTACCTCTGCTGTTCCTTCTAAGCAGACTGAGTGAGACACGTGGATATACTCTATCCCTGTCTTCTATCTCTGCTGTTCCTTCTGAGCAGACTGAGTGAGGTGTAGATCAGACACGTGGATATACTCTATCTCTGTCTTCTACCTCTGTTGTTACTTCTGAGCAGGCTGAGTGAGACACGTGGATATACTCTATCTCTGTCTTCTACCTCTGCTGTTCCTTCTGAGCAGGCTGAGTGAGGTGTAGTCCAGACACGTGGATATATTCTATCTCTGTCTTCTACCTCTGCTGTTCCTTCTGAGCAGGCTGAGTGATACACGTGGATATACTCTATCTCTGTCTTCTACCTCTGATGTTCCTTCTGATCAGGCTGAGAGAGGTGTAGATCAGACACGTGGATATACTCTATCTCTGTCTTCTACCTCTGCTGTTTCTTCTGAGCAGGCTGAGTGAGACACGTTGATATACTCTATCTCTGTCTTCTACCTCTGCTGTTCCTTCTGTGCAGGCTGAGTGAGACACGTGGATATACTCTATCTCTGTCTTCTACCTATGCTGTTCCTTCTGAGGATGCTGAGTGAGGTGTAGATCATACACGGGGATATACTCTATCTCTATCGTGTACCCCTGCTGTTCCTTCTGAGCAGGCTAAGTGAGACACGTGGATATACTCTATCTCTGTCTTCTACCTCTGCTGTTCCTTCTGAGCAGGCTGAGTGAGGTGTAGATCAGACACGTGGATATACTCTATCTCTGTTTTGTACCTCTGCTGTTCCTTCTGAGCAGGCTGGGTGAGACACGTGGATATACTCTATCTCTGTCTTCTACCTCTGCTGTTCCTTCTGAGCAGGCTGAGTGAGGTGTAGAGCAGACACGTAGATATACTCTATCTCTGTCTTCTACCTCTGCTGTTCCTTCTGAGCAGGCTGAGTGAGACACGTGGATATACTATATCTCTGTCTTCTACCTCTGCTCTTCCTTCTGAGCAGGCTGAGTGAGACACGTGGATATACTCTATCTCTGTCTTCTACCTCTGCTGTTCCTTCTGAGCAGGCTGAGTGAGACACGTGGATATACTCTATCTCTGTCTTCTACCTCTGCTGTTCCTTATGAGGATGCTGAGTGAGGTGTAGATCAGACACATGGATATACTCTATCTCTGTCTTCTACCTCTGCTGTTCCTTCTGAGCAGGCTGAGTGAGGTGTAGTTCAGACACGTGGATATACTCTATCTCTGTCTTCTACCTCTGCTGTTCCTTCTGAGCAGGCTGAGTGAGACACGTGGATATACTCTATCTCTGTCTTCTACCTCTGATGTTCCTTCTGAGCAGGCTGAGTGAGGTGTAGATCAGATACTTGGATATACTATATCTCTGTCTTCTACCTCTGCTGTTCCTTCTGAGCAGGCTGAGTAAGACACGTGGATATACTCTATATCTGTCTTATACCTCTGCTGTTCCTTCTGAAGATGCTGAGTGAGGTGTAGATCAGACACATGGATATACTCTATCTCTGTCTTCTACCTCTGCTGTTCCTTCTGAGGATGCTGAGTGAGGTGTATATCAGACACGTGGATATACTCTATCTCTGTCGTGCACATCTGCTGTTCCTTCTGAGCAGGCTAAGTGAGACACGTGGATATACTCTATCTCTGTCTTCTACCTCTGCTGTTCCTTTTGAGCAGGCTGAGTGAGGTGTAGATCAGACACATGTATATACTCTATCTCTGTCTTCTACCTCTGCTGTTCCTTCTGAGCAGGCTGAGTAAGACACGTGGATATACTCTATATCTGTCTTATACCTCTGCTGTTCCTTCTGAGCATGCTGAGTGAGGTGTAGATCAGACACGTGGATATACTCTATCTCTGTTTTGTACCTCTGCTGTTACTTCTGGGCAGGCTGAATGAGACACGTGGATATATTCTATCTCTGTCTTCTACCTCTGCTGTTCCTTCTGAGCAGGCTGAGTGAGGTGTAGATCAGACACGTGGATATACTCTATCTCTGTCTTCTACCTCTGCTGTTCCTTCTAAGCAGACTGAGTGAGACACGTGGATATACTCTATCCCTGTCTTCTATCTCTGCTGTTCCTTCTGAGCAGACTGAGTGAGGTGTAGATCAGACACGTGGATATACTCTATCTCTGTCTTCTACCTCTGTTGTTACTTCTGAGCAGGCTGAGTGAGACACGTGGATATACTCTATCTCTGTCTTCTACCTCTGCTGTTCCTTCTGAGCAGGCTGAGGGAGGTGTAGTCCAGACACGTGGATATATTCTATCTCTGTCTTCTACCTCTGCTGTTCCTTCTGAGCAGGCTGAGTGATACACGTGGATATACTCTATCTCTGTCTTCTACCTCTGATGTTCCTTCTGATCAGGCTGAGAGAGGTGTAGATCAGACACGTGGATATACTCTATCTCTGTCTTCTACCTCTGCTGTTTCTTCTGAGCAGGCTGAGTGAGACACGTTGATATACTCTATCTCTGTCTTCTACCTCTGCTGTTCCTTCTGTGCAGGCTGAGTGAGACACGTGGATATACTCTATCTCTGTCTTCTACCTATGCTGTTCCTTCTGAGGATGCTGAGTGAGGTGTAGATCATACACGGGGATATACTCTATCTCTATCGTGTACCCCTGCTGTTCCTTCTGAGCAGGCTAAGTGAGACACGTGGATATACTCTATCTCTGTCTTCTACCTCTGCTGTTCCTTCTGAGCAGGCTGAGTGAGGTGTAGATCAGACACGTGGATATACTCTATCTCTGTTTTGTACCTCTGCTGTTCCTTCTGAGCAGGCTGGGTGAGACACGTGGATATACTCTATCTCTGTCTTCTACCTCTGCTGTTCCTTCTGAGCAGGCTGAGTGAGGTGTAGAGCAGACACGTAGATATACTCTATCTCTGTCTTCTACCTCTGCTGTTCCTTCTGAGCAGGCTGAGTGAGACACGTGGATATACTATATCTCTGTCTTCTACCTCTGCTCTTCCTTCTGAGCAGGCTGAGTGAGACACGTGGATATACTCTATCTCTGTCTTCTACCTCTGCTGTTCCTTCTGAGCAGGCTGAGTGAGACACGTGGATATACTCTATCTCTGTCTTCTACCTCTGCTGTTCCTTATGAGGATGCTGAGTGAGGTGTAGATCAGACACATGGATATACTCTATCTCTGTCTTCTACCTCTGCTGTTCCTTCTGAGCAGGCTGAGTGAGGTGTAGTTCAGACACGTGGATATACTCTATCTCTGTCTTCTACCTCTGCTGTTCCTTCTGAGCAGGCTGAGTGAGACACGTGGATATACTCTATCTCTGTCTTCTACCTCTGATGTTCCTTCTGAGCAGGCTGAGTGAGGTGTAGATCAGATACTTGGATATACTATATCTCTGTCTTCTACCTCTGCTGTTTCTTCTGAGCAGGCTGAGTGAGACACGTGGATATACTCTATCTCTGTCTTCTATCTCTGCTGTTCCTTCAGAGCAGGCTGAGTGAGACACGTGGATATACTCTATCTCTGTCTTCTACCTCTGCTGTTCCGTCTGAGGATGCTGAGTGAGGTGTAGATCAGACACGTGGATATACTCTATCTCTGTCGTGTACCCCTTCTGTTCCTTCTGAGCAGGCTAAGTGAGACACGTGGATATACTCTATCTCTGTCTTCTACCTCTGCTGTTCCTTTTGAGCAGGCTGAGTGAGGTGTAGATCAGACACATGGATATACTCTATCTCTGTCTTCTACCTCTGCTGTTCCTTCTGAGCAGGCTGAGTAAGACACGTGGATATACTCTATATCTGTCTTCTACCTCTGATGTTCTTTCTGAGCAGGCTGAGTGAGGTGTAGATCAGACACGTGGATATACTCTATCTCTGTCTTCTACCTCTGCTGTTTCTTCTGAGCAGGCTGAGTGAGACACGTGGATATACTCTATCTCTGTCTTCTATCTCTGCTGTTCCTTCTGAGCAGGCTGAGTGAGACACGTGGATATACTCTATCTCTGTCTTCTACCTCTGCTGTTCCTTCTGAGGATGCTGAGTGAGGTGTAGATCAGACACGTGGATATACTCTATCTCTGTCGTGTACCCCTTCTGTTCCTTCTGAGCAGGCTAAGTGAGACACGTGGATATACTCTATCTCTGTCTTCTACCTCTGCTGTTCGTTTTGAGCAGGCTGAGTGAGGTGTAGATCAGACACATGGATATACTCTATCTCTGTCTTCTACCTCTGCTGTTCCTTCTGAGCAGGCTGAGTGAGACACGTGGATATACTCTATCTCTGTCTTCTACCTCTGCTGTTCCTTCTGAGTAGGCTGAGTAAGACACGTGGATATACTCTATATCTGTCTTCTACCTCTGATGTTCCTTCTGAGCAGGCTGAGTGAGGTGTAGATCAGACACGTGGATATACTCTATCTCTGTCTTCTACCTCTGCTGTTTCTTCTGAGCAGGCTGAGTGAGACACGTGGATATACTCTATCTCTGTCTTCTATCTCTGCTGTTCCTTCTGAGCAGGCTGAGTGAGACACGTGGATATACTCTATCTCTGTCTTCTATCTCTGCTGTTCCTTCTGAGCAGACTGAGTGAGGTGTAGATCAGACACGTGGATATACTCTATCTCTGTCTTCTACCTCTGCTGTTACTTCTGAGCAGGCTGAGTGAGACACGTGGATATACTCTATCTCTGTCTTCTACCTCTGCTGTTCCTTCTGAGCAGGCTGAGTGAGGTGTAGTTCAGACACGTGGATATACTATATCTCTGTCTTCTACCTCTGCTGTTCCTTCTGAGCAGGCTGAGTGATACACGTGGATATACTCTATCTCTGTCTTCTACCTCTGATGTTCCTTCTGAGCAGGCTGAGTGAGGTGTAGATCAGACACGTGGATATACTCTATCTCTGTCTTCTACCTCTGCTGTTTCTTCTGAGCAGGCTGAGTGAGACACGTTGATATACTCTATCTCTGTCTTCTACCTCTGCTGTTCCTTCTGTGCAGGCTGATTGAGACACGTGGATATACTCTATCTCTGTCTTCTACCTCTGCTGTTCCTTCTGAGGATGCTGAGTGAGGTGTAGATCATACACGTGGATATACTCTATCTCTATCGTGTACCCCTGCTGTTCCTTCTGAGCAGGCTAAGTGAGACACGTGGATATACTCTATCTCTGTCTTCTACCTCTGCTGTTCCTTTTCAGCAGGCTGAGTGAGTTGTAGATCAGACACATGAATATACTCTATCTCTGTCTTCTACCTCTGTTGTTCCTTCTGAGCAGGCTGAGTGAGACACGTGGATATACTCTATCTCTGTCTTCTACCTCTGCTGTTACTTCTGAGCAGGCTGGGTGAGGTGTAGATCAGACACGTGGATATACTCTATCTCTGTTTTGTACCTCTGCTGTTCCTTCTGAGCAGGCCGAGTGAGACACGTGGATATACTCTATCTCTGTCTTCTACCTCTGCTGTTCCTTCTGAGCAGGCTGAGTGAGGTGTAGAGCAGACACGTAGATATACTCTATCTCTGTCTTCTACCTCTGCTGTTCCTTCTGAGCAGGCTGAGTGAGACACGTGGATATACTCTATCTCTGTCTTCTACCTCTGCTGTTCCTTCTGAGTAGGCTGAGTAAGACACGTGGATATACTCTATATCTGTCTTCTACCTCTGATGTTCCTTCTGAGCAGGCTGAGTGAGGTGTAGATCAGACACGTGGATATACTCTATCTCTGTCTTCTACCTCTGCTGTTTCTTCTGAGCACGCTGAGTGAGACACGTGGATATACTCTATCTCTGTCTTCTATCTCTGCTGTTCCTTCTGAGCAGGCTGAGTGAGACACGTGGATATACTCTATCTCTGTCTTCTATCTCTGCTGTTCCCTCTGAGCAGACTGAGTGAGGTGTAGATCAGACACGTGGATATACTCTATCTCTGTCTTCTACCTCTGCTGTTACTTCTGAGCAGGCTGAGTGAGACACGTGGATATACTCAATCTCTGTCTTCTACCTCTGCTGTTCCTTCTGAGCAGGCTGAGTGAGGTGTAGTTCAGACACGTGGATATACTCTATCTCTGTCTTCTACCTCTGCTGTTCCTTCTGAGCAGGCTGAGTGATACACGTGGATATACTCTATCTCTGTCTTCTACCTCTGATGTTCCTTCTGAGCAGGCTGAGTGAGGTGTAGATCAGACACGTGGATATACTTTATCTCTGTCTTCTACCTCTGTTGTTTCTTCAGAGCAGGCTGAGTGAGACACGTGGATATACTATATCTCTGTCTTCTACCTCTGCTCTTCCTTCTGAGCAGGTTTAGTGAGACACGTGGATATACTCTATCTCTGTCTTCTACCTCTGCTGTTCCTTCTGAGCAGGCTGAGTGAGACACGTGGATATACTCTATCTCTGTCTTCTACCTCTGCTGTTCCTTCTGAGGATGCTGAGTTAGGTGTAGATCAGACACGTGGATATACTCTATCTCTGTCGTGTACCCCTGCTGTTCCTTCTGAGCAGGCTAAGTGAGGTGTAGTTCAGACACGTGGATATACTCTATCTCTGTCTTCTACCTCTGCTGTTCCTTCTGAGCAGGCTGAGTGAGACACGTGGATATACTCTATCTCTGTCTTCTACCTCTGATGTTCCTTCTGAGCAGGCTGAGTGAGGTGTAGATCAGACACGTGGATATACTCTATCTCTGTCTTCTACCTCTGCTGTTTCTTCTGAGCAGGCTGAGTGAGACACGTGGATATACTCTATTTCTGTCTTCTACCTCTGCTGTTCCTTCTGAGGATGTTGAGTGAGGTGTAGATCAGACACGTGGATATACTCTATCTCTGTCGTGTACCCCTGCTGTTGCTTCTGAGCAGGCTAAGTGAGACACGTGGATATACTCTATCTCTGTCTTCTACCTCTGATGTTCCTTCTGAGCAGGCTGAGTGAGGTGTAGATCAGACACGTGGATATACTCTATCTCTGTCTTCTACCTCTGCTGTTTCTTCTGAGCAGGCTGAGTGAGACACGTTGATATACTCTATCTCTGTCTTCTACCTCTGCTGTTCCTTCTGTGCAGGCTGATTGAGACACGTGGATATACTCTATCTCTGTCTTCTACCTCTGCTGTTCCTTCTGAGGATGCTGAGTGAGGTGTAGATCATACACGTGGATATACTCTATCTCTATCGTGTACCCCTGCTGTTCCTTCTGAGCAGGCTAAGTGAGACACGTGGATATACTCTATCTCTGTCTTCTACCTCTGCTGTTCCTTTTCAGCAGGCTGAGTGAGTTGTAGATCAGACACATGAATATACTCTATCTCTGTCTTCTACCTCTGTTGTTCCTTCTGAGCAGGCTGAGTGAGACACGTGGATATACTCTATCTCTGTCTTCTACCTCTGCTGTTACTTCTGAGCAGGCTGGGTGAGGTGTAGATCAGACACGTGGATATACTCTATCTCTGTTTTGTACCTCTGCTGTTCCTTCTGAGCAGGCCGAGTGAGACACGTGGATATACTCTATCTCTGTCTTCTACCTCTGCTGTTCCTTCTGAGCAGGCTGAGTGAGGTGTAGAGCAGACACGTAGATATACTCTATCTCTGTCTTCTACCTCTGCTGTTCCTTCTGAGCAGGCTGAGTGAGACACGTGGATATACTCTATCTCTGTCTTCTACCTCTGCTGTTCCTTCTGAGTAGGCTGAGTAAGACACGTGGATATACTCTATATCTGTCTTCTACCTCTGATGTTCCTTCTGAGCAGGCTGAGTGAGGTGTAGATCAGACACGTGGATATACTCTATCTCTGTCTTCTACCTCTGCTGTTTCTTCTGAGCACGCTGAGTGAGACACGTGGATATACTCTATCTCTGTCTTCTATCTCTGCTGTTCCTTCTGAGCAGGCTGAGTGAGACACGTGGATATACTCTATCTCTGTCTTCTATCTCTGCTGTTCCCTCTGAGCAGACTGAGTGAGGTGTAGATCAGACACGTGGATATACTCTATCTCTGTCTTCTACCTCTGCTGTTACTTCTGAGCAGGCTGAGTGAGACACGTGGATATACTCTATCTCTGTCTTCTACCTCTGCTGTTCCTTCTGAGCAGGCTGAGTGAGGTGTAGTTCAGACACGTGGATATACTCTATCTCTGTCTTCTACCTCTGCTGTTCCTTCTGAGCAGGCTGAGTGATACACGTGGATATACTCTATCTCTGTCTTCTACCTCTGATGTTCCTTCTGAGCAGGCTGAGTGAGGTGTAGATCAGACACGTGGATATACTCTATCTCTGTCTTCTACCTCTGTTGTTTCTTCAGAGCAGGCTGAGTGAGACACGTTGATATACTCTATCTCTGTCTTCTACCTCTGCTGTTCCTTCTGTGCAGGCTGATTGAGACACGTGGATATACTCTATCTCTGTCTTCTACCTCTGCTGTTCCTTCTGAGGATGCTGAGTGAGGTGTAGATCATACACGTGGATATACTCTATCTCTATCGTGTACCCCTGCTGTTCCTTCTGAGCAGGCTAAGTGAGACACGTGGATATACTCTATCTCTGTCTTCTACCTCTGCTGTTCCTTTTCAGCAGGCTGAGTGAGTTGTAGATCAGACACATGAATATACTCTATCTCTGTCTTCTACCTCTGTTGTTCCTTCTGAGCAGGCTGAGTGAGACACGTGGATATACTCTATCTCTGTCTTCTACCTCTGCTGTTACTTCTGAGCAGGCTGAGTGAGGTGTAGATCAGACACGTGGATATACTCTATCTCTGTTTTGTACCTCTGCTGTTCCTTCTGAGCAGGCTGAGTGAGACACGTGGATATACTCTATCTCTGTCTTCTACCTCTGCTGTTCCTTCTGAGCAGGCTGAGTGAGGTGTAGAGCAGACACGTAGATATACTCTATCTCTGTCTTCTATCTCTGCTGTTCCCTCTGAGCAGACTGAGTGAGGTGTAGATCAGACACGTGGATATACTCTATCTCTGTCTTCTACCTCTGCTGTTACTTCTGAGCAGGCTGAGTGAGACACGTGGATATACTCTATCTCTGTCTTCTACCTCTGCTGTTCCTTCTGAGCAGGCTGAGTGAGGTGTAGTTCAGACACGTGGATATACTCTATCTTTGTCTTCTACCTCTGCTGTTCCTTCTGAGCAGGCTGAGTGATACACGTGGATATACTCTATCTCTGTCTTCTACCTCTGATGTTCCTTCTGAGCAGGCTGAGTGAGGTGTAGATCAGACACGTGGATATACTCTATCTCTGTCTTCTACCTCTGTTGTTTCTTCAGAGCAGGCTGAGTGAGACACGTTGATATACTCTATCTCTGTCTTCTACCTCTGCTGTTCCTTCTGTGCAGGCTGATTGAGACACGTGGATATACTCTATCTCTGTCTTCTACCTCTGCTGTTCCTTCTGAGGATGCTGAGTGAGGTGTAGATCATACACGTGGATATACTCTATCTCTATCGTGTACCCCTGCTGTTCCTTCTGAGCAGGCTAAGTGAGACACGTGGATATACTCTATCTCTGTCTTCTACCTCTGCTGTTCCTTTTCAGCAGGCTGAGTGAGTTGTAGATCAGACACATGAATATACTCTATCTCTGTCTTCTACCTCTGTTGTTCCTTCTGAGCAGGCTGAGTGAGACACGTGGATATACTCTATCTCTGTCTTCTACCTCTGCTGTTACTTCTGAGCAGGCTGAGTGAGGTGTAGATCAGACACGTGGATATACTCTATCTCTGTTTTGTACCTCTGCTGTTCCTTCTGAGCAGGCTGAGTGAGACACGTGGATATACTCTATCTCTGTCTTCTACCTCTGCTGTTCCTTCTGAGCAGGCTGAGTGAGGTGTAGAGCAGACACGTAGATATACTCTATCTCTGTCTTCTACCTCTGCTGTTCCTTCTGAGCAGGCTGAGTGAGACACGTGGATATACTATATCTCTGTCTTCTACCTCTGCTCTTCCTTCTGAGCAGGCTGAGTGATACACGTGGATATACTCTATCTCTGTCTTCTACCTCTGCTGTTCCTTCTGAGCAGGCTGAGTGAGACACGTGGATATACTCTAATTCTGTCTTCTACCTCTGCTGTTCCTTCTGAGGATGCTGAGTGAGGTGTAGATCAGACACATGGATATACTCTATCTGTGTCTTCTACCTCTGCTGTTCCTTCTGAGCAGGCTGAGTGAGGTGTAGTTCAGACACGTGGATATACTCTATCTCTGTCTTCTACCTCTGCTGTTCCTTCTGAGCAGGCTGAGTGAGACACGTGGATATACTCTATCTCTGTCTTCTACCTCTGATGTTCCTTCTGAGCAGGCTGAGTGAGGTGTAGATCAGATACTTGGATATACTCTATCTCTGTCTTCTACCTCTGCTGTTTCTTCTGAGCAGGCTGAGTGAGACACGTGGATATACTCTATCTCTGTCTTCTATCTCTGCTGTTCCTTCTGAGCAGGCTGAGTGAGACACGTGGATATACTCTATCTCTGTCTTCTACCTCTGCTGTTCCTTCTGAGGATGTTGAGTGAGGTGTAGATCAGACACGTGGATATACTCTATCTCTGTCGTGTACCCCTTCTGTTCCTTCTGAGCAGGCTAAGTGAGACACGTGGATATACTCTATCTCTGTCTTCTACCTCTGCTGTTCCTTTTGAGCAGGCTGAGTGAGGTGTAGATCAGACACATGGATATACTCTATCTCTGTCTTCTACCTCTGCTGTTCCTTCTGAGCAGGCTGAGTAAGACACGTGGATATACTCTATATCTGTCTTCTACCTCTGATGTTCCTTCTGAGCAGGCTGAGTGAGGTGTAGATCAGACACGTGGAAATACTCTATCTCTGTCTTCTACCTCTGCTGTTTCTTCTGAGCAGGCTGAGTGAGACACGTGGATATACTCTATCTCTGTCTTCTATCTCTGCTGTTCCTTCTGAGCAGGCTGAGTGAGACACGTGGATATACTCTATCTCTGTCTTCTACCTCTGCTGTTCCTTCTGAGGATGCTGAGTGAGGTGTATATCAGACACGTGGATATACTCTATCTCTGTCGTGTACCCCTTCTGTTCCTTCTGAGCAGGCTAAGTGAGACAAGTGGATATACTCTATCTCTGTCTTCTACCTCTGCTGTTTGTTTTGAGCAGGCTGAGTGAGGTGTAGATCAGACACATGGATATACTCTATCTCTGTCTTCTACCTCTGCTGTTCCTTCTGATCAGGCTGAGTAAGACACGTGGATATACTCTATATCTGTCTTCTACCTCTGATGTTCCTTCTGAGCAGGCTGAGTGAGGTGTAGATCAGACACGTGGAAATACTCTATCTCTGTCTTCTACCTCTGCTGTTTCTTCTGAGCAGGCTGAGTGAGACACGTGGATATACTCTATCTCTGTCTTCTATCTCTGCAGTTCCTTCTGAGCAGGCTGAGTAAGACACGTGGATATACTCTATATCTGTCTTCTACCTCTGATGTTCCTTCTGAGCAGGCTGAGTGAGGTGTAGATCAGACACGTGGATATACTCTATCTCTGTCTTCTACCTCTGCTGTTTCTTCTGAGCAGGCTGAGTGAGACACGTGGATATACTCTATCTCTGTCTTCTATCTCTGCTGTTCCTTCTGAGCAGGCTGAGTGAGACACGTGGATATACTCTATCTCTGTCTTCTATCTCTGCTGTTCCTTCTGAGCAGACTGAGTGAGGTGTAGATCAGACATGTGGATATACTCTATCTCTGTCTTCTACCTCTGCTGTTACTTCTGAGCAGGCTGAGTGAGACACGTGGATATACTCTATCTCTGTCTTCTACCTCAGCTGTTCCTTCTGAGCAGGTTGAGTGAGGTGTAGTTCAGACACGTGGATATACTCTATCTCTGTCTTCTACCTCTGCTGTTCCTTCTGAGCAGGCTGAGTTTTACACGTGGATATACTCTATCTCTGTCTTCTACCTCTGATGTTCCTTCTGAGCAGGCTGAGTGAGGTGTAGATCAGACACGTGGATATACTCTATCTCTGTCTTCTACCTCTGCTGTTTCTTCTGAGCAGGCTGAGTGAGACACGTGGATATACTCTATCTCTGTCTTCTACCTCTGCTGTTCCTTTTGAGCAGGCTGAGTGAGGTGTAGATTAGACACATGAATATACTCTATCTCTGTCTTCTACCTATGCTTTTCCTTCTGATCAGGCTGAGTAAGACACGTGGATATACTCTATATCTGTCTTCTACCTCTGATGTTCCTTCTGAGCAGGCTGAGTGAGGTGTAGATCAGACACGCGGATATACTCTATCTCTGTCTTCTACCTCTGCTGTTTCTTCTGAGCAGGCTGAGTGAGACACGTGGATATACTCTATCTCTGTCTTCTATCTCTGCTGTTCCATCTGAGCAGGCTGAGTGAGACACGTGGATATACTCTATCTCTGTCTTCTACCTATGCTGTTCCTTCTGAGGATGTTGAGTGAGGTGTAGATCAGACACGTGGATATACTCTATCTCTGTCGTGTACCCCTTCTGTTCCTTCTGAGCAGGCTAAGTGAGACACGTGGATATACTCTATCTCTGTCTTCTTCCTCTGCTGTTCGTTTTGAGCAGGCTGAGTGAGGTGTAGATCAGACACATGGATATACTCTATCTCTGTCTTCTACCTCTGCTGTTCCTTCTGAGCAGGCTGAGTGAGACACGTGGATATACTCTATCTCTGTCTTCTACCTCTGCTGTTCCTTCTGAGCAGGCTGAGTAAGACACGTGGATATACTCTATATCTGTCTTCTACCTCTGATGTTCCTTCTGAGCAGGCTGAGTGAGGTGTAGATCAGACACGTGGATATACTCTATCTCTGTCTTCTACCTCTGCTGTTTCTTCTGAGCAGGCTGAGTAAGACACGTGGATATACTCTATCTATGTCTTCTATCTCTGCTGTTCCTTCTGAGCAGGCTGAGTGAGACACGTGGATATACTCTATCTCTGTCTTCTATCTCTGCTGTTCCTTCTGAGCAGACTGAGTGAGGTGTAGATCAGACACGTGGATATACTATATCTCTGTCTTCTACCTCTGCTGTTACTTCTGAGCAGGCTGAGTGAGACATGTGGATATACTCTATCTCTGTCTTCTACCTCTGCTGTTCCTTCTGAGCAGGCTGAGTGAGGTGTAGTTCAGACACGTGGATATACTCTATCTCTGTCTTCTACCTCTGCTGTTCCTTCTGAGCAGGCTGAGTGATACACGTGGATATACTCTATCTCTGTCTTCTACCTCTGCTGTTTCTTCTGAGCAGGCTGAGTGAGACACGTTGATATACTCTATCTCTGTCTTCTACCTCTGCTGTTCCTTCTGTGCAGGCTGAGTGAGACACGTGGATATACTCTATCTCTGTCTTCTACCTCTGCTGTTCCTTCTGAGGATGCTGAGTGAGGTGTAGATCATACACGTGGATATACTCTATCTCTATCGTGTACCCCTGCTGTTCCTTCTGAGCAGGCTAAGTGAGACACGTGGATATACTCTATCTCTGTCTTCTACCTCTGCTGTTCCTTTTGAGCAGGCTGAGTGAGGTGTAGATCAGACACATGAATATACTCTATCTCTGTCTTCTACCTCTGTTGTTCCAACTGAGCAGGCTGAGTGAGACACGTTGATATACTCTATCTCTGTCTTCTACCTCTGCTGTTCCTTCTGAGCAGGCTGAGTGAGGTGTAGATCAGACACGTGGATATACTCTATCTCTGTTTTGTACCTCTGCTGTTCCTTCTGAGCAGGCTGAGTGAGACACGTGGATATACTCTATCTCTGTCTTCTACCTCTGCTGTTCCTTCTGAGCAGGCTGAGTGAGACACGTGGATATACTATATCTCTGTCTTCTACCTCTGATGTTCCTTCTGAGCAGGCTGAGTGAGGTGTAGATCAGACACGTGGATATACTCTATCTCTGTCTTCTACCTCTGCTGTTTCTTCTGAGCAGGCTGAGTGAGACACGTGGATATACTCTATCTCTGTCTTCTATCTCTGCTGTTCCTTCTGAGCAGGCTGAGTGAGACACGTGGATATACTATATCTCTGTCTTCTACCTCTGCTGTTCCTTCTGAGGATGCTGAGTGAGGTGTAGATCAGACACGTGGATATACTCTATCTCTGTCGTGTACCCCTTCTGTTCCTTCTGAGCAGGCTAAGTGAGACACGTGGATATACTCTATCTCTGTCTTCTACCTCTGCTGTTCGTTTTGAGCAGGCTGAGTGAGGTGTAGATCAGACACATGGATATACTCTATCTCTGTCTTCTACCTCTGCTGTTCCTTCTGAGCAGGCTGAGTGAGACACGTGGATATACTCTATCTCTGTCTTCTACCTCTGCTCTTCCTTCTGAGCAGGCTGAGTAAGACACGTGGATATACTCTATATCTGTCTTCTACCTCTGATGTTCCTTCTGAGCAGGCTGAGTGAGGTGTAGATCAGACACGTGGATATACTCTATCTCTGTCTTCTACCTCTGCTCTTTCTTCTGAGCAGGCTGAGTGAGACACGTGGATATACTCTATCTCTGTCTTCTATCTCTGCTGTTCCTTCTGAGCAGGCTGAGTGAGACACGTGGATATACTCTATCTCTGTCTTCTATCTCTGCTGTTCCTTCTGAGCAGACTGAGTGAGGTGTAGATCAGACACGTGGATATACTATATCTCTGTCTTCTACCTCTGCTGTTACTTCTGAGCAGGCTGAGTGAGACATGTGGATATACTCTATCTCTGTCTTCTACCTCTGCTGTTCCTTCTGAGCAGGCTGAGTGAGGTGTAGTTCAGACACGTGGATATACTCTATCTCTGTCTTCTACCTCTGCTGTTCCTTCTGAGCAGGCTGAGTGATACACGTGGATATACTCTATCTCTGTCTTCTACCTCTGATGTTCCTTCTGAGCAGGCTGAGTGAGGTGTAGATCAGACACGTGGATATACTCTATCTCTGTCTTCTACCTCTGCTGTTTCTTCTGAGCAGGCTGAGTGAGACACGTTGATATACTCTATCTCTGTCTTCTACCTCTGCTGTTCCTTCTGTGCAGGCTGAGTGAGACACGTGGATATACTCTATCTCTGTCTTCTACCTCTGCTGTTCCTTCTGAGGATGCTGAGTGAGGTGTAGATCATACACGTGGATATACTCTATCTCTATCGTGTACCCCTGCTGTTCCTTCTGAGCAGGCTAAGTGAGACACGTGGATATACTCTATCTTTGTCTTCTACCTCTGCTGTTCCTTTTGAGCAGGCTGAGTGAGGTGTAGATCAGACACATGAATATACTCTATCTCTGTCTTCTACCTCTGTTGTTCCAACTGAGCAGGCTGAGTGAGACACGTGGATATACTCTATCTCTGTCTTCTACCTCTGCTGTTCCTTCTGAGCAGGCTGAGTGAGGTGTAGATCAGACACGTGGATATACTCTATCTCTGTTTTGTACCTCTGCTGTTCCTTCTGAGCAGGCTGAGTGAGACACGTGGATATACTCTATCTCTGTCTTCTACCTCTGCTGTTCCTTCTGAGCAGGCTGAGTGAGACACGTGGATATACTATATCTCTGTCTTCTACCTCTGCTCTTCCTTCTGAGCAGGCTGAGTGAGACACGTGGATATACTCTATCTCTGTCTTCTACCTCTGCTGTTCCTTCTGAGCAGGCTGAGTGAGACACGTGGATATACTCTATCTCTGTCTTCTACCTCTGCTGTTCCTTCTGAGGATGCTGAGTGAGGTGTAGATCAGACACATGGATATACTCTATCTCTGTCTTCTACCTCTGCTGTTCCTTCTGAGCAGGCTGAGTGAGGTGTAGTTCAGACACGTGGATATACTCTATCTCTGTCTTCTACCTCTGCTGTTCCTTCTGAGCAGGCTGAGTGAGACACGTGGATATACTCTATCTCTGTCTTCTACCTCTGATGTTCCTTCTGAGCAGGCTGAGTGAGGTGTAGATCAGATACTTGGATATACTCTATCTCTGTCTTCTACCTCTGCTGTTTCTTCTGAGCAGACTGAGTGAGACACGTGGATATACTCTATCTCTGTCTTCTATCTCTGCTGTTCCTTCTGAGCAGGCTGAGTGAGACACGTGGATATACTCTATCTCTGTCTTCTACCTCTGCTGTTCCTTCTGAGGATGCTGAGTGAGGTGTAGATCAGACACGTGGATATACTCTATCTCTGTCGTGTACCCCTTCTGTTCCTTCTGAGCAGGCTAAGTGAGACACGTGGATATACTCTATCTCTGTCTTCTACCTCTGCTGTTCCTTTTGAGCAGGCTGAGTGAGGTGTAGATCAGACACATGGATATACTCTATCTCTGTCTTCTACCTCTGCTGTTCCTTCTGAGCAGGCTGAGTAAGACACGTGGATATACTCTATATCTGTCTTATACCTCTGCTGTTCCTTCTGAGCAGGCTGAGTGAGGTGTAGATCAGACACGTGGATATACTCTATCTCTGTTTTGTACCTCTGCTGTTCCTTCTGAGCAGGCTGAGTGAGACACGTGGATATACTCTATCTCTGTCTTCTACCTCTGCTGTTCCTTCTGAGGATGCTGAGTGAGGTGTAGATCAGACACGTGGATATACTCTATCTCTGTCTTCTACCTCTGCTGTTACTTCTGAGCAGGCTGAGTGAGACACGTGGATATACTCTATATCTGTCTTCTACCTCTGCTGTTCCTTCTGAGGATGCTGAGTGAGGTGTAGATCAGACACATGGATATACTCTATCTCTGTCTTCTACCTCTGCTGTTCCTTCTGAGCAGGCTGAGTAAGACACGTGGATATACTCTATATCTGTCTTATACCTCTGCTGTTCCTTCTGAGCAGGCTGAGTGAGGTGTAGATCAGACACGTGGATATACTCTATCTCTGTTTTGTACCTCTGCTGTTCCTTCTGAGCAGGCTGAGTGAGACACGTGGATATACTCTATCTCTGTCTTCTACCTCTGCTGTTCCTTCTGAGGATGCTGAGTGAGGTGTAGATCAGACACGTGGATATACTCTATCTCTGTCTTCTACCTCTGCTGTTACTTCTGAGCAGGCTGAGTGAGACACGTGGATATACTCTATATCTGTCTTCTACCTCTGCTGTTCCTTCTGAGGATGCTGAGTGAGGTGTAGATCAGACACATGGATATACTCTATCTCTGTCTTCTACCTCTGCTGTTCCTTCTGAGCAGGCTGAGTGAGGTGTAGTTCAGACACGTGGATATACTCTATCTCTGTCGTGTACCCCTGCTGCTCCTTCTGAGCAGGCTAAGTGAGACACGTGGATATACTCTATCTCTGTCTTCTACCTCTGCTGTTCCTTTTGAGGATGCTGAGTGAGGTGTAGATCAGACACGTGGATATACTATATCTCTGTCGTGTACCCCTGCTGTTCCTTCTGAGCAGGCTAAGTGAGACACGTGGATATACTCTATCTCTGTCTTCTACCTCTGCTGTTCCTTTTGAGCAGGCTGAGTGAGGTGTAGATCAGACACGTGGATATACTATATCTCTGTCGTGTACCCCTGCTGTTCCTTCTAAGCAGACTGAGTGAGACACGTGGATATACTCTATCTCTGTCTTCTATCTCTGCTGTTCCTTCTGAGCAGACTGAGTGAGGTGTAGATCAGACACGTGGATATACTCTATCTCTGTCTTCTACCTCTGCTGTTACTTCTGAGCAGGCTGAGTGAGACACGTGGATATACTCTATCTCTGTCTTCTACCTCTGCTGTTCCTTCTGAGCAGGCTAAGTGAGACACGTGGGTATACTCTATCTCTGTCTTCTACCTCTGCTGTTCCTTCTGAGGATGCTGAGTTAGGTGTAGATCAGACACGTGGATATACTCTATCTCTGTCGTGTACCCCTGCTGTTCCTTCTGAGCAGGCTAAGTGAGACACGTGGATATACTCTATCTCTGTCTTCTACCTCTGCTGTTCCTTCTGAGCAGGCTGAGTGAGGTGTAGATCAGACACGTGGATATACTCTATCTCTGTTTTGTACCTCTGCTGTTTCTTCTGAGCAGGCTGAGTGAGACACGTGGATATACTCTATCTCTGTCTTCTACCTCTGCTGTTCCTTCTGAGCAGGCTGAGTGAGGTGTAGATCAGACACGTAGATATACTCTATCTCTGTCTTCTACCTCTGCTGTTCCTTCTGAGCAGGCTGAGTGAGACACGTGGATATACTATATATCTGTCTTCTACCTCTGCTCTTCCTTCTGAGCAGGCTGAGTGAGACACGTGGATATACTCTATCTCTGTCTTCTACCTCTGCTCTTCCTTCTGAGCAGGCTGAGTGAGGTGTAGATCAGACACGTAGATATACTCTATCTCTGTCTTCTACCTCTGCTGTTCCTTCTGAGCAGGCTGAGTGAGACACGTGGATATACTATATCTCTGTCTTCTACCTCTGCTCTTCCTTCTGAGCAGGCTGAGTGAGACACGTGGATATACTCTATCTCTGTCTTCTACCTCTGCTGTTCCTTCTGAGCAGGCTGAGTGAGACACGTGGATATACTCTATCTCTGTCTTCTACCTCTGTTGTTCCTTCTGAGGATGCTGAGTTAGGTGTAGATCAGACACGTGGATATACTCTATCTCTGTCTTCTACCTCTGCTGTTCCTTTTGAGCAGGCTGAGTGAGGTGTAGATCAGACACGTGGATATACTCTATCTCTGTATTCTACCTCTGCTGTTCCTTCTGAGCAGGCTGAGTGAGACACGTGGATATACTCTATCTCTGTCTTCTACCTCTGATGTTCCTTCTGAGCAGGCTGAGTGAGGTGTAGATCAGACACATGGATATACTCTATCTCTGTCTTCTACCTCTGCTGTTTCTTCTGAGCAGGCTGAGTGAGACACGTGGATATACTCTATCTCTGTCTTCTACCTCTGCTGTTCCTTCTGAGCAGGCTGAGTGAGACAAGTGGATATACTCTATTTCTGTCTTCTACCTCTGCTGTTCCTTCTGAGCAGGCTGAGTGAGGTGTAGTTCAGACACGTGGATATACTCTATCTCTGTCTTCTACCTCTGCTGTTCCTTCTGAGCAGGCTGAGTGAGACACGTGGATATACTCTATCTCTGTCTTCTACCTCTGCTGTTCCTTCTGAGCAGGCTGAGTGAGACACGTGGATATACTCTATCTCTGTCTTCTACCTCTGTTGTTCCTTCTGAGGATGCTGAGTTAGGTGTAGATCAGACACGTGGATATACTCTATCTCTGTCTTCTACCTCTGCTGTTCCTTCTGAGCAGGCTGAGTGAGACACGTGGATATACTCTATCTCTGTCTTCTACCTCTGGTGTTCCTTCTGAGCAGGCTGAGTGAGGTGTAGATCAGACACATGGATATACTCTATCGCTGTCTTCTACCTCTGCTGTTTCTTCTGAGCAGGCTGAGTGAGACACGTGGATATACTCTATCTCTGTCTTCTACCTCTGCTGTTCCTTCTGAGCAGGCTGAGTGAGACATGTGGATATACTCTATCTCTGTCTTCTACCTCTGTTGTTCCTTCTGAGGATGCTGAGTTAGGTGTAGATCAGACACGTGGATATACTCTATCTCTGTCTTCTACCTCTGCTGTTCCTTTTGAGCAGGCTGAGTGAGGTGTAGATCAGACACGTGGATATACTCTATCTCTGTCTTCTACCTCTGCTGTTCCTTCTGAGCAGGCTGAGTGAGACACGTGGATATACTCTATCTCTGTCTTCTACCTCTGATGTTCCTTCTGAGCAGGCTGAGTGAGGTGTAGATCAGACACATGGATATACTCTATCGCTGTATTCTACCTCTGCTGTTTCTTCTGAGCAGGCTGAGTGAGACACGTGGATATACTCTATCTCTGTCTTCTACCTCTGCTGTTCCTTCTGAGCAGGCTGAGTGAGACACGTGGATATACTCTATTTCTGTCTTCTACCTCTGCTGTTCCTTCTGAGGATGCTGAGTGAGGTG
Organism: Crossaster papposus; assembly: GCA_037893245.1. Taxonomy (NCBI): domain Eukaryota; kingdom Metazoa; phylum Echinodermata; class Asteroidea; order Velatida; family Solasteridae; genus Crossaster; species Crossaster papposus. Next base: position 949,990 of record JBAIAA010000176.1, read on the forward strand.
TAGATCAGACACGTGGATATACTCTATCTCTGTCGTGTACCCCTGCTGTTCCTTCTGAGCAGGCTAAGTGAGACACGTGGATATACTCTATCTCTGTCTTCTACCTCTGCTGTTCCTTCTGAGCAGGCTGAGTGAGGTGTAGTTCAGACACGTGGATATACTTCTACCTCTGCTGTTTCTTCTGAGCAGGCTGAGTGAGACACGTGGATATACTCTATTTGTGTCTTCTACCTCTGCTGTTCCTTCTGAGGATGCTGAGTGAGGTGTAGATCAGACACGTGGATATACTCTATCTCTGTCGTGTACCCCTGCTGTTCCTTCTGAGCAGGCTAAGTGAGACACGTGGATATACTCTATCTCTGTGTTCTACCTCTGCTGTTCCTTTTGAGCAGGCTGAGTGAGGTGTAGATCAGACACATGGATATACTCTATCTCTGTCTTCTACCTCTGCTGTTCCTTCTGAGCAGGCTGAGTAAGACACGTGGATATACTCTATATCTGTCTTCTACCTCTGCTGTTCCTTCTGAGCAGGCTGAGTGAGGTGTAGATCAGACACGTAGATATACTCTATCTCTGTTTTGTACCTCTGCTGTTCCTTCTGAGCAGGCTGAGTGAGACACGTGGATATACTCTATCTCTGTCTTCTACCTCTGCTGTTCCTTCTGAGCAGGCTGAGTGAGGTGTAGATCAGACACGTATATATACTCTATCTCTGTCTTCTACCTCTGCTGTTCCTTCTGAGCAGGTTGAGTGAGACACGTGGATATACTCTATCTCTGTCTTCTACCTCTGCTCTTCCTTCTGAGCAGGCTGAGTGAGACACGTGGATATACTCTATCTCTGTCTTCTACCTCTGCTGTTCCTTCTGAGCAGGCTGAGTGAGACACGTGGATATACTCTATCTCTGTCTTCTACCTCTGCTGTTCCTTCTGAGGATGCTGAGTTAGGTGTAGATCAGACACGTGGATATACTCTATCTCTGTCGTGTACCCCTGCTGTTCCTTCTGAGCAGGCTAAGTGAGACACGTGGATATACTCTATCTCTGTCTTCTACCTTTGCTGTTCCTTTTGAGCAGGCTGAGTGAGGTGTAGATCAGACACATGGATATACTCTATCTCTGTCTTCTACCTCTGCTGTTCCTTCTGAGCAGGCTGAGTGAGACACGTGGATATACTCTATCTCTGTCTTCTACCTCTGCTGTTCCTTCTGAGCAGGCTGAGTAAGACACGTGGATATACTTTATATCTGTCTTCTACCTCTGCTGTTCCTTCTGAGCAGGCTGAGTGAGGTGTAGATCAGACACGTGGATATACTCTATCTCTGTTTTGTACCTCTGCTGTTCCTTCTGAGCAGGCTGAGTAAGACACGTAGATATACTCTATATCTGTCTTCTACCTCTGCTGTTCCTTCTGAGCAGGCTGAGTGAGGTGTAGATCAGACACGTGGATATACTCTATCTCTGTTTTGTACCTCTGCTGTTCCTTCTGAGCAGGCTGAGTGAGACACGTGGATATACTCTATCTATGTCTTCTACCTCTGATGTTCCTTCTGAGCAGGCTGAGTGAGGTGTAGATCAGACACGTATATATACTCTATCTCTGTCTTCTACCTCTGCTGTTCCTTCTGAGGATGCTGAGTTAGGTGTAGATCAGACACGTGGATATACTCTATCTCTGTCGTGTACCCCTGCTGTTCCTTCTGAGCAGGCTAAGTGAGACACGTGGATATACTCTATCTCTGTCTTCTACCTCTGCTGTTCCTTTTGAGCAGGCTGAGTGAGGTGTAGATCAGACACATGGATATACTCTATCTCTGTCTTCTACCTCTGCTGTTCCTTCTGAGCAGGCTGAGTGAGACACGTGGATATACTCTATCTCTGTCTTCTACCTCTGCTGTTCCTTCTGAGCAGGCTGAGTAAGACACGTGGATATACTCTATATCTGTCTTCTACCTCTGCTGTTCCTTCTGAGCAGGCTGAGTGAGGTGTAGATCAGACACGTGGATATACTCTATCTCTGTTTTGTACCTCTGCTGTTCCTTCTGAGCAGGCTGAGTGAGACACGTGGATATACTCTATCTCTGTCTTCTACCTCTGCTGTTCCTTCTGAGCAGGCTGAGTGAGGTGTAGATCAGACACGTATATATACTCTATCTCTGTCTTCTACCTCTGCTGTTCCTTCTAAGCAGGCTGAGTGAGACACGTGGATATACTCTATCTCTGTCTTCTACCTCTGCTCTTCCTTCTGAGCAGGCTGAGTGAGACACGTGGATATACTCTATCTCTGTCTTCTACCTCTGCTGTTCCTTCTGAGCAGGCTGAGTGAGACACTTGGATATACTCTATCTCTGTCTTCTACCTCTGCTGTTCCTTCTGAGGATGCTGAGTTAGGTGTAGATCAGACACGTGGATATACTCTATCTCTGTCGTGTACCCCTGCTGTTCCTTCTGAGCAGGCTAAGTGAGACACGTGGATATACTCTATCTCTGTCTTCTACCTCTGCTGTTCCTTTTGAGCAGGCTGAGTGAGGTGTAGATCAGACACATGGATATACTCTATCTCTGTCTTCTACCTCTGCTGTTCCTTCTGAGCAGGCTGAGTGAGACACGTGGATATACTCTATCTCTGTCTTCTACCTCTGCTGTTCCTTCTGAGCAGGCTGAGTAAGACACGTGGATATACTCTATATCTGTCTTCTACCTCTGCTGTTCCTTTTGAGCAGGCTGAGTGAGGTGTAGATCAGACACGTGGATATACTCTATCTCTGTTTTGTACCTCTGCTGTTCCTTCTGAGCAGGCTGAGTAAGACACGTGGATATACTCTATATCTGTCTTCTACCTCTGCTGTTCCTTCTGAGCAGGCTGAGTGAGGTGTAGATCAGACACGTGGATATACTCTATCTCTGTTTTGTACCTCTGCTGTTCCTTCTGACCAGGCTGAGTGAGACACTTGGATATACTCTATCTATGTCTTCTACCTCTGCTGTTCCTTCTGAGCAGGCTGAGTGAGGTGTAGATCAGACACGTGGATATACTCTATCTCTGTTTTGTACCTCTGCTGTTCCTTCTGAGCAGGCTGAGTGAGACACGTGGATATACTCTATCTCTGTCTTCTACCTCTGCTGTTCCTTCTGAGCAGGCTGAGTGAGGTGTAGATCAGACACGTAGATATACTCTATCTCTGTCTTCTACCTCTGCTGTTCCTTCTGAGCAGGCTGAGTGAGACACGTGGATATACTCTATCTCTGTCTTCTACCTCTGCTCTTCCTTCTGAGTAGGCTGAGTGAGACACGTGGATATACTCTATCTCTGTCTTCTACCTCTTCTGTTCCTTCTGAGCAGGCTGAGTGAGACACGTGGATATACTCTATCTCTGTCTTCTACCTCTGCTGTTCCTTCTGAGGATGCTGAGTTAGGTGTAGATCAGACACGTGGATATACTCTATCTCTGTCGTGTACCCCTGCTGTTCCTTCTGAGCAGGCTAAGTGAGACACGTGGATATACTCTATCTCTGTCTTCTACCTCTGCTGTTCCTTTTGAGCAGGCTGAGTGAGGTGTAGATCAGACACATGGATATACTCTATCTCTGTCTTCTACCTCTGCTGTTCCTTCTGAGCAGGCTGAGTGAGACACGTGGATATACTCTATCTCTGTCTTCTACCTCTGCTGTTCCTTCTGAGCAGGCTAAGTGAGACACGTGGATATACTCTATCTCTGTCTTCTACCTCTGCTGTTCCTTCTGAGGATGCTGAGTTAGGTGTAGATCAGACACGTGGATATACTCTATCTCTGTCGTGTACCCCTGCTGTTCCTTCTGAGCAGGCTAAGTGAGACACGTGGATATACTCTATCTCTGTCTTCTACCTCTGCTGTTCCTTCTGAGCAGGCTGAGTGAGGTGTAGATCAGACACGTGGATATACTCTATCTCTGTTTTGTACCTCTGATGTTCCTTCTGAGCAGGCTGAGTGAGATACGTGGATATACTCTATCTCTGTCTTCTACCTCTGCTGTTCCTTCTGAGCAGGCTGAGTGAGACACGTGGATATACTATATCTCTGTCTTCTACCTCTGCTGTTACTTCTGAGCAGGCTGAGTGAGGTGTAGATCAGACACGTGGATATACTCTATCTCTGTTTTGTACCTCTGATGTTCCTTCTGAGCAGGCTGAGTGAGATACGTGGATATACTCTATCTCTGTCTTCTACCTCTGCTGTTCCTTTTGAGCAGGCTGAGTGAGGTGTAGATCAGACACATGGATATACTCTATCTCTGTCTTCTACCTCTGCTGTTCCTTCTGAGCAGGCTGAGTGAGACACGTGGATATACTCTATCTCTGTCTTCTACCTCTGCTGTTCCTTCTGAGCAGGCTGAGTAAGACACGTGGATATACTCTATATCTGTCTTCTACCTCTGCTGTTCCTTTTGAGCAGGCTGAGTGAGGTGTAGATCAGACACGTGGATATACTCTATCTCTGTTTTGTACCTCTGCTGTTCCTTCTGAGCAGGCTGAGTAAGACACGTGGATATACTCTATATCTGTCTTCTACCTCTGCTGTTCCTTCTGAGCAGGCTGAGTGAGGTGTAGATCAGACACGTGGATATACTCTATCTCTGTTTTGTACCTCTGCTGTTCCTTCTGACCAGGCTGAGTGAGACACTTGGATATACTCTATCTATGTCTTCTACCTCTGCTGTTCCTTCTGAGCAGGCTGAGTGAGGTGTAGATCAGACACGTGGATATACTCTATCTCTGTTTTGTACCTCTGCTGTTCCTTCTGAGCAGGCTGAGTGAGACACGTGGATATACTCTATCTCTGTCTTCTACCTCTGCTGTTCCTTCTGAGCAGGCTGAGTGAGGTGTAGATCAGACACGTAGATATACTCTATCTCTGTCTTCTACCTCTGCTGTTCCTTCTGAGCAGGCTGAGTGAGACACGTGGATATACTCTATCTCTGTCTTCTACCTCTGCTCTTCCTTCTGAGTAGGCTGAGTGAGACACGTGGATATACTCTATCTCTGTCTTCTACCTCTTCTGTTCCTTCTGAGCAGGCTGAGTGAGACACGTGGATATACTCTATCTCTGTCTTCTACCTCTGCTGTTCCTTCTGAGGATGCTGAGTTAGGTGTAGATCAGACACGTGGATATACTCTATCTCTGTCGTGTACCCCTGCTGTTCCTTCTGAGCAGGCTAAGTGAGACACGTGGATATACTCTATCTCTGTCTTCTACCTCTGCTGTTCCTTTTGAGCAGGCTGAGTGAGGTGTAGATCAGACACATGGATATACTCTATCTCTGTCTTCTACCTCTGCTGTTCCTTCTGAGCAGGCTGAGTGAGACACGTGGATATACTCTATCTCTGTCTTCTACCTCTGCTGTTCCTTCTGAGCAGGCTAAGTGAGACACGTGGATATACTCTATCTCTGTCTTCTTCCTCTGCTGTTCCTTCTGAGGATGCTGAGTTAGGTGTAGATCAGACACGTGGATATACTCTATCTCTGTCGTGTACCCCTGCTGTTCCTTCTGAGCAGGCTAAGTGAGACACGTGGATATACTCTATCTCTGTCTTCTACCTCTGCTGTTCCTTCTGAGCAGGCTGAGTGAGGTGTAGATCAGACACGTGGATATACTCTATCTCTGTTTTGTACCTCTGATGTTCCTTCTGAGCAGGCTGAGTGAGATACGTGGATATACTCTATCTCTGTCTTCTACCTCTGCTGTTCCTTCTGAGCAGGCTGAGTGAGACACGTGGATATACTATATCTCTGTCTTCTACCTCTGCTCTTCCTTCTGAGCAGGCTGAGTGAGACACGTGGATATACTCTATCTCTGTCTTTTACCTCTGCTGTTCCTTCTGAGCAGGCTGAGTGAGACACGTGGATATACTCTATCTCTGTCTTCTACCTCTGCTGTTCCTACTGAGGATGCTGAGTTAGGTGTAGATCAGACACGTGGATATACTCTATCTCTGTCGTGTACCCCTGCTGTTCCTTCTGAGCAGGCTAAGTTAGACACGTGGATATACTCTATCTCTGTCTTCTACCTCTGCTGTTCCTTTTGAGCAGGCTGAGTGAGGTGTAGAACAGACACATGGATATACTCTATCTCTGTCTTCTACCTCTGCTGTTCCTTCTGAGCAGGCTGAGTGAGACACTTGGATATACTCTATCTCTGTCTTCTACCTCTGCTGTTCCTTCTGAGGATGCTGAGTTAGGTGTAGATCAGACACGTGGATATACTCTATCTCTGTCGTGTACCCCTGCTGTTCCTTCTGAGCAGGCTAAGTGAGACACGTGGATATACTCTATCTCTGTCTTCTACCTCTGCTGTTCCTTTTGAGCAGGCTGAGTGAGGTGTAGATCAGACACATGGATATACTCTATCTCTGTCTTCTACCTCTGCTGTTCCTTCTGAGCAGGCTGAGTGAGACACGTGGATATACTCTATCTCTGTCTTCTACCTCTGCTCTTCCTTCTGAGCAGGCTGAGTGAGACACGTGGATATACTCTATCTCTGTCTTCTACCTCTGCTGTTCCTTCTGAGCAGGCTGAGTGTGACACTTGGATATACTCTATCTCTGTCTTCTACCTCTGCTGTTCCTTCTGAGGATGCTGAGTTAGGTGTAGATCAGACACGTGGATATACTCTATCTCTGTCGTGTACCCCTGCTGTTCCTTCTGAGCAGGCTAAGTGAGACACGTGGATATACTCTATCTCTGTCTTCTACCTCTGCTGTTCCTTTTGAGCAGGCTGAGTGAGGTGTAGATCAGACACATGGATATACTCTATCTCTGTCTTCTACCTCTGCTGTTCCTTCTGAGCAGGCTGAGTGAGACACGTGGATATACTCTATCTCTGTCTTCTACCTCTGCTGTTCCTTCTGAGCAGGCTGAGTAAGACACGTGGATATACTCTATATCTGTCTTCTACCTCTGCTGTTCCTTTTGAGCAGGCTGAGTGAGGTGTAGATCAGACACGTGGATATACTCTATCTCTGTTTTGTACCTCTGCTGTTCCTTCTGAGCAGGCTGAGTAAGACACGTGGATATACTCTATATCTGTCTTCTACCTCTGCTGTTCCTTCTGAGCAGGCTGAGTGAGGTGTAGATCAGACACGTGGATATACTCTATCTCTGTTTTGTACCTCTGCTGTTCCTTCTGAGCAGGCTGAGTGAGACACGTGGATATACTCTATCTCTGTCTTCTACCTCTGCTGTTCCTTCTGAGCAGGCTGAGTGAGGTGTAGATCAGACACGTAGATATACTCTATCTCTGTCTTCTACCTCTGCTGTTCCTTCTGAGCAGGCTGAGTGAGACACGTGGATATACTCTATCTCTGTCTTCTACCTCTGCTCTTCCTTCTGAGTAGGCTGAGTGAGACACGTGGATATACTCTATCTCTGTCTTCTACCTCTTCTGTTCCTTCTGAGCAGGCTGAGTGAGACACGTGGATATACTCTATCTCTGTCTTCTACCTCTGCTGTTCCTTCTGAGGATGCTGAGTTAGGTGTAGATCAGACACGTGGATATACTCTATCTCTGTCGTGTACCCCTGCTGTTCCTTCTGAGCAGGCTAAGTGAGACACGTGGATATACTCTATCTCTGTCTTCTACCTCTGCTGTTCCTTTTGAGCAGGCTGAGTGAGGTGTAGATCAGACACATGGATATACTCTATCTCTGTCTTCTACCTCTGCTGTTCCTTCTGAGCAGGCTGAGTGAGACACGTGGATATACTCTATCTCTGTCTTCTACCTCTGCTGTTCCTTCTGAGCAGGCTAAGTGAGACACGTGGATATACTCTATCTCTGTCTTCTACCTCTGCTGTTCCTTCTGAGGATGCTGAGTTAGGTGTAGATCAGACACGTGGATATACTCTATCTCTGTCGTGTACCCCTGCTGTTCCTTCTGAGCAGGCTAAGTGAGACACGTGGATATACTCTATCTCTGTCTTCTACCTCTGCTGTTCCTTCTGAGCAGGCTGAGTGAGGTGTAGATCAGACACGTGGATATACTCTATCTCTGTTTTGTACCTCTGATGTTCCTTCTGAGCAGGCTGAGTGAGATACGTGGATATACTCTATCTCTGTCTTCTACCTCTGCTGTTCCTTCTGAGCAGGCTGAGTGAGACACGTGGATATACTATATCTCTGTCTTCTACCTCTGCTCTTCCTTCTGAGCAGGCTGAGTGAGACACGTGGATATACTCTATCTCTGTCTTTTACCTCTGCTGTTCCTTCTGAGCAGGCTGAGTGAGACACGTGGATATACTCTATCTCTGTCTTCTACCTCTGCTGTTCCTACTGAGGATGCTGAGTTAGGTGTAGATCAGACACGTGGATATACTCTATCTCTGTCGTGTACCCCTGCTGTTCCTTCTGAGCAGGCTAAGTGAGACACGTGGATATACTCTATCTCTGTCTTCTACCTCTGCTGTTCCTTTTGAGCAGGCTGAGTGAGGTGTAGAACAGACACATGGATATACTCTATCTCTGTCTTCTACCTCTGCTGTTCCTTCTGAGCAGGCTGAGTGAGACACTTGGATATACTATATCTCTGTCTTCTACCTCTGCTGTTCCTTCTGAGGATGCTGAGTTAGGTGTAGATCAGACACGTGGATATACTCTATCTCTGTCGTGTACCCCTGCTGTTCCTTCTGAGCAGGCTAAGTGAGACACGTGGATATACTCTATCTCTGTCTTCTACCTCTGCTGTTCCTTTTGAGCAGGCTGAGTGAGGTGTAGATCAGACACATGGATATACTCTATCTCTGTCTTCTACCTCTGCTGTTCCTTCTGAGCAGGCTGAGTGAGACACGTGGATATACTCTATCTCTGTCTTCTACCTCTGCTGTTCCTTCTGAGCAGGCTGAGTAAGACACGTGGATATACTCTATATCTGTCTTCTACCTCTGCTGTTCCTTTTGAGCAGGCTGAGTGAGGTGTAGATCAGACACGTGGATATACTCTATCTCTGTTTTGTACCTCTGCAGTTCCTTCTGAGCAGGCTGAGTAAGACACGTGGATATACTCTATATCTGTCTTCTACCTCTGCTGTTCCTTCTGAGCAGGCTGAGTGAGGTGTAGATCAGACACGTGGATATACTCTATCTCTGTTTTGTACCTCTGCTGTTCCTTCTGACCAGGCTGAGTGAGACACTTGGATATACTCTATCTATGTCTTCTACCTCTGCTGTTCCTTCTGAGCAGGCTGAGTGAGGTGTAGATCAGACACGTGGATATACTCTATCTCTGTTTTGTACCTCTGCTGTTCCTTCTGAGCAGGCTGAGTGAGACACGTGGATATACTCTATCTCTGTCTTCTACCTCTGCTGTTCCTTCTGAGCAGGCTGAGTGAGGTGTAGATCAGACACGTAGATATACTCTATCTCTGTCTTCTACCTCTGCTGTTCCTTCTGAGCAGGCTGAGTGAGACACGTGGATATACTCTATCTCTGTCTTCTACCTCTGCTCTTCCTTCTGAGTAGGCTGAGTGAGACACGTGGATATACTCTATCTCTGTCTTCTACCTCTTCTGTTCCTTCTGAGCAGGCTGAGTGAGACACGTGGATATACTCTATCTCTGTCTTCTACCTCTGCTGTTCCTTCTGAGGATGCTGAGTTAGGTGTAGATCAGACACGTGGATATACTCTATCTCTGTCGTGTACCCCTGCTGTTCCTTCTGAGCAGGCTAAGTGAGACACGTGGATATACTCTATCTCTGTCTTCTACCTCTGCTGTTCCTTTTGAGCAGGCTGAGTGAGGTGTAGATCAGACACATGGATATACTCTATCTCTGTCTTCTACCTCTGCTGTTCCTTCTGAGCAGGCTGAGTGAGACACGTGGATATACTCTATCTCTGTCTTCTACCTCTGCTGTTCCTTCTGAGCAGGCTAAGTGAGACACGTGGATATACTCTATCTCTGTCTTCTACCTCTGCTGTTCCTTCTGAGGATGCTGAGTTAGGTGTAGATCAGACACGTGGATATACTCTATCTCTGTCGTGTACCCCTGCTGTTCCTTCTGAGCAGGCTAAGTGAGACACGTGGATATACTCTATCTCTGTCTTCTACCTCTGCTGTTCCTTCTGAGCAGGCTGAGTGAGGTGTAGATCAGACACGTGGATATACTCTATCTCTGTTTTGTACCTCTGATGTTCCTTCTGAGCAGGCTGAGTGAGATACGTGGATATACTCTATCTCTGTCTTCTACCTCTGCTGTTCCTTCTGAGCAGGCTGAGTGAGACACGTGGATATACTATATCTCTGTCTTCTACCTCTGCTCTTCCTTCTGAGCAGGCTGAGTGAGACACGTGGATATACTCTATCTCTGTCTTTTACCTCTGCTGTTCCTTCTGAGCAGGCTGAGTGAGACACGTGGATATACTCTATCTCTGTCTTCTACCTCTGCTGTTCCTACTGAGGATGCTGAGTTAGGTGTAGATCAGACACGTGGATATACTCTATCTCTGTCGTGTACCCCTGCTGTTCCTTCTGAGCAGGCTAAGTGAGACACGTGGATATACTCTATCTCTGTCTTCTACCTCTGCTGTTCCTTTTGAGCAGGCTGAGTGAGGTGTAGAACAGACACATGGATATACTCTATCTCTGTCTTCTACCTCTGCTGTTCCTTCTGAGCAGGCTGAGTGAGACACGTGGATATACTCTATCTCTGTCTTCTACCTCTGCTGTTCCTTCTGAGGATGCTGAGTTAGGTGTAGATCAGACACGTGGATATACTCTATCTCTGTCGTGTACCCCTGCTGTTCCTTCTGAGCAGGCTAAGTGAGACACGTGGATATACTCTATCTCTGTCTTCTACCTCTGCTGTTCCTTTTGAGCAGGCTGAGTGAGGTGTAGATCAGACACATGGATATACTCTATCTCTGTCTTCTACCTCTGCTGTTCCTTCTGAGCAGGCTGAGTGAGACACGTGGATATACTCTATCTCTGTCTTCTACCTCTGCTGTTCCTTCTGAGCAGGCTAAGTGAGACACGTGGATATACTCTATCTCTGTCTTCTACCTCTGCTGTTCCTTCTGAGCAGGCTGAGTTAGGTGTAGATCAGACACGTGGATATACTCTATCTCTGTCGTGTACTCCTGCTGTTCCTTCTGAGCAGGCTAAGTGAGACACGTGGATATACTCTATCTCTGTCTTCTACCTCTGCTGTTCCTTCTGAGCAGGCTGAGTGAGGTGTAGATCAGACACGTGGATATACTCTATCTCTGTTTTGTACCTCTGATGTTCCTTCTGAGCAGGCTGAGTGAGACACGTGGATATACTCTATCTCTGTCTTCTACCTCTGCTGTTCCTTCTGAGCAGGCTGAGTGAGGTGTAGATCAGACACGTAGATATACTCTATCTCTGTCTTCTACCTCTGCTGTTCCTTCTGAGCAGGCTGAGTGAGACACGTGGATATACTATATCTCTGTCTTCTACCTCTGCTGTTCCTTCTGAGCAGGCTGAGTGAGACACGTGGATATACTCTATCTCTGTCTTCTACCTCTGCTGTTCCTTCTGAGGATGCTGAGTTAGGTGTAGATCAGACACGTGGATATACTCTATCTCTGTCGTGTACCCCTGCTGTTCCTTCTGAGCAGGCTAAATGAGACACGTGGATATACTCTATCTCTGTCTTCTACCTCTGCTGTTCCTTTTGAGCAGGCTGAGTGAGGTGTAGATCAGACACATGGATATACTCTATCTCTGTCTTCTACCTCTGCTGTTCCTTCTGAGCAGGCTGAGTGAGACACGTGGATATACTCTATCTCTGTCTTCTACCTCTGCTGTTCCTTCTGAGCAGGCTAAGTGAGACACGTGGATATACTCTATCTCTGTCTTCTACCTCTGCTGTTCCTTCTGAGGATGCTGAGTTAGGTGTAGATCAGACACGTGGATATACTCTATCTCTGTCGTGTACCCCTGCTGTTCCTTCTGAGCAGGCTAAGTGAGACACGTGGATATAATCTATCTCTGTCTTCTACCTCTGCTGTTCCTTCTGAGGATGCTGAGTTAGGTGTAGATCAGACACGTGGATATACTCTATCTCTGTCGTGTACCCCTGCTGTTCCTTCTGAGCAGGCTAAGTGAGGTGTAGTTCAGACACGTGGATATACTCTATCTCTGTCTTATACCTCTGCTGTTCCTTCTGAGCAGGCTGAGTGAGACACGTGGATATACTCTATCTCTGTCTTCTACCTCTGATGTTCCTTCTGAGCAGCCTGAGTGAGGTGTAGATCAGACACGTGGATATACTCTATCTCTGTCTTCTACCTCTGCTGTTTCTTCTGAGCAGGCTGAGTGAGACACGTGGATATACTCTATCTCTGTCTTCTACCTCTGCTGTTCCTTCTGAGCAGGCTGAGTGAGACACGTGGATATACTCTATTTCTGTCTTCTACCTCTGCTGTTCCTTCTGAGGATGCTGAGTGAGGTGTAGATCAGACACGTGGATATACTCTATCTCTGTCGTGTACCCCTGCTGTTCCTTCTGAGCAGGCTAAGTGAGACACGTGGATATACTCTATCTCTGTATTCTACCTCTGCTGTTCCTTCTGAGCAGGCTGAGTGAGGTGTAGATCAGACACGTGGATATACTCTATCTCTGTTTTGTACCTCTGCTGTTCCTTCTGAGCAGGCTGAGTGAGACACGTGGATATACTCTATCTCTGTCTTCTACCTCTGCTGTTCCTTCTGAGCAGGCTGAGTGAGGTGTAGATCAGACACGTAGATATACTCTATCTCTGTCTTCTACCTCTGCTGTTCCTTCTGAGCAGGCTGAGTGAGACACGTGGATATACTATATCTCTGTCTTCTACCTCTGCTCTTCCTTCTGAGCAGGCTGAGTGAGACACGTGGATATACTCTATCTCTGTCTTCTACCTCTGCTGTTCCTTCTGAGCAGGCTGAGTGAGACACGTGGATATACTCTATCTCTGTCTTCTACCTCTACTGTTGCTTCTGAGGATGCTGAGTTAGGTGTAGATCAGACACGTGGATATACTCTATCTCTGTCGTGTACCCCTGCTGTTCCTTCTGAGCAGGCTAAGTGAGGTGTAGTTCAGACACGTGGATATACTCTATCTCTGTCTTCTACCTCTGCTGTTCCTTCTGAGCAGGCTGAGTGAGGTGTAGATCAGACACGTGGATATACTATATCTCTGTCGTGTACCCCTGCTGTTCCTTCTGAGCAGGCTAAGTGAGACACGTGGATATACTCTATCTCTGTCTTCTACCTCTGCTGTTCCTTTTGAGCAGGCTGAGTGAGGTGTAGATCAGACACAAGGATATACTCTATCTCTGTCTTCTACCTCTGCTGTTCCTTCTGAGCAGGCTGAGTGAGACACGTGGATATACTCTATCTCTGTCTTCTACCTCTGCTGTTCCTTCTGAGCAGGCTAAGTGAGACACGTGGATATACTCTATCTCTGTCTTCTACCTCTGCTGTTCCTTCTGAGGATGCTGAGTTAGGTGTAGATCAGACACGTGGATATACTCTATCTCTGTCGTGTACCCCTGCTGTTCCTTCTGAGCAGGCTAAGTGAGACACGTGGATATAATCTATCTCTGTCTTCTACCTCTGCTGTTCCTTCTGAGGATGCTGAGTTAGGTGTAGATCAGACACGTGGATATACTCTATCTCTGTCGTGTACCCCTGCTGTTCCTTCTGAGCAGGCTAAGTGAGGTGTAGTTCAGACACGTGGATATACTTTATCTCTGTCTTATACCTCTGCTGTTCCTTCTGAGCAGGCTGAGTGAGACACGTGGATATACTCTATCTCTGTCTTCTACCTCTGATGTTCCTTCTGAGCAGCCTGAGTGAGGTGTAGATCAGACACGTGGATATACTCTATCTCTGTCTTCTACCTCTGCTGTTTCTTCTGAGCAGGCTGAGTGAGACACGTGGATATACTCTATCTCTGTCTTCTACCTCTGCTGTTCCTTCTGAGCAGGCTGAGTGAGACACGTGGATATACTCTATTTCTGTCTTCTACCTCTGCTGTTCCTTCTGAGGATGCTGAGTGAGGTGTAGATCAGACACGTGGATATACTCTATCTCTGTCGTGTACCCCTGCTGTTCCTTCTGAGCAGGCTAAGTGAGACACGTGGATATACTCTATCTCTGTCTTCTACCTCTGCTGTTCCTTCTGAGGATGCTGAGTTAGGTGTAGATCAGACACGTGGATATACTCTATCTCTGTCGTGTACCCCTGCTGTTCCTTCTGAGCAGGCTAAGTGAGGTGTAGTTCAGACACGTGGATATACTCTATCTCTGTCTTATACCTCTGCTGTTCCTTCTGAGCAGGCTGAGTGAGACACGTGGATATACTCTATCTCTGTCTTCTACCTCTGATGTTCCTTCTGAGCAGCCTGAGTGAGGTGTAGATCAGACACGTGGATATACACTATCTCTGTCTTCTACCTCTGCTGTTTCTTCTGAGCAGGCTGAGTGAGACACGTGGATATACTCTATCTCTGTCTTCTACCTCTGCTGTTCCTTCTGAGCAGGCTGAGTGAGACACGTGGATATACTCTATTTCTGTCTTCTACCTCTGCTGTTCCTTCTGAGGATGCTGAGTGAGGTGTAGATCAGACACGTGGATATACTCTATCTCTGTCGTGTACCCCTGCTGTTCCTTCTGAGCAGGCTAAGTGAGACACGTGGATATACTCTATCTCTGTCTTCTACCTCTGCTGTTCCTTCTGAGGATGCTGAGTTAGGTGTAGATCAGACACGTGGATATACTCTATCTCTGTCGTGTACCCCTGCTGTTCCTTCTGAGCAGGCTAAGTGAGACACGTGGATATACTCTATCTCTGTCTTCTACCTCTGCTGTTCCTTCTGAGCAGGCTGAGTGAGGTGTAGATCAGACACGTGGATATACTCTATCTCTGTTTTGTACCTCTGCTGTTCCTTCTGAGCAGGCTGAGTGAGACACGTGGATATACTCTATCTCTGTCTTCTACCTCTGCTGTTCCTTCTGAGCAGGCTGAGTGAGGTGTAGATCAGACACGTAGATATACTCTATCTCTGTCTTCTACCTCTGCTGTTCCTTCTGAGCAGGCTGAGTGAGACACGTGGATATACTATATCTCTGTCTTCTACCTCTGCTGTTCCTTCTGAGCAGGCTGAGTGAGACACGTGGATATACTCTATCTCTGTCTTCTACCTCTGCTGTTCCTTCTGAGGATGCTGAGTTAGGTGTAGATCAGACACGTGGATATACTCTATCTCTGTCGTGTACCCCTGCTGTTCCTTCTGAGCAGGCTAAGTGAGACACGTGGATATACTCTATCTCTGTCTTCTACCTCTGCTGTTCCTTTTGAGCAGGCTGAGTGAGGTGTAGATCAGACACATGGATATACTCTATCTCTGTCTTCTACCTCTGCTGTTCCTTCTGAGCAGGCTGAGTGAGACACGTGGATATACTCTATCTCTGTCTTCTACCTCTGCTGTTCCTTCTGAGCAGGCTAAGTGAGACACGTGGATATACTCTATCTCTGTCTTCTACCTCTGCTGTTCCTTCTGAGGATGCTGAGTTAGGTGTAGATCAGACACGTGGATATACTCTATCTCTGTCGTGTACCCCTGCTGTTCCTTCTGAGCAGGCTAAGTGAGACACGTGGATATAATCTATCTCTGTCTTCTACCTCTGCTGTTCCTTCTGAGGATGCTGAGTTAGGTGTAGATCAGACACGTGGATATACTCTATCTCTGTCGTGTACCCCTGCTGTTCCTTCTGAGCAGGCTAAGTGAGGTGTAGTTCAGACACGTGGATATACTCTATCTCTGTCTTATACCTCTGCTGTTCCTTCTGAGCAGGCTGAGTGAGACACGTGGATATACTCTATCTCTGTCTTCTACCTCTGATGTTCCTTCTGAGCAGCCTGAGTGAGGTGTAGATCAGACACGTGGATATACTCTATCTCTGTCTTCTACCTCTGCTGTTTCTTCTGAGCAGGCTGAGTGAGACACGTGGATATACTCTATCTCTGTCTTCTACCTCTGCTGTTCCTTCTGAGCAGGCTGAGTGAGACACGTGGATATACTCTATTTCTGTCTTCTACCTCTGCTGTTCCTTCTGAGGATGCTGAGTGAGGTGTAGATCAGACACGTGGATATACTCTATCTCTGTCGTGTACCCCTGCTGTTCCTTCTGAGCAGGCTAAGTGAGACACGTGGATATACTATATCTCTGTCTTCTACCTCTGCTGTTCCTTCTGAGGATGCTGAGTTAGGTGTAGATCAGACACGTGGATATACTCTATCTCTGTCGTGTACCCCTGCTGTTCCTTCTGAGCAGGCTAAGTGAGACACGTGGATATAATCTATCTCTGTCTTCTACCTCTGCTGTTCCTTCTGAGGATGCTGAGTTAGGTGTAGATCAGACACGTGGATATACTCTATCTCTGTCGTGTACCCCTGCTGTTCCTTCTGAGCAGGCTAAGTGAGGTGTAGTTCAGACACGTGGATATACTCTATCTCTGTCTTATACCTCTGCTGTTCCTTCTGAGCAGGCTGAGTGAGACACGTGGATATACTCTATCTCTGTCTTCTACCTCTGATGTTCCTTCTGAGCAGCCTGAGTGAGGTGTAGATCAGACACGTGGATATACTCTATCTCTGTCTTCTACCTCTGCTGTTTCTTCTGAGCAGGCTGAGTGAGACACGTGGATATACTCTATCTCTGTCTTCTACCTCTGCTGTTCCTTCTGAGCAGGCTGAGTGAGACACGTGGATATACTCTATTTCTGTCTTCTACCTCTGCTGTTCCTTCTGAGGATGCTGAGTGAGGTGTAGATCAGACACGTGGATATACTCTATCTCTGTCGTGTACCCCTGCTGTTCCTTCTGAGCAGGCTAAGTGAGACACGTGGATATACTCTATCTCTGTCTTCTACCTCTGCTGTTCCTTCTGAGGATGCTGAGTTAGGTGTAGATCAGACACGTGGATATACTCTATCTCTGTCGTGTACCCCTGCTGTTCCTTCTGAGCAGGCTAAGTGAGACACGTGGATATACTCTATCTCTGTCTTCTACCTCTGCTGTTCCTTCTGAGCAGGCTGAGTGAGGTGTAGATCAGACACGTGGATATACTCTATCTCTGTTTTGTACCTCTGCTGTTCCTTCTGAGCAGGCTGAGTGAGACACGAGGATATACTCTATCTCTGTCTTCTACCTCTGCTGTTCCTTCTGAGCAGGCTGAGTGAGGTGTAGATCAGACACGTAGATATACTCTATCTCTGTCTTCTACCTCTGCTGTTCCTTCTGAGCAGGCTGAGTGAGACACGTGGATATACTATATCTCTGTCTTCTACCTCTGCTCTTCCTTCTGAGCAGGCTGAGTGAGACACGTGGATATACTCTATCTCTGTCTTCTACCTCTGCTGTTCCTTCTGAGCAGGCTGAGTGAGACACGTGGATATACTCTATCTCTGTCTTCTACCTCTGCTGTTCCTTCTGAGGATGCTGAGTTAGGTGTAGATCAGACACGTGGATATACTCTATCTCTGTCGTGTACCCCTGCTGTTCCTTCTGAGCAGGCTAAGTGAGGTGTAGTTCAGACACGTGGATACACTCTATCTCTGTCTTCTACCTCTGCTGTTCCTTCTGAGCAGGCTGAGTGAGGTGTAGATCAGACACGTGGATATACTATATCTCTGTCGTGTACCCCTGCTGTTCCTTCTGAGCAGGCTAAGTGAGACACGTGGATATACTCTATCTCTGTCTTCTACCTCTGCTGTTCCTTTTGAGCAGGCTGAGTGAGGTGTAGATCAGACACAAGGATATACTCTATCTCTGTCTTCTACCTCTGCTGTTCCTTCTGAGCAGGCTGAGTGAGACACGTGGATATACTCTATCTCTGTCTTCTACCTCTGCTGTTCCTTCTGAGCAGGCTAAGTGAGACACGTGGATATACTCTATCTCTGTCTTCTACCTCTGCTGTTCCTTCTGAGGATGCTGAGTTAGGTGTAGATCAGACACGTGGATATACTCTATCTCTGTCGTGTACCCCTGCTGTTCCTTCTGAGCAGGCTAAGTGAGACACGTGGATATAATCTATCTCTGTCTTCTACCTCTGCTGTTCCTTCTGAGCAGGCTGAGTGAGACACGTGGATATACTCTATTTCTGTCTTCTACCTCTGCTGTTCCTTCTGAGGATGCTGAGTGAGGTGTAGATCAGACACGTGGATATACTCTATCTCTGTCGTGTACCCCTGCTGTTCCTTCTGAGCAGGCTAAGTGAGACACGTGGATATACTCTATCTCTGTCTTCTACCTCTGCTGTTCCTTCTGAGGATGCTGAGTTAGGTGTAGATCAGACACGTGGATATACTCTATCTCTGTCGTGTACCCCTGCTGTTCCTTCTGAGCAGGCTAAGTGAGACACGTGGATATACTCTATCTCTGTCTTCTACCTCTGCTGTTCCTTCTGAGCAGGCTGAGTGAGGTGTAGATCAGACACGTGGATATACTCTATCTCTGTTTTGTACCTCTGCTGTTCCTTCTGAGCAGGCTGAGTGAGACACGAGGATATACTCTATCTCTGTCTTCTACCTCTGCTGTTCCTTCTGAGCAGGCTGAGTGAGGTGTAGATCAGACACGTAGATATACTCTATCTCTGTCTTCTACCTCTGCTGTTCCTTCTGAGCAGGCTGAGTGAGACACGTGGATATACTATATCTCTGTCTTCTACCTCTGCTCTTCCTTCTGAGCAGGCTGAGTGAGACACGTGGATATACTCTATCTCTGTCTTCTACCTCTGCTGTTCCTTCTGAGCAGGCTGAGTGAGACACGTGGATATACTCTATCTCTGTCTTCTACCTCTGCTGTTCCTTCTGAGGATGCTGAGTTAGGTGTAGATCAGACACGTGGATATACTCTATCTCTGTCGTGTACCCCTGCTGTTCCTTCTGAGCAGGCTAAGTGAGGTGTAGTTCAGACACGTGGATACACTCTATCTCTGTCTTCTACCTCTGCTGTTCCTTCTGAGCAGGCTGAGTGAGGTGTAGATCAGACACGTGGATATACTATATCTCTGTCGTGTACCCCTGCTGTTCCTTCTGAGCAGGCTAAGTGAGACACGTGGATATACTCTATCTCTGTCTTCTACCTCTGCTGTTCCTTTTGAGCAGGCTGAGTGAGGTGTAGATCAGACACAAGGATATACTCTATCTCTGTCTTCTACCTCTGCTGTTCCTTCTGAGCAGGCTGAGTGAGACACGTGGATATACTCTATCTCTGTCTTCTACCTCTGCTGTTCCTTCTGAGCAGGCTAAGTGAGACACGTGGATATACTCTATCTCTGTCTTCTACCTCTGCTGTTCCTTCTGAGGATGCTGAGTTAGGTGTAGATCAGACACGTGGATATACTCTATCTCTGTCGTGTACCCCTGCTGTTCCTTCTGAGCAGGCTAAGTGAGACACGTGGATATAATCTATCTCTGTCTTCTACCTCTGCTGTTCCTTCTGAGGATGCTGAGTTAGGTGTAGATCAGACACGTGGATATACTCTATCTCTGTCGTGTACCCCTGATGTTCCTTCTGAGCAGGCTAAGTGAGGTGTAGTTCAGACACGTGGATATACTCTATCTCTGTCTTATACCTCTGCTGTTCCTTCTGAGCAGGCTGAGTGAGACACGTGGATATACTCTATCTCTGTCTTCTACCTCTGATGTTCCTTCTGAGCAGCCTGAGTGAGGTGTAGATCAGACACGTGGATATACTCTATCTCTGTCTTCTACCTCTGCTGTTTCTTCTGAGCAGGCTGAGTGAGACACGTGGATATACTCTATCTCTGTCTTCTACCTCTGCTGTTCCTTCTGAGCAGGCTGAGTGAGACACGTGGATATACTCTATTTCTGTCTTCTACCTCTGCTGTTCCTTCTGAGGATGCTGAGTGAGGTGTAGATCAGACACGTGGATATACTCTATCTCTGTCGTGTACCCCTGCTGTTCCTTCTGAGCAGGCTAAGTGAGACACGTGGATATACTCTATCTCTGTCTTCTACCTCTGCTGTTCCTTCTGAGGATGCTGAGTTAGGTGTAGATCAGACACGTGGATATACTCTATCTCTGTCGTGTACCCCTGCTGTTCCTTCTGAGCAGGCTAAGTGAGACACGTGGATATACTCTATCTCTGTCTTCCACCTCTGCTGTTCCTTCTGAGCAGGCTGAGTGAGGTGTAGATCAGACACGTGGATATACTCTATCTCTGTTTTGTACCTCTGCTGTTCCTTCTGAGCAGGCTGAGTGAGACACGTGGATATACTCTATCTCTGTCTTCTACCTCTGCTGTTCCTTCTGAGCAGGCTGAGTGAGGTGTAGATCAGACACGTAGATATACTCTATCTCTGTCTTCTACCTCTGCTGTTCCTTCTGAGCAGGCTGAGTGAGACACGTGGATATACTATATCTCTGTCTTCTACCTCTGCTCTTCCTTCTGAGCAGGCTGAGTGAGACACGTGGATATACTCTATCTCTGTCTTCTACCTCTGCTGTTCCTTCTGAGCAGGCTGAGTGAGACACGTGGATATACTCTATCTCTGTCTTCTACCTCTGCTGTTCCTTCTGAGGATGCTGAGTTAGGTGTAGATCAGACACGTGGATATACTCTATCTCTGTCGTGTACCCCTGCTGTTCCTTCTGAGCAGGCTAAGTGAGGTGTAGTTCAGACACGTGGATATACTCTATCTCTGTCTTCTACCTCTGCTGTTCCTTCTGAGCAGGCTGAGTGAGGTGTAGATCAGACACGTGGATATACTATATCTCTGTCGTGTACCCCTGCTGTTCCTTCTGAGCAGGCTAAGTGAGACACGTGGATATACTCTATCTCTGTCTTCTACCTCTGCTGTTCCTTCTGAGGATGCTGAGTTAGGTGTAGATCAGACACGTGGATATACTCTATCTCTGTCGTGTACCCCTGCTGTTCCTTCTGAGCAGGCTAAGTGAGACACGTGGATATACTCTATATCTGTCTTCTACCTCTGCTGTTCCTTCTGAGCAGGCTGAGTGAGGTGTAGATCAGACACGTGGATATACTCTATCTCTGTTTTGTACCTCTGCTGTTCCTTCTGAGCAGGCTGAGTGAGACACGTGGATATACTCTATCTCTGTCTTCTACCTCTGCTGTTCCTTCTGAGCAGGCTGAGTGAGGTGTAGATCAGACACGTAGATATACTCTATCTCTGTCTTCTACCTCTGCTGTTCCTTCTGAGCAGGCTGAGTGAGACACGTGGATATACTATATCTCTGTCTTCTACCTCTGCTCTTCCTTCTGAGCAGGTTTAGTGAGACACGTGGATATACTCTATCTCTGTCTTCTACCTCTGCTGTTCCTTCTGAGCAGGCTGAGTGAGACACGTGGATATACTCTATCTCTGTCTTCTACCTCTGCTGTTCCTTCTGAGGATGCTGAGTTAGGTGTAGATCAGACACGTGGATATACTCTATCTCTGTCGTGTACCCCTGCTGTTCCTTCTGAGCAGGCTAAGTGAGGTGTAGTTCAGACACGTGGATATACTCTATCTCTGTCTTCTACCTCTGCTGTTCCTTCTGAGCAGGCTGAGTGAGACACGTGGATATACTCTATCTCTGTCTTCTACCTCTGATGTTCCTTCTGAGCAGGCTGAGTGAGGTGTAGATCAGACACGTGGATATACTCTATCTC
Organism: Crossaster papposus; assembly: GCA_037893245.1. Classification (NCBI taxonomy): domain Eukaryota; kingdom Metazoa; phylum Echinodermata; class Asteroidea; order Velatida; family Solasteridae; genus Crossaster; species Crossaster papposus. Next base: position 971,664 of record JBAIAA010000176.1, read on the forward strand.
TGTCTTCTACCTCTGCTGTTTCTTCTGAGCAGGCTGAGTGAGACACGTGGATATACTCTATTTCTGTCTTCTACCTCTGCTGTTCCTTCTGAGGATGTTGAGTGAGGTGTAGATCAGACACGTGGATATACTCTATCTCTGTCGTGTACCCCTGCTGTTGCTTCTGAGCAGGCTAAGTGAGACACGTGGATATACTCTATCTCTGTCTTCTACCTCTGCTGTTCCTTTTGAGCAGGCTGAGTGAGGTGTAGATCATACACATGGATATACTCTATCTCTGTCTTCTACCTCTGCTGTTCCTTCTGAGCAGGCTGAGTGAGACACGTGGATATACTCTATCTCTGTCTTCTACCTATGCTGTTCCTTCTGAGCAGGCTAAGTAAGACACGTGGATATACTCTATATCTGTCTTCTACCTCTGCTGTTCCTTCTGAGCAGGCTGAGTGAGGTGTAGATCAGACACGTAGATATACTCTATCTCTGTCTTCTACCTCTGCTGTTCCTTCTGAGCAGGCTGAGTGAGACACGTGGATATACTATATCTCTGTCTTCTACATCTGCTCTTCCTTCTGAGCAGGCTGAGTGAGACACGTGGATATACTCTATCTCTGTCTTTTACCTCTGCTGTTCCTTCTGAGCAGGCTGAGTGAGACACGTGGATATACTCTATCTCTGTCTTCTACCTCTGCTGTTCCTTCTGAGGATGCTGAGTTAGGTGTAGATCAGACACGTGGATATACTCTATCTCTGTCGTGTACCCCTGCTGTTCCTTCTGAGCAGGCTAAGTGAGACACGTGGATATACTCTATCTCTGTCTTCTACCTCTGCTGTTCCTTTTGAGCAGGCTGAGTGAGGTGTAGATCAGACACATGGATATACTCTATCTCTGTCTTCTACCTCTGCTGTTCCTTCTGAGCAGGCTGAGTGAGACACGTGGATATACTCTATCTCTGTCTTCTACCTCTGCTGTTCCTTCTGAGCAGGCTAAGTGAGACACGTGGATATACTCTATCTCTGTCTTCTACCTCTGCTGTTCCTTCTGAGGATGCTGAGTTAGGTGTAGATCAGACACGTGGATATACTCTATCTCTGTCGTGTACCCCTGCTGTTCCTTCTGAGCAGGCTAAGTGAGACACGTGGATATACTCTATCTCTGTCTTCTACCTCTGCTGTTCCTTCTGAGGATGCTGAGTTAGGTGTAGATCAGACACGTGGATATACTCTATCTCTGTCGTGTACCCCTGCTGTTCCTTCTGAGCAGGCTAAGTGAGGTGTAGTTCAGACACGTGGATATACTCTATATCTGTCTTCTACCTCTGCTGTTCCTTCTGAACAGGCTGAGTGAGACACGTGGATATACTCTATCTCTGTCTTCTACATCTGATGTTCCTTATGAGCAGGCTGAGTGAGGTGTAGATCAGACACGTGGATATACTCTATCTCTGTCTTCTACCTCTGCTGTTTCTTCTGAGCAGGCTGAGTGAGACACGTGGATATACTCTATCTCTGTCTTCTACCTCTGCTGTTCCTTCTGAGCAGGCTGAGTGAGACACGTGGATATACTCTATTTCTGTCTTCTACCTCTGAAGTTCCTTCTGAGGATGCTGAGTGAGGTGTAGATCAGACACGTGGATATACTCTATCTCTGTCGTGTACCCCTGCTGTTCCTTCTGAGCAGGCTAAGTGAGACACGTGGATATACTCTATCTCTGTCTTCTACCTCTGCTGTTCCTTCTGAGGATGCTGAGTTAGGTGTAGAACAGACACGTGGATATACTCTATCTCTGTCGTGTACCCCTGCTGTTCCTTCTGAGCAGGCTAAGTGAGACACGTGGATATACTCTATCTCTGTCTTCTACCTCTGCTGTTCCTTCTGAGCAGGCTGAGTGAGGTGTAGATCAGACACGTGGATATACTCTATCTCTGTTTTGTACCTCTGCTGTTCCTTCTGAGCAGGCTGAGTGAGACACGTGGATATACTCTATCTCTGTCTTCTACCTCTGCTGTTCCTTCTGAGCAGGCTGAGTGAGGTGTAGATCAGACACGTAGATATACTCTATCTCTGTCTTCTACCTCTGCTGTTCCTTCTGAGCAGGCTGAGTGAGACACGGGGATATACTATATCTCTGTCTTCTACCTCTGCTCTTCCTTCTGAGCAGGCTGAGTGAGACACGTGGATATACTCTATCTCTGTCTTCTACCTCTGCTGTTCCTTCTGAGCAGGCTGAGTGAGACACGTGGATATACTCTATCTCTGTCTTCTACCTCTGCTGTTCCTTCTGAGGATGCTGAGTTAGGTGTAGATCAGACACGTGGATATACTCTATCTCTGTCGTGTACCCCTGCTGTTCCTTCTGAGCAGGCTAAGTGAGGTGTAGTTCAGACACGTGGATATACTCTATCTCTGTCTTCTACCTCTGCTGTTCCTTCTGAGCAGGCTGAGTGAGACACGTGGATATACTCTATCTCTGTCTTCTACCTCTGCTGTTCCTTTTGAGCAGGCTGAGTGAGGTGTAGATCAGACACATGGATATACTCTATCTCTGTCTTCTACCTCTGCTGTTCCTTCTGAGCAGGCTGAGTGAGACACGTGGATATACTCTATCTCTGTCTTCTACCTCTGCTGTTCCTTCTGAGCAGGCTAAGTGAGACACGTGGATATACTCTATCTCTGTCTTCTACCTCTGCTGTTCCTTCTGAGGATGCTGAGTTAGGTGTAGATCAGACACGTGGATATACTCTATCTCTGTCGTGTACCCCTGCTGTTCCTTCTGAGCAGGCTAAGTGAGACACGTGGATATACTCTATCTCTGTCTTCTACCTCTGCTGTTCCTTCTGAGGATGCTGAGTTAGGTGTAGATCAGACACGTGGATATACTCTATCTCTGTCGTGTACCCCTGCTGTTCCTTCTGAGCAGGCTAAGTGAGGTGTAGTTCAGACACGTGGATATACTCTATCTCTGTCTTCTACCTCTGCTGTTCCTTCTGAGCAGGCTGAGTGAGACACGTGGATATACTCTATCTCTGTCTTCTACCTCTGATGTTCCTTATGAGCAGGCTGAGTGAGGTGTAGATCAGACACGTGGATATACTCTATCTCTGTCTTCTACCTCTGCTGTTTCTTCTGAGCAGGCTGAGTGAGACACGTGGATATACTCTATCTCTGTCTTCTACCTCTGCTGTTCCTTCTGAGCAGGCTGAGTGAGACACGTGGATATACTCTATTTCTGTCTTCTACCTCTGAAGTTCCTTCTGAGGATGCTGAGTGAGGTGTAGATCAGACACGTGGATATACTCTATCTCTGTCGTGTACCCCTGCTGTTCCTTCTGAGCAGGCTAAGTGAGACACGTGGATATACTCTATCTCTGTCTTCTACCTCTGCTGTTCCTTCTGAGGATGCTGAGTTAGGTGTAGATCAGACACGTGGATATACTCTATCTCTGTCGTGTAACCCTGCTGTTCCTTCTGAGCAGGCTAAGTGAGACACGTGGATATACTCTATCTCTGTCTTCTACCTCTGCTGTTCCTTCTGAGCAGGCTGAGTGAGGTGTAGATCAGACACGTGGATATACTCTATCTCTGTTTTGTACCTCTGCAGTTCCTTCTGAGCAGGCTGAGTGAGACACGTGGATATACTCTATCTCTGTCTTCTACCTCTGCTGTTCATTCTGAGCAGGCTGAGTGAGGTGTAGATCAGACACGTAGATATACTCTATCTCTGTCTTCTACCTCTGCTGTTCCTTCTGAGCAGGCTGAGTGAGACACGTGGATATACTATATCTCTGTCTTCTACCTCTGCTCCTCCTTCTGAGCAGGCTGAGTGAGACACGTGGATATACTCTATCTCTGTCTTCTACCTCTGATGTTCCTTCTGAGCAGGCTGAGTGAGACACGTGGATATACTCTATCTCTGTCTTCTACCTCTGCTGTTCCTTCTGAGGATGCTGAGTTAGGTGTAGATCAGACACGTGGATATACTCTATCTCTGTCGTGTACCCCTGCTGTTCCTTCTGAGCAGGCTAAGTGAGGTGTAGTTCAGACACGTGGATATACTCTATCTCTGTCTTCTACCTCTGCTGTTCCTTCTGAGCAGGCTGAGTGAGACACGTGGATATACTCTATCTCTGTCTTCTACCTCTGATGTTCCTTCTGAGCAGGCTGAGTGAGGTGTAGATCAGACACGTGGATATACTCTATCTCTGTCGTGTACCCCTGCTGTTCCTTCTGAGCAGGCTAAGTGAGACACGTGGATATACTCTATCTCTGTCTTCTACCTCTGCTGTTCCTTCTGAGGATGCTGAGTTAGGTGTAGATCAGACACGTGGATATACTCTATCTCTGTCGTGTACCCCTGCTGTTCCTTCTGAGCAGGCTAAGTGAGGTGTAGTTCAGACACGTGGATATACTCTATCTCTGTCTTCTACCTCTGCTGTTCCTTCTGAGCAGGCTGAGTGAGACACGTGGATATACTCTATCTCTGTCTTCTACCTCTGATGTTCCTTCTGAGCAGGCTGAGTGAGGTGTAGATCAGACACGTGGATATACTCTATCTCTGTCTTCTACCTCTGCTGTTTCTTCTGAGCAGGCTGAGTGAGACACGTGGATATACTCTATCTCTGTCTTCTACCTCTGCTGTTCCTTCTGAGCAGGCTGAGTGAGACACGTGGATATACTCTATTTCTGTCTTCTACCTCTGAAGTTCCTTCTGAGGATGCTGAGTGAGGTGTAGATCAGACACGTGGATATACTCTATCTCTGTCGTGTACCCCTGCTGTTCCTTCTGAGCAGGCTAAGTGAGACACGTGGATATACTCTATCTCTGTCTTCTACCTCTGCTGTTCCTTCTGAGGATGCTAATTAGGTGTAGATCAGACACGTGGATATACTCTATCTCTGTCGTGTACCCCTGCTGTTCCTTCTGAGCAGGCTAAGTGAGACACGTGGATATACTCTATCTCTGTCTTCTACCTCTGCTGTTCCTTCTGAGCAGGCTGAGTGAGGTGTAGATCAGACACGTGGATATACTCTATCTCTGTTTTGTACCTCTGCTGTTCCTTCTGAGCAGGCTGAGTGAGACACGTGGATATACTCTATCTCTGTCTTCTACCTCTGCTGTTCCTTCTGAGCAGGCTGAGTGAGGTGTAGATCAGACACGTAGATATACTCTATCTCTGTCTTCTACCTCTGCTGTTCCTTCTGAGCAGGCTGAGTGAGACACGTGGATATACTATATCTCTGTCTTCTACCTCTGCTCTTCCTTCTGAGCAGGCTGAGTGAGACACGTGGATATACTCTATCTCTGTCTTCTACCTCTGCTGTTCCTTTTGAGCAGGCTGAGTGAGACACGTGGATATACTTTATCTCTGTCTTCTACCTCTGCTGTTCCTTCTGAGGATGCTGAGTTAGGTGTAGATCAGACACGTGGATATACTCTATCTCTGTCGTGTACCCCTGCTGTTCCTTCTGAGCAGGCTAAGTGAGGTGTAGTTCAGACACGTGGATATACTCTATCTCTGTCTTCTACCTCTGCTGTTCCTTCTGAGCAGGCTGAGTGAGACTCGTGGATATACTCTATCTCTGTCTTCTACCTCTGATGTTCCTTCTGAGCAGGCTGAGTGAGGTGTAGATCAGACACGTGGATATACTCTATCTCTGTCGTGTACCCCTGCTGTTCCTTCTGAGCAGGCTAAGTGAGACACGTGGATATACTCTATCTCTGTCTTCTACCTCTGCTGTTCCTTCTGAGGATGCTGAGTTAGGTGTAGATCAGACACGTGGATATACTCTATCTCTGTCGTGTACCCCTGCTGTTCCTTCTGAGCAGGCTAAGTGAGACACGTGGATATACTCTATCTCTGTCTTCTACCTCTGCTGTTCCTTCTGAGCAGGCTGAGTGAGGTGTAGATCAGACACGTGGATATACTCTATCTCTGTCGTGTACCCCTGCTGTTGCTTCTGAGCAGGCTAAGTGAGACACGTGGATATACTCTATCTCTGTCTTCTACCTCTGCTGTTCCTTTTGAGCAGGCTGAGTGAGGTGTAGATCATACACATGGATATACTCTATCTCTGTCTTCTACCTCTGCTGTTCCTTCTGAGCAGGCTGAGTGAGACACGTGGATATACTCTATCTCTGTCTTCTACCTATGCTGTTCCTTCTGAGCAGGCTAAGTAAGACACGTGGATATACTCTATATCTGTCTTCTACCTCTGCTGTTCCTTCTGAGCAGGCTGAGTGAGGTGTAGATCAGACACGTAGATATACTCTATCTCTGTCTTCTACCTCTGCTGTTCCTTCTGAGCAGGCTGAGTGAGACACGTGGATATACTCTATTTCTGTCTTCTACCTCTGAAGTTCCTTCTGAGGATGCTGAGTGAGGTGTAGATCAGACACGTGGATATACTCTATCTCTGTCGTGTACCCCTGCTGTTCCTTCTGAGCAGGCTAAGTGAGACACGTGGATATACTCTATCTCTGTCTTCTACCTCTGCTGTTCCTTCTGAGGATGCTAATTAGGTGTAGATCAGACACGTGGATATACTCTATCTCTGTCGTGTACCCCTGCTGTTCCTTCTGAGCAGGCTAAGTGAGACACGTGGATATACTCTATCTCTGTCTTCTACCTCTGCTGTTCCTTCTGAGGATGCTGAGTTAGGTGTAGATCAGACACGTGGATATACTCTATCTCTGTCGTGTACCCCTGCTGTTCCTTCTGAGCAGGCTAAGTGAGACACGTGGATATACTCTATCTCTGTCTTCTACCTCTGCTGTTCCTTCTGAGCAGGCTGAGTGAGGTGTAGATCAGACACGTGGATATACTCTATCTCTGTCGTGTACCCCTGCTGTTGCTTCTGAGCAGGCTAAGTGAGACACGTGGATATACTCTATCTCTGTCTTCTACCTCTGCTGTTCCTTTTGAGCAGGCTGAGTGAGGTGTAGATCATACACATGGATATACTCTATCTCTGTCTTCTACCTCTGCTGTTCCTTCTGAGCAGGCTGAGTGAGACACGTGGATATACTCTATCTCTGTCTTCTACCTATGCTGTTCCTTCTGAGCAGGCTAAGTAAGACACGTGGATATACTCTATATCTGTCTTCTACCTCTGCTGTTCCTTCTGAGCAGGCTGAGTGAGGTGTAGATCAGACACGTAGATATACTCTATCTCTGTCTTCTACCTCTGCTGTTCCTTCTGAGCAGGCTGAGTGAGACACGTGGATATACTCTATTTCTGTCTTCTACCTCTGAAGTTCCTTCTGAGGATGCTGAGTGAGGTGTAGATCAGACACGTGGATATACTCTATCTCTGTCGTGTACCCCTGCTGTTCCTTCTGAGCAGGCTAAGTGAGACACGTGGATATACTCTATCTTTGTCTTCTACCTCTGCTGTTCCTTCTGAGGATGCTAATTAGGTGTAGATCAGACACGTGGATATACTCTATCTCTGTCGTGTACCCCTGCTGTTCCTTCTGAGCAGGCTAAGTGAGACACGTGGATATACTCTATCTCTGTCTTCTACCTCTGCTGTTCCTTCTGAGCAGGCTGAGTGAGGTGTAGATCAGACACGTGGATATACTCTATCTCTGTTTTGTACCCCTGCTGTTCCTTCTGAGCAGGCTAAGTGAGACACGTGGATATACTCTATCTCTGTCTTCTACCTCTGCTGTTCCTTCTGAGGATGCTAATTAGGTGTAGATCAGACACGTGGATATACTCTATCTCTGTCGTGTACCCCTGCTGTTCCTTCTGAGCAGGCTAAGTGAGACACGTGGATATACTCTATCTCTGTCTTCTACCTCTGCTGTTCCTTCTGAGCAGGCTGAGTGAGACACGTGGATATACTCTATCTCTGTCTTCTACCTCTGCTGTTCCTTCTGAGCAGGCTGAGTGAGGTGTAGATCAGACACGTAGATATACTCTATCTCTGTCTTCTACCTCTGCTGTTCCTTCTGAACAGGCTGAGTGAGACACGTGGATATACTATATCTCTGTCTCCTACCTCTGCTGTTCCTTCTGAGCAGACTGAGTGAGACACGTGGATATACTCTATCTCTGTCTTCTACCTCTGCTGTTCCTTCTGAGGATGCTGAGTTAGGTGTAGATCAGACACGTGGATATACTCTATCTCTGTCGTGTACCCCTGCTGTTCCTTCTGAGCAGGCTAAGTGAGGTGTAGTTCAGACACGTGGATATACTCTATCTCTGTCTTCTACCTCTGCTGTTCCTTCTGAGCAGGCTGAGTGAGACTCGTGGATATACTCTATCTCTGTCTTCTACCTCTGATGTTCCTTCTGAGCAGGCTGAGTGAGGTGTAGATCAGACACGTGGATATACTCTATCTCTGTCGTGTACCCCTGCTGTTCCTTCTGAGCAGGCTAAGTGAGACACGTGGATATACTCTATCTCTGTCTTCTACCTCTGCTGTTCCTTCTGAGGATGCTGAGTTAGGTGTAGATCAGACACGTGGATATACTCTATCTCTGTCGTGTACCCCTGCTGTTCCTTCTGAGCAGGCTAAGTGAGACACGTGGATATACTCTATCTCTGTCTTCTACCTCTGCTGTTCCTTCTGAGCAGGCTGAGTGAGGTGTAGATCAGACACGTGGATATACTCTATCTCTGTCGTGTACCCCTGCTGTTGCTTCTGAGCAGGCTAAGTGAGACACGTGGATATACTCTATCTCTGTCTTCTACCTCTGCTGTTCCTTTTGAGCAGGCTGAGTGAGGTGTAGATCATACACATGGATATACTCTATCTCTGTCTTCTACCTCTGCTGTTCCTTCTGAGCAGGCTGAGTGAGACACGTGGATATACTCTATCTCTGTCTTCTACCTATGCTGTTCCTTCTGAGCAGGCTAAGTAAGACACGTGGATATACTCTATATCTGTCTTCTACCTCTGCTGTTCCTTCTGAGCAGGCTGAGTGAGGTGTAGATCAGACACGTAGATATACTCTATCTCTGTCTTCTACCTCTGCTGTTCCTTCTGAGCAGGCTGAGTGAGACACGTGGATATACTCTATTTCTGTCTTCTACCTCTGAAGTTCCTTCTGAGGATGCTGAGTGAGGTGTAGATCAGACACGTGGATATACTCTATCTCTGTCGTGTACCCCTGCTGTTCCTTCTGAGCAGGCTAAGTGAGACACGTGGATATACTCTATCTCTGTCTTCTACCTCTGCTGTTCCTTCTGAGGATGCTAATTAGGTGTAGATCAGACACGTGGATATACTCTATCTCTGTCGTGTACCCCTGCTGTTCCTTCTGAGCAGGCTAAGTGAGACACGTGGATATACTCTATCTCTGTCTTCTACCTCTGCTGTTCCTTCTGAGCAGGCTGGGTGAGGTGTAGATCAGACACGTGGATATACTCTATCTCTGTTTTGTACCCCTGCTGTTCCTTCTGAGCAGGCTAAGTGAGACACGTGGATATACTCTATCTCTGTCTTCTACCTCTGCTGTTCCTTCTGAGGATGCTAATTAGGTGTAGATCAGACACGTGGATATACTCTATCTCTGTCGTGTACCCCTGCTGTTCCTTCTGAGCAGGCTAAGTGAGACACGTGGATATACTCTATCTCTGTCTTCTACCTCTGCTGTTCCTTCTGAGCAGGCTGAGTGAGACACGTGGATATACTCTATCTCTGTCTTCTACCTCTGCTGTTCCTTCTGAGCAGGCTGAGTGAGGTGTAGATCAGACACGTAGATATACTCTATCTCTGTCTTCTACCTCTGCTGTTCCTTCTGAGCAGTCTGAGTGAGACACGTGGATATACTATATCTCTGTCTTCTACCTCTGCTCTTCCTTCTGAGCAGGCTGAGTGAGACACGTGGATATACTCTATCTCTGTCTTCTACCTCTGCTGTTCCTTCTGAGCAGGCTGAGTGAGACACGTGGATATACTCTATCTCTGTCTTCTACCTCTGCTGTTCCTTCTGAGGATGCTGAGTTAGGTGTAGATCAGACACGTGGATATACTCTATCTCTGTCGTGTACCCCTGCTGTTCCTTCTGAGCAGGCTAAGTGAGGTGTAGTTCAGACACGTGGATATACTCTATCTCTGTCTTCTACCTCTGCTGTTCCTTCTGAGCAGGCTGAGTGAGACACGTGGATATACTCTATTTCTGTCTTCTACCTCTGAAGTTCCTTCTGAGGATGCTGAGTGAGGTGTAGATCAGACACGTGGATATACTCTATCTCTGTCGTGTACCCCTGCTGTTCCTTCTGAGCAGGCTAAGTGAGACACGTGGATATACTCTATCTCTGTCTTCTACCTCTGCTGTTCCTTCTGAGGATGCTAATTAGGTGTAGATCAGACACGTGGATATACTCTATCTCTGTCGTGTACCCCTGCTGTTCCTTCTGAGCAGGCTAAGTGAGACACGTGGATATACTCTATCTCTGTCTTCTACCTCTGCTGTTCCTTCTGAGCAGGCTGGGTGAGGTGTAGATCAGACACGTGGATATACTCTATCTCTGTTTTGTACCCCTGCTGTTCCTTCTGAGCAGGCTAAGTGAGACACGTGGATATACTCTATCTCTGTCTTCTACCTCTGCTGTTCCTTCTGAGGATGCTAATTAGGTGTAGATCAGACACGTGGATATACTCTATCTCTGTCGTGTACCCCTGCTGTTCCTTCTGAGCAGGCTAAGTGAGACACGTGGATATACTCTATCTCTGTCTTCTACCTCTGCTGTTCCTTCTGAGCAGGCTGAGTGAGACACGTGGATATACTCTATCTCTGTCTTCTACCTCTGCTGTTCCTTCTGAGCAGGCTGAGTGAGGTGTAGATCAGACACGTAGATATACTCTATCTCTGTCTTCTACCTCTGCTGTTCCTTCTGAGCAGGCTGAGTGAGACACGTGGATATACTATATCTCTGTCTTCTACTTCTGCTCTTCCTTCTGAGCAGGCTGAGTGAGACACGTGGATATACTCTATCTCTGTCTTCTACCTCTGCTGTTCCTTCTGAGCAGGCTGAGTGAGGTGTAGATCAGACACGTGGATATACTCTATCTCTGTCGTGTACCCCTGCTGTTCCTTCTGAGCAGGCTAAGTGAGACACGTGGATATACTCTATCTCTGTCTTCTACCTCTGCTGTTCCTTCTGAGGATGCTGAGTTAGGTGTAGATCAGACACGTGGATATACTCTATCTCTGTCGTGTACCCCTGCTGTTCCTTCTGAGCAGGCTAAGTGAGACACGTGGATATACTCTATCTCTGTCTTCTACCTCTGCTGTTCCTTCTGAGCAGGCTGAGTGAGACTCGTGGATATACTCTATCTCTGTCTTCTACCTCTGATGTTCCTTCTGAGCAGGCTGAGTGAGGTGTAGATCAGACACGTGGATATACTCTATCTCTGTCGTGTACCCCTGCTGTTCCTTCTGAGCAGGCTAAGTGAGACACGTGGATATACTCTATCTCTGTCTTCTACCTCTGCTGTTCCTTCTGAGGATGCTGAGTTAGGTGTAGATCAGACACGTGGATATACTCTATCTCTGTCGTGTACCCCTGCTGTTCCTTCTGAGCAGGCTAAGTGAGACACGTGGATATACTCTATCTCTGTCTTCTACCTCTGCTGTTCCTTCTGAGCAGGCTGAGTGAGGTGTAGATCAGACACGTGGATATACTCTATCTCTGTCGTGTACCCCTGCTGTTGCTTCTGAGCAGGCTAAGTGAGACACGTGGATATACTCTATCTCTGTCTTCTACCTCTGCTGTTCCTTTTGAGCAGGCTGAGTGAGGTGTAGATCATACACATGGATATACTCTATCTCTGTCTTCTACCTCTGCTGTTCCTTCTGAGCAGGCTGAGTGAGACACGTGGATATACTCTATCTCTGTCTTCTACCTATGCTGTTCCTTCTGAGCAGGCTAAGTAAGACACGTGGATATACTCTATATCTGTCTTCTACCTCTGCTGTTCCTTCTGAGCAGGCTGAGTGAGGTGTAGATCAGACACGTAGATATACTCTATCTCTGTCTTCTACCTCTGCTGTTCCTTCTGAGCAGGCTGAGTGAGACACGTGGATATACTCTATTTCTGTCTTCTACCTCTGAAGTTCCTTCTGAGGATGCTGAGTGAGGTGTAGATCAGACACGTGGATATACTCTATCTCTGTCGTGTACCCCTGCTGTTCCTTCTGAGCAGGCTAAGTGAGACACGTGGATATACTCTATCTCTGTCTTCTACCTCTGCTGTTCCTTCTGAGGATGCTAATTAGGTGTAGATCAGACACGTGGATATACTCTATCTCTGTCGTGTACCCCTGCTGTTTCTTCTGAGCAGGCTAAGTGAGACACGTGGATATACTCTATCTCTGTCTTCTACCTCTGCTGTTCCTTCTGAGCAGGCTGAGTGAGGTGTAGATCAGACACGTGGATATACTCTATCTCTGTTTTGTACCTCTGATGTTCCTTCTGAGCAGGCTGAGTGAGACACGTGGATATACTCTATCTCTGTCTTCTACCTCTGCTGTTCCTTCTGAGCAGGCTGAGTGAGGTGTAGATCAGACACGTAGATATACTCTATCTCTGTCTTCTACCTCTGCTGTTCCTTCTGAGCAGGCTGAGTGAGACACGTGGATATACTATATCTCTGTCTTCTACCTCTGCTCTTCCTTCTGAGCAGGCTGAGTGAGACACGTGGATATACTCTATCTCTGTCTTCTACCTCTGCTGTTCCTTCTGAGCAGGCTGAGTGAGACACGTGGATATACTCTATCTCTGTCTTCTACCTCTGCTGTTCTTTCTGAGGATGCTGAGTTAGGTGTAGATCAGACACGTGGATATACTCTATCTCTGTCGTGTACCCCTGCTGTTCCTTCTGAGCAGGCTAAGTGAGGTGTAGTTCAGACACGTGGATATACTCTATCTCTGTCTTCTACCTCTGCTGTTCCTTCTGAGCAGGCTGAGTGAGACTCGTGGATATACTCTATCTCTGTCTTCTACCTCTGATGTTCCTTCTGAGCAGGCTGAGTGAGGTGTAGATCAGACACGTGGATATACTCTATCTCTGTCGTGTACCCCTGCTGTTCCTTCTGAGCAGGCTAAGTGAGACACGTGGATATACTCTATCTCTGTCTTCTACCTCTGCTGTTCCTTCTGAGGATGCTGAGTTAGGTGTAGATCAGACACGTGGATATACTCTATCTCTGTCGTGTACCCCTGCTGTTCCTTCTGAGCAGGCTAAGTGAGACACGTGGATATACTCTATCTCTGTCTTCTACCTCTGCTGTTCCTTCTGAGCAGGCTGAGTGAGGTGTAGATCAGACACGTGGATATACTCTATCTCTGTCGTGTACCCCTGCTGTTGCTTCTGAGCAGGCTAAGTGAGACACGTGGATATACTCTATCTCTGTCTTCTACCTCTGCTGTTCCTTTTGAGCAGGCTGAGTGAGGTGTAGATCATACACATGGATATACTCTATCTCTGTCTTCTACCTCTGCTGTTCCTTCTGAGCAGGCTGAGTGAGACACGTGGATATACTCTATCTCTGTCTTCTACCTATGCTGTTCCTTCTGAGCAGGCTAAGTAAGACACGTGGATATACTCTATATCTGTCTTCTACCTCTGCTGTTCCTTCTGAGCAGGCTGAGTGAGGTGTAGATCAGACACGTAGATATACTCTATCTCTGTCTTCTACCTCTGCTGTTCCTTCTGAGCAGGCTGAGTGAGACACGTGGATATACTATATCTCTGACTTCTACCTCTGCTCTTCCTTCTGAGCAGGATGAGTGAGACACGTGGATATACTCTATCTCTGTCTTCTACCTCTGCTGTTCCTTCTGAGCAGGCTGAGTGAGACACGTGGGAATACTCTTTCTCTGTCTTCTACCTCTGCTGTTCCTTCTGAGGATGCTGAGTTAGGTGTAGATCAGACACGTGGATATACTCTATCTCTGTCGTGTACCCCTGCTGTTCCTTCTGAGCAGGCTGAGTGGGGTGTAGTTCAGACACGTGGGTATACTCTATCTCTGTCTTCTACCTCTGCTGTTCCTTCTGAGCAGGCTGAGTGAGACACGTGGATATACTCTATCTCTGTCTTCTACCTCTGATGTTCCTTCTGAGCAGGCTGAGTGAGGTGTAGATCAGACACGTGGATATACTCTATCTCTGTCTTCTACCTCTGCTGTTTCTTCTGAGCAGGCTGAGTGAGACACGTGGATATACTCTATCTCTGTCTTCTACCTCTGCTGTTCCTTCTGAGCAGGCTGAGTGAGACACGTGGATATACTCTATTTCTGTCTTCTACCTCTGCTGTTCCTTCTGAGGATGCTGAGTGAGGTGTAGATCAGACACGTGGATATACTCTATCTCTGTCGTGTACCCCTACTGTTCCTTCTGAGCAGGCTAAGTGAGACACGTGGATATACTCTATCTCTGTCTTCTACCTCTGCTGTTCCTTCTGAGGATGCTGAGTTAGGTGTAGATCAGACACGTGGATATACTCTATCTCTGTCGTGTACCCCTGCTGTTCCTTCTGAGCAGGCTAAGTGAGACACGTGGATATACTCTATCTCTGTCTTCTACCTCTGCTGTTCCTTCTGAGCAGGCTGAGTGAGGTGTAGATCAGACACGTGGATATACTCTATCTCTGTTTTGTACCTCTGCTGTTCCTTCTGAGCAGGCTGAGTGAGACACGTGGATATACTCTATCTCTGTCTTCTACCTCTGCTGTTCCTTCTGAGCAGGCTGAGTGAGGTGTAGATCAGACACGTAGATATACTCTATCTCTGTCTTCTACCTCTGCTGTTCCTTCTGAGCAGGCTGAGTGAGACACGTGGATATACTATATCTCTGTCTTCTACCTCTGCTCTTCCTTCTGAGCCGGCTGAGTGAGACACGTGGATATACTCTATCTCTGTCTTCTACCTCTGCTGTTCCTTCTGAGGATGCTGAGTTAGGTGTAGATCAGACACGTGGATATACTCTATCTCTGTCGTGTACCCCTGCTGTTCCTTCTGAGCAGGCTAAGTGAGGTGTAGTTCAGACACGTGGATATACTCTATCTCTGTCTTCTACCTCTGCTGTTCCTTCTGAGCAGGCTGAGTGAGACACGTGGATATACTCTATCTCTGTCTTCTACCTCTGATGTTCCTTCTGAGCAGGCTGAGTGAGGTGTAGATCAGACACGTGGATATACTCTATCTCTGTCGTGTACCCCTGCTGTTCCTTCTGAGCAGGCTAAGTGAGACACGTGGATATACTCTATCTCTGTCTTCTACTTCTGCTGTTCCTTCTGAGGATGCTGAGTTAGGTGTAGATCAGACACGTGGATATACTCTATCTCTGTCGTGTACCCCTGCTGTTCCTTCTGAGCAGGCTAAGTGAGACACGTGGATATACTCTATCTCTGTCTTCTACCTCTGCTGTTCCTTCTGAGCAGGCTGAGTGAGGTGTAGATCAGACACGTGGATATACTCTATCTCTGTTTTGTACCTCTGCTGTTCCTTCTGAGCAGGCTGAGTGAGACACGTGGATATACTCTATCTCTGTCTTCTACCTCTGCTGTTCCTTCTGAGCAGGCTGAGTGAGGTGTAGATCAGACACGTAGATATACTCTATCTCTGTCTTCTACCTCTGCTGTTCCTTCTGAGCAGGCTGAGTGAGACACGTGGATATACTATATCTCTGTCTTCTACCTCTGCTCTTCCTTCTGAGCAGGCTGAGTGAGACACGTGGATATACTCTATCTCTGTCTTCTACCTCTGCCGTTCCTTCTGAGCAGGCTGAGTGAGACACGTGGATATACTCTATCTCTTTCTTCTACCTCTGCTGTTCCTTCTTAGGATGCTGAGTTAGGTGTAGATCAGACACGTGGATATACTCTATCTCTGTCGTGTACCCCTGCTGTTCCTTCTGAGCAGGCTAAGTGAGGTGTAGTTCAGACACGTGGATATACTCTATCTCTGTCTTCTACCTCTGCTGTTCCTTCTGAGCAGGCTGAGTGAGACTCGTGGATATACTCTATCTCTGTCTTCTACCTCTGATGTTCCTTCTGAGCAGGCTGAGTGAGGTGTAGATCAGACACGTGGATATACTCTATCTCTGTCGTGTACCCCTGCTGTTCCTTCTGAGCAGGCTAAGTGAGACACGTGGATATACTCTATCTCTGTCTTCTACCTCTGCTGTTCCTTCTGAGGATGCTGAGTTAGGTGTAGATCAGACACGTGGATATACTCTATCTCTGTCGTGTACCCCTGCTGTTCCTTCTGAGCAGGCTAAGTGAGACACGTGGATATACTCTATCTCTGTCTTCTACCTCTGCTGTTCCTTTTGAGCAGGCTGAGTGAGGTGTAGATCATACACATGGATATACTCTATCTCTGTCTTCTACCTCTGCTGTTCCTTCTGAGCAGGCTGAGTGAGACACGTGGATATACTCTATCTCTGTCTTCTACCTATGCTGTTCCTTCTGAGCAGGCTAAGTAAGACACGTGGATATACTCTATATCTGTCTTCTACCTCTGCTGTTCCTTCTGAGCAGGCTGAGTGAGGTGTAGATCAGACACGTAGATATACTCTATCTCTGTCTTCTACCTCTGCTGTTCCTTCTGAGCAGGCTGAGTGAGACACGTGGATATACTATATCTCTGACTTCTACCTCTGCTCTTCCTTCTGAGCAGGATGAGTGAGACACGTGGATATACTCTATCTCTGTCTTCTACCTCTGCTGTTCCTTCTGAGCAGGCTGAGTGAGACACGTGGGAATACTCTTTCTCTGTCTTCTACCTCTGCTGTTCCTTCTGAGGATGCTGAGTTAGGTGTAGATCAGACACGTGGATATACTCTATCTCTGTCGTGTACCCCTGCTGTTCCTTCTGAGCAGGCTGAGTGGGGTGTAGTTCAGACACGTGGGTATACTCTATCTCTGTCTTCTACCTCTGCTGTTCCTTCTGAGCAGGCTGAGTGAGACACGTGGATATACTCTATCTCTGTCTTCTACCTCTGATGTTCCTTCTGAGCAGGCTGAGTGAGGTGTAGATCAGACACGTGGATATACTCTATCTCTGTCGTGTACCCCTGCTGTTCCTTCTGAGCAGGCTAAGTGAGACACGTGGATATACTCTATCTCTGTCTTCTACCTCTGCTGTTCCTTCTGAGGATGCTGAGTTAGGTGTAGATCAGACACGTGGATATACTCTATCTCTGTCGTGTACCCCTGCTGTTCCTTCTGAGCAGGCTAAGTGAGACACGTGGATATACTCTATCTCTGTCTTCTACCTCTGCTGTTCCTTCTGAGCAGGCTGAGTGAGGTGTAGATCAGACACGTGGATATACTCTATCTCTGTTTTGTACCTCTGCTGTTCCTTCTGAGCAGGCTGAGTGAGACACGTGGATATACTCTATCTCTGTCTTCTACCTCTGCTGTTCCTTCTGAGCAGGCTGAGTGAGGTGTAGATCAGACACGTAGATATACTCTATCTCTGTCTTCTACCTCTGCTGTTCCTTCTGAGCAGGCTGAGTGAGACACGTGGATATACTATATCTCTGTCTTCTACCTCTGCTCTTCCTTCTGAGCAGGCTGAGTGAGACACGTGGATATACTCTATCTCTGTCTTCTACCTCTGCCGTTCCTTCTGAGCAGGCTGAGTGAGACACGTGGATATACTCTATCTCTGTCTTCTACCTCTGCTGTTCCTTCTGAGGATGCTGAGTTAGGTGTAGATCAGACACGTGGATATACTCTATCTCTGTCGTGTACCCCTGCTGTTCCTTCTGAGCAGGCTAAGTGAGGTGTAGTTCAGACACGTGGATATACTCTATCTCTGTCTTCTACCTCTGCTGTTCCTTCTGAGCAGGCTGAGTGAGACTCGTGGATATACTCTATCTCTGTCTTCTACCTCTGATGTTCCTTCTGAGCAGGCTGAGTGAGGTGTAGATCAGACACGTGGATATACTCTATCTCTGTGGTGTACCCCTGCTGTTCCTTCTGAGCAGGCTAAGTGAGACACGTGGATATACTCTATCTCTGTCTTCTACCTCTGCTGTTCCTTCTGAGGATGGTGAGTTAGGTGTAGATCAGACACGTGGATATACTCTATCTCTGTCGTGTACCCCTGCTGTTCCTTCTGAGCAGGCTAAGTGAGACACGTGGATATACTCTATCTCTGTCTTCTACCTCTGCTGTTCCTTCTGAGCAGGCTGAGTGAGGTGTAGATCAGACACGTGGATATACTCTATCTCTGTCGTGTACCCCTGCTGTTGCTTCTGAGCAGGCTAAGTGAGACACGTGGATATACTCTATCTCTGTCTTCTACCTCTGCTGTTCCTTTTGAGCAGGCTGAGTGAGGTGTAGATCATACACATGGATATACTCTATCTCTGTCTTCTACCTCTGCTGTTCCTTCTGAGCAGGCTGAGTGAGACACGTGGATATACTCTATCTCTGTCTTATACCTATGCTGTTCCTTCTGAGCAGGCTAAGTAAGACACGTGGATATACTCTATATCTGTCTTCTACCTCTGCTGTTCCTTCTGAGCAGGCTGAGTGAGGTGTAGATCAGACACGTAGATATACTCTATCTCTGTCTTTTACCTCTGCTGTTCCTTCTGAGCAGGCTGAGTGAGACACGTGGATATACTATATCTCTGACTTCTACCTCTGCTCTTCCTTCTGAGCAGGATGAGTGAGACACGTGGATATACTCTATCTCTGTCTTCTACCTCTGCTGTTCCTTCTGAGCAGGCTGAGTGAGACACGTGGGAATACTCTTTCTCTGTCTTCTACCTCTGCTGTTCCTTCTGAGGATGCTGAGTTAGGTGTAGATCAGACACGTGGATATACTCTATCTCTGTCGTGTACCCCTGCTGTTCCTTCTGAGCAGGCTGAGTGGGGTGTAGTTCAGACACGTGGGTATACTCTATCTCTGTCTTCTACCTCTGCTGTTCCTTCTGAGCAGGCTGAGTGAGACACGTGGATATACTCTATCTCTGTCTTCTACCTCTGATGTTCCTTCTGAGCAGGCTGAGTGAGGTGTAGATCAGACACGTGGATATACTCTATCTCTGTCGTGTACCCCTGCTGTTCCTTCTGAGCAGGCTAAGTGAGACACGTGGATATACTCTATCTCTGTCTTCTACCTCTGCTGTTCCTTCTGAGGATGCTGAGTTAGGTGTAGATCAGACACGTGGATATACTCTATCTCTGTCGTGTACCCCTGCTGTTCCTTCTGAGCAGGCTAAGTGAGACACGTGGATATACTCTATCTCTGTCTTCTACCTCTGCTGTTCCTTCTGAGCAGGCTGAGTGAGGTGTAGATCAGACACGTGGATATACTCTATCTCTGTTTTGTACCTCTGCTGTTCCTTCTGAGCAGGCTGAGTGAGACACGTGGATATACTCTATCTCTGTCTTCTACCTCTGCTGTTCCTTCTGAGCAGGCTGAGTGAGGTGTAGATCAGACACGTAGATATACTCTATCTCTGCCTTCTACCTCTGCTGTTCCTTCTGAGCAGGCTGAGTGAGACACGTGGATATACTATATCTCTGTCTTCTACCTCTGCTCTTCCTTCTGAGCAGGCTGAGTGAGACACGTGGATATACTCTATCTCTGTCTTCTACCTCTGCCGTTCCTTCTGAGCAGGCTGAGTGAGACACGTGGATATACTCTATCTCTGTCTTCTACCTCTGCTGTTCCTTCTGAGGATGCTGAGTTAGGTGTAGATCAGACACGTGGATATACTCTATCTCTGTCGTGTACCCCTGCTGTTCCTTCTGAGCAGGCTAAGTGAGGTGTAGTTCAGACACGTGGATTTACTCTATCTCTGTCTTCTACCTCTGCTGTTCCTTCTGAGCAGGCTGAGTGAGACTCGTGGATATACTCTATCTCTGTCTTCTACCTCTGATGTTCCTTCTGAGCAGGCTGAGTGAGGTGTAGATCAGACACGTGGATATACTCTATCTCTGTGGTGTACCCCTGCTGTTCCTTCTGAGCAGGCTAAGTGAGACACGTGGATATACTCTATCTCTGTCTTCTACCTATGCTGTTCCTTCTGAGGATGCTGAGTTAGGTGTAGATCAGACACGTGGATATACTCTATCTCTGTCGTGTACCCCTGCTGTTCCTTCTGAGCAGGCTAAGTGAGACACGTGGATATACTCTATCTCTGTCTTCTACCTCTGCTGTTCCTTCTGAGCAGGCTGAGTGAGGTGTAGATCAGACACGTGGATATACTCTATCTCTGTCGTGTACCCCTGCTGTTGCTTCTGAGCAGGCTAAGTGAGACACGTGGATATACTCTATCTCTGTCTTCTACCTCTGCTGTTCCTTTTGAGCAGGCTGAGTGAGGTGTAGATCATACACATGGATATACTCTATCTCTGTCTTCTACCTCTGCTGTTCCTTCTGAGCAGGCTGAGTGAGACACGTGGATATACTCTATCTCTGTCTTATACCTATGCTGTTCCTTCTGAGCAGGCTAAGTAAGACACGTGGATATACTCTATATCTGTCTTCTACCTCTGCTGTTCCTTCTGAGCAGGCTGAGTGAGGTGTAGATCAGACACGTAGATATACTCTATCTCTGTCTTCTACCTCTGCTGTTCCTTCTGAGCAGGCTGAGTGAGACACGTGGATATACTATATCTCTGACTTCTACCTCTGCTCTTCCTTCTGAGCAGGATGAGTGAGACACGTGGATATACTCTATCTCTGTCTTCTACCTCTGCTGTTCCTTCTGAGCAGGCTGAGTGAGACACGTGGGAATACTCTTTCTCTGTCTTCTACCTCTGCTGTTCCTTCTGAGGATGCTGAGTTAGGTGTAGATCAGACACGTGGATATACTCTATCTCTGTCGTGTACCCCTGCTGTTCCTTCTGAGCAGGCTGAGTGGGGTGTAGTTCAGACACGTGGGTATACTCTATCTCTGTCTTCTACCTCTGCTGTTCCTTCTGAGCAGGCTGAGTGAGACACGTGGATATACTCTATCTCTGTCTTCTACCTCTGATGTTCCTTCTGAGCAGGCTGAGTGAGGTGTAGATCAGACACGTGGATATACTCTATCTCTGTCTTCTACCTCTGCTGTTTCTTCTGAGCAGGCTGAGTGAGACACGTGGATATACTCTATCTCTGTCTTCTACCTCTGCTGTTCCTTCTGAGCAGGCTGAGTGAGACACGTGGATATACTCTATTTCTGTCTTCTACCTCTGCTGTTCCTTCTGAGGATGCTGAGTGAGGTGTAGATCAGACACGTGGATATACTCTATCTCTGTCGTGTACCCCTGCTGTTCCTTCTGAGCAGGCTAAGTGAGACACGTGGATATACTCTATCTCTGTCTTCTACCTCTGCTGTTCCTTCTGAGGATGCTGAGTTAGGTGTAGATCAGACACGTGGATATACTCTATCTCTGTCGTGTACCCCTGCTGTTCCTTCTGAGCAGGCTAAGTGAGACACGTGGATATACTCTATCTCTGTCTTCTACCTCTGCTGTTCCTTCTGAGCAGGCTGAGTGAGGTGTAGATCAGACACGTGGATATACTCTATCTCTGTTTTGTACCTCTGCTGTTCCTTCTGAGCAGGCTGAGTGAGACACGTGGATATACTCTATCTCTGTCTTCTACCTCTGCTGTTCCTTCTGAGCAGGCTGAGTGAGGTGTAGATCAGACACGTAGATATACTCTATCTCTGTCTTCTACCTCTGCTGTTCCTTCTGAGCAGGCTGAGTGAGACACGTGGATATACTATATCTCTGTCTTCTACCTCTGCTCTTCCTTCTGAGCCGGCTGAGTGAGACACGTGGATATACTCTATCTCTGTCTTCTACCTCTGCTGTTCCTTCTGAGGATGCTGAGTTAGGTGTAGATCAGACACGTGGATATACTCTATCTCTGTCGTGTACCCCTGCTGTTCCTTCTGAGCAGGCTAAGTGAGGTGTAGTTCAGACACGTGGATATACTCTATCTCTGTCTTCTCCCTCTGCTGTTCCTTCTGAGCAGGCTGAGTGAGACACGTGGATATACTATATCTCTGTCTTCTACCTCTGCTCTTCCTTCTGAGCAGGCTGAGTGAGACACGTGGATATACTCTATCTCTGTCTTCTACCTCTGCCGTTCCTTCTGAGCAGGCTGAGTGAGACACGTGGATATACTCTATCTCTGTCTTCTACCTCTGCTGTTCCTTCTGAGGATGCTGAGTTAGGTGTAGATCAGACACGTGGATATACTCTATCTCTGTCGTGTACCCCTGCTGTTCCTTCTGAGCAGGCTAAGTGAGGTGTAGTTCAGACACGTGGATATACTCTATCCCTGTCTTCTAACTCTGCTGTTCCTTCTGAGCAGGCTGAGTGAGACACGTGGATATACTCTATCTCTGTTTTCTACCTCTGATGTTCCTTCTGAGCAGGCTGAGTGAGGTGTAGATCAGACACGTGGATATACTCTATCTCTGTCTTCTACCTCTGCTGTTTCTTCTGAGCAGGCTGAGTGAGACACGTGGATATACTCTATTTCTGTCTTCTACCTCTGCTGTTCCTTCTGAGGATGTTGAGTGAGGTGTAGATCAGAAACGTGGATCTACTCTATCTCTGTCGTGTACCCCTGCTGTTCCTTCTGAGCAGGCTAAGTGAGACACGTGGATATACTCTATCTCTGTCTTCTACCTCTGCTGTTCCTTTTGAGCAGGCTGAGTGAGGTGTAGATCATACACATGGATATACTCTATCTCTGTCTTCTACCTCTGCTGTTCCTTCTGAGCAGGCTGAGTGAGACACGTGGATATACTCTATCTCTGTCTTCTACCTATGCTGTTCCTTCTGAGCAGGCTAAGTAAGACACGTGGATATACTCTATATCTGTCTTCTACCTCTGCTGTTCCTTCTGAGCAGGCTGAGTGAGGTGTAGATCAGACACGTGGATATACTCTATCTCTGTTTTGTACCTCTGCTGTTCCTTCTGAGCAGGCTGAGTGAGACACGTGGATATACTCTATCTCTGTCTTCTACCTCTGCTGTTCCTTCTGAGCAGGCTGAGTAAGACACGTGGATATACTCTATATCTGTCTTCTACCTCTGCTGTTCCTTCTGAGCAGGCTGAGTGAGGTGTAGATCAGACACGTGGATATACTCTATCTCTATTTTGTACCTCTGCTGTTCCTTCTGAGCAGGCTGAGTGAGACACGTGGATATACTCTATCTCTGTCTTCTACTTCTGCTGTTCCTTCTGAGCAGGCTGAGTGAGGTGTAGATCAGACACGTAGATATACTCTATCTCTGTCTTCTACCTCTGCTGTTCCTTCTGAGCAGGCTGAGTGAGACACGTGGATATACTCTATCTCTGTCTTCTACCTCTGCTCTTCCTTCTGAGCAGGCTGAGTGAGACACGTGGATATACTCTATCTCTGTCTTCTACCTCTTCTGTTCCTTCTGAGCAGGCTGAGTGAGACACGTGGATATACTCTATCTCTGTCTTCTACCTCTGCTGTTCCTTCTGAGGATGCTGAGTTAGGTGTAGATCAGACACGTGGATATACTCTATCTCTGTCGTGTACCCCTGCTTTTCCTTCTGAGCAGGCTAAGTGAGACACGTGGATATACTCTATCTCTGTCTTCTACCTATGCTGTTCCTTTTGAGCAGGCTGAGTGAGGTGTAGATCAGACACATGGATATACTCTATCTCTGTCTTCTACCTCTGCTGTTCCTTCTGAGCAGGCTGAGTGAGACATGTGGATATACTCTATCTCTGTCTTCTACCTCTGCTGTTCCTTCTGAGCAGGCTAAGTGAGACACGTGGATATACTCTATCTCTGTCTTCTACCTCTGCTGTTCCTTCTGAGGATGCTGAGTTAGGTGTAGATCAGACACGTGGATATACTCTATCTCTGTCGTGTACCCCTGCTGTTCCTTCTGAGCAGGCTAAGTGAGACACGTGGATATACTCTATCTCTGTCTTCTACCTCTGCTGTTCCTTCTGAGCAGGCTGAGTGAGGTGTAGATCAGACACGTGGATATACTCTATCTCTGTTTTGTACCTCTGCTGTTCCTTCTGAGCAGGCTGAGTGAGACACGTGGATATACTCTATCTCTGTCTTCTACCTCTGCTGTTCCTTCTGAGCAGGCTGAGTGAGGTGTATATCAGACACGTAGATATACTCTATCTCTGTCTTCTACCTCTGCTGTTCCTTCTGAGCAGGCTGAGTGAGGTGTAGATCAGACACGTGGATATACTCTATCTCTGTTTTGTACCTCTGCTGTTCCTTCTGAGCAGGCTGAGTGAGACACGTGGATATACTCTATCTCTGTCTTCTACCTCTGCTGTTCCTTCTGAGCAGGCTGAGTAAGACACGTGGATATACTCTATATCTGTCTTCTACCTCTGCTGTTCCTTCTGAGCAGGCTGAGTGAGGTGTAGATCAGACACGTGGATATACTCTATCTCTATTTTGTACCTCTGCTGTTCCTTCTGAGCAGGCTGAGTGAGACACGTGGATATACTCTATCTCTGTCTTCTACTTCTGCTGTTCCTTCTGAGCAGGCTGAGTGAGGTGTAGATCAGACACGTAGATATACTCTATCTCTGTCTTCTACCTCTGCTGTTCCTTCTGAGCAGGCTGAGTGAGACACGTGGATATACTCTATCTCTGTCTTCTACCTCTGCTCTTCCTTCTGAGCAGGCTGAGTGAGACACGTGGATATACTCTATCTCTGTCTTCTACCTCTTCTGTTCCTTCTGAGCAGGCTGAGTGAGACACGTGGATATACTCTATCTCTGTCTTCTACCTCTGCTGTTCCTTCTGAGGATGCTGAGTTAGGTGTAGATCAGACACGTGGATATACTCTATCTCTGTCGTGTACCCCTGCTGTTCCTTCTGAGCAGGCTAAGTGAGACACGTGGATATACTCTATCTCTGTCTTCTACCTATGCTGTTCCTTTTGAGCAGGCTGAGTGAGGTGTAGATCAGACACATGGATATACTCTATCTCTGTCTTCTACCTCTGCTGTTCCTTCTGAGCAGGCTGAGTGAGACATGTGGATATACTCTATCTCTGTCTTCTACCTCTGCTGTTCCTTCTGAGCAGGCTAAGTGAGACACGTGGATATACTCTATCTCTGTCTTCTACCTCTGCTGTTCCTTCTGAGGATGCTGAGTTAGGTGTAGATCAGACACGTGGATATACTCTATCTCTGTCGTGTACCCCTGCTGTTCCTTCTGAGCAGGCTAAGTGAGACACGTGGATATACTCTATCTCTGTCTTCTACCTCTGCTGTTCCTTCTGAGCAGGCTGAGTGAGGTGTAGATCAGACACGTGGATATACTCTATCTCTGTTTTGTACCTCTGCTGTTCCTTCTGAGCAGGCTGAGTGAGACACGTGGATATACTCTATCTCTGTCTTCTACCTCTGCTGTTCCTTCTGAGCAGGCTGAGTGAGGTGTATATCAGACACGTAGATATACTCTATCTCTGTCTTCTACCTCTGCTGTTCCTTCTGAGCAGGCTGAGTGAGACACGTGGATATACTATATCTCTGGCTTCTACCTCTGCTCTTCCTTCTGAGCAGGCTGAGTGAGACACGTGGATATACTCTATCTCTGTCTTCTACCTCTGCTGTTCCTTCTGAGCAGGCTGAGTGAGACACGTGGATATACTCTATCTCTGTCTTCTACCTCTGCTGTTCCTTCTGAGGATGCTAAGTTAGGTGTAGATCAGACACGTGGATATACTCTATCTCTGTCGTGTACCCCTGCTGTTCCTTCTGAGCAGGCTAAGTGAGGTGTAGTTCAGACACGTGGATATACTCTATCTCTGTATTCTACCTCTGCTGTTCCTTCTGAGCAGGCTGAGTGAGACACGTGGATATACTCTATCTATGTCTTCTACCTCTGATGTTCCTTCTGAGCAGGCTGAGTGAGGTGTAGATCAGACACGTGGATATACTCTATCTCTGTCTTCTACCTCTGCTGTTTCTTCTGAGCAGGCTGAGTGAGACACGTGGATATACTCTATCTCTGTCTTCTACCTCTGCTGTTCCTTCTGAGGATGCTGAGTGAGGTGTAGATCAGACACGTGGATATACTCTATCTCTGTCGTGTACCCCTGCTGTTCCTTCTGAGCAGGCTGAGTGAGACACGTGGATATACTCTATCTCTGTCTTCTACCTCTGCTGTTCCTTCTGAGCAGGATGAGTAAGACACGTGGATATACTCTATATCAGTCTTCTACCTCTGCTGTTCCTTCTGAGCAGGCTGAGTGAGGTGTAGATCAGACACGTGGATATACTCTATCTCTGTTTTGTACCTCTGCTGTTCCTTCTGAGCAGGCTGAGTGAGACACGTGGATATACTCTATCTCTGTCTTCTACCTCTGCTGTTCCTTCTGAGCAGGCTGAGTAAGACACGTGGATATACTCTATATCTGTCTTCTACCTCTGCTGTTCCTTCTGAGCAGGCTGAGTGAGGTGTAGATCAGACACGTGGATATACTCTATCTCTGTCTTCTACCTCTGCTGTTCCTTCTGAGCAGGCTGAGTGAGACACGTGGATATACTCTATCTCTGTCTTCTACCTCTGCTGTTCCTTCTGATCACGCTAAGTTAGACACGTGGATATACTCTATCTCTGTCTTCTACCTCTGCTGTTCCTTCAGAGGATGCTGAGTTAGGTGTAGATCAGACACGTGGATATACTCTATCTCTGTCGTGTACCCCTGCTGTTCCTTCTGAGCAGGCTAAGTGAGACACGTGGATATACTCTATCTCTGTCTTCTACCTCTGTTGTTCCTTCTGAGCAGGCTGAGTGAGGTGTAGATCAGACACGTGGATATACTCTATCTCTGTTTTGTACCTCTGCTGTTACTTCTGAGCAGGCTGAGTGAGACACGTGGATATACTATATCTCTGTCTTCTACCTCTGCTCTTCCTTCTGAGCAGGCTGAGTGAGACACGTGGATATACTCTATCTCTGTCTTCTACCTCTGCTGTTCCTTTTGAGCAGGCTGAGTGAGGTGTAGATCAGACACATGGATATACTCTATCTCTGTCTTCTACCTCTGCTGTTCCTTCTGAGCAGGCTGAGTGAGGTGTAGTTCAGACACGTGGATATACTCTATCTCTGTCTTCTACCTCTGCTGTTCCTTCTGAGCAGGCTGAGTGAGACACGTGGATATACTCTATCTCTGTCTTCTACCTCTGATGTTCCTTCTGAGCAGGCTGAGTGAGGTGTAGATCAGACACGTGGATATACTCTATCTCTGTCTTCTACCTCTGCTGTTTCTTCTGAGCAGGCTGAGTGAGACACGTGGATATACTCTATCTCTGTCTTCTACCTCTGCTGTTCCTTCTGAGCAGGCTGAGTGAGACACGTGGATATACTCTATTTCTGTCTTCAACCTCTGCTGTTCCTTCTGAGGATGCTGAGTGAGGTGTAGATCAGACACGTGTATATACTCTATCTCTGTCGTGTACCCCTGCTGTTCCTTCTGAGCAGGCTAAGTGAGACACGTGGATATACTCTATCTCTGTCTTCTACCTCTGCTGTTCCTTTTGAGCAGGCTGAGTGAGGTGTAGATCAGACACATGGATATACTCTATCTCTGTCTTCTACCTCTGCTGTTCCTTCTGAGCAGGCTGAGTGAGACACGTGGATATGCTCTATCTCTGTCTTCTACCTCTGCTGTTCCTTCTGAGCAGGCTGAGTAAGACACGTGTATATACTCTATATCTGTCTTCTACCTCTGCTGTTCCTTCTGAGCAGGCTGAGTGAGGTGTAGATCAGACACGTGGATATACTCTATCTCTGTTTTGTACCTCTGCTGTTCCTTCTGAGCAGGCTGAGTGAGACACGTGGATATACTCTATATCTGTCTTCTACCTCTGCTGTTCCTTCAGAGGATGCTGAGTTAGGTGTAGATCAGACACGTGGATATACTCTATCTCTGTCGTGTACCCCTGCTGTTCCTTCTGAGCAGGCTAAGTGAGACACGTGGATATACTCTATCTCTGTCTTCTACCTCTGTTGTTCCTTCTGAGCAGGCTGAGTGAGGTGTAGATCAGACACGTGGATATACTCTATCTCTGTTTTGTACCTCTGCTGTTACTTCTGAGCAGGCTGAGTGAGACACGTGGATATACTCTATCTCTGTCTTCTACCTCTGCTGTTCCTTTTGAGCAGGCTGAGTGAGGTGTAGATCAGACACATGGATATACTCTATCTCTGTCTTCTACCTCTGCTGTTCCTTCTGAGCAGGCTGAGTGAGACACGTGGATATGCTCTATCTCTGTCTTCTACCTCTGCTGTTCCTTCTGAGCAGGCTGAGTAAGACACGTGTATATACTCTATATCTGTCTTCTACCTCTGCTGTTCCTTCTGAGCAGGCTGAGTGAGGTGTAGATCAGACACGTGGATATACTCTATCTCTGTTTTGTACCTCTGCTGTTCCTTCTGAGCAGGCTGAGTGAGACACGTGGATATACTCTATATCTGTCTTCTACCTCTGCTGTTCCTTCAGAGGATGCTGAGTTAGGTGTAGATCAGACACGTGGATATACTCTATCTCTGTCGTGTACCCCTGCTGTTCCTTCTGAGCAGGCTAAGTGAGACACGTGGATATACTCTATCTCTGTCTTCTACCTCTGTTGTTCCTTCTGAGCAGGCTGAGTGAGGTGTAGATCAGACACGTGGATATACTCTATCTCTGTTTTGTACCTCTGCTGTTACTTCTGAGCAGGCTGAGTGAGACACGTGGATATACTATATCTCTGTCTTCTACCTCTGCTCTTCCTTCTGAGCAGGCTGAGTGAGACACGTGGATATACTCTATCTCTGTCTTCTACCTCTGCTGTTCCTTTTGAGCAGGCTGAGTGAGGTGTAGATCAGACACATGGATATACTCTATCTCTGTCTTCTACCTCTGCTGTTCCTTCTGAGCAGGCTGAGTGAGGTGTAGTTCAGACACGTGGATATACTCTATCTCTGTCTTCTACCTCTGCTGTTCCTTCTGAGCAGGCTGAGTGAGACACGTGGATATACTCTATCTCTGTCTTCTACCTCTGATGTTCCTTCTGAGCAGGCTGAGTGAGGTGTAGATCAGACACGTGGATATACTCTATCTCTGTCTTCTACCTCTGCTGTTTCTTCTGAGCAGGCTGAGTGAGACACGTGGATATACTCTATCTCTGTCTTCTACCTCTGCTGTTCCTTCTGAGCAGGCTGAGTGAGACACGTGGATATACTCTATTTCTGTCTTCAACCTCTGCTGTTCCTTCTGAGGATGCTGAGTGAGGTGTAGATCAGACACGTGTATATACTCTATCTCTGTCGTGTACCCCTGCTGTTCCTTCTGAGCAGGCTAAGTGAGACACGTGGATATACTCTATCTCTGTCTTCTACCTCTGCTGTTCCTTTTGAGCAGGCTGAGTGAGGTGTAGATCAGACACATGGATATACTCTATCTCTGTCTTCTACCTCTGCTGTTCCTTCTGAGCAGGCTGAGTGAGACACGTGGATATGCTCTATCTCTGTCTTCTACCTCTGCTGTTCCTTCTGAGCAGGCTGAGTAAGACACGTGTATATACTCTATATCTGTCTTCTACCTCTGCTGTTCCTTCTGAGCAGGCTGAGTGAGGTGTAGATCAGACACGTGGATATACTCTATCTCTGTTTTGTACCTCTGCTGTTCCTTCTGAGCAGGCTGAGTGAGACACGTGGATATACTCTATATCTGTCTTCTACCTCTGCTGTTCCTTCTGAGCAGGCGGAGTGAGGTGTAGATCAGACACGTGGATATACTCTATCTCTGTTTTGTACCTCTGCTGTTCCTTCTGAGCAGGCTGAGTGAGACACGTGGATATACTCTATCTCTGTCTTCTACCTCTGCTGTTACTTTTGAGCAGGCTGAGTGAGGTGTAGTTCAGACACGTGGATATACTCTATCTCTGTCTTCTACCTCTGCTGTTCCTTCTGAGCAGGCTGAGTGAGACACGTGGATATACTCTATCTCTGTCTTCTACCTCTGATGTTCCTTCTGAGCAGGCTGAGTGAGGTGTAGATCAGACACGTGGATATACTCTATCTCTGTCTTCTACCTCTGCTGTTTCTTCTGAGCAGGCTTAGTGAGACACGTGGATATACTCTATCTCTGTCTTCTACCTCTGCTGTTCCTTCTGAGCAGGCTGAGTGAGACACGTGGATATACTCTATTTCTGTCTTCAACCTCTGCTGTTCCTTCTGAGCAGGCTGAGTGAGACACGTGGATATACTCTATCTCTGTCTTCTACCTCTGATGTTCCTTCTGAGCAGGCTGAGTGAGGTGTAGATCAGACACGTGGATATACTCTATCTCTGTCTTCTACCTCTGCTGTTTCTTCTGAGCAGGCTGAGTGAGACACGTGGATATACTCTATCTCTGTCTTCTACCTCTGCTGTTCCTTCTGAGGATGCTGAGTGAGGTGTAGATCAGACACGTGGATATACTCTATCTCTGTCGTGTACCCCTGCTGTTCCTTCTGAGCAGGCTGAGTGAGACACGTGGATATACTCTATCTCTGTCTTCTACCTCTGCTGTTCCTTCTCAGCAGGCTGAGTAAGACACGTGGATATACTCTATATCAGTCTTCTACCTCTGCTGTTCCTTCTGAGCAGGCTGAGTGAGGTGTAGATCAGACACGTGGATATACTCTATCTCTGTTTTGTACCTCTGCTGTTCCTTCTGAGCAGGCTGAGTGAGACACGTGGATATACTCTATCTCTGTCTTCTACCTCTGCTGTTCCTTCTGAGCAGGCTGAGTAAGACACGTGGATATACTCTATATCTGTCTTCTACCTCTGCTGTTCCTTCTGAGCAGGCTGAGTGAGGTGTAGATCAGACACGTGGATATACTCTATCTCTGTCTTTTACCTCTGCTGTTCCTTCTGAGCAGGCTGAGTGAGACACGTGGATATACTCTATCTCTGTCTTCTACCTCTGCTGTTCCTTCTGATCAGGCTAAGTGAGACACGTGGATATACTCTATCTCTGTCTTCTACCTCTGCTGTTCCTTCTGAGGATGCTGAGTTAGGTGTAGATCAGACACGTGGATATACTCTATCTCTGTCGTGTACCCCTGCTGTTCCTTCTGAGCAGGCTAAGTGAGACACGTGGATATACTCTATCTCTGTCTTCTACCTCTGCTGTTCCTTCTGAGCAGGCTGAGTGAGGTGTAGATCAGACACGTGGATATACTCTATCTCTGTTTTGTACCTCTGCTGTTACTTCTGAGCAGGCTGAGTGAGACACGTGGATATACTCTATCTCTGTCTTCTACCTCTGCTGTTCCTTCTGAGCAGGCTGAGTGAGGTGTATATCAGACACGTAGATATACTCTATCTCTGTCTTCTACCTCTGCTGTTCCTTCTGAGCAGGCTGAGTGAGACACGTGGATATACTCTATCTCTGTTTTGTACCTCTGCTGTTCCTTCTGAGCAGGCTGAGTGAGACACGTGGATATACTCTATCTCTGTCTTCTACCTCTGCTGTTACTTTTGAGCAGGCTGAGTGAGGTGTAGTTCAGACACGTGGATATACTCTATCTCTGTCTTCTACCTCTGCTGTTCCTTCTGAGCAGGCTGAGTGAGACACGTGGATATACTCTATCTCTGTCTTCTACCTCTGATGTTCCTTCTGAGCAGGCTGAGTGAGGTGTAGATCAGACACGTGGATATACTCTATCTCTGTCTTCTACCTCTGCTGTTTCTTCTGAGCAGGCTTAGTGAGACACGTGGATATACTCTATCTCTGTCTTCTACCTCTGCTGTTCCTTCTGAGCAGGCTGAGTGAGACACGTGGATATACTCTATTTCTGTCTTCAACCTCTGCTGTTCCTTCTGAGCAGGCTGAGTGAGACACGTGGATATACTCTATCTCTGTCTTCTACCTCTGATGTTCCTTCTGAGCAGGCTGAGTGAGGTGTAGATCAGACACGTGGATATACTCTATCTCTGTCTTCTACCTCTGCTGTTTCTTCTGAGCAGGCTGAGTGAGACACGTGGATATACTCTATCTCTGTCTTCTACCTCTGCTGTTCCTTCTGAGGATGCTGAGTGAGGTGTAGATCAGACACGTGGATATACTCTATCTCTGTCGTGTACCCCTGCTGTTCCTTCTGAGCAGGCTGAGTGAGACACGTGGATATACTCTATCTCTGTCTTCTACCTCTGCTGTTCCTTCTCAGCAGGCTGAGTAAGACACGTGGATATACTCTATATCAGTCTTCTACCTCTGCTGTTCCTTCTGAGCAGGCTGAGTGAGGTGTAGATCAGACACGTGGATATACTCTATCTCTGTTTTGTACCTCTGCTGTTCCTTCTGAGCAGGCTGAGTGAGACACGTGGATATACTCTATCTCTGTCTTCTACCTCTGCTGTTCCTTCTGAGCAGGCTGAGTAAGACACGTGGATATACTCTATATCTGTCTTCTACCTCTGCTGTTCCTTCTGAGCAGGCTGAGTGAGGTGTAGATCAGACACGTGGATATACTCTATCTCTGTCTTCTACCTCTGCTGTTCCTTCTGAGCAGGCTGAGTGAGACACGTGGATATACTCTATCTCTGTCTTCTACCTCTGCTGTTCCTTCTGATCAGGCTAAGTGAGACACGTGGATATACTCTATCTCTGTCTTCTACCTCTGCTGTTCCTTCTGAGGATGCTGAGTTAGGTGTAGATCAGACACGTGGATATACTCTATCTCTGTCGTGTACCCCTGCTGTTCCTTCTGAGCAGGCTAAGTGAGACACGTGGATATACTCTATCTCTGTCTTCTACCTCTGCTGTTCCTTCTGAGCAGGCTGAGTGAGGTGTAGATCAGACACGTGGATATACTCTATCTCTGTTTTGTACCTCTGCTGTTACTTCTGAGCAGGCTGAGTGAGACACGTGGATATACTCTATCTCTGTCTTCTACCTCTGCTGTTCCTTCTGAGCAGGCTGAGTGAGGTGTATATCAGACACGTAGATATACTCTATCTCTGTCTTCTACCTCTGCTGTTCCTTCTGAGCAGGCTGAGTGAGACACGTGGATATACTATATCTCTGTCTTCTACCTCTGCTCTTCCTTCTGAGCAGGCTGAGTGAGACACGTGGATATACTCTATCTCTGTCTTCTACCTCTGCTGTTCCTTTTGAGCAGGCTGAGTGAGGTGTAGATCAGACACATGGATATACTCTATCTCTGTCTTCTACCTCTGCTGTTCCTTTTGAGCAGGCTGAGTGAGCTGTAGTTCAGACACGTGGATATACTCTATCTCTGTCTTCTACCTCTGCTGTTCCTTCTGAGCAGTCTGAGTGAGACATGTGGATATACTCTATCTCTGTCTTCTACCTCTGATGTTCCTTCTGAGCAGGCTGAGTGAGGTGTAGATCAGACACGTGGATATACTCTATCTCTGTCTTCTACCTCTGCTGTTTCTTCTGAGCAGGCTGAGTGAGACACGTGGATATACTCTATCTCTGTCTTCTACCTCTGCTGTTCCTTCTGAGCAGGCTGAGTGAGACACGTGGATATACTCTATTTCTGTCTTCAACCTCTGCTGTTCCTTCTGAGGATGCTGAGTGAGGTGTAGATCAGACACGTGTATATACTCTATCTCTGTCGTGTACCCCTGCTGTTCCTTCTGAGCAGGCTAAGTGAGACACGTGGATATACTCTATCTCTGTCTTCTACCTCTGCTGTTCCTTTTGAGCAGGCTGAGTGAGGTGTAGATCAGACACATGGATATACTCTATCTCTGTCTTCTACCTCTGCTGTTCCTTCTGAGCAGGCTGAGTGAGACACGTGGATATGCTCTATCTCTGTCTTCTACCTCTGCTGTTCCTTCTGAGCAGGCTGAGTAAGACACGTGTATATACTCTATATCTGTCTTCTACCTCTGCTGTTCCTTCTGAGCAGGCTGAGTGAGGTGTAGATCAGACACGTGGATATACTCTATCTCTGTTTTGTACCTCTGCTGTTCCTTCTGAGCAGGCTGAGTGAGACACGTGGATATACTCTATATCTGTCTTCTACCTCTGCTGTTCCTTCTGAGCAGGCGGAGTGAGGTGTAGATCAGACACGTGGATATACTCTATCTCTGTTTTGTACCTCTGCTGTTCCTTCTGAGCAGGCTGAGTGAGACACGTGGATATACTCTATCTCTGTCTTCTACCTCTGCTGTTCCTTTTGAGCAGGCTGAGTGAGGTGTAGATCAGACACATGGATATACTCTATCTCTGTCTTCTACCTCTGCTGTTCCTTCTGAGCAGGCTGAGTGAGGTGTAGTTCAGACACGTGGATATACTCTATCTCTGTCTTCTACCTCTGCTGTTCCTTCTGAGCAGGCTGAGTGAGACACGTGGATATACTCTATCTCTGTCTTCTACCTCTGATGTTCCTTCTGAGCAGGCTGAGTGAGGTGTAGATCAGACACGTGGATATACTCTATCTCTGTCTTCTACCTCTGCTGTTTCTTCTGAGCAGGCTGAGTGAGACACGTGGATATACTCTATCTCTGTCTTCTACCTCTGCTGTTCCTTCTGAGCAGGCTGAGTGAGACACGTGGATATACTCTATTTCTGTCTTCAACCTCTGCTGTTCCTTCTGAGGAAGCTGAGTGAGGTGTAGATCAGACACGTGTATATACTCTATCTCTGTCGTGTACCCCTGCTGTTCCTTCTGAGCAGGCTAAGTGAGACACGTGGATATACTCTATCTCTGTCTTCTACCTCTGCTGTTCCTTTTGAGCAGGCTGAGTGAGGTGTAGATCAGACACATGGATATACTCTATCTCTGTCTTCTACCTCTGCTGTTCCTTCTGAGCAGGCTGAGTGAGACACGTGGATATGCTCTATCTCTGTCTTCTACCTCTGCTGTTCCTTCTGAGCAGGCTGAGTAAGACACGTGTATATACTCTATATCTGTCTTCTAACTCTGCTGTTCCTTCTGAGCAGGCTGAGTGAGGTGTAGATCAGACACGTGGATATGCTCTATCTCTGTTTTGTACCTCTGCTGTTCCTTCTGAGCAGGCTGAGTGAGACACGTGGATATACTCTATCTCTGTCTTCTACCTCTGCTGTTCCTTCTGAGCAGGCTGAGTGAGACACGTGGATATACTCTATTTCTGTCTTCAACCTCTGCTGTTCCTTCTGAGGAAGCTGAGTGAGGTGTAGATCAGACACGTGTATATACTCTATCTCTGTCGTGTACCCCTGCTGTTCCTTCTGAGCAGGCTAAGTGAGACACGTGGATATACTCTATCTCTGTCTTCTACCTCTGCTGTTCCTTTTGAGCAGGCTGAGTGAGGTGTAGATCAGACACATGGATATACTCTATCTCTGTCTTCTACCTCTGCTGTTCCTTCTGAGCAGGCTGAGTGAGACACGTGGATATGCTCTATCTCTGTCTTCTACCTCTGCTGTTCCTTCTGAGCAGGCTGAGTAAGACACGTGTATATACTCTATATCTGTCTTCTAACTCTGCTGTTCCTTCTGAGCAGGCTGAGTGAGGTGTAGATCAGACACGTGGATATACTCTATCTCTGTTTTGTACCTCTGCTGTTCCTTCTGAGCAGGCTGAGTGAGACACGTGGATATACTCTATATCTGTCTTCTACATCTGCTGTTCCTTCTGAGCAGGCTGAGTGAGACACGTAGATATACTCTATCTCTGTCTTCTACCTCTGATGTTCCTTCTGAGCAGGCTGAGTGAGGTGTAGATCAGACACGTGGATATACTCTATCTCTGTCTTCTACCTCTGCTGTTTCTTCTGAGCAGGCTGAGTGAGACACGTGGATATACTCTATCTCTGTCTTCTACCTCTGCTGTTCCTTCTGAGCAGGCTGAGTGAGACACGTGGATATACTCTATTTCTGTCTTCAACCTCTGCTGTTCCTTCTGAGGAAGCTGAGTGAGGTGTAGATCAGACACGTGTATATACTCTATCTCTGTCGTGTACCCCTGCTGTTCCTTCTGAGCAGGCTAAGTGAGACACGTGGATATACTCTATCTCTGTCTTCTACCTCTGCTGTTCCTTTTGAGCAGGCTGAGTGAGGTGTAGATCAGACACATGGATATACTCTATCTCTGTCTTCTACCTCTGCTGTTCCTTCTGAGCAGGCTGAGTGAGACACGTGGATATGCTCTATCTCTGTCTTCTACCTCTGCTGTTCCTTCTGAGCAGGCTGAGTAAGACACGTGTATATACTCTATATCTGTCTTCTAACTCTGCTGTTCCTTCTGAGCAGGCTGAGTGAGGTGTAGATCAGACACGTGGATATACTCTATCTCTGTTTTGTACCTCTGCTGTTCCTTCTGAGCAGGC
The DNA here is from genome assembly GCA_037893245.1 of Crossaster papposus. NCBI lineage: Eukaryota > Metazoa > Echinodermata > Asteroidea > Velatida > Solasteridae > Crossaster > Crossaster papposus. The sequence goes on from JBAIAA010000176.1 coordinate 1,007,936, forward strand.
TGAGTGAGACACGTGGATATACTCTATATCTGTCTTCTACCTCTGCTGTTCCTTCTGAGCAGGCTGAGTAAGACACGTGGATATACTCTATATCTGTCTTCTACCTCTGCTGTTCCTTCTGAGCAGGCTGAGTGAGGTGTAGATCAGACACGTGGATATACTCTATCTCTGTCTTCTACCTCTGCTGTTCCTTCTGAGCAGGCTGAGTGAGACACGTGGATATACTCTATCTCTGTCTTCTACCTCTGCTGTTCCTTCTGATCAGGCTAAGTGAGACACGTGGATATACTCTATCTCTGTCTTCTACCTCTGCTGTTCCTTCTGAGGATGCTGAGTTAGGTGTAGATCAGACACGTGGATATACTCTATCTCTGTCGTGTACCCCTGCTGTTCCTTCTGAGCAGGCTAAGTGAGACACGTGGATATACTCTATCTCTGTCTTCTACCTCTGCTGTTCCTTCTGAGCAGGCTGAGTGAGGTGTAGATCAGACACGTGGATATACTCTATCTCTGTTTTGTACCTCTGCTGTTACTTCTGAGCAGGCTGAGTGAGACACGTGGATATACTCTATCTCTGTCTTCTACCTCTGCTGTTCCTTCTGAGCAGGCTGAGTGAGGTGTATATCAGACACGTAGATATACTCTATCTCTGTCTTCTACCTCTGCTGTTCCTTCTGAGCAGGCTGAGTGAGACACGTGGATATACTATATCTCTGTCTTCTACCTCTGCTCTTCCTTCTGAGCAGGCTGAGTGAGACACGTGGATATACTCTATCTCTGTCTTCTACCTCTGCTGTTCCTTTTGAGCAGGCTGAGTGAGGTGTAGATCAGACACATGGATATACTCTATCTCTGTCTTCTACCTCTGCTGTTCCTTCTGAGCAGGCTGAGTGAGCTGTAGTTCAGACACGTGGATATACTCTATCTCTGTCTTCTACCTCTGCTGTTCCTTCTGAGCAGTCTGAGTGAGACATGTGGATATACTCTATCTCTGTCTTCTACCTCTGATGTTCCTTCTGAGCAGGCTGAGTGAGGTGTAGATCAGACACGTGGATATACTCTATCTCTGTCTTCTACCTCTGCTGTTTCTTCTGAGCAGGCTGAGTGAGACACGTGGATATACTCTATCTCTGTCTTCTACCTCTGCTGTTCCTTCTGAGCAGGCTGAGTGAGACACGTGGATATACTCTATTTCTGTCTTCAACCTCTGCTGTTCCTTCTGAGGATGCTGAGTGAGGTGTAGATCAGACACGTGTATATACTCTATCTCTGTCGTGTACCCCTGCTGTTCCTTCTGAGCAGGCTAAGTGAGACACGTGGATATACTCTATCTCTGTCTTCTACCTCTGCTGTTCCTTTTGAGCAGGCTGAGTGAGGTGTAGATCAGACACATGGATATACTCTATCTCTGTCTTCTACCTCTGCTGTTCCTTCTGAGCAGGCTGAGTGAGACACGTGGATATGCTCTATCTCTGTCTTCTACCTCTGCTGTTCCTTCTGAGCAGGCTGAGTAAGACACGTGTATATACTCTATATCTGTCTTCTACCTCTGCTGTTCCTTCTGAGCAGGCTGAGTGAGGTGTAGATCAGACACGTGGATATACTCTATCTCTGTTTTGTACCTCTGCTGTTCCTTCTGAGCAGGCTGAGTGAGACACGTGGATATACTCTATATCTGTCTTCTACCTCTGCTGTTCCTTCTGAGCAGGCGGAGTGAGGTGTAGATCAGACACGTGGATATACTCTATCTCTGTTTTGTACCTCTGCTGTTCCTTCTGAGCAGGCTGAGTGAGACACGTGAATATACTCTATCTCTGTCTTCTACCTCTGCTGTTCCTTTTGAGCAGGCTGAGTGAGGTGTAGATCAGACACATGGATATACTCTATCTCTGTCTTCTACCTCTGCTGTTCCTTCTGAGCAGGCTGAGTGAGGTGTAGTTCAGACACGTGGATATACTCTATCTATGTCTTCTACCTCTGCTGTTCCTTCTGAGCAGGCTGAGTGAGACACGTGGATATACTCTATCTCTGTCTTCTACCTCTGATGTTCCTTCTGAGCAGGCTGAGTGAGGTGTAGATCAGACACGTGGATATACTCTATCTCTGTCTTCTACCTCTGCTGTTTCTTCTGAGCAGGCTGAGTGAGACACGTGGATATACTCTATCTCTGTCTTCTACCTCTGCTGTTCCTTCTGAGCAGGCTGAGTGAGACACGTGGATATACTCTATTTCTGTCTTCAACCTCTGCTGTTCCTTCTGAGGAAGCTGAGTGAGGTGTAGATCAGACACGTGTATATACTCTATCTCTGTCGTGTACCCCTGCTGTTCCTTCTGAGCAGGCTAAGTGAGACACGTGGATATACTCTATCTCTGTCTTCTACCTCTGCTGTTCCTTTTGAGCAGGCTGAGTGAGGTGTAGATCAGACACATGGATATACTCTATCTCTGTCTTCTACCTCTGCTGTTCCTTCTGAGCAGGCTGAGTGAGACACGTGGATATGCTCTATCTCTGTCTTCTACCTCTGCTGTTCCTTCTGAGCAGGCTGAGTAAGACACGTGTATATACTCTATATCTGTCTTCTAACTCTGCTGTTCCTTCTGAGCAGGCTGAGTGAGGTGTAGATCAGACACGTGGATATACTCTATCTCTGTTTTGTACCTCTGCTGTTCCTTCTGAGCAGGCTGAGTGAGACACGTGGATATACTCTATCTCTGTCTTCTACCTCTGCTGTTCCTTCTGAGCAGGCTGAGTGAGACACGTGGATATACTCTATTTCTGTCTTCAACCTCTGCTGTTCCTTCTGAGGAAGCTGAGTGAGGTGTAGATCAGACACGTGTATATACTCTATCTCTGTCGTGTACCCCTGCTGTTCCTTCTGAGCAGGCTAAGTGAGACACGTGGATATACTCTATCTCTGTCTTCTACCTCTGCTGTTCCTTTTGAGCAGGCTGAGTGAGGTGTAGATCAGACACATGGATATACTCTATCTCTGTCTTCTACCTCTGCTGTTCCTTCTGAGCAGGCTGAGTGAGACACGTGGATATGCTCTATCTCTGTCTTCTACCTCTGCTGTTCCTTCTGAGCAGGCTGAGTAAGACACGTGTATATACTCTATATCTGTCTTCTAACTCTGCTGTTCCTTCTGAGCAGGCTGAGTGAGGTGTAGATCAGACACGTGGATATACTCTATCTCTGTTTTGTACCTCTGCTGTTCCTTCTGAGCAGGCTGAGTGAGACACGTGGATATACTCTATATCTGTCTTCTACCTCTGCTGTTCCTTCTGAGCAGGCTGAGTGAGACACGTGGATATACTCTATCTCTGTCTTCTACCTCTGATGTTCCTTCTGAGCAGGCTGAGTGAGGTGTAGATCAGACACGTGGATATACTCTATCTCTGTCTTCTACCTCTGCTGTTTCTTCTGAGCAGGCTGAGTGAGACACGTGGATATACTCTATCTCTGTCTTCTACCTCTGCTGTTCCTTCTGAGCAGGCTGAGTGAGACACGTGGATATACTCTATTTCTGTCTTCAACCTCTGCTGTTCCTTCTGAGGAAGCTGAGTGAGGTGTAGATCAGACACGTGTATATACTCTATCTCTGTCGTGTACCCCTGCTGTTCCTTCTGAGCAGGCTAAGTGAGACACGTGGATATACTCTATCTCTGTCTTCTACCTCTGCTGTTCCTTTTGAGCAGGCTGAGTGAGGTGTAGATCAGACACATGGATATACTCTATCTCTGTCTTCTACCTCTGCTGTTCCTTCTGAGCAGGCTGAGTGAGACACGTGGATATGCTCTATCTCTGTCTTCTACCTCTGCTGTTCCTTCTGAGCAGGCTGAGTAAGACACGTGTATATACTCTATATCTGTCTTCTAACTCTGCTGTTCCTTCTGAGCAGGCTGAGTGAGGTGTAGATCAGACACGTGGATATACTCTATCTCTGTTTTGTACCTCTGCTGTTCCTTCTGAGCAGGCTGAGTGAGACACGTGGATATACTCTATATCTGTCTTCTACCTCTGCTGTTCCTTCTGAGCAGGCGGAGTGAGGTGTAGATCAGACACGTGGATATACTCTATCTCTGTTTTGTACCTCTGCTGTTCCTTCTGAGCAGGCTGAGTGAGACACGTGGATATACTCTATCTCTGTCTTCTACCTCTGCTGTTCCTTCTGAGCAGGCTGAGTGAGGTGTAGATCAGACACGTATATATACTCTATCTCTGTCTTCTACCTCTGCTGTTCCTTCTGAGCAGGCTGAGTGAGACACGTGGATATACTCTATCTCTGTCTTCTACATCTGCTCTTCCTTCTGAGCAGGCTGAGTGAGACACGTGGATATACTCTATCTCTGTCTTCTACCTCTGCTGTTCCTTCTGAGCAGGCTGAGTGAGACACGTGGATATACTCTATCTCTGTCTTCTACCTCTGCTGTTCCTTTTGAGCAGGCTGAGTGAGGTGTAGATCAGACACATGGATATACTCTATCTCTGTCTTCTACCTCTGCTGTTCCTTCTGAGCAGGCTGAGTGAGACACGTGGATATACTCTATCTCTGTCTTCTACCGCTGCTGTTCCTTCTGAGCAGGCTGAGTAAGACACGTGGATATACTCTATATCTGTCTTCTACCTCTGATGTTCCTTCTGAGCAGGCTGAGTGAGGTGTAGATCAGACACGTGGATATACTCTATCTCTGTCTTCTACCTCTGCTGTTTCTTCTGAGCAGGCTGAGTGAGACACGTGGATATACTCTATCTCTGTCTTCTACCTCTGCTGTTCCTTCTGAGGATGCTGAGTGAGGTGTAGATCAGACACGTGGATATACTCTATCTCTGTCGTGTACCCCTGCTGTTCCTTCTGAGCAGGCTAAGTGAGACACGTGGATATACTCTATCTCTGTCTTCTACCTCTGCTGTTCCTTTTGAGCAGGCTGAGTGAGGTGTAGATCAGACACATGGATATACTCTATCTCTGTCTTCTACCTCTGCTGTTCCTTCTGAGCAGGCTGAGTGAGACACGTGGATATACTCTATCTCTGTCTTCTACCTCTGATGTTCCTTCTGAGCAGGCTGAGTGAGGTGTAGATCAGACACGTGGATATACTCTATCTCTGTCTTCTACCTCTGCTGTTTCTTCTGAGCAGGCTGAGTGAGACACGTGGATATACTCTATCTCTGTCTTCTACCTCTGCTGTTCCTTCTGAGCAGGCTGAGTGAGACACGTGGATATACTCTATTTCTGTCTTTTACCTCTGCTGTTCCTTCTGAGGATGCTGAGTGAGGTGTAGATCAGACACGTGGATATACTCTATCTCTGTCTTCTACCTCTGCTGTTCCTTTTGAGCAGGCTGAGTGAGGTGTAGATCAGACACATGGATATACTCTATCTCTGTCTTCTACCTCTGCTGTTCCTTCTGAGCAGGCTGAGTGAGACACGTGGATATACTCTATCTCTGTCTTCTACCTCTGCTGTTCCTTCTGAGCAGGCTGAGTAAGACACGTGGATATACTCTATATCTGTCTTCTACGTCTGCTGTTCCTTCTGAGCAGGCTGAGTGAGGTGTAGATCAGACACGTGGATATACTCTATCTCTGTTTTGTACCTCTGCTGTTCCTTCTGAGCAGGCTGAGTGAGACACGTGGATATACTCTATCTCTGTCTTCTACCTCTGCTGTTCCTTCTGAGCAGGCTGAGTGAGGTGTAGATCAGACACGTAGATATACTCTATCTCTGTCTTCTACCTCTGCTGTTCCTTCTGAGCAGGCTGAGTGAGACACGTGGATATACTCTATCTCTGTATTCTACCTCTGCTCTTCCTTCTGAGCAGGCTGAGTGAGACACGTGGATATACTCTATCTCTGTCTTCTACCTCTTCTGTTCCTTCTGAGCAGGCTGAGTGAGACACGTGGATATACTCTATCTCTGTCTTCTACCTCTGCTGTTCCTTCTGAGGATGCTGAGTTAGGTGTAGATCAGACACGTGGATATACTCTATCTCTGTCTTCTACCTCTGCTGTTCCTTTTGAGCAGGCTGAGTGAGGTGTAGATCAGACACATGGATATACTCTATATCTGTCTTCTACCTCTGCTGTTCCTTCTGAGCAGGCTGAGTGAGACACGTGGATATACTCTATCTCTGTCTTCTACCTCTGCTGTTCCTTCTGAGCAGGCTAAGTGAGACACGTGGATATACTCTATCTCTGTATTCTACCTCTGCTGTTCCTTCTGAGGATGCTGAGTTAGGTGTAGATCAGACACGTGGATATACTCTATCTCTGTCGTGTACCCCTGCTGTTCCTTCTGAGCAGGCTAAGTGAGACACGTGGATATACTCTATCTCTGTCTTCTACCTCTGCTGTTCCCTCTGAGCAGGCTGAGTGAGGTGTAGATCAGACACGTGGATATACTCTATCTCTGTCTTCTACCTCTGCTGTTCCTTCTGAGCAGGCTGAGTAAGACACGTGGATATACTCTATATCAGTCTTCTACCTCTGCTGTTCCTTCTGAGCAGGCTGAGTGAGGTGTAGATCAGACACGTGGATATACTCTATCTCTGTTTTGTACCTCTGCTGTTCCTTCTGAGCAGGCTGAGTGAGACACGTGGATATACTCTATCTCTGTCTTCTACCTCTGCTGTTTCTTCTGAGCAGGCTGAGTAAGACACGTGGATATACTCTATATCTGTATTCTACCTCTGCTGTTCCTTCTGAGCAGGCTGAGTGAGGTGTAGATCAGACACGTGGATATACTCTATCTCTGTCTTCTACCTCTGCTGTTCCTTCTGAGCAGGCTGAGTGAGACACGTGGATATACTCTATCTCTGTCTTCTACCTCTGCTGTTCCTTCTGAGCAGGCTAAGTGAGACACGTGGATATACTCTATCTCTGTCTTCTACCTCTGCTGTTCCTTCTGAGGATGCTGAGTTAGGTGTAGATCAGACACGTGGATATACTCTATCTCTGTCGTGTACCCCTGCTGTTCCTTCTGAGCAGGCTAATTGAGACACGTGGATATACTCTATCTCTGTCTTCTACCTCTGCTGTTCCTTCTGAGCAGGCTGAGTGAGGTGTAGATCAGACACGTGGATATACTCTATCTCTGTTTTGTACCTCTGCTGTTACTTCTGAGCAGGCTGAGTGAGACACGTGGATATACTCTATCTCTGTCTTCTACCTCTGCTGTTCCTTCTGAGCAGGCTGAGTGAGACACGTGGATATACTCTATTTCTGTCTTCTACCTCTGCTGTTCCTTCTGAGGATGCTGAGTGAGGTGTAGATCAGACACGTGGATATACTCTATCTCTGTCGTGTACCCCTGCTGTTCCTTCTGAGCAGGCTAAGTGAGACACGTGGATATACTCTATCTCTGTCTTCTACCTCTGCTGTTCCTTCTGAGGATGCTGAGTTAGGTGTAGATCAGACACGTGGATATACTCTATCTCTGTCGTGTACCCCTGCTGTTCCTTCTGAGCAGGCTAAGTGAGACACGTGGATATACTCTATCTCTGTCTTCTACCTCTGCTGTTCCTTCTGAGCAGGCTGAGTGAGGTGTACTCAGACACGTGGATATACTCTATCTCTGTTTTGTACCTCTGCTGTTCCTTCTGAGCAGGCTGAGTGAGACACGTGGATATACTCTATCTCTGTCTTCTACCTCTGCTGTTCCTTCTGAGCAAGCTGAGTGAGGTGTAGATCAGACACGTAGATATACTCTATCTCTGTCTTCTACCTCTGCTGTTCCTTCTGAGCAGGCTGAGTGAGACACGTGGATATACTATATCTCTGTCTTCTACCTCTGCTCTTCCTTCTGAGCCGGCTGAGTGAGACACGTGGATATACTCTATCTCTGTCTTCTACCTCTGCTGTTCCTTCTGAGCAGGCTGAGTGAGGTGTAGATCAGACACGTGGATATACTCTATCTCTGTTTTGTACCTCTGCTGTTCCTTCTGAGCAGGCTGAGTGAGACACGTGGATATACTCTATATCTGTCTTCTACCTCTGCTGTTCCTTCTGAGCAGGCGGAGTGAGGTGTAGATCAGACACGTGGATATACTCTATCTCTGTTTTGTACCTCTGCTGTTCCTTCTGAGCAGGCTGAGTGAGACACGTGGATATACTCTATCTCTGTCTTCTACCTCTGCTGTTCCTTTTGAGCAGGCTGAGTGAGGTGTAGATCAGACACATGGATATACTCTATCTCTGTCTTCTACCTCTGCTGTTCCTTCTGAGCAGGCTGAGTGAGGTGTAGTTCAGACACGTGGATATACTCTATCTCTGTCTTCTACCTCTGCTGTTCCTTCTGAGCAGGCTGAGTGAGACACGTGGATATACTCTATCTCTGTCTTCTACCTCTGATGTTCCTTCTGAGCAGGCTGAGTGAGGTGTAGATCAGACACGTGGATATACTCTATCTCTGTCTTCTACCTCTGCTGTTTCTTCTGAGCAGGCTGAGTGAGACACGTGGATATACTCTATCTCTGTCTTCTACCTCTGCTGTTCCTTCTGAGCAGGCTGAGTGAGACACGTGGATATACTCTATTTCTGTCTTCAACCTCTGCTGTTCCTTCTGAGGAAGCTGAGTGAGGTGTAGATCAGACACGTGTATATACTCTATCTCTGTCGTGTACCCCTGCTGTTCCTTCTGAGCAGGCTAAGTGAGACACGTGGATATACTCTATCTCTGTCTTCTACCTCTGCTGTTCCTTTTGAGCAGGCTGAGTGAGGTGTAGATCAGACACATGGATATACTCTATCTCTGTCTTCTACCTCTGCTGTTCCTTCTGAGCAGGCTGAGTGAGACACGTGGATATGCTCTATCTCTGTCTTCTACCTCTGCTGTTCCTTCTGAGCAGGCTGAGTAAGACACGTGTATATACTCTATATCTGTCTTCTAACTCTGCTGTTCCTTCTGAGCAGGCTGAGTGAGGTGTAGATCAGACACGTGGATATACTCTATCTCTGATTTGTACCTCTGCTGTTCCTTCTGAGCAGGCTGAGTGAGACACGTGGATATACTCTATATCTGTCTTCTACCTCTGCTGTTCCTTCTGAGCAGGCGGAGTGAGGTGTAGATCAGACACGTGGATATACTCTATCTCTGTTTTGTACCTCTGCTGTTCCTTCTGAGCAGGCTGAGTGAGACACGTGGATATACTCTATCTCTGTCTTCTACCTCTGCTGTTCCTTCTGAGCAGGCTGAGTGAGGTGTAGATCAGACACGTATATATACTCTATCTCTGTCTTCTACCTCTGCTGTTCCTTCTGAGCAGGCTGAGTGAGACACGTGGATATACTCTATCTCTGTCTTCTACATCTGCTCTTCCTTCTGAGCAGGCTGAGTGAGACACGTGGATATACTCTATCTCTGTCTTCTACCTCTGCTGTTCCTTCTGAGCAGGCTGAGTGAGACACGTGGATATACTCTATCTCTGTCTTCTACCTCTGCTGTTCCTTCTGAGGATGCTGAGTTAGGTGTAGATCAGACACGTGGATATACTCTATCTCTGTCGTGTACCCCTGCTGTTCCTTCTGAGCAGGCTAAGTGAGACACGTGGATATACTCTATCTCTGTCTTCTACCTCTGCTGTTCCTTTTGAGCAGGCTGAGTGAGGTGTAGATCAGACACATGGATATACTCTATCTCTGTCTTCTACCTCTGCTGTTCCTTCTGAGCAGGCTGAGTGAGACACGTGGATATACTCTATCTCTGTCTTCTACCGCTGCTGTTCCTTCTGAGCAGGCTGAGTAAGACACGTGGATATACTCTATATCTGTCTTCTACCTCTGATGTTCCTTCTGAGCAGGCTGAGTGAGGTGTAGATCAGACACGTGGATATACTCTATCTCTGTCTTCTACCTCTGCTGTTTCTTCTGAGCAGGCTGAGTGAGACACGTGGATATACTCTATCTCTGTCTTCTACCTCTGCTGTTCCTTCTGAGGATGCTGAGTGAGGTGTAGATCAGACACGTGGATATACTCTATCTCTGTCGTGTACCCCTGCTGTTCCTTCTGAGCAGGCTAAGTGAGACACGTGGATATACTCCATCTCTGTCTTCTACCTCTGCTGTTCCTTTTGAGCAGGCTGAGTGAGGTGTAGATCAGACACATGGATATACTCTATCTCTGTCTTCTACCTCTGCTGTTCCTTCTGAGCAGGCTGAGTGAGACACGTGGATATACTCTATCTCTGTCTTCTACCTCTGATGTTCCTTCTGAGCAGGCTGAGTGAGGTGTAGATCAGACACGTGGATATACTCTATCTCTGTCTTCTACCTCTGCTGTTTCTTCTGAGCAGGCTGAGTGAGACACGTGGATATACTCTATCTCTGTCTTCTACCTCTGCTGTTCCTTCTGAGCAGGCTGAGTGAGACACGTGGATATACTCTATTTCTGTCTTTTACCTCTGCTGTTCCTTCTGAGGATGCTGAGTGAGGTGTAGATCAGACACGTGGATATACTCTATCTCTGTCTTCTACCTCTGCTGTTCCTTTTGAGCAGGCTGAGTGAGGTGTAGATCAGACAAATGGATATACTCTATCTCTGTCTTCTACCTCTGCTGTTCCTTCTGAGCAGGCTGAGTGAGACACGTGGATATACTCTATCTCTGTCTTCTACCTCTGCTGTTCCTTCTGAGCAGGCTGAGTAAGACACGTGGATATACTCTATATCTGTCTTCTACGTCTGCTGTTCCTTCTGAGCAGGCTGAGTGAGGTGTAGATCAGACACGTGGATATACTCTATCTCTGTTTTGTACCTCTGCTGTTCCTTCTGAGCAGGCTGAGTGAGACACGTGGATATACTCTATCTCTGTCTTCTACCTCTGCTGTTCCTTCTGAGCAGGCTGAGTGAGGTGTAGATCAGACACGTAGATATACTCTATCTCTGTCTTCTACCTCTGCTGTTCCTTCTGAGCAGGCTGAGTGAGACACGTGGATATACTCTATCTCTGTATTCTACCTCTGCTCTTCCTTCTGAGCAGGCTGAGTGAGACACGTGGATATACTCTATCTCTGTCTTCTACCTCTGCTGTTCCTTCTGAGGATGCTGAGTTAGGTGTAGATCAGACACGTGGATATACTCTATCTCTGTCTTCTACCTCTGCTGTTCCTTTTGAGCAGGCTGAGTGAGGTGTAGATCAGACACATGGATATACTCTATATCTGTCTTCTACCTCTGCTGTTCCTTCTGAGCAGGCTGAGTGAGACACGTGGATATACTCTATCTCTGTCTTCTACCTCTGCTGTTCCTTCTGAGCAGGCTAAGTGAGACACGTGGATATACTCTATCTCTGTATTCTACCTCTGCTGTTCCTTCTGATGATGCTGAGTTAGGTGTAGATCAGACACGTGGATATACTCTATCTCTGTCGTGTACCCCTGCTGTTCCTTCTGAGCAGGCTAAGTGAGACACGTGGATATACTCTATCTCTGTCTTCTACCTCTGCTGTTCCCTCTGAGCAGGCTGAGTGAGGTGTAGATCAGACACGTGGATATACTCTATCTCTGTCTTCTACCTCTGCTGTTCCTTCTGAGCAGGCTGAGTAAGACACGTGGATATACTCTATATCAGTCTTCTACCTCTGCTGTTCCTTCTGAGCAGGCTGAGTGAGGTGTAGATCAGACACGTGGATATACTCTATCTCTGTTTTGTACCTCTGCTGTTCCTTCTGAGCAGGCTGAGTGAGACACGTGGATATACTCTATCTCTGTCTTCTACCTCTGCTGTTTCTTCTGAGCAGGCTGAGTAAGACACGTGGATATACTCTATATCTGTATTCTACCTCTGCTGTTCCTTCTGAGCAGGCTGAGTGAGGTGTAGATCAGACACGTGGATATACTCTATCTCTGTCTTCTACCTCTGCTGTTCCTTCTGAGCAGGCTGAGTGAGACACGTGGATATACTCTATCTCTGTCTTCTACCTCTGCTGTTCCTTCTGAGCAGGCTAAGTGAGACACGTGGATATACTCTATCTCTGTCTTCTACCTCTGCTGTTCCTTCTGAGGATGCTGAGTTAGGTGTAGATCAGACACGTGGATATACTCTATCTCTGTCGTGTACCCCTGCTGTTCCTTCTGAGCAGGCTAATTGAGACACGTGGATATACTCTATCTCTGTCTTCTACCTCTGCTGTTCCTTCTGAGCAGGCTGAGTGAGGTGTAGATCAGACACGTGGATATACTCTATCTCTGTTTTGTACCTCTGCTGTTACTTCTGAGCAGGCTGAGTGAGACACGTGGATATACTCTATCTCTGTCTTCTACCTCTGCTGTTCCTTCTGAGCAGGCTGAGTGAGACACGTGGATATACTCTATTTCTGTCTTCTACCTCTGCTGTTCCTTCTGAGGATGCTGAGTGAGGTGTAGATCAGACACGTGGATATACTCTATCTCTGTCGTGTACCCCTGCTGTTCCTTCTGAGCAGGCTAAGTGAGACACGTGGATATACTCTATCTCTGTCTTCTACCTCTGCTGTTCCTTCTGAGGATGCTGAGTTAGGTGTAGATCAGACACGTGGATATACTCTATCTCTGTCGTGTACCCCTGCTGTTCCTTCTGAGCAGGCTAAGTGAGACACGTGGATATACTCTATCTCTGTCTTCTACCTCTGCTGTTCCTTCTGAGCAGGCTGAGTGAGGTGTAGATCAGACACGTGGATATACTCTATCTCTGTTTTGTACCTCTGCTGTTCCTTCTGAGCAGGCTGAGTGAGACACGTGGATATACTCTATCTCTGTCTTCTACCTCTGCTGTTCCTTCTGAGCAGGCTGAGTGAGGTGTAGATCAGACACGTAGATATACTCTATCTCTGTCTTCTACCTCTGCTGTTCCTTCTGAGCAGGCTGAGTGAGACACGTGGATATACTATATCTCTGTCTTCTACCTCTGCTCTTCCTTCTGAGCCGGCTGAGTGAGACACGTGGATATACTCTATCTCTGTCTTCTACCTCTGCTGTTCCTTCTGAGCAGGCTGAGTGAGGTGTAGATCAGACACGTGGATATACTCTATCTCTGTTTTGTACCTCTGCTGTTCCTTCTGAGCAGGCTGAGTGAGACACGTGGATATACTCTATATCTGTCTTCTACCTCTGCTGTTCCTTCTGAGCAGGCGGAGTGAGGTGTAGATCAGACACGTGGATATACTCTATCTCTGTTTTGTACCTCTGCTGTTCCTTCTGAGCAGGCTGAGTGAGACACGTGGATATACTCTATCTCTGTCTTCTACCTCTGCTGTTCCTTTTGAGCAGGCTGAGTGAGGTGTAGATCAGACACATGGATATACTCTATCTCTGTCTTCTACCTCTGCTGTTCCTTCTGAGCAGGCTGAGTGAGGTGTAGTTCAGACACGTGGATATACTCTATCTCTGTCTTCTACCTCTGCTGTTCCTTCTGAGCAGGCTGAGTGAGACACGTGGATATACTCTATCTCTGTCTTCTACCTCTGATGTTCCTTCTGAGCAGGCTGAGTGAGGTGTAGATCAGACACGTGGATATACTCTATCTCTGTCTTCTACCTCTGCTGTTTCTTCTGAGCAGGCTGAGTGAGACACGTGGATATACTCTATCTCTGTCTTCTACCTCTGCTGTTCATTCTGAGCAGGCTGAGTGAGACACGTGGATATACTCTATTTCTGTCTTCAACCTCTGCTGTTCCTTCTGAGGAAGCTGAGTGAGGTGTAGATCAGACACGTGTATATACTCTATCTCTGTCGTGTACCCCTGCTGTTCCTTCTGAGCAGGCTAAGTGAGACACGTGGATATACTCTATCTCTGTCTTCTACCTCTGCTGTTCCTTTTGAGCAGGCTGAGTGAGGTGTAGATCAGACACATGGATATACTCTATCTCTGTCTTCTACCTCTGCTGTTCCTTCTGAGCAGGCTGAGTGAGACACGTGGATATGCTCTATCTCTGTCTTCTACCTCTGCTGTTCCTTCTGAGCAGGCTGAGTAAGACACGTGTATATACTCTATATCTGTCTTCTAACTCTGCTGTTCCTTCTGAGCAGGCTGAGTGAGACACGTGGATATACTCTATATCTGTCTTCTACCTCTGCTGTTCCTTCTGAGCAGGCGGAGTGAGGTGTAGATCAGACACGTGGATATACTCTATCTCTGTTTTGTACCTCTGCTGTTCCTTCTGAGCAGGCTGAGTGAGACACGTGGATATACTCTATCTCTGTCTTCTACCTCTGCTGTTCCTTCTGAGCAGGCTGAGTGAGGTGTAGATCAGACACGTATATATACTCTATCTCTGTCTTCTACCTCTGCTGTTCCTTCTGAGCAGGCTGAGTGAGACACGTGGATATACTCTATCTCTGTCTTCTACCTCTGCTGTTCCTTCTGAGCAGGCTGAGTGAGGTGTAGATCAGACACGTGGATATACTCTATCTCTGTTTTGTACCTCTGCTGTTCCTTCTGAGCAGGCTGAGTGAGACACGTGGATATACTCTATATCTGTCTTCTACCTCTGCTGTTCCTTCTGAGCAGGCGGAGTGAGGTGTAGATCAGACACGTGGATATACTCTATCTCTGTTTTGTACCTCTGCTGTTCCTTCTGAGCAGGCTGAGTGAGACACGTGGATATACTCTATCTCTGTCTTCTACCTCTGCTGTTCCTTTTGAGCAGGCTGAGTGAGGTGTAGATCAGACACATGGATATACTCTATCTCTGTCTTCTACCTCTGCTGTTCCTTCTGAGCAGGCTGAGTGAGGTGTAGTTCAGACACGTGGATATACTCTATCTCTGTCTTCTACCTCTGCTGTTCCTTCTGAGCAGGCTGAGTGAGACACGTGGATATACTCTATCTCTGTCTTCTACCTCTGATGTTCCTTCTGAGCAGGCTGAGTGAGGTGTAGATCAGACACGTGGATATACTCTATCTCTGTCTTCTACCTCTGCTGTTTCTTCTGAGCAGGCTGAGTGAGACACGTGGATATACTCTATCTCTGTCTTCTACCTCTGCTGTTCATTCTGAGCAGGCTGAGTGAGACACGTGGATATACTCTATTTCTGTCTTCAACCTCTGCTGTTCCTTCTGAGGAAGCTGAGTGAGGTGTAGATCAGACACGTGTATATACTCTATCTCTGTCGTGTACCCCTGCTGTTCCTTCTGAGCAGGCTAAGTGAGACACGTGGATATACTCTATCTCTGTCTTCTACCTCTGCTGTTCCTTTTGAGCAGGCTGAGTGAGGTGTAGATCAGACACATGGATATACTCTATCTCTGTCTTCTACCTCTGCTGTTCCTTCTGAGCAGGCTGAGTGAGACACGTGGATATGCTCTATCTCTGTCTTCTACCTCTGCTGTTCCTTCTGAGCAGGCTGAGTAAGACACGTGTATATACTCTATATCTGTCTTCTAACTCTGCTGTTCCTTCTGAGCAGGCTGAGTGAGACACGTGGATATACTCTATATCTGTCTTCTACCTCTGCTGTTCCTTCTGAGCAGGCGGAGTGAGGTGTAGATCAGACACGTGGATATACTCTATCTCTGTTTTGTACCTCTGCTGTTCCTTCTGAGCAGGCTGAGTGAGACACGTGGATATACTCTATCTCTGTCTTCTACCTCTGCTGTTCCTTCTGAGCAGGCTGAGTGAGGTGTAGATCAGACACGTATATATACTCTATCTCTGTCTTCTACCTCTGCTGTTCCTTCTGAGCAGGCTGAGTGAGACACGTGGATATACTCTATCTCTGTCTTCTACATCTGCTCTTCCTTCTGAGCAGGCTGAGTGAGACACGTGGATATACTCTATCTCTGTCTTCTACCTCTGCTGTTCCTTCTGAGCAGGCTGAGTGAGACACGTGGATATACTCTATCTCTGTCTTCTACCTCTGCTGTTCCTTCTGAGGATGCTGAGTTAGGTGTAGATCAGACACGTGGATATACTCTATCTCTGTCGTGTACCCCTGCTGTTCCTTCTGAGCAGGCTAAGTGAGACACGTGGATATACTCTATCTCTGTCTTCTACCTCTGCTGTTCCTTTTGAGCAGGCTGAGTGAGGTGTAGATCAGACACATGGATATACTCTATCTCTGTCTTCTACCTCTGCTGTTCCTTCTGAGCAGGCTGAGTGAGACACGTGGATATACTCTATCTCTGTCTTCTACCGCTGCTGTTCCTTCTGAGCAGGCTGAGTAAGACACGTGGATATACTCTATATCTGTCTTCTACCTCTGATGTTCCTTCTGAGCAGGCTGAGTGAGGTGTAGATCAGACACGTGGATATACTCTATCTCTGTCTTCTACCTCTGCTGTTTCTTCTGAGCAGGCTGAGTGAGACACGTGGATATACTCTATCTCTGTCTTCTACCTCTGCTGTTCCTTCTGAGGATGCTGAGTGAGGTGTAGATCAGACACGTGGATATACTCTATCTCTGTCGTGTACCCCTGCTGTTCCTTCTGAGCAGGCTTAGTGAGACACGTGGATATACTCTATCTCTGTCTTCTACCTCTGCTGTTCCTTTTGAGCAGGCTGAGTGAGGTGTAGATCAGACACATGGATATACTCTATCTCTGTCTTCTACCTCTGCTGTTCCTTCTGAGCAGGCTGAGTGAGACACGTGGATATACTCTATCTCTGTCTTCTACCTCTGCTGTTCCTTCTGAGCAGGCTGAGTGAGACACGTGGATATACTCTATCTCTGTCTTCTACATCTGCTCTTCCTTCTGAGCAGGCTGAGTGAGACACGTGGATATACTCTATCTCTGTCTTCTACCTCTGCTGTTCCTTCTGAGCAGGCTGAGTGAGACACGTGGATATACTCTATCTCTGTCTTCTACCTCTGCTGTTCCTTCTGAGGATGCTGAGTTAGGTGTAGATCAGACACGTGGATATACTCTATCTCTGTCGTGTACCCCTGCTGTTCCTTCTGAGCAGGCTAAGTGAGACACGTGGATATACTCTATCTCTGTCTTCTACCTCTGCTGTTCCTTTTGAGCAGGCTGAGTGAGGTGTAGATCAGACACATGGATATACTCTATCTCTGTCTTCTACCTCTGCTGTTCCTTCTGAGCAGGCTGAGTGAGACACGTGGATATACTCTATCTCTGTCTTCTACCGCTGCTGTTCCTTCTGAGCAGGCTGAGTAAGACACGTGGATATACTCTATATCTGTCTTCTACCTCTGATGTTCCTTCTGAGCAGGCTGAGTGAGGTGTAGATCAGACACGTGGATATACTCTATCTCTGTCTTCTACCTCTGCTGTTTCTTCTGAGCAGGCTGAGTGAGACACGTGGATATACTCTATCTCTGTCTTCTACCTCTGCTGTTCCTTCTGAGGATGCTGAGTGAGGTGTAGATCAGACACGTGGATATACTCTATCTCTGTCGTGTACCCCTGCTGTTCCTTCTGAGCAGGCTAAGTGAGACACGTGGATATACTCTATCTCTGTCTTCTACCTCTGCTGTTCCTTTTGAGCAGGCTGAGTGAGGTGTAGATCAGACACATGGATATACTCTATCTCTGTCTTCTACCTCTGCTGTTCCTTCTGAGCAGGCTGAGTGAGACACGTGGATATACTCTATCTCTGTCTTCTACCTCTGATGTTCCTTCTGAGCAGGCTGAGTGAGGTGTAGATCAGACACGTGGATATACTCTATCTCTGTCTTCTACCTCTGCTGTTTCTTCTGAGCAGGCTGAGTGAGACACGTGGATATACTCTATCTCTGTCTTCTACCTCTGCTGTTCCTTCTGAGCAGGCTGAGTGAGACACGTGGATATACTCTATTTCTGTCTTTTACCTCTGCTGTTCCTTCTGAGGATGCTGAGTGAGGTGTAGATCAGACACGTGGATATACTCTATCTCTGTCTTCTACCTCTGCTGTTCCTTTTGAGCAGGCTGAGTGAGGTGTAGATCAGACACATGGATATACTCTATCTCTGTCTTCTACCTCTGCTGTTCCTTTTGAGCAGGCTGAGTGAGACACGTGGATATACTCTATCTCTGTCTTCTACCTCTGCTGTTCCTTCTGAGCAGGCTGAGTAAGACACGTGGATATACTCTATATCTGTCTTCTACGTCTGCTGTTCCTTCTGAGCAGGCTGAGTGAGGTGTAGATCAGACACGTGGATATACTCTATCTCTGTTTTGTACCTCTGCTGTTCCTTCTGAGCAGGCTGAGTGAGACACGTGGATATACTCTATCTCTGTCTTCTACCTCTGCTGTTCCTTCTGAGCAGGCTGAGTGAGGTGTAGATCAGACACGTAGATATACTCTATCTCTGTCTTCTACCTCTGCTGTTCCTTCTGAGCAGGCTGAGTGAGACACGTGGATATACTCTATCTCTGTATTCTACCTCTGCTCTTCCTTCTGAGCAGGCTGAGTGAGACACGTGGATATACTCTATCTCTGTCTTCTACCTCTTCTGTTCCTTCTGAGCAGGCTGAGTGAGACACGTGGATATACTCTATCTCTGTCTTCTACCTCTGCTGTTCCTTCTGAGGATGCTGAGTTAGGTGTAGATCAGACACGTGGATATACTCTATATCTGTCTTCTACCTCTGCTGTTCCTTCTGAGCAGGCTGAGTGAGACACGTGGATATACTCTATCTCTGTCTTCTACCTCTGCTGTTCCTTCTGAGCAGGCTAAGTGAGACACGTGGATATACTCTATCTCTGTATTCTACCTCTGCTGTTCCTTCTGAGGATGCTGAGTTAGGTGTAGATCAGACACGTGGATATACTCTATCTCTGTCGTGTACCCCTGCTGTTCCTTCTGAGCAGGCTAAGTGAGACACGTGGATATACTCTATCTCTGTCTTCTACCTCTGCTGTTCCCTCTGAGCAGGCTGAGTGAGGTGTAGATCAGACACGTGGATATACTCTATCTCTGTCTTCTACCTCTGCTGTTCCTTCTGAGCAGGCTGAGTAAGACAAGTGGATATACTCTATATCAGTCTTCTACCTCTGCTGTTCCTTCTGAGCAGGCTGAGTGAGGTGTAGATCAGACACGTGGATATACTCTATCTCTGTTTTGTACCTCTGCTGTTCCTTCTGAGCAGGCTGAGTGAGACACGTGGATATACTCTATCTCTGTCTTCTACCTCTGCTGTTTCTTCTGAGCAGGCTGAGTAAGACACGTGGATATACTCTATATCTGTATTCTACCTCTGCTGTTCCTTCTGAGCAGGCTGAGTGAGGTGTAGATCAGACACGTGGATATACTCTATCTCTGTCTTCTACCTCTGCTGTTCCTTCTGAGCAGGCTGAGTGAGACACGTGGATATACTCTATCTCTGTCTTCTACCTCTGCTGTTCCTTCTGAGCAGGCTAAGTGAGACACGTGGATATACTCTATCTCTGTCTTCTACCTCTGCTGTTCCTTCTGAGGATGCTGAGTTAGGTGTAGATCAGACACGTGGATATACTCTATCTCTGTCGTGTACCCCTGCTGTTCCTTCTGAGCAGGCTAATTGAGACACGTGGATATACTCTATCTCTGTCTTCTACCTCTGCTGTTCCTTCTGAGCAGGCTGAGTGAGGTGTAGATCAGACACGTGGATATACTCTATCTCTGTTTTGTACCTCTGCTGTTACTTCTGAGCAGGCTGAGTGAGACACGTGGATATACTCTATCTCTGTCTTCTACCTCTGCTGTTCCTTCTGAGCAGGCTGAGTGAGACACGTGGATATACTCTATTTCTGTCTTCTACCTCTGCTGTTCCTTCTGAGGATGCTGAGTGAGGTGTAGATCAGACACGTGGATATACTCTATCTCTGTCGTGTACCCCTGCTGTTCCTTCTGAGCAGGCTAAGTGAGACACGTGGATATACTCTATCTCTGTCTTCTACCTCTGCTGTTACTTCTGAGGATGCTGAGTTAGGTGTAGATCAGACACGTGGATATACTCTATCTCTGTCGTGTACCCCTGCTGTTCCTTCTGAGCAGGCTATGTGAGACACGTGGATATACTCTATCTCTGTCTTCTACCTCTGCTGTTCCTTCTGAGCAGGCTGAGTGAGGTGTAGATCAGACACGTGGATATACTCTATCTCTATTTTGTACCTCTGCTGTTCCTTCTGAGCAGGCTGAGTGAGACACGTGGATATACTATATCTCTGTCTTCTACCTCTGCTGTTCCTTCTGAGCAGGCTGAGTGAGGTGTAGATCAGACACGTAGATATACTCTATCTCTGTCTTCTACCTCTGCTGTTCCTTCTGAGCAGGCTGAGTGAGACACGTGGATATACTATATCTCTGTCTTCTACCTCTGCTCTTCCTTCTGAGCAGGCTGAGTGAGACACGTGGATATACTCTATCTCTGTCTTCTACCTCAGCTGTTCCTTCTGAGCAGGCTGAGTGAGACACGTGGATATACTCTATCTCTGTCTTCTACCTCTGCTGTTCCTTCTGAGGATGCTGAGTTAGGTGTAGATCAGACACGTGGATATACTCTATCTCTGTCGTGTACCCCTGCTGTTCCTTCTGAGCAGGCTAAGTGAGACACGTGGATATACTCTATCTCTGTCTTCTACCTCTGCTGTTCCCTCTGAGCAGGCTGAGTGAGGTGTAGATCAGACACGTGGATATACTCTATCTCTGTCTTCTACCTCTGCTGTTCCTTCTGAGCAGGCTGAGTAAGACACGTGGATATACTCTATATCAGTCTTCTACCTCTGCTGTTCCTTCTGAGCAGGCTGAGTGAGGTGTAGATCAGACACGTGGATATACTCTATCTCTGTTTTGTACCTCTGCTGTTCCTTCTGAGCAGGCTGAGTGAGACACGTGGATATACTCTATCTCTGTCTTCTACCTCTGCTGTTTCTTCTGAGCAGGCTGAGTAAGACACGTGGATATACTCTATATCTGTATTCTACCTCTGCTGTTCCTTCTGAGCAGGCTGAGTGAGGTGTAGATCAGACACGTGGATATACTCTATCTCTGTCTTCTACCTCTGCTGTTCCTTCTGAGCAGGCTGAGTGAGACACGTGGATATACTCTATCTCTGTCTTCTACCTCTGCTGTTCCTTCTGAGCAGGCTAAGTGAGACACGTGGATATACTCTATCTCTGTCTTCTACCTCTGCTGTTCCTTCTGAGGATGCTGAGTTAGGTGTAGATCAGACACGTGGATATACTCTATCTCTGTCGTGTACCCCTGCTGTTCCTTCTGAGCAGGCTAATTGAGACACGTGGATATACTCTATCTCTGTCTTCTACCTCTGCTGTTCCTTCTGAGCAGGCTGAGTGAGGTGTAGATCAGACACGTGGATATACTCTATCTCTGTTTTGTACCTCTGCTGTTACTTCTGAGCAGGCTGAGTGAGACACGTGGATATACTCTATCTCTGTCTTCTACCTCTGCTGTTCCTTCTGAGCAGGCTGAGTGAGACACGTGGATATACTCTATTTCTGTCTTCTACCTCTGCTGTTCCTTCTGAGGATGCTGAGTGAGGTGTAGATCAGACACGTGGATATACTCTATCTCTGTCGTGTACCCCTGCTGTTCCTTCTGAGCAGGCTAAGTGAGACACGTGGATATACTCTATCTCTGTCTTCTACCTCTGCTGTTCCTTCTGAGGATGCTGAGTTAGGTGTAGATCAGACACGTGGATATACTCTATCTCTGTCGTGTACCCCTGCTGTTCCTTCTGAGCAGGCTATGTGAGACACGTGGATATACTCTATCTCTGTCTTCTACCTCTGCTGTTCCTTCTGAGCAGGCTGAGTGAGGTGTAGATCAGACACGTGGATATACTCTATCTCTGTTTTGTACCTCTGCTGTTCCTTCTGAGCAGGCTGAGTGAGACACGTGGATATACTCTATCTCTGTCTTCTACCTCTGCTGTTCCTTCTGAGCAGGCTGAGTGAGGTGTAGATCAGACACGTAGATATACTCTATCTCTGTCTTCTACCTCTGCTGTTCCTTCTGAGCAGGCTGAGTGAGACACGTGGATATACTATATCTCTGTCTTCTACCTCTGCTCTTCCTTCTGAGCAGGCTGAGTGAGACACGTGGATATACTCTATCTCTGTCTTCTACCTCAGCTGTTGCTTCTGAGCAGGCTGAGTGAGACACGTGGATATACTCTATCTCTGTCTTCTACCTCTGCTGTTCCTTCTGAGGATGCTGAGTTAGGTGTAGATCAGACACGTGGATATACTCTATCTCTGTCGTGTACCCGTGCTGTTCCTTCTGAGCAGGCTAAGTGAGGTGTAGTTCAGACACGTGGATATACTCTATCTCTGTCTTCTACCTCTGCTGTTCCTTCTGAGCAGGCTGAGTGAGACACGTGGATATACTCTATCTCTGTCTTCTACCTCTGATGTTCCTTCTGAGCAGGCTGAGTGAGGTGTAGATCAGACACGTGGATATACTCTATCTCTGTCGTGTACCCCTGCTGTTCCTTCTGAGCAGGCTAAGTGAGACACGTGGATATACTCTATCTCTGTCTTCTACCTCTGCTGTTCCTTCTGAGGATGCTGAGTTAGGTGTAGATCAGACACGTGGATATACTCTATCTCTGTCGTGTACCCCTGCTGTTCCTTCTGAGCAGGCTAAGTGAGACACGTGGATATACTCTATCTCTGTCTTCTACCTCTGCTGTTCCTTCTGAGCAGGCTGAGTGAGGTGTAGATCAGACACGTGGATATACTCTATCTCTGTTTTGTACCTCTGCTGTTCCTTCTGAGCAGGCTGAGTGAGACACGTGGATATACTCTATCTCTGTCTTCTACCTCTGCTGTTCCTTCTGAGCAGGCTGAGTGAGGTGTAGATCAGACACGTGGATATACTATATCTCTGTCTTCTACCTCTGCTCTTCCTTCTGAGCAGGCTGAGTGAGACACGTGGATATACTCTATCTCTGTCTTCTACCTCTGCTGTTCCTTCTGAGCAGGCTGAGTGAGACACGTGGATATACTCTATCTCTGTCTTCTACCTCTGCTGTTCCTTCTGAGGATGCTGAGTTAGGTGTAGATCAGACACGTGGATATACTCTATCTCTGTCGTGTACCCCTGCTGTTCCTTCTGAGCAGGCTAAGTGAGGTGTAGTTCAGACACGTGGATATACTCTATCTCTGTCTTCTACCTCTGCTGTTCCTTCTGAGCAGGCTGAGTGAGACACGTGGATATACTCTATCTCTGTCTTCTACCTCTGATGTTCCTTCTGAGCAGGCTGAGTGAGGTGTAGATCAGACACGTGGATATACTCTATCTCTGTCTTCTACCTCTGCTGTTTCTTCTGAGCAGGCTGAGTGAGACACGTGGATATACTCTATTTCTGTCTTCTACCTCTGCTGTTCCTTCTGAGGATGTTGAGTGAGGTGTAGATCAGACACGTGGATATACTCTATCTCTGTCGTGTACCCCTGCTGTTCCTTCTGAGCAGGCTAAGTGAGACACGTGGATATACTCTATCTCTGTCTTCTACCTCTGCTGTTCCTTTTGAGCAGGCTGAGTGAGGTGTAGATCATACACATGGATATACTCTATCTCTGTCTTCTACCTCTGCTGTTCCTTCTGAGCAGGCTGAGTGAGACACGTGGATATACTCTATCTCTGTCTTCTACCTATGCTGTTCCTTCTGAGCAGGCTAAGTAAGACACGTGGATATACTATATATCTGTCTTCTACCTCTGCTGTTCCTTCTGAGCAGGCTGAGTGAGGTGTAGATCAGACACGTGGATATACTCTATCTCTGTTTTGTACCTCTGCTGTTCCTTCTGAGCAGGCTGAGTGAGACACGTGGATATACTCTATCTCTGTCTTCTACCTCTGCTGTTCCTTCTGAGCAGGCTGAGTGAGACACGTGGATATACTCTATCTCTGTCTTCTACCTCTGCTGTTCCTTCTGAGCAGGCTGAGTGAGGTGTAGATCAGACACGTAGATATACTCTATCTCTGTCTTCTACCTCTGCTGTTCCTTCTGAGCAGGCTGAGTGAGACACGTGGATATACTCTATCTCTGTCTTCTACCTCTGCTCTTCCTTCTGAGCAGGCTGAGTGAGACACGTGGATATACTCTATCTCTGTCTTCTACCTCTTCTGTTCCTTCTGAGCAGGCTGAGTGAGACACGTGGATATACTCTATCTCTGTCTTCTACCTCTGCTGTTCCTTCTGAGGATGCTGAGTTAGGTGTAGATCAGACACGTGGATATACTCTATCTCTGTCGTGTACCCCTGCTGTTCCTTCTGAGCAGGCTAAGTGAGACACGTGGATATACTCTATCTCTGTCTTCTACCTCTGCTGTTTCTTTTGAGCAGGCTGAGTGAGGTGTAGATCAGACACATGGATATACTCTATCTCTGTCTTCTACCTCTGCTGTTCCTTCTGAGCAGGCTGAGTGAGACACGTGGATATACTCTATCTCTGTCTTCTACATCTGCTGTTCCTTCTGAGCAGGCTAAGTGAGACACGTGGATATACTCTATCTCTGTCTTCTACCTCTGCTGTTCCTTCTGAGGATGCTGAGTTAGGTGTAGATCAGACACGTGGATATACTCTATCTCTGTCGTGTACCCCTGCTGTTCCTTCTGAGCAGGCTAAGTGAGACACGTGGATATACTCTATCTCTGTCTTCTACCTCTGCTGTTCCTTCTGAGCAGGCTGAGTGAGGTGTAGATCAGACACGTGGATATACTCTATCTCTGTTTTGTACCTCTGCTGTTCCTTCTGAGCAGGCTGAGTGAGACACGTGGATATACTCTATCTCTGTCTTCTACCTCTGCTGTTCCTTCTGAGCAGGCTGAGTGAGGTGTATATCAGACACGTAGATATACTCTATCTCTGTCTTCTACCTCTGCTGTTCCTTCTGAGCAGGCTGAGTGAGACACGTGGATATACTATATCTCTGGCTTCTACCTCTGCTCTTCCTTCTGAGCAGGCTGAGTGAGACACGTGGATATACTCTATCTCTGTCTTCTACCTCTGCTGTTCCTTCTGAGCAGGCTGAGTGAGACACGTGGATATACTCTATCTCTGTCTTCTACCTCTGCTGTTCCTTCTGAGGATGCTGAGTTAGGTGTAGATCAGACACGTGGATATACTCTATCTCTGTCGTGTACCCCTGCTGTTCCTTCTGAGCAGGCTAAGTGAGGTGTAGTTCAGACACGTGGATATACTCTATCTCTGTATTCTACCACTGCTGTTCCTTCTGAGCAGGCTGAGTGAGACACGTGGATATACTCTATCTCTGTCCTCTACCTCTGATGTTCCTTCTGAGCAGGCTGAGTGAGGTGTAGATCAGACACGTGGATATACTCTAGCTCTGTCTTCTACCTCTGCTGTTTCTTCTGAGCAGGCTGAGTGAGACACGTGGATATACTCTATCTCTGTCTTCTACCTCTGCTGTTCCTTCTGAGCAGGCTGAGTGAGACACGTGGATATACTCTATTTCTGTCTTCTACCTCTGCTGTTCCTTCTGAGGATGCTGAGTGAGGTGTAGATCAGACACGTGGATATACTCTATCTCTGTCGTGTACCCCTGCTGTTCCTTCTGAGCAGGCTAATTGAGACACGTGGATATACTCTATCTCTGTCTTCTACCTCTGCTGTTCCTTCTGAGCAGGCTGAGTGAGGTGTAGATCAGACACGTGGATATACTCTATCTCTGTTTTGTACCTCTGCTGTTACTTCTGAGCAGGCTGAGTGAGACACGTGGATATACTCTATCTCTGTCTTCTACCTCTGCTGTTCCTTCTGAGCAGGCTGAGTGAGACACGTGGATATACTCTATTTCTGTCTTCTACCTCTGCTGTTCCTTCTGAGGATGCTGAGTGAGGTGTAGATCAGACACGTGGATATACTCTATCTCTGTCGTGTACCCCTGCTGTTCCTTCTGAGCAGGCTAAGTGAGACACGTGGATATACTCTATCTCTGTCTTCTACCTCTGCTGTTCCTTCTGAGGATGCTGAGTTAGGTGTAGATCAGACACGTGGATATACTCTATCTCTGTCGTGTACCCCTGCTGTTCCTACTGAGCAGGCTATGTGAGACACGTGGATATACTCTATCTCTGTCGTCTACCTCTGCTGTTCCTTCTGAGCAGGCTGAGTGAGGTGTAGATCAGACACGTGGATATACTCTATCTCTGTTTTGTACCTCTGCTGTTCCTTCTGAGAAGGCTGAGTGAGACACGTGGATATACTCTATCTCTGTCTTCTACCTCTGCTGTTCCTTCTGAGCAGGCTGAGTGAGACACGTGGATATACTCTATTTCTGTCTTCTACCTCTGCTGTTCCTTCTGAGGATGCTGAGTGAGGTGTAGATCAGACACGTGGATATACTCTATCTCTGTCGTGTACCCCTGCTGTTCCTTCTGAGCAGGCTAAGTGAGACACGTGGATATACTCTATCTCTGTCTTCTACCTCTGCTGTTCCTTCTGAGGATGCTGAGTTAGGTGTAGATCAGACACGTGGATATACTCTATCTCTGTCGTGTACCCCTGCTGTTCCTTCTGAGCAGGCTATGTGAGACACGTGGATATACTCTATCTCTGTCTTCTACCTCTGCTGTTCCTTCTGAGCAGGCTGAGTGAGGTGTAGATCAGACACGTGGATATACTCTATCTCTGTTTTGTACCTCTGCTGTTCCTTCTGAGCAGGCTGAGTGAGACACGTGGATATACTCTATCTCTGTCTTCTACCTCTGCTGTTCCTTCTGAGCAGGCTGAGTGAGGTGTAGATCAGACACGTAGATATACTCTATCTCTGTCTTCTACCTCTGCTGTTCCTTCTGAGCAGGCTGAGTGAGACACGTGGATATACTATATCTCTGTCTTCTACCTCTGCTCTTCCTTCTGAGCAGGCTGAGTGAGACACGTGGATATACTCTATCTCTGTCTTCTACCTCAGCTGTTCCTTCTGAGCAGGCTGAGTGAGACACGTGGATATACTCTATCTCTGTCTTCTACCTCTGCTGTTCCTTCTGAGGATGCTGAGTTAGGTGTAGATCAGACACGTGGATATACTCTATCTCTGTCGTGTACCCCTGCTGTTCCTTCTGAGCAGGCTAAGTGAGGTGTAGTTCAGACACGTGGATATACTCTATCTCTGTCTTCTACCTCTGCTGTTCCTTCTGAGCAGGCTGAGTGAGACACGTGGATATACTCTATCTCTGTCTTCTACCTCTGATGTTCCTTCTGAGCAGGCTGAGTGAGGTGTAGATCAGACACGTGGATATACTCTATCTCTGTCGTGTACCCCTGCTGTTCCTTCTGAGCAGGCTAAGTGAGACACGTGGATATACTCTATCTCTGTCTTCTACCTCTGCTGTTCCTTCTGAGGATGCTGAGTTAGGTGTAGATCAGACACGTGGATATACTCTATCTCTGTCGTGTACCCCTGCTGTTCCTTCTGAGCAGGCTAAGTGAGACACGTGGATATACTCTATCTCTGTCTTCTACCTCTGCTGTTCCTTCTGAGCAGGCTGAGTGAGGTGTAGATCAGACACGTGGATATACTCTATCTCTGTTTTGTACCTCTGCTGTTCCTTCTGAGCAGGCTGAGTGAGACACGTGGATATACTCTATCTCTGTCTTCTACCTCTGCTGTTCCTTCTGAGCAGGCTGAGTGAGGTGTAGATCAGACACGTGGATATACTATATCTCTGTCTTCTACCTCTGCTCTTCCTTCTGAGCAGGCTGAGTGAGACACGTGGATATACTCTATCTCTGTCTTCTACCTCTGCTGTTCCTTCTGAGCAGGCTGAGTGAGACACGTGGATATACTCTATCTCTGTCTTCTACCTCTGCTGTTCCTTCTGAGGATGCTGAATTAGGTGTAGATCAGACACGTGGATATACTCTATCTCTGTCGTGTACCCCTGCTGTTCCTTCTGAGCAGGCTAAGTGAGGTGTAGTTCAGACACGTGGATATACTCTATCTCTGTCTTCTACCTCTGCTGTTCCTTCTGAGCAGGCTGAGTGAGACACGTGGATATACTCTATCTCTGTCTTCTACCTCTGATGTTCCTTCTGAGCAGGCTGAGTGAGGTGTAGATCAGACACGTGGATATACTCTATCTCTGTCTTCTACCTCTGCTGTTTCTTCTGAGCAGGCTGAGTGAGACACGTGGATATACTCTATTTCTGTCTTCTACCTCTGCTGTTCCTTCTGAGGATGTTGAGTGAGGTGTAGATCAGACACGTGGATATACTCTATCTCTGTCGTGTACCCCTGCTGTTCCTTCTGAGCAGGCTAAGTGAGACACGTGGATATACTCTATCTCTGTCTTCTACCTCTGCTGTTCCTTTTGAGCAGGCTGAGTGAGGTGTAGATCATACACATAGATATACTCTATCTCTGTCTTCTACCTCTGCTGTTCCTTCTGAGCAGGCTGAGTGAGACACGTGGATATACTCTATCTCTGTCTTCTACCTATGCTGTTCCTTCTGAGCAGGCTAAGTAAGACACGTGGATATACTCTATATCTGTCTTCTACCTCTGCTGTTCCTTCTGAGCAGGCTGAGTGAGGTGTAGATCAGACACGTGGATATACTCTATCTCTGTTTTGTACCTCTGCTGTTCCTTCTGAGCAGGCTGAGTGAGACACGTGGATATACTCTATCTCTGTCTTCTACCTCTGCTGTTCCTTCTGAGCAGGCTGAGTGAGACACGTGGATATACTCTATCTCTGTCTTCTACCTCTGCTGTTCCTTCTGAGCAGGCTGAGTGAGGTGTAGATCAGACACGTAGATATACTCTATCTCTGTCTTCTACCTCTGCTGTTCCTTCTGAGCAGGCTGAGTGAGACACGTGGATATACTCTATCTCTGTCTTCTACCTCTGCTCTTCCTTCTGAGCAGGCTGAGTGAGACACGTGGATATACTCTATCTCTGTCTTCTACCTCTTCTGTTCCTTCTGAGCAGGCTGAGTGAGACACGTGGATATACTCTATCTCTGTCTTCTACCTCTGCTGTTCCTTCTGAGGATGCTGAGTTAGGTGTAGATCAGACACGTGGATATACTCTATCTCTGTCGTGTACCCCTGCTGTTCCTTCTGAGCAGGCTAAGTGAGACACGTGGATATACTCTATCTCTGTCTTCTACCTCTGCTGTTTCTTTTGAGCAGGCTGAGTGAGGTGTAGATCAGACACATGGATATACTCTATCTCTGTCTTCTACCTCTGCTGTTCCTTCTGAGCAGGCTGAGTGAGACACGTGGATATACTCTATCTCTGTCTTCTACATCTGCTGTTCCTTCTGAGCAGGCTAAGTGAGACACGTGGATATACTCTATCTCTGTCTTCTACCTCTGCTGTTCCTTCTGAGGATGCTGAGTTAGGTGTAGATCAGACACGTGGATATACTCTATCTCTGTCGTGTACCCCTGCTGTTCCTTCTGAGCAGGCTAAGTGAGACACGTGGATATACTCTATCTCTGTCTTCTACCTCTGCTGTTCCTTCTGAGCAGGCTGAGTGAGGTGTAGATCAGACACGTGGATATACTCTATCTCTGTTTTGTACCTCTGCTGTTCCTTCTGAGCAGGCTGAGTGAGACACGTGGATATACTCTATCTCTGTCTTCTACCTCTGCTGTTCCTTCTGAGCAGGCTGAGTGAGGTGTATAACAGACACGTAGATATACTCTATCTCTGTCTTCTACCTCTGCTGTTCCTTCTGAGCAGGCTGAGTGAGACACGTGGATATACTATATCTCTGGCTTCTACCTCTGCTCTTCCTTCTGAGCAGGCTGAGTGAGACACGTGGATATACTCTATCTCTGTCTTCTACCTCTGCTGTTCCTTCTGAGCAGGCTGAGTGAGACACGTGGATATACTCTATCTCTGTCTTCTACCTCTGCTGTTCCTTCTGAGGATGCTGAGTTAGGTGTAGATCAGACACGTGGATATACTCTATCTCTGTCGTGTACCCCTGCTGTTCCTTCTGAGCAGGCTAAGTGAGGTGTAGTTCAGACACGTGGATATACTCTATCACTGTATTCTACCACTGCTGTTCCTTCTGAGCAGGCTGAGTGAGACACGTGGATATACTCTATCTCTGTCCTCTACCTCTGATGTTCCTTCTGAGCAGGCTGAGTGAGGTGTAGATCAGACACGTGGATATACTCTAGCTCTGTCTTCTACCTCTGCTGTTTCTTCTGAGCAGGCTGAGTGAGACACGTGGATATACTCTATCTCTGTCTTCTACCTCTGCTGTTCCTTCTGAGCAGGCTGAGTGAGACACGTGGATATACTCTATTTCTGTCTTCTACCTCTGCTGTTCCTTCTGAGGATGCTGAGTGAGGTGTAGATCAGACACGTGGATATACTCTATCTCTGTCGTGTACCCCTGCTGTTCCTTCTGAGCAGGCTAATTGAGACACGTGGATATACTCTATCTCTGTCTTCTACCTCTGCTGTTCCTTCTGAGCAGGCTGAGTGAGGTGTAGATCAGACACGTGGATATACTCTATCTCTGTTTTGTACCTCTGCTGTTACTTCTGAGCAGGCTGAGTGAGACACGTGGATATACTCTATCTCTGTCTTCTACCTCTGCTGTTCCTTCTGAGCAGGCTGAGTGAGACACGTGGATATACTCTATTTCTGTCTTCTACCTCTGCTGTTCCTTCTGAGGATGCTGAGTGAGGTGTAGATCAGACACGTGGATATACTCTATCTCTGTCGTGTACCCCTGCTGTTCCTTCTGAGCAGGCTAAGTGAGACACGTGGATATACTCTATCTCTGTCTTCTACCTCTGCTGTTCCTTCTGAGGATGCTGAGTTAGGTGTAGATCAGACACGTGGATATACTCTATCTCTGTCGTGTACCCCTGCTGTTCCTACTGAGCAGGCTATGTGAGACACGTGGATATACTCTATCTCTGTCGTCTACCTCTGCTGTTCCTTCTGAGCAGGCTGAGTGAGGTGTAGATCAGACACGTGGATATACTCTATCTCTGTTTTGTACCTCTGCTGTTCCTTCTGAGAAGGCTGAGTGAGACACGTGGATATACTCTATCTCTGTCTTCTACCTCTGCTGTTCCTTCTGAGCAGGCTGAGTGAGGTGTAGATCAGACACGTAGATATACTCTATCTCTGTCTTCTACCTCTGCTGTTCCTTCTGAGCAGGCTGAGTGAGACACGTGGATATACTATATCTCTGTCTTCTACCTCTGCTCTTCCTTCTGAGCAGGCTGAGTGAGACACGTGGATATACTCTATCTCTGTCTTCTACCTCAGCTGTTCCTTCTGAGCAGGCTGAGTGAGACACGTGGATATACTCTATCTCTGTCTTCTACCTCTGCTGTTCCTTCTGAGGATGCTGAGTTAGGTGTAGATCAGACACGTGGATATACTCTATCTCTGTCGTGTACCCCTGCTGTTCCTTCTGAGCAGGCTAAGTGAGGTGTAGTTCAGACACGTGGATATACTCTATCTCTGTCTTCTACCTCTGCTGTTCCTTCTGAGCAGGCTGAGTGAGACACGTGGATATACTCTATCTCTGTCTTCTACCTCTGATGTTCCTTCTGAGCAGGCTGAGTGAGGTGTAGATCAGACACGTGGATATACTCTATCTCTGTCGTGTACCCCTGCTGTTCCTTCTGAGCAGGCTAAGTGAGACACGTGGATATACTCTATCTCTGTCTTCTACCTCTGCTGTTCCTTCTGAGGATGCTGAGTTAGGTGTAGATCAGACACGTGGATATACTCTATCTCTGTCGTGTACCCCTGCTGTTCCTTCTGAGCAGGCTAAGTGAGACACGTGGATATACTCTATCTCTGTCTTCTACCTCTGCTGTTCCTTCTGAGCAGGCTGAGTGAGGTGTAGATCAGACACGTGGATATACTCTATCTCTGTTTTGTACCTCTGCTGTTCCTTCTGAGCAGGCTGAGTGAGACACGTGGATATACTCTATCTCTGTCTTCTACCTCTGCTGTTCCTTCTGAGCAGGCTGAGTGAGGTGTAGATCAAACACGTGGATATACTATATCTCTGTCTTCTACCTCTGCTCTTCCTTCTGAGCAGGCTGAGTGAGACACGTGGATATACTCTATCTCTGTCTTCTACCTCTGCTGTTCCTTCTGAGCAGGCTGAGTGAGACACGTGGATATACTCTATCTCTGTCTTCTACCTCTGCTGTTCCTTCTGAGGATGCT
The DNA here is from genome assembly GCA_037893245.1 of Crossaster papposus. NCBI lineage: Eukaryota > Metazoa > Echinodermata > Asteroidea > Velatida > Solasteridae > Crossaster > Crossaster papposus. The sequence continues at coordinate 1,039,980 of JBAIAA010000176.1, forward strand.
GAGTTAGGTGTAGATCAGACACGTGGATATACTCTATCTCTGTCGTGTACCCCTGCTGTTCCTTCTGAGCAGGCTAAGTGAGGTGTAGTTCAGACACGTGGATATACTCTATCTCTGTCTTCTAGCTCTGCTGTTCCTTCTGAGCAGGCTGAGTGAGACACGTGGATATACTCTATCTCTGTCTTCTACCTCTGATGTTCCTTCTGAGCAGGCTGAGTGAGGTGTAGATCAGACACGTGGATATACTCTATCTCTGTCTTCTACCTCTGCTGTTTCTTCTGAGCAGGCTGAGTGAGACACGTGGATATACTCTATTTCTGTCTTCTACCTCTGCTGTTCCTTCTGAGGATGTTGAGTGAGGTGTAGATCAGACACGTGGATATACTCTATCTCTGTCGTGTACCCCTGCTGTTCCTTCTGAGCAGGCTAAGTGAGACACGTGGATATACTCTATCTCTGTCTTCTACCTCTGCTGTTCCTTTTGAACAGGCTGAGTGAGGTGTAGATCATACACATGGATATACTCTATCTCTGTCTTCTACCTCTGCTGTTCCTTCTGAGCAGGCTGAGTGAGACACGTGGATATACTCTATCTCTGTCTTCTACCTATGCTGTTCCTTCTGAGCAGGCTAAGTAAGACACGTGGATATACTCTATATCTGTCTTCTACCTCTGCTGTTCCTTCTGAGCAGGCTGAGTGAGGTGTAGATCAGACACGTGGATATACTCTATCTCTGTTTTGTACCTCTGCTGTTCCTTCTGAGCAGGCTGAGTAAGACACGTGGATATACTCTATATCTGTCTTCTACCTCTGCTGTTCCTTCTGAGCAGGCTGAGTGAGGTGTAGATCAGACACGTGGATATACTCTATCTCTGTCTTCTACCTCTGCTCTTCCTTCTGAGCAGGCTGAGTGAGACACGTGGATATACTCTATCTCTGTCTTCTACCTCTTCTGTTCCTTCTGAGCAGGCTGAGTGAGACACGTGGATATACTCTATCTCTGTCTTCTACCTCTGCTGTTCCTTCTGAGCAGGCTGAGTAAGACACGTGGATATACTCTATATCTGTCTTCTACCTCTGCTGTTCCTTCTGAGCAGGCTGAGTGAGGTGTAGATCAGACACGTGGATATACTCTATCTCTATTTTGTACCTCTGCTGTTCCTTCTGAGCAGGCTGAGTGAGACACGTGGATATACTTTATCTCTGTCTTCTACCTCTGCTGTTCCTTCTGAGCAGGCTGAGTGAGGTGTAGATCAGACACGTAGATATACTCTATCTCTGTCTTCTACCTCTGCTGTTCCTTCTGAGCAGGTTGAGTGAGACACGTGGATATACTCTATCTCTGTCTTCTACCTCTGCTCTTCCTTCTGAGCAGGCTGAGTGAGACACGTGGATATACTCTATCTCTGTCTTCTACCTCTTCTGTTCCTTCTGAGCAGGCTGAGTGAGACACGTGGATATACTCTATCTCTGTCTTCTACCTCTGCTGTTCCTTCTGAGGATGCTGAGTTAGGTGTAGATCAGACACGTGGATATACTCTATCTCTGTCGTGTACCCCTGCTGTTCCTTCTGAGCAGGCTAAGTGAGACACGTGGATATACTCTATCTCTGTCTTCTACCTCTGCTGTTTCTTTTGAGCAGGCTGAGTGAGGTGTAGATCAGACACATGGATATACTCTATCTCTGTCTTCTACCTCTGCTGTTCCTTCTGAGCAGGCTGAGTGAGACACGTGGATATACTCTATCTCTGTCTTCTACCTCTGCTGTTCCTTCTGAGCAGGCTAAGTGAGACACGTGGATATACTCTATCTCTGTCTTCTACCTCTGCTGTTCCTTCTGAGGATGCTGAGTTAGGTGTAGATCAGACACGTGGATATACTCTATCTCTGTCGTGTACCCCTGCTGTTCCTTCTGAGCAGGCTAAGTGAGACACGTGGATATACTCTATCTCTGTCTTCTACCTCTGCTGTTCCTTCTGAGCAGGCTGAGTGAGGTGTAGATCAGACACGTGGATATACTCTATCTCTGTTTTGTACCTCTGCTGTTCCTTCTGAGCAGGCTGAGTGAGACACGTGGATATACTCTATCTCTGTCTTCTACCTCTGCTGTTCCTTCTGAGCAGGCTGAGTGAGGTGTATATCAGACACGTAGATATACTCTATCTCTGTCTTCTACCTCTGCTGTTCCTTCTGAGCAGGCTGAGTGAGACACGTGGATATACTATATCTCTGGCTTCTACCTCTGCTCTTCCTTCTGAGCAGGCTGAGTGAGACACGTGGATATACTCTATCTCTGTCTTCTACCTCTGCTGTTCCTTCTGAGCAGGCTGAGTGAGACACGTGGATATACTCTATCTCTGTCTTCTACCTCTGCTGTTCCTTCTGAGCAGGCTAAGTGAGGTGTAGTTCAGACACGTGGATATACTCTATCTCTGTATTCTACCTCTGCTGTTCCTTCTGAGCAGGCTGAGTGAGACACGTGGATATACTCTATCTCTGTCTTCTACCTCTGATGTTCCTTCTGAGCAGGCTGAGTGAGGTGTAGATCAGACACGTGGATATACTCTAGCTCTGTCTTCTACCTCTGCTGTTTCTTCTGAGCAGGCTGAGTGAGACACGTGGATATACTCTATCTCTGTCTTCTACCTCTGCTGTTCCTTCTGAGCAGGCTGAGTGAGACACGTGGATATACTCTATTTCTGTCTTCTACCTCTGCTGTTCCTTCTGAGGATGCTGAGTGAGGTGTAGATCAGACACGTGGATATACTCTATCTCTGTCGTGTACCCCTGCTGTTCCTTCTGAGCAGGCTAAGTGAGGTGTAGTTCAGACACGTGGATATACTCTATCTCTGTCTTCTACCTCTGCTGTTCCTTCTGAGCAGGCTGAGTGAGACACGTGGATATACTCTATCTCTGTCTTCTACCTCTGATGTTCCTTCTGAGCAGGCTGAGTGAGGGGTAGATCAGACACGTGGATATACTCTATCTCTGTCGTGTACCCCTGCTGTTCCTTCTGAGTAGGCTAAGTGAGACACGTGGGTATACTCTATCTCTGTCTTCTACCTCTGCTGTTCCTTCTGAGGATGCTGAGTTAGGTGTAGATCAGACACGTGGATATACTCTATCTCTGTCGTGTACCCCTGCTGTTCCTTCTGAGCAGGCTAAGTGAGACACGTGGATATACTCTATCTCTGTCTTCTACCTCTGCTGTTCCTTCTGAGCAGGCTGAGTGAGGTGTAGATCAGACACGTGGATATACTCTATCTCTGTTTTGTACCTCTGCTGTTCCTTCTGAGCAGGCTGAGTGAGACACGTGGATATACTCTATCTCTGTCTTCTACCTCTGCTGTTCCTTCTGAGCAGGCTGAGTGAGGTGTAGATCAGACACGTAGATATACTCTATCTCTGTCTTCTACCTCTGCTGTTCCTTCTGAGCAGGCTGAGTGAGACACGTGGATATACTATATCTCTGTCTTCTACCTCTGCTCTTCCTTCTGAGCAGGCTGAGTGAGACACGTGGATATACTCTATCTCTGTCTTCTACCTCTGCTGTTCCTTCTGAGCAGGCTGAGTGAGACACGTGGATATACTCTATCTCTGTCTTCTACCTCTGCTGTTCCTTCTGAGGATGCTGAGTAAGACACGTGGATATACTCTATATCTGTCTTCTACCTCTGCTGTTCCTTCTGAGCAGGCTGAGTGAGGTGTAGATCAGACACGTGGATATACTCTATCTCTATTTTGTACCTCTGCTGTTCCTTCTGAGCAGGCTGAGTGAGACACGTGGATATACTTTATCTCTGTCTTCTACCTCTGCTGTTCCTTCTGAGCAGGCTGAGTGAGGTGTAGATCAGACACGTAGATATACTCTATCTCTGTCTTCTACCTCTGCTGTTCCTTCTGAGCAGGTTGAGTGAGACACGTGGATATACTCTATCTCTGTCTTCTACCTCTGCTCTTCCTTCTGAGCAGGCTGAGTGAGACACGTGGATATACTCTATCTCTGTCTTCTACCTCTTCTGTTCCTTCTGAGCAGGCTGAGTGAGACACGTGGATATACTCTATCTCTGTCTTCTACCTCTGCTGTTCCTTCTGAGGATGCTGAGTTAGGTGTAGATCAGACACGTGGATATACTCTATCTCTGTCGTGTACCCCTGCTGTTCCTTCTGAGCAGGCTAAGTGAGACACGTGGATATACTCTATCTCTGTCTTCTACCTCTGCTGTTTCTTTTGAGCAGGCTGAGTGAGGTGTAGATCAGACACATGGATATACTCTATCTCTGTCTTCTACCTCTGCTGTTCCTTCTGAGCAGGCTGAGTGAGACACGTGGATATACTCTATCTCTGTCTTCTACCTCTGCTGTTCCTTCTGAGCAGGCTAAGTGAGACACGTGGATATACTCTATCTCTGTCTTCTACCTCTGCTGTTCCTTCTGAGGATGCTGAGTTAGGTGTAGATCAGACACGTGGATATACTCTATCTCTGTCGTGTACCCCTGCTGTTCCTTCTGAGCAGGCTAAGTGAGACACGTGGATATACTCTATCTCTGTCTTCTACCTCTGCTGTTCCTTCTGAGCAGGCTGAGTGAGGTGTAGATCAGACACGTGGATATACTCTATCTCTGTTTTGTACCTCTGCTGTTCCTTCTGAGCAGGCTGAGTGAGACACGTGGATATACTCTATCTCTGTCTTCTACCTCTGCTGTTCCTTCTGAGCAGGCTGAGTGAGGTGTATATCAGACACGTAGATATACTCTATCTCTGTCTTCTACCTCTGCTGTTCCTTCTGAGCAGGCTGAGTGAGACACGTGGATATACTATATCTCTGGCTTCTACCTCTGCTCTTCCTTCTGAGCAGGCTGAGTGAGACACGTGGATATACTCTATCTCTGTCTTCTACCTCTGCTGTTCCTTCTGAGCAGGCTGAGTGAGACACGTGGATATACTCTATCTCTGTCTTCTACCTCTGCTGTTCCTTCTGAGCAGGCTAAGTGAGGTGTAGTTCAGACACGTGGATATACTCTATCTCTGTATTCTACCTCTGCTGTTCCTTCTGAGCAGGCTGAGTGAGACACGTGGATATACTCTATCTCTGTCTTCTACCTCTGATGTTCCTTCTGAGCAGGCTGAGTGAGGTGTAGATCAGACACGTGGATATACTCTAGCTCTGTCTTCTACCTCTGCTGTTTCTTCTGAGCAGGCTGAGTGAGACACGTGGATATACTCTATCTCTGTCTTCTACCTCTGCTGTTCCTTCTGAGCAGGCTGAGTGAGACACGTGGATATACTCTATTTCTGTCTTCTACCTCTGCTGTTCCTTCTGAGGATGCTGAGTGAGGTGTAGATCAGACACGTGGATATACTCTATCTCTGTCGTGTACCCCTGCTGTTCCTTCTGAGCAGGCTAAGTGAGGTGTAGTTCAGACACGTGGATATACTCTATCTCTGTCTTCTACCTCTGCTGTTCCTTCTGAGCAGGCTGAGTGAGACACGTGGATATACTCTATCTCTGTCTTCTACCTCTGATGTTCCTTCTGAGCAGGCTGAGTGAGGGGTAGATCAGACACGTGGATATACTCTATCTCTGTCGTGTACCCCTGCTGTTCCTTCTGAGTAGGCTAAGTGAGACACGTGGGTATACTCTATCTCTGTCTTCTACCTCTGCTGTTCCTTCTGAGGATGCTGAGTTAGGTGTAGATCAGACACGTGGATATACTCTATCTCTGTCGTGTACCCCTGCTGTTCCTTCTGAGCAGGCTAAGTGAGACACGTGGATATACTCTATCTCTGTCTTCTACCTCTGCTGTTCCTTCTGAGCAGGCTGAGTGAGGTGTAGATCAGACACGTGGATATACTCTATCTCTGTTTTGTACCTCTGCTGTTCCTTCTGAGCAGGCTGAGTGAGACACGTGGATATACTCTATCTCTGTCTTCTACCTCTGCTGTTCCTTCTGAGCAGGCTGAGTGAGGTGTAGATCAGACACGTAGATATACTCTATCTTTGTCTTCTACCTCTGCTGTTCCTTCTGAGCAGGCTGAGTGAGACACGTGGATATACTATATCTCTGTCTTCTACCTCTGCTCTTCCTTCTGAGCAGGCTGAGTGAGACACGTGGATATACTCTATCTCTGTCTTCTACCTCTGCTGTTCCTTCTGAGCAGGCTGAGTGAGACACGTGGATATACTCTATCTCTGTCTTCTACCTCTGCTGTTCCTTCTGAGGATGCTGAGTTAGGTGTAGATCAGACACGTGGATATACTCTATCTCTGTCGTGTACCCCTGCTGTTCCTTCTGAGCAGGCTAAGTGAGGTGTAGTTCAGACACGTGGATATACTCTATCTCTGTCTTCTACCTCTGCTGTTCCTTCTGAGCAGGTTGAGTGAGACACGTGGATATACTCTATCTCTGTCTTCTACCTCTGATGTTCCTTCTGAGCAGGCTGAGTGAGGTGTAGATCAGACACGTGGATATACTCTATCTCTGTCTTCTACCTCTGCTGTTTCTTCTGAGCAGGCTGAGTGAGACACGTGGATATACTCTATTTCTGTCTTCTACCTCTGCTGTTCCTTCTGAGGATGTTGAGTGAGGTGTAGATCAGACACGTGGATATACTCTATCTCTGTCGTGTACCCCTGCTGTTCCTTCTGAGCAGGCTAAGTGAGACACGTGGATATACTCTATCTCTGTCTTCTACCTCTGCTGTTCCTTTTGAGCAGGCTGAGTGAGGTGTAGATCATACACGTGGATATACTCTATCTCTGTCTTCTACCTCTGCTGTTCCTTCTGAGCAGGCTGAGTGAGACACGTGGATATACTCTATCTCTGTCTTCTACCTATGCTGTTCCTTCTGAGCAGGCTAAGTAAGACACGTGGATATACTCTATATCTGTCTTCTACCTCTGCTGTTCCTTCTGAGCAGGCTGAGTGAGGTGTAGATCAGACACGTGGATATACTCTATCTCTGTTTTGTACCTCTGCTGTTCCTTCTGAGCAGGCTGAGTGAGACACGTGGATATACTCTATCTCTGTCTTCTACCTCTGCTGTTCCTTCTGAGCAGGCTGAGTAAGACACGTGGATATACTCTATATCTGTCTTCTACCTCTGCTGTTCCTTCTGAGCAGGCTGAGTGAGGTGTAGATCAGACACGTGGATATACTCTATCTCTGTCTTCTACCTCTGCTGTTCCTTCTGAGCAGGCTGAGTGAGACACGTGGATATACTCTATCTCTGTCTTCTACCTCTGCTGTTCCTTCTGATCAGGCTAAGTGAGACACGTGGATATACTCTATCTCTGTCTTCCACCTCTGCTGTTCCTTCTGAGGATGCTGAGTTAGGTGTAGATCAGACACGTGGATATACTCTATCTCTGTCGTGTACCCCTGCTGTTCCTTCTGAGCAGGCTAAGTGAGACACGTGGATATACTCTATCTCTGTCTTCTACCTCTGCTGTTCCTTCTGAGCAGGCTGAGTGAGGTGTAGATCAGACACGTGGATATACTCTATCTCTGTTTTGTACCTCTGCTGTTACTTCTGAGCAGGCTGAGTGAGACACGTGGATATACTCTATCTCTGTCTTCTACCTCTGCTGTTCCTTCTGAGCAGGCTGAGTGAGGTGTATATCAGACACGTAGATATACTCTATCTCTGTCTTCTACCTCTGCTGTTCCTTCTGAGCAGGCTGAGTGAGACACGTGGATATACTATATCTCTGTCTTCTACCTCTGCTCTTCCTTCTGAGCAGGCTGAGTGAGACACGTGGATATACTCTATCTCTGTCTTCTACCTCTGCTGTTCCTTTTGAGCAGGCTGAGTGAGGTGTAGATCAGACACATGGATATACTCTATCTCTGTCTTCTACCTCTGCTGTTCCTTCTGAGCAGGCTGAGTGAGGTGTAGTTCAGACACGTGGATATACTCTATCTCTGTCTTCTACCTCTGCTGTTCCTTCAGAGCAGGCTGAGTGAGACACGTGGATATACTCTATCTCTGTCTTCTACCTCTGATGTTCCCTCTGAGCAGGCTGAGTGAGGTGTAGATCAGACACGTGGATATACTCTATCTCTGTTTTGTACCTCTGCTGTTCCTTCTGAGCAGGCTGAGTGAGACACGTGGATATACTCTATCTCTGTCTTCTACCTCTGCTGTTCCTTCTGAGCAGGCTGAGTGAGGTGTAGTTCAGACACGTGGATATACTCTATCTCTGTCTTCTACCTCTGCTGTTCCTTCTGAGCAGGCTGAGTGAGACACGTGGATATACTCTATCTCTGTCTTCTACCTCTGCTGTTCCTTTTGAGCAGGCTGAGTGAGGTGTAGATCAGACACATGGATATACTCTATCTCTGTCTTCTACCTCTGCTGTTCCTTCTGAGCAGGCTGAGTGAGGTGTAGATCAGACACATGGATATACTCTATCTCTGTCTTCTACCTCTGCTGTTCCTTCTGAGCAGGCTGAGTGAGGTGTAGTTCAGACACGTGGATATACTCTATCTCTGTCTTCTACCTCTGCTGTTCCTTCTGAGCAGGCTAAGTGAGACACGTGGATATACTCTATCTCTGTCTTCTACCTCTGCTGTTCCTTTTGAGCAGGCTGAGTGAGGTGTAGATCAGACACATGGATATACTCTATCTCTGTCTTCTACCTCTGCTGTTCCTTCTGAGCAGGCTGAGTAAGACACGTGTATATACTCTATATCTGTCTTCTACCTCTGCTGTTCCTTCTGAGCAGGCTGAGTGAGGTGTAGATCAGACACGTGGATATACTCTATCTCTGTTTTGTACCTCTGCTGTTCCTTCTGAGCAGGCTGAGTGAGACACGTGGATATACTCTATATCTGTCTTCTACCTCTGCTGTTCCTTCTGAGCAGGCGGAGTGAGGTGTAGATCAGACACGTGGATATACTCTATCTCTGTTTTGTACCTCTGCTGTTCCTTCTGAGCAGGCTGAGTGAGACACGTGGATATACTCTATCTCTGTCTTCTACCTCTGCTGTTCCTTTTGAGCAGGCTGAGTGAGGTGTAGATCAGACACATGGATATACTCTATCTCTGTCTTCTACCTCTGCTGTTCCTTCTGAGCAGGCTGAGTGAGGTGTAGTTCAGACACGTGGATATACTCTATCTCTGTCTTCTACCTCTGCTGTTCCTTCTGAGCAGGCTGAGTGAGACACGTGGATATACTCTATCTCTGTCTTCTACCTCTGATGTTCCTTCTGAGCAGGCTGAGTGAGGTGTAGATCAGACACGTGGATATACTCTATCTGTGTCTTCTACCTCTGCTGTTTCTTCTGAGCAGGCTGAGTGAGACACGTGGATATACTCTATCTCTGTCTTCTACCTCTGCTGTTCCTTCTGAGCAGGCTGAGTGAGACACGTGGATATACTCTATTTCTGTCTTCAACCTCTGCTGTTCCTTCTGAGGATGCTGAGTGAGGTGTAGATCAGACACGTGGATATACTCTATCTCTGTCGTGTACCCCTGCTGTTCCTTCTGAGCAGGCTAAGTGAGACACGTGGATATACTCTATCTCTGTCTTCTACCTCTGCTGTTCCTTTTGAGCAGGCTGAGTGAGGTGTAGATCAGACACATGGATATACTCTATCTCTGTCTTCTACCTCTGCTGTTCCTTCTGAGCAGGCTGAGTGAGGTGTAGTTCAGACACGTGGATATACTCTATCTCTGTCTTCTACCTCTGCTGTTCCTTCTGAGCAGGCTAAGTGAGACACGTGGATATACTCTATCTCTGTCTTCTACCTCTGCTGTTCCTTTTGAGCAGGCTGAGTGAGGTGTAGATCAGACACATGGACATACTCTATCTCTGTCTTCTACCTCTGCTGTTCCTTCTGAGCAGGCTGAGTAAGACACGTGTATATACTCTATATCTGTCTTCTACCTCTGCTGTTCCTTCTGAGCAGGCTGAGTGAGGTGTAGATCAGACACGTGGATATACTCTATCTCTGTTTTGTACCTCTGCTGTTCCTTCTGAGCAGGCTGAGTGAGACACGTGGATATACTCTATATCTGTCTTCTACCTCTGCTGTTCCTTCTGAGCAGGCGGAGTGAGGTGTAGATCAGACACGTGGATATACTCTATCTCTGTTTTGTACCTCTGCTGTTCCTTCTGAGCAGGCTGAGTGAGACACGTGGATATACTCTATCTCTGTCTTCTACCTCTGCTGTTCCTTTTGAGCAGGCTGAGTGAGGTGTAGATCAGACACATGGATATACTCTATCTCTGTCTTCTACCTCTGCTGTTCCTTCTGAGCAGGCTGAGTGAGGTGTAGTTCAGACACGTGGATATACTCTATCTCTGTCTTCTACCTCTGCTGTTCCTTCTGAGCAGGCTGAGTGAGACACGTGGATATACTCTATCTCTGTCTTCTACCTCTGATGTTCCTTCTGAGCAGGCTGAGTGAGGTGTAGATCAGACACGTGGATATACTCTATCTGTGTCTTCTACCTCTGCTGTTTCTTCTGAGCAGGCTGAGTGAGACACGTGGATATACTCTATCTCTGTCTTCTACCTCTGCTGTTCCTTCTGAGCAGGCTGAGTGAGACACGTGGATATACTCTATTTCTGTCTTCAACCTCTGCTGTTCCTTCTGAGGATGCTGAGTGAGGTGTAGATCAGACACGTGGATATACTCTATCTCTGTCGTGTACCCCTGCTGTTCCTTCTGAGCAGGCTAAGTGAGACACGTGGATATACTCTATCTCTGTCTTCTACCTCTGCTGTTCCTTTTGAGCAGGCTGAGTGAGGTGTAGATCAGACACATGGATATACTCTATCTCTGTCTTCTACCTCTGCTGTTCCTTCTGAGCAGGCTGAGTGAGGTGTAGTTCAGACACGTGGATATACTCTATCTCTGTCTTCTACCTCTGCTGTTCCTTCTGAGCAGGCTAAGTGAGACACGTGGATATACTCTATCTCTGTCTTCTACCTCTGCTGTTCCTTTTGAGCAGGCTGAGTGAGGTGTAGATCAGACACATGGACATACTCTATCTCTGTCTTCTACCTCTGCTGTTCCTTCTGAGCAGGCTGAGTAAGACACGTGTATATACTCTATATCTGTCTTCTACCTCTGCTGTTCCTTCTGAGCAGGCTGAGTGAGGTGTAGATCAGACACGTGGATATACTCTATCTCTGTTTTGTACCTCTGCTGTTCCTTCTGAGCAGGCTGAGTGAGACACGTGGATATACTCTATATCTGTCTTCTACCTCTGCTGTTCCTTCTGAGCAGGCGGAGTGAGGTGTAGATCAGACACGTGGATATACTCTATCTCTGTTTTGTACCTCTGCTGTTCCTTCTGAGCAGGCTGAGTGAGACACGTGGATATACTCTATCTCTGTCTTCTACCTCTGCTGTTCCTTTTGAGCAGGCTGAGTGAGGTGTAGATCAGACACATGGATATACTCTATCTCTGTCTTCTACCTCTGCTGTTCCTTCTGAGCAGGCTGAGTGAGGTGTAGTTCAGACACGTGGATATACTCTATCTCTGTCTTCTACCTCTGCTGTTCCTTCTGAGCAGGCTGAGTGAGAAACGTGGATATACTCTATCTCTGTCTTCTACCTCTGATGTTCCTTCTGAGCAGGCTGAGTGAGGTGTAGATCAGACACGTGGATATACTCTATCTGTGTCTTCTACCTCTGCTGTTTCTTCTGAGCAGGCTGAGTGAGACACGTGGATATACTCTATCTCTGTCTTCTACCTCTGCTGTTCCTTCTGAGCAGGCTGAGTGAGACACGTGGATATACTCTATTTCTGTCTTCAACCTCTGCTGTTCCTTCTGAGGATGCTGAGTGAGGTGTAGATCAGACACGTGTATATACTCTATCTCTGTCGTGTACCCCTGCTGTTCCTTCTGAGCAGGCTAAGTGAGACACGTGGATATACTCTATCTCTGTCTTCTACCTCTGCTGTTCCTTTTGAGCAGGCTGAGTGAGGTGTAGATCAGACACATGGATATACTCTATCTCTGTCTTCTACCTCTGATGTTCCTTCTGAGCAGGCTGAGTGAGACACGTGGATATGCTCTATCTCTGTCTTCTACCTCTGCTGTTCCTTCTGAGCAGGCTGAGTAAGACACGTGTATATACTCTATATCTGTCTTCTACCTCTGCTGTTCCTTCTGAGCAGGCTGAGTGAGGTGTAGATCAGACACGTGGATATACTCTATCTCTGTTTTGTACCTCTGCTGTTCCTTCTGAGCAGGCTGAGTGAGACACGTGGATATACTCTATATCTGTCTTCTACCTCTGCTGTTCCTTCTGAGCAGGCGGAGTGAGGTGTAGATCAGACACGTGGATATACTCTATCTCTGTTTTGTACCTCTGCTGTTCCTTCTGAGCAGGCTGAGTGAGACACGTGGATATACTCTATCTCTGTCTTCTACCTCTGCTGTTCCTTCTGAGCAGGCTGAGTGAGGTGTAGATCAGACACGTATATATACTCTATCTCTGTCTTCTACCTCTGCTGTTCCTTCTGAGCAGGCTGAGTGAGACACGTGGATATACTCTATCTCTGTCTTCTACATCTGCTCTTCCTTCTGAGCAGGCTGAGTGAGACACGTGGATATACTCTATCTCTGTCTTCTACCTCTGCTGTTCCTCCTGAGCAGGCTGAGTGAGACACGTGGATATACTCTATCTCTGTCTTCTACCTCTGCTGTTCCATCTGATGATGCTAAGTTAGGTGTAGATCAGACACGTGGATATACTCTATCTCTGTCGTGTACCCCTGCTGTTCCTTCTGAGCAGGCTAAGTGAGACACGTGGATATACTCTATCTCTGTCTTCTACCTCTGCTGTTCCTTTTGAGCAGGCTGAGTGAGGTGTAGATCAGACACATGGATATACTCTATCTCTGTCTTCTACCTCTGCTGTTCCTTCTGAGCAGGCTGAGTGAGATACGTGGATATACTCTATCTCTGTCTTCTACCGCTGCTGTTCCTTCTGAGCAGGCTGAGTAAGACACGTGGATATACTCTATATCTGTCTTCTACCTCTGATGTTCCTTCTGAGCAGGCTGAGTGAGGTGTAGATCAGACACGTGAATATACTCTATCTCTGTCTTCTACCTCTGCTGTTTCTTCTGAGCAGGCTGAGTGAGACACGTGGATATACTCTATCTCTGTCTTCTACCTCTGCTGTTCCTTCTGAGGATGCTGAGTGAGGTGTAGATCAGACACGTGTATATACTCTATCTCTGTCGTGTACCCCTGCTGTTCCTTCTGAGCAGGCTAAGTGAGACACGTGGATATACTCTATCTCTGTCTTCTACCTCTGCTGTTCCTTTTGAGCAGGCTGAGTGAGGTGTAGATCAGACACATGGATATACTCTATCTCTGTCTTCTACCTCTGCTGTTCCTTCTGAGCAGGCTGAGTGAGACACGTGGATATACTCTATCTCTGTCTTCTACCTCTGATGTTCCTTCTGAGCAGGCTGAGTGAGGTGTAGATCAGACACGTGGATATACTCTATCTCTGTCTTCTACCTCTGATGTTCCTTCTGAGCAGGCTGAGTGAGGTGTAGATCAGACACGTGGATATACTCTATCTCTGTCTTCTACCTCTGCTGTTTCTTCTGAGCAGGCTGAGTGAGACACGTGGATATACTCTATTTCTGTCTTCTACCTCTGCTGTTCCTTCTGAGGATGTTGAGTGAGGTGTAGATCAGACACGTGGATATACTCTATCTCTGTCGTGTACCCCTGCTGTTCCTTCTGAGCAGGCTAAGTGAGACACGTGGATATACTCTATCTCTGTCTTCTACCTCTGCTGTTCCTTTTGAGCAGGCTGAGTGAGGTGTAGATCATACACGTGGATATACTCTATCTCTGTCTTCTACCTCTGCTGTTCCTTCTGAGCAGGCTGAGTGAGACACGTGGATATACTCTATCTCTGTCTTCTACCTATGCTGTTCCTTCTGAGCAGGCTAAGTAAGACACGTGGATATACTCTATATCTGTCTTCTACCTCTGCTGTTCCTTCTGAGCAGGCTGAGTGAGGTGTAGATCAGACACGTGGATATACTCTATCTCTGTTTTGTACCTCTGCTGTTCCTTCTGAGCAGGCTGAGTGAGACACGTGGATATACTCTATCTCTGTCTTCTACCTCTGCTGTTCCTTCTGAGCAGGCTGAGTAAGACACGTGGATATACTCTATATCTGTCTTCTACCTCTGCTGTTCCTTCTGAGCAGGCTGAGTGAGGTGTAGATCAGACACGTGGATATACTCTATCTCTGTCTTCTACCTCTGCTGTTCCTTCTGAGCAGGCTGAGTGAGACACGTGGATATACTCTATCTCTGTCTTCTACCTCTGCTGTTCCTTCTGATCAGGCTAAGTGAGACACGTGGATATACTCTATCTCTGTCTTCCACCTCTGCTGTTCCTTCTGAGGATGCTGAGTTAGGTGTAGATCAGACACGTGGATATACTCTATCTCTGTCGTGTACCCCTGCTGTTCCTTCTGAGCAGGCTAAGTGAGACACGTGGATATACTCTATCTCTGTCTTCTACCTCTGCTGTTCCTTCTGAGCAGGCTGAGTGAGGTGTAGATCAGACACGTGGATATACTCTATCTCTGTTTTGTACCTCTGCTGTTACTTCTGAGCAGGCTGAGTGAGACACGTGGATATACTCTATCTCTGTCTTCTACCTCTGCTGTTCCTTCTGAGCAGGCTGAGTGAGGTGTATATCAGACACGTAGATATACTCTATCTCTGTCTTCTACCTCTGCTGTTCCTTCTGAGCAGGCTGAGTGAGACACGTGGATATACTATATCTCTGTCTTCTACCTCTGCTCTTCCTTCTGAGCAGGCTGAGTGAGACACGTGGATATACTCTATCTCTGTCTTCTACCTCTGCTGTTCCTTTTGAGCAGGCTGAGTGAGGTGTAGATCAGACACATGGATATACTCTATCTCTGTCTTCTACCTCTGCTGTTCCTTCTGAGCAGGCTGAGTGAGGTGTAGTTCAGACACGTGGATATACTCTATCTCTGTCTTCTACCTCTGCTGTTCCTTCAGAGCAGGCTGAGTGAGACACGTGGATATACTCTATCTCTGTCTTCTACCTCTGATGTTCCCTCTGAGCAGGCTGAGTGAGGTGTAGATCAGACACGTGGATATACTCTATCTCTGTTTTGTACCTCTGCTGTTCCTTCTGAGCAGGCTGAGTGAGACACGTGGATATACTCTATCTCTGTCTTCTACCTCTGCTGTTCCTTCTGAGCAGGCTGAGTGAGGTGTAGTTCAGACACGTGGATATACTCTATCTCTGTCTTCTACCTCTGCTGTTCCTTCTGAGCAGGCTGAGTGAGACACGTGGATATACTCTATCTCTGTCTTCTACCTCTGCTGTTCCTTTTGAGCAGGCTGAGTGAGGTGTAGATCAGACACATGGATATACTCTATCTCTGTCTTCTACCTCTGCTGTTCCTTCTGAGCAGGCTGAGTGAGGTGTAGATCAGACACATGGATATACTCTATCTCTGTCTTCTACCTCTGCTGTTCCTTCTGAGCAGGCTGAGTGAGGTGTAGTTCAGACACGTGGATATACTCTATCTCTGTCTTCTACCTCTGCTGTTCCTTCTGAGCAGGCTAAGTGAGACACGTGGATATACTCTATCTCTGTCTTCTACCTCTGCTGTTCCTTTTGAGCAGGCTGAGTGAGGTGTAGATCAGACACATGGATATACTCTATCTCTATCTTCTACCTCTGCTGTTCCTTCTGAGCAGGCTGAGTAAGACACGTGTATATACTCTATATCTGTCTTCTACCTCTGCTGTTCCTTCTGAGCAGGCTGAGTGAGGTGTAGATCAGACACGTGGATATACTCTATCTCTGTTTTGTACCTCTGCTGTTCCTTCTGAGCAGGCTGAGTGAGACACGTGGATATACTCTATATCTGTCTTCTACCTCTGCTGTTCCTTCTGAGCAGGCGGAGTGAGGTGTAGATCAGACACGTGGATATACTCTATCTCTGTTTTGTACCTCTGCTGTTCCTTCTGAGCAGGCTGAGTGAGACACGTGGATATACTCTATCTCTGTCTTCTACCTCTGCTGTTCCTTTTGAGCAGGCTGAGTGAGGTGTAGATCAGACACATGGATATACTCTATCTCTGTCTTCTACCTCTGCTGTTCCTTCTGAGCAGGCTGAGTGAGGTGTAGTTCAGACACGTGGATATACTCTATCTCTGTCTTCTACCTCTGCTGTTCCTTCTGAGCAGGCTGAGTGAGACACGTGGATATACTCTATCTCTGTCTTCTACCTCTGATGTTCCTTCTGAGCAGGCTGAGTGAGGTGTAGATCAGACACGTGGATATACTCTATCTGTGTCTTCTACCTCTGCTGTTTCTTCTGAGCAGGCTGAGTGAGACACGTGGATATACTCTATCTCTGTCTTCTACCTCTGCTGTTCCTTCTGAGCAGGCTGAGTGAGACACGTGGATATACTCTATTTCTGTCTTCAACCTCTGCTGTTCCTTCTGAGGATGCTGAGTGAGGTGTAGATCAGACACGTGGATATACTCTATCTCTGTCGTGTACCCCTGCTGTTCCTTCTGAGCAGGCTAAGTGAGACACGTGGATATACTCTATCTCTGTCTTCTACCTCTGCTGTTCCTTTTGAGCAGGCTGAGTGAGGTGTAGATCAGACACATGGATATACTCTATCTCTGTCTTCTACCTCTGCTGTTCCTTCTGAGCAGGCTGAGTGAGGTGTAGTTCAGACACGTGGATATACTCTATCTCTGTCTTCTACCTCTGCTGTTCCTTCTGAGCAGGCTAAGTGAGACACGTGGATATACTCTATCTCTGTCTTCTACCTCTGCTGTTCCTTTTGAGCAGGCTGAGTGAGGTGTAGATCAGACACATGGACATACTCTATCTCTGTCTTCTACCTCTGCTGTTCCTTCTGAGCAGGCTGAGTAAGACACGTGTATATACTCTATATCTGTCTTCTACCTCTGCTGTTCCTTCTGAGCAGGCTGAGTGAGGTGTAGATCAGACACGTGGATATACTCTATCTCTGTTTTGTACCTCTGCTGTTCCTTCTGAGCAGGCTGAGTGAGACACGTGGATATACTCTATATCTGTCTTCTACCTCTGCTGTTCCTTCTGAGCAGGCGGAGTGAGGTGTAGATCAGACACGTGGATATACTCTATCTCTGTTTTGTACCTCTGCTGTTCCTTCTGAGCAGGCTGAGTGAGACACGTGGATATACTCTATCTCTGTCTTCTACCTCTGCTGTTCCTTTTGAGCAGGCTGAGTGAGGTGTAGATCAGACACATGGATATACTCTATCTCTGTCTTCTACCTCTGCTGTTCCTTCTGAGCAGGCTGAGTGAGGTGTAGTTCAGACACGTGGATATACTCTATCTCTGTCTTCTACCTCTGCTGTTCCTTCTGAGCAGGCTGAGTGAGACACGTGGATATACTCTATCTCTGTCTTCTACCTCTGATGTTCCTTCTGAGCAGGCTGAGTGAGGTGTAGATCAGACACGTGGATATACTCTATCTGTGTCTTCTACCTCTGCTGTTTCTTCTGAGCAGGCTGAGTGAGACACGTGGATATACTCTATCTCTGTCTTCTACCTCTGCTGTTCCTTCTGAGCAGGCTGAGTGAGACACGTGGATATACTCTATTTCTGTCTTCAACCTCTGCTGTTCCTTCTGAGGATGCTGAGTGAGGTGTAGATCAGACACGTGGATATACTCTATCTCTGTCGTGTACCCCTGCTGTTCCTTCTGAGCAGGCTAAGTGAGACACGTGGATATACTCTATCTCTGTCTTCTACCTCTGCTGTTCCTTTTGAGCAGGCTGAGTGAGGTGTAGATCAGACACATGGATATACTCTATCTCTGTCTTCTACCTCTGCTGTTCCTTCTGAGCAGGCTGAGTGAGGTGTAGTTCAGACACGTGGATATACTCTATCTCTGTCTTCTACCTCTGCTGTTCCTTCTGAGCAGGCTAAGTGAGACACGTGGATATACTCTATCTCTGTCTTCTACCTCTGCTGTTCCTTTTGAGCAGGCTGAGTGAGGTGTAGATCAGACACATGGACATACTCTATCTCTGTCTTCTACCTCTGCTGTTCCTTCTGAGCAGGCTGAGTAAGACACGTGTATATACTCTATATCTGTCTTCTACCTCTGCTGTTCCTTCTGAGCAGGCTGAGTGAGGTGTAGATCAGACACGTGGATATACTCTATCTCTGTTTTGTACCTCTGCTGTTCCTTCTGAGCAGGCTGAGTGAGACACGTGGATATACTCTATATCTGTCTTCTACCTCTGCTGTTCCTTCTGAGCAGGCGGAGTGAGGTGTAGATCAGACACGTGGATATACTCTATCTCTGTTTTGTACCTCTGCTGTTCCTTCTGAGCAGGCTGAGTGAGACACGTGGATATACTCTATCTCTGTCTTCTACCTCTGCTGTTCCTTTTGAGCAGGCTGAGTGAGGTGTAGATCAGACACATGGATATACTCTATCTCTGTCTTCTACCTCTGCTGTTCCTTCTGAGCAGGCTGAGTGAGGTGTAGTTCAGACACGTGGATATACTCTATCTCTGTCTTCTACCTCTGCTGTTCCTTCTGAGCAGGCTGAGTGAGAAACGTGGATATACTCTATCTCTGTCTTCTACCTCTGATGTTCCTTCTGAGCAGGCTGAGTGAGGTGTAGATCAGACACGTGGATATACTCTATCTGTGTCTTCTACCTCTGCTGTTTCTTCTGAGCAGGCTGAGTGAGACACGTGGATATACTCTATCTCTGTCTTCTACCTCTGCTGTTCCTTCTGAGCAGGCTGAGTGAGACACGTGGATATACTCTATTTCTGTCTTCAACCTCTGCTGTTCCTTCTGAGGATGCTGAGTGAGGTGTAGATCAGACACGTGTATATACTCTATCTCTGTCGTGTACCCCTGCTGTTCCTTCTGAGCAGGCTAAGTGAGACACGTGGATATACTCTATCTCTGTCTTCTACCTCTGCTGTTCCTTTTGAGCAGGCTGAGTGAGGTGTAGATCAGACACATGGATATACTCTATCTCTGTCTTCTACCTCTGATGTTCCTTCTGAGCAGGCTGAGTGAGACACGTGGATATGCTCTATCTCTGTCTTCTACCTCTGCTGTTCCTTCTGAGCAGGCTGAGTAAGACACGTGTATATACTCTATATCTGTCTTCTACCTCTGCTGTTCCTTCTGAGCAGGCTGAGTGAGGTGTAGATCAGACACGTGGATATACTCTATCTCTGTTTTGTACCTCTGCTGTTCCTTCTGAGCAGGCTGAGTGAGACACGTGGATATACTCTATATCTGTCTTCTACCTCTGCTGTTCCTTCTGAGCAGGCGGAGTGAGGTGTAGATCAGACACGTGGATATACTCTATCTCTGTTTTGTACCTCTGCTGTTCCTTCTGAGCAGGCTGAGTGAGACACGTGGATATACTCTATCTCTGTCTTCTACCTCTGCTGTTCCTTCTGAGCAGGCTGAGTGAGGTGTAGATCAGACACGTATATATACTCTATCTCTGTCTTCTACCTCTGCTGTTCCTTCTGAGCAGGCTGAGTGAGACACGTGGATATACTCTATCTCTGTCTTCTACATCTGCTCTTCCTTCTGAGCAGGCTGAGTGAGACACGTGGATATACTCTATCTCTGTCTTCTACCTCTGCTGTTCCTCCTGAGCAGGCTGAGTGAGACACGTGGATATACTCTATCTCTGTCTTCTACCTCTGCTGTTCCATCTGATGATGCTAAGTTAGGTGTAGATCAGACACGTGGATATACTCTATCTCTGTCGTGTACCCCTGCTGTTCCTTCTGAGCAGGCTAAGTGAGACACGTGGATATACTCTATCTCTGTCTTCTACCTCTGCTGTTCCTTTTGAGCAGGCTGAGTGAGGTGTAGATCAGACACATGGATATACTCTATCTCTGTCTTCTACCTCTGCTGTTCCTTCTGAGCAGGCTGAGTGAGATACGTGGATATACTCTATCTCTGTCTTCTACCGCTGCTGTTCCTTCTGAGCAGGCTGAGTAAGACACGTGGATATACTCTATATCTGTCTTCTACCTCTGATGTTCCTTCTGAGCAGGCTGAGTGAGGTGTAGATCAGACACGTGGATATACTCTATCTCTGTCTTCTACCTCTGCTGTTTCTTCTGAGCAGGCTGAGTGAGACACGTGGATATACTCTATCTCTGTCTTCTACCTCTGCTGTTCCTTCTGAGGATGCTGAGTGAGGTGTAGATCAGACACGTGGATATACTCTATCTCTGTCGTGTACCCCTGCTGTTCCTTCTGAGCAGGCTAAGTGAGACACGTGGATATACTCTATCTCTGTCTTCTACCTCTGCTGTTCCTTTTGAGCAGGCTGAGTGAGGTGTAGATCAGACACATGGATATACTCTATCTCTGTCTTCTACCTCTGCTGTTCCTTCTGAGCAGGCTGAGTGAGACACGTGGATATACTCTATCTCTGTCTTCTACCTCTGATGTTCCTTCTGAGCAGGCTGAGTGAGGTGTAGATCAGACACGTGGATATACTCTATCTCTGTCTTCTACCTCTGCTGTTCCTTCTGAGCAGGCTGAGTGAGACACGTGGATATACTCTATTTCTGTCTTTTACCTCTGCTGTTCCTTCTGAGGATGCTGAGTGAGGTGTAGATCAGACACGTGGATATACTCTATCTCTGTCTTCTACCTCTGCTGTTCCTTTTGAGCAGGCTGAGTGAGGTGTAGATCAGACACATGGATATACTCTATCTCTGTCTTCTACCTCTGCTGTTCCTTCTGAGCAGGCTGAGTGGGACACGTGGATATACTCTATCTCTGTCTTCTACCTCTGCTGTTCCTTCTGAGCAGGCTGAGTAAGACACGTGGATATACTCTATATCTGTCTTCTACCTCTGCTGTTCCTTCTGAGCAGGCTGAGTGAGGTGTAGATCAGACACGTGGATATACTCTATCTCTGTTTTGTACCTCTGCTGTTCCTTCTGAGCAGGCTGAGTGAGACACGTGGATATACTCTATATCTGTCTTCTACCTCTGCTGTTCCTTCTGAGCAGGCTGAGTAAGACACGTGGATATACTCTATATCTGTCTTCTACCTCTGCTGTTCCTTCTGAGCAGGCTGAGTGAGGTGTAGATCAGACACGTGGATATACTCTATCTCTGTCTTCTACCTCTGCTGTTCCTTCTGAGCAGGCTGAGTGAGACACGTGGATATACTCTATCTCTGTCTTCTACCTCTGCTGTTCCTTCTGATCAGGCTAAGTGAGACACGTGGATATACTCTATCTCTGTCTTCCACCTCTGCTGTTCCTTCTGAGGATGCTGAGTTAGGTGTAGATCAGACACGTGGATATACTCTATCTCTGTCGTGTACCCCTGCTGTTCCTTCTGAGCAGGCTAAGTGAGACACGTGGATATACTCTATCTCTGTCTTCTACCTCTGCTGTTCCTTCTGAGCAGGCTGAGTGAGGTGTAGATCAGACACGTGGATATACTCTATCTCTGTTTTGTACCTCTGCTGTTACTTCTGAGCAGGCTGAGTGAGACACGTGGATATACTCTATCTCTGTCTTCTACCTCTGCTGTTCCTTCTGAGCAGGCTGAGTGAGGTGTATATCAGACACGTAGATATACTCTATCTCTGTCTTCTACCTCTGCTGTTCCTTCTGAGCAGGCTGAGTGAGACACGTGGATATACTATATCTCTGTCTTCTACCTCTGCTCTTCCTTCTGAGCAGGCTGAGTGAGACACGTGGATATACTCTATCTCTGTCTTCTACCTCTGCTGTTCCTTTTGAGCAGGCTGAGTGAGGTGTAGATCAGACACATGGATATACTCTATCTCTGTCTTCTACCTCTGCTGTTCCTTCTGAGCAGGCTGAGTGAGGTGTAGTTCAGACACGTGGATATACTCTATCTCTGTCTTCTACCTCTGCTGTTCCTTCTGAGCAGGCTGAGTGAGACACGTGGATATACTCTATCTCTGTCTTCTACCTCTGATGTTCCTTCTGAGCAGGCTGAGTGAGGTGTAGATCAGACACGTGGATATACTCTATCTCTGTCTTCTACCTCTGCTGTTTCTTCTGAGCAGGCTGAGTGAGACACGTGGATATACTCTATCTCTGTCTTCTACCTCTGCTGTTCCTTCTGAGCAGGCTGAGTGAGACACGTGGATATACTCTATTTCTGTCTTCAACCTCTGCTGTTCCTTCTGAGGATGCTGAGTGAGGTGTAGATCAGACACGTGTATATACTCTATCTCTGTCGTGTACCCCTGCTGTTCCTTCTGAGCAGGCTAAGTGAGACACGTGGATATAGTCTATCTCTGTCTTCTACCTCTGCTGTTCCTTTTGAGCAGGCTGAGTGAGGTGTAGATCAGACACATGGATATACTCTATCTCTGTCTTCTACCTCTGCTGTTCCTTCTGAGCAGGCTGAGTGAGACACGTGGATATGCTCTATCTCTGTCTTCTACCTCTGCTGTTCCTTCTGAGCAGGCTGAGTAAGACACGTGTATATACTCTATATCTGTCTTCTACCTCTGCTGTTCCTTCTGAGCAGGCTGAGTGAGGTGTAGATCAGACACGTGGATATACTCTATCTCTGTTTTGTACCTCTGCTGTTCCTTCTGAGCAGGCGGAGTGAGGTGTAGATCAGACACGTGGATATACTCTATCTCTGTTTTGTACCTCTGCTGTTCCTTCTGAGCAGGCTGAGTGAGACACGTGGATATACTCTATCTCTGTCTTCTACCTCTGCTGTTCCTTTTGAGCAGGCTGAGTGAGGTGTAGATCAGACACATGGATATACTCTATCTCTGTCTTCTACCTCTGCTGTTCCTTCTGAGCAGGCTGAGTGAGGTGTAGTTCAGACACGTGGTTATACTCTATCTCTGTCTTCTACCTCTGCTGTTCCTTCTGAGCAGGCTGAGTGAGACACGTGGATATACTCTATCTCTGTCTTCTACCTCTGATGTTCCTTCTGAGCAGGCTGAGTGAGGTGTAGATCAGACACGTGGATATACTCTATCTGTGTCTTCTACCTCTGCTGTTTCTTCTGAGCAGGCTGAGTGAGACACCTGGATATACTCTATCTCTGTCTTCTACCTCTGCTGTTCCTTCTGAGCAGGCTGAGTGAGACACGTGGATATACTCTATTTCTGTCTTCAACCTCTGCTGTTCCTTCTGAGGATGCTGAGTGAGGTGTAGATCAGACACGTGTATATACTCTATCTCTGTCGTGTACCCCTGCTGTTCCTTCTGAGCAGGCTAAGTGAGACACGTGGATATACTCTATCTCTGTCTTCTACCTCTGCTGTTCCTTTTGAGCAGGCTGAGTGAGGTGTAGATCAGACACATGGATATACTCTATCTCTGTCTTCTACCTCTGCTGTTCCTTCTGAGCAGGCTGAGTGAGACACGTGGATATGCTCTATATCTGTCTTCTACCTATGCTGTTCCTTCTGACCAGGCTGAGTAAGACACGTGTATATACTCTATATCTGTCTTCTACCTCTGCTGTTCCTTCTGAGCAGGCTGAGAGAGGTGTAGATCAGACACGTGGATATACTCTATCTCTGTTTTGTACCTCTGCTGTTCCTTCTGAGCAGGCTGAGTGAGACACGTGGATATACTCTATATCTGTCTTCTACCTCTGCTGTTCCTTCTGAGCAGGCGGAGTGAGGTGTAGATCAGACACGTGGATATACTCTATCTCTGTTTTGTACCTCTGCTGTTCCTTCTGAGCAGGCTGAGTGAGACACGTGGATATACTCTATCTCTGTCTTCTACCTCTGCTGTTCCTTCTGAGCAGGCTGAGTGAGGTGTAGATCAGACACGTATATATACTCTATCTCTGTCTTCTACCTCTGCTGTTCCTTCTGAGCAGGCTGAGTGAGACACGTGGATATACTCTATCTCTGTCTTCTACATCTGCTCTTCCTTCTGAGCAGGCTGAGTGAGACACGTGGATATACTCTATCTCTGTCTTCTACCTCTGCTGTTCCTTCTGAGCAGGCTGAGTGAGACACGTGGATATACTCTATCTCTGTCTTCTACCTCTGCTGTTCCATCTGAGGATGCTGAGTTAGGTGTAGATCAGACACGTGGATATACTCTATCTCTGTCGTGTACCCCTGCTGTTCCTTCTGAGCAGGCTAAGTGAGACACGTGGATATACTCTATCTCTGTCTTCTACCTCTGCTGTTCCTTTTGAGCAGGCTGAGTGAGGTGTAGATCAGACACATGGATATACTCTATCTCTGTCTTCTACCTCTGCTGTTCCTTCTGAGCAGGCTGAGTGAGATACGTGGATATACTCTATCTCTGTCTTCTACCGCTGCTGTTCCTTCTGAGCAGGCTGAGTAAGACACGTGGATATACTCTATATCTGTCTTCTACCTCTGATGTTCCTTCTGAGCAGGCTGAGTGAGGTGTAGATCAGACACGTGGATATACTCTATCTCTGTCTTCTACCTCTGCTGTTTCTTCTGAGCAGGCTGAGTGAGACACGTGGATATACTCTATCTCTGTCTTCTACCTCTGCTGTTCCTTCTGAGGATGCTGAGTGAGGTGTAGATCAGACACGTGGATATACTCTATCTCTGTCGTGTACCCCTGCTGTTCCTTCTGAGCAGGCTAAGTGAGACACGTGGATATACTCTATCTCTGTCTTCTACCTCTGCTGTTCCTTTTGAGCAGGCTGAGTGAGGTGTAGATCAGACACATGGATATACTCTATCTCTGTCTTCTACCTCTGCTGTTCCTTCTGAAAAGGCTGAGTGAGACACGTGGATATACTCTATCTCTGTCTTCTACCTCTGATGTTCCTTCTGAGCAGGCTGAGTGAGGTGTAGATCAGACACGTGGATATACTCTATCTCTGTCTTCTACCTCTGCTGTTCCTTCTGAGCAGGCTGAGTGAGACACGTGGATATACTCTATTTCTGTCTTTTACCTCTGCTGTTCCTTCTGAGGATGCTGAGTGAGGTGTAGATCAGACACATGGATATACTCTATCTCTGTCTTCTACCTCTGCTGTTCCTTTTGAGCAGGCTGAGTGAGGTGTAGATCAGACACATGGATATACTCTATCTCTGTCTTCTACCTCTGCTGTTCCTTCTGAGCAGGCTGAGTGGGACACGTGGATATACTCTATCTCTGTCTTCTACCTCTGCTGTTCCTTCTGAGCAGGCTGAGTAAGACACGTGGATATACTCTATATCTGTCTTCTACCTCTGCTGTTCCTTCTGAGCAGGCTGAGTGAGGTGTAGATCAGACACGTGGATATACTCTATCTCTGTTTTGTACCTCTGCTGTTCCTTCTGAGCAGGCTGAGTGAGACACGTGGATATACTCTATCTCTGTCTTCTACCTCTGCTGTTCCTTCTGAGCAGGCTGAGTGAGGTGTAGATCAGACACGTAGATATACTCTATCTCTGTCTTCTACCTCTGCTGTTCCTTCTGAGCAGGCTGAGTGAGACACGTGGATATACTCTATCTCTGTCTTCTACCTCTGCTCTTCCTTCTGAGCAGGCTGAGTGAGACACGTGGATATACTCTATCTCTGTCTTCTACCTCTTCTGTTCCTTCTGAGCAGGCTGAGTGAGACACGTGGATATACTCTATCTCTGTCTTCTACCTCTGCTGTTCCTTCTGAGGATGCTGAGTTAGGTGTAGATCAGACACGTGGATATACTCTATCTCTGTCGTGTACCCCTGATGTTCCTTCTGAGCAGGCTAAGTGAGACACGTGGATATACTATATCTCTGTCTTCTACCTCTGCTGTTCCTTTTGAGCAGGCTGAGTAAGGTGTAGATCAGACACATGGATATACTCTATATCTGTCTTCTACCTCTGCTGTTCCTTCTGAGCAGGCTGAGTGAGACACGTGGATATACTCTATCTCTGTCTTCTACCTCTGCTGTTCCTTCTGAGCAGGCTAAGTGAGACACGTGGATATACTCTATCTCTGTATTCTACCTCTGCTGTTCCTTCTGAGGATGCTGAGTTAGGTGTAGATCAGACACGTGGATATACTCTATCTCTGTCGTGTACCCCTGCTGTTCCTTCTGAGCAGGCTAAGTGAGACACGTGGATATACTCTATCTCTGTCTTCTAGCTCTGCTGTTCCCTCTGAGCAGGCTGAGTGAGGTGTAGATCAGACACGTGGATATACTCTATCTCTGTCTTCTACCTCTGCTGTTCCTTCTGAGCAGGCTGAGTAAGACACGTGGATATACTCTATATCAGTCTTCTACCTCTGATGTTCCTTCTGAGCAGGCTGAGTGAGGTGTAGATCAGACACGTGGATATACTCTATCTCTGTTTTGTACCTCTGCTGTTCCTTCTGAGCAGGCTGAGTGAGACACGTGGATATACTCTATCTCTGTCTTCTACCTCTGCTGTTTCTTCTGAGCAGGCTGAGTAAGACACGTGGATATACTCTATATCTGTCTTCTACCTCTGCTGTTCCTTCTGAGCAGGCTGAGTGAGGTGTAGATCAGACACGTGGATATACTATATCTCTGTCTTCTACCTCTGCTGTTCCTTCTGAGCAGGCTGAGTGAGACACGTGGATATACTCTATCTCTGTCTTATACCTCTGCTGTTCCTTCTGAGCAGGCTAAGTGAGACACGTGGATATACTTTATCTCTGTCTTCTACCTCTGCTGTTCCTTCTGAGGATGCTGAGTTAGGTGTAGATCAGACACGTGGATATACTCTATCTCTGTCGTGTACCCCTGCTGTTTCTTCTGAGCAGGCTAATTGAGACACGTGGATATACTCTATCTCTGTCTTCTACCTCTGCTGTTCCTTCTGAGCAGGCTGAGTGAGGTGTAGATCAGACACGTGGATATACTCTATCTCTGTTTTGTACCTCTGCTGTTACTTCTGAGCAGGCTGAGTGAGACACGTGGATATACTCTATCTCTGTCTTCTACCTCTGCTGTTCCTTCTGAGCAGGCTGAGTGAGGTGTATATCAGACACGTAGATATACTCTATCTCTGTCTTCTACCTCTGCTGTTCCTTCTGAGCAGGCTGAGTGAGACACGTGGATATACTATATCTCTGTCTTCTACCTCTGCTCTTCCTTCTGAGCAGGCTGAGTGAGACACGTGGATATACTCTATCTCTGTCTTCTACCTCTGCTGTTCCTTCTGAGCAGGCTGAGTGAGACACGTGGATATACTCTATCTCTGTCTTCTACCTCTGCTGTTCCTTCTGAGGATGCTGAGTTAGGTGTAGATCAGACACGTGGATATACTCTATCTCTGTCGTGTACCCCGGCTGTTCCTTCTAAGCAGGCTGAGTGAGACACGTGGATATACTCTATCTCTGTCTTCTACCTCTGCTGTTCCTTCTGAGGATGCTGAGTTAGGTGTAGATCAGACACGTGGATATACTCTATCTCTGTCGTGTACCCCTGATGTTCCTTCTGAGCAGGCTAAGTGAGACACGTGGATATACTATATCTCTGTCTTCTACCTCTGCTGTTCCTTTTGAGCAGGCTGAGTAAGGTGTAGATCAGACACATGGATATACTCTATATCTGTCTTCTACCTCTACTGTTTCTTCTGAGCAGGCTGAGTGAGACACGTGGATATACTCTATCTCTGTCTTCTAACTCTGCTGTTCCTTCTGAGCAGGCTGAGTGAGGTGTAGATCAGACACGTAGATATACTCTATCTCTGTCGTGTACCCCTGCTGTTCCTTCTGAGTAGGCTAAGTGAGACACGTGGATATACTCTATCTCTGTCTTCTACCTCTGCTGTTCCTTTTGAGCAGGCTGAGTGAGGTGTAGATCAGACACATGGATATACTCTATATCTGTCTTCTACCTCTGCTGTTCCTTCTGAGGATGCTGAGTGAGGTGTAGATCAGACACGTGGATATACTCTATCTCTGTCGTGTACCCCTGCTGTTCCTTCTGAGCAGGCTAAGTGAGACACGTGGATATACTCTATCTCTGTCTTCTACCTCTGCTGTTCCTTTTGAGCAGGCTGAGTGAGGTGTAGATCAGACACATGGATATACTCTATCTCTGTCTTCTACCTCTGCTGTTCCTTCTGAGCAGGCTGAGTGAGACACGTGGATATACTCTATCTCTGTCTTCTACCTCTGATGTTCCTTCTGAGCAGGCTGAGTGAGGTGTAGATCAGACACGTGGATATACTCTATCTCTGTCTTCTACCTCTGCTGTTTCTTCTGAGCAGGCTGAGTGAGACACGTGGATATACTCTATCTCTGTCTTCTACCTCTGCTGTTCCTTCTGAGCAGGCTGAGTGAGACACGTGGATATACTCTATTTCTGTCTTTTACCTCTGCTGTTCCTTCTGAGGATGCTGAGTGAGGTGTAGATCAGACACGTGGATATACTCTATCTCTGTCTTCTACCTCTGCTGTTCCTTTTGAGCAGGCTGAGTGAGGTGTAGATCAGACACATGGATATACTCTATCTCTGTCTTCTACCTCTGCTGTTCCTTCTGAGCAGGCTGAGTGGGACACGTGGATATACTCTATCTCTGTCTTCTACCTCTGCTGTTCCTTCTGAGCAGGCTGAGTAAGACACGTGGATATACTCTATATCTGTCTTCTACCTCTGCTGTTCCTTCTGAGCAGGCTGAGTGAGGTGTAGATCAGACACGTGGATATACTCTATCTCTGTTTTGTACCTCTGCTGTTCCTTCTGAGCAGGCTGAGTGAGACACGTGGATATACTCTATCTCTGTCTTCTACCTCTGCTGTTCCTTCTGAGGATGCTGAGTTAGGTGTAGATCAGACACGTGGATATACTCTATCTCTGTCGTGTACCCCTGATGTTCCTTCTGAGCAGGCTAAGTGAGACACGTGGATATACTATATCTCTGTCTTCTACCTCTGCTGTTCCTTTTGAGCAGGCTGAGTAAGGTGTAGATCAGACACATGGATATACTCTATATCTGTCTTCTACCTCTGCTGTTCCTTCTGAGCAGGCTGAGTGAGACACGTGGATATACTCTATCTCTGTCTTCTACCTCTGCTGTTCCTTCTGAGCAGGCTAAGTGAGACACGTGGATATACTCTATCTCTGTATTCTACCTCTGCTGTTCCTTCTGAGGATGCTGAGTTAGGTGTAGATCAGACACGTGGATATACTCTATCTCTGTCGTGTACCCCTGCTGTTCCTTCTGAGCAGGCTAAGTGAGACACGTGGATATACTCTATCTCTGTCTTCTAGCTCTGCTGTTCCCTCTGAGCAGGCTGAGTGAGGTGTAGATCAGACACGTGGATATACTCTATCTCTGTCTTCTACCTCTGCTGTTCCTTCTGAGCAGGCTGAGTAAGACACGTGGATATACTCTATATCAGTCTTCTACCTCTGATGTTCCTTCTGAGCAGGCTGAGTGAGGTGTAGATCAGACACGTGGATATACTCTATCTCTGTTTTGTACCTCTGCTGTTCCTTCTGAGCAGGCTGAGTGAGACACGTGGATATACTCTATCTCTGTCTTCTACCTCTGCTGTTTCTTCTGAGCAGGCTGAGTAAGACACGTGGATATACTCTATATCTGTCTTCTACCTCTGCTGTTCCTTCTGAGCAGGCTGAGTGAGGTGTAGATCAGACACGTGGATATACTATATCTCTGTCTTCTACCTCTGCTGTTCCTTCTGAGCAGGCTGAGTGAGACACGTGGATATACTCTATCTCTGTCTTATACCTCTGCTGTTCCTTCTGAGCAGGCTAAGTGAGACACGTGGATATACTTTATCTCTGTCTTCTACCTCTGCTGTTCCTTCTGAGGATGCTGAGTTAGGTGTAGATCAGACACGTGGATATACTCTATCTCTGTCGTGTACCCCTGCTGTTTCTTCTGAGCAGGCTAATTGAGACACGTGGATATACTCTATCTCTGTCTTCTACCTCTGCTGTTCCTTCTGAGCAGGCTGAGTGAGGTGTAGATCAGACACGTGGATATACTCTATCTCTGTTTTGTACCTCTGCTGTTACTTCTGAGCAGGCTGAGTGAGACACGTGGATATACTCTATCTCTGTCTTCTACCTCTGCTGTTCCTTCTGAGCAGGCTGAGTGAGGTGTATATCAGACACGTAGATATACTCTATCTCTGTCTTCTACCTCTGCTGTTCCTTCTGAGCAGGCTGAGTGAGACACGTGGATATACTATATCTCTGTCTTCTACCTCTGCTCTTCCTTCTGAGCAGGCTGAGTGAGACACGTGGATATACTCTATCTCTGTCTTCTACCTCTGCTGTTCCTTCTGAGCAGGCTGAGTGAGACACGTGGATATACTCTATCTCTGTCTTCTACCTCTGCTGTTCCTTCTGAGGATGCTGAGTTAGGTGTAGATCAGACACGTGGATATACTCTATCTCTGTCGTGTACCCCGGCTGTTCCTTCTAAGCAGGCTGAGTGAGACACGTGGATATACTCTATCTCTGTCTTCTACCTCTGCTGTTCCTTCTGAGGATGCTGAGTTAGGTGTAGATCAGACACGTGGATATACTCTATCTCTGTCGTGTACCCCTGATGTTCCTTCTGAGCAGGCTAAGTGAGACACGTGGATATACTATATCTCTGTCTTCTACCTCTGCTGTTCCTTTTGAGCAGGCTGAGTAAGGTGTAGATCAGACACATGGATATACTCTATATCTGTCTTCTACCTCTACTGTTTCTTCTGAGCAGGCTGAGTGAGACACGTGGATATACTCTATCTCTGTCTTCTAACTCTGCTGTTCCTTCTGAGCAGGCTGAGTGAGGTGTAGATCAGACACGTAGATATACTCTATCTCTGTCGTGTACCCCTGCTGTTCCTTCTGAGTAGGCTAAGTGAGACACGTGGATATACTCTATCTCTGTCTTCTACCTCTGCTGTTCCTTTTGAGCAGGCTGAGTGAGGTGTAGATCAGACACATGGATATACTCTATATCTGTCTTCTACCTCTGCTGTTCCTTCTGAGGATGCTGAGTGAGGTGTAGATCAGACACGTGGATATACTCTATCTCTGTCGTGTACCCCTGCTGTTCCTTCTGAGCAGGCTAAGTGAGACACGTGGATATACTCTATCTCTGTCTTCTACCTCTGCTGTTCCTTTTGAGCAGGCTGAGTGAGGTGTAGATCAGACACATGGATATACTCTATCTCTGTCTTCTACCTCTGCTGTTCCTTCTGAGCAGGCTGAGTGAGACACGTGGATATACTCTATCTCTGTCTTCTACCTCTGATGTTCCTTCTGAGCAGGCTGAGTGAGGTGTAGATCAGACACGTGGATATACTCTATCTCTGTCTTCTACCTCTGCTGTTTCTTCTGAGCAGGCTGAGTGAGACACGTGGATATACTCTATCTCTGTCTTCTACCTCTGCTGTTCCTTCTGAGCAGGCTGAGTGAGACACGTGGATATACTCTATTTCTGTCTTTTACCTCTGCTGTTCCTTCTGAGGATGCTGAGTGAGGTGTAGATCAGACACGTGGATATACTCTATCTCTGTCTTCTACCTCTGCTGTTCCTTTTGAGCAGGCTGAGTGAGGTGTAGATCAGACACATGGATATACTCTATCTCTGTCTTCTACCTCTGCTGTTCCTTCTGAGCAGGCTGAGTGGGACACGTGGATATACTCTATCTCTGTCTTCTACCTCTGCTGTTCCTTCTGAGCAGGCTGAGTAAGACACGTGGATATACTCTATATCTGTCTTCTACCTCTGCTGTTCCTTCTGAGCAGGCTGAGTGAGGTGTAGATCAGACACGTGGATATACTCTATCTCTGTTTTGTACCTCTGCTGTTCCTTCTGAGCAGGCTGAGTGAGACACGTGGATATACTCTATCTCTGTCTTCTACCTCTGCTGTTCCTTCTGAGCAGGCTGAGTGAGGTGTAGATCAGACACGTAGATATACTATATCTCTGTCTTCTACCTCTGCTGTTCCTTCTGAGCAGGCTGAGTGAGACACGTGGATATACTCTATCTCTGTCTTCTACCTCTGCTCTTCCTTCTGAGCAGGCTGAGTGAGACACGTGGATATACTCTATCTCTGTCTTCTACCTCTTCTGTTCCTTCTGAGCAGGCTGAGTGAGACACGTGGATATACTCTATCTCTGTCTTCTACCTCTGCTGTTCCTTCTGAGGATGCTGAGTTAGGTGTAGATCAGACACGTGGATATACTCTATCTCTGTCGTGTACCCCTGATGTTCCTTCTGAGCAGGCTAAGTGAGACACGTGGATATACTATATCTCTGTCTTCTACCTCTGCTGTTCCTTTTGAGCAGGCTGAGTAAGGTGTAGATCAGACACATGGATATACTCTATATCTGTCTTGTACCTCTGCTGTTCCTTCTGAGCAGGCTGAGTGAGACACGTGGATATACTCTATCTCTGTCTTCTACCTCTGCTGTTCCTTCTGAGCAGGCTAAGTGAGACACGTGGATATACTCTATCTCTGTATTCTACCTCTGCTGTTCCTTCTGAGGATGCTGAGTTAGGTGTAGATCAGACACGTGGATATACTCTATCTCTGTCGTGTACCCCTGCTGTTCCTTCTGAGCAGGCTAAGTGAGACACGTGGATATACTCTATCTCTGTCTTCTAGCTCTGCTGTTCCCTCTGAGCAGGCTGAGTGAGGTGTAGATCAGACACGTGGATATACTCTATCTCTGTCTTCTACCTCTGCTGTTCCTTCTGAGCAGGCTGAGTAAGACACGTGGATATACTCTATATCAGTCTTCTACCTCTGCTGTTCCTTCTGAGCAGGCTGAGTGAGGTGTAGATCAGACACGTGGATATACTCTATCTCTGTTTTGTACCTCTGCTGTTCCTTCTGAGCAGGCTGAGTGAGACACGTGGATATACTCTATCTCTGTCTTCTACCTCTGCTGTTCCTTCTGAGCAGGCTAAGTGAGACACGTGGATATACTCTATCTCTGTATTCTACCTCTGCTGTTCCTTCTGAGGATGCTGAGTTAGGTGTAGATCAGACACGTGGATATACTCTATCTCTGTCGTGTACCCCTGCTGTTCCTTCTGAGCAGGCTAAGTGAGACACGTGGATATACTCTATCTCTGTCTTCTAGCTCTGCTGTTCCCTCTGAGCAGGCTGAGTGAGGTGTAGATCAGACACGTGGATATACTCTATCTCTGTCTTCTACCTCTGCTGTTCCTTCTGAGCAGGCTGAGTAAGACACGTGGATATACTCTATATCAGTCTTCTACCTCTGCTGTTCCTTCTGAGCAGGCTGAGTGAGGTGTAGATCAGACACGTGGATATACTCTATCTCTGTCTTCTACCTCTGCTCTTCCTTCTGAGCAGGCTGAGTGAGACACGTGGATATACTCTATCTCTGTCTTCTACCTCTTCTGTTCCTTCTGAGCAGGCTGAGTGAGACACGTGGATATACTCTATCTCTGTCTTCTACCTCTGCTGTTCCTTCTGAGGATGCTGAGTTAGGTGTAGATCAGACACGTGGATATACTCTATCTCTGTCGTGTACCCCTGATGTTCCTTCTGAGCAGGCTAAGTGAGACACGTGGATATACTATATCTCTGTCTTCTACCTCTGCTGTTCCTTTTGAGCAGGCTGAGTAAGGTGTAGATCAGACACATGGATATACTCTATATCTGTCTTGTACCTCTGCTGTTCCTTCTGAGCAGGCTGAGTGAGACACGTGGATATACTCTATCTCTGTCTTCTACCTCTGCTGTTCCTTCTGAGCAGGCTAAGTGAGACACGTGGATATACTCTATCTCTGTATTCTACCTCTGCTGTTCCTTCTGAGGATGCTGAGTTAGGTGTAGATCAGACACGTGGATATACTCTATCTCTGTCGTGTACCCCTGCTGTTCCTTCTGAGCAGGCTAAGTGAGACACGTGGATATACTCTATCTCTGTCTTCTAGCTCTGCTGTTCCCTCTGAGCAGGCTGAGTGAGGTGTAGATCAGACACGTGGATATACTCTATCTCTGTCTTCTACCTCTGCTGTTCCTTCTGAGCAGGCTGAGTAAGACACGTGGATATACTCTATATCAGTCTTCTACCTCTGCTGTTCCTTCTGAGCAGGCTGAGTGAGGTGTAGATCAGACACGTGGATATACTCTATCTCTGTTTTGTACCTCTGCTGTTCCTTCTGAGCAGGCTGAGTGAGACACGTGGATATACTCTATCTCTGTCTTCTACCTCTGCTGTTTCTTCTGAGCAGGCTGAGTAAGACACGTGGATATACTCTATATCTGTCTTCTACCTCTGCTGTTCCTTCTGAGCAGGCTAAGTGAGACACGTGGATATACTATATCTCTGTCTTCTACCTCTGCTGTTCCTTTTGAGCAGGCTGAGTAAGGTGTAGATCAGACACATGGATATACTCTATATCTGTCTTGTACCTCTGCTGTTCCTTCTGAGCAGGCTGAGTGAGACACGTGGATATACTCTATCTCTGTCTTCTACCTCTGCTGTTCCTTCTGAGCAGGCTAAGTGAGACACGTGGATATACTCTATCTCTGTATTCTACCTCTGCTGTTCCTTCTGAGGATGCTGAGTTAGGTGTAGATCAGACACGTGGATATACTCTATCTCTGTCGTGTACCCCTGCTGTTCCTTCTGAGCAGGCTAAGTGAGACACGTGGATATACTCTATCTCTGTCTTCTAGCTCTGCTGTTCCCTCTGAGCAGGCTGAGTGAGGTGTAGATCAGACACGTGGATATACTCTATCTCTGTCTTCTACCTCTGCTGTTCCTTCTGAGCAGGCTGAGTAAGACACGTGGATATACTCTATATCAGTCTTCTACCTCTGCTGTTCCTTCTGAGCAGGCTGAGTGAGGTGTAGATCAGACACGTGGATATACTCTATCTCTGTTTTGTACCTCTGCTGTTCCTTCTGAGCAGGCTGAGTGAGACACGTGGATATACTCTATCTCTGTCTTCTACCTCTGCTGTTTCTTCTGAGCAGGCTGAGTAAGACACGTGGATATACTCTATATCTGTCTTCTACCTCTGCTGTTCCTTCTGAGCAGGCTGAGTGAGGTGTAGATCAGACACGTGGATATACTCTATCTCTGTCTTCTACCTCTGCTGTTCCTTCTGAGCAGGCTGAGTGAGACACGTGGATATACTCTATCTCTGTCTTATACCTCTGCTGTTCCTTCTGAGCAGGCTAAGTGAGACACGTGGATATACTCTATCTCTGTCTTCTACCTCTGCTGTTCCTTCTGAGGATGCTGAGTTAGGTGTAGATCAGACACGTGGATATACTCTATCTCTGTCGTGTACCCCTGCTGTTCCTTCTGAGCAGGCTAATTGAGACACGTGGATATACTCTATCTCTGTCTTCTACCTCTGCTGTTCCTTCTGAGCAGGCTGAGTGAGGTGTAGATCAGACACGTGGATATACTCTATCTCTGTTTTGTACCTCTGCTGTTACTTCTGAGCAGGCTGAGTGAGACACGTGGATATACTCTATCTCTGTCTTCTACCTCTGCTGTTCCTTCTGAGCAGGCTGAGTGAGGTGTATATCAGACACGTAGATATACTCTATCTCTGTCTTCTACCTCTGCTGTTCCTTCTGAGCAGGCTGAGTGAGACACGTGGATATACTATATCTCTGTCTTCTACCTCTGCTCTTCCTTCTGAGCAGGCTGAGTGAGACACGTGGATATACTCTATCTCTGTCTTCTACCTCTGCTGTTCCTTCTGAGCAGGCTGAGTGAGACACGTGGATATACTCTATCTCTGTCTTCTACCTCTGCTGTTCCTTCTGAGGATGCTGAGTTAGGTGTAGATCAGACACGTGGATATACTCTATCTCTGTCGTGTACCCCTGCTGTTCCTTCTAAGCAGGCTGAGTGAGACACGTGGATATACTCTATCTCTGTCTTCTACCTCTGCTGTTCCTTCTGAGGATGCTGAGTTAGGTGTAGATCAGACACGTGGATATACTCTATCTCTGTCGTGTACCCCTGATGTTCCTTCTGAGCAGGCTAAGTGAGACACGTGGATATACTATATCTCTGTCTTCTACCTCTGCTGTTCCTTTTGAGCAGGCTGAGTAAGGTGTAGATCAGACACATGGATATACTCTATATCTGTCTTCTACCTCTGCTGTTCCTTCTGAGCAGGCTGAGTGAGACACGTGGATATACTCTATCTCTGTCTTCTACCTCTGCTGTTCCTTCTGAGCAGGCTAAGTGAGACACGTGGATATACTCTATCTCTGTATTCTACCTCTGCTGTTCCTTCTGAGGATGCTGAGTTAGGTGTAGATCAGACACGTGGATATACTATATCTCTGTCGTGTACCCCTGCTGTTCCTTCTGAGCAGGCTAAGTGAGACACGTGGATATACTCTATCTCTGTCTTCTAGCTCTGCTGTTCCCTCTGAGCAGGCTGAGTGAGGTGTAGATCAGACACGTGGATATACTCTATCTCTGTCTTCTACCTCTGCTGTTCCTTCTGAGCAGGCTGAGTAAGACACGTGGATATACTCTATCTCTGTCTTATACCTCTGCTGTTCCTTCTGAGCAGGCTAAGTGAGACACGTGGATATACTCTATCTCTGTCTTCTACCTCTGCTGTTCCTTCTGAGGATGCTGAGTTAGGTGTAGATCAGACACGTGGATATACTCTATCTCTGTCGTGTACCCCTGCTGTTCCTTCTGAGCAGGCTAATTGAGACACGTGGATATACTCTATCTCTGTCTTCTACCTCTGCTGTTCCTTCTGAGCAGGCTGAGTGAGGTGTAGATCAGACACGTGGATATACTCTATCTCTGTTTTGTACCTCTGCTGTTACTTCTGAGCAGGCTGAGTGAGACACGTGGATATACTCTATCTCTGTCTTCTACCTCTGCTGTTCCTTCTGAGCAGGCTGAGTGAGGTGTATATCAGACACGTAGATATACTCTATCTCTGTCTTCTACCTCTGCTGTTCCTTCTGAGCAGGCTGAGTGAGACACGTGGATATACTATATCTCTGTCTTCTACCTCTGCTCTTCCTTCTGAGCAGGCTGAGTGAGACACGTGGATATACTCTATCTCTGTCTTCTACCTCTGCTGTTCCTTCTGAGCAGGCTGAGTGAGACACGTGGATATACTCTATCTCTGTCTTCTACCTCTGCTGTTCCTTCTGAGGATGCTGAGTTAGGTGTAGATCAGACACGTGGATATACTCTATCTCTGTCGTGTACCCCTGCTGTTCCTTCTAAGCAGGCTGAGTGAGACACGTGGATATACTCTATCTCTGTCTTCTACCTC
Organism: Crossaster papposus; assembly: GCA_037893245.1. NCBI lineage: Eukaryota > Metazoa > Echinodermata > Asteroidea > Velatida > Solasteridae > Crossaster > Crossaster papposus. The sequence goes on from JBAIAA010000176.1 coordinate 1,077,244, forward strand.
TGCTGTTCCTTCTGAGGATGCTGAGTTAGGTGTAGATCAGACACGTGGATATACTCTATCTCTGTCGTGTACCCCTGATGTTCCTTCTGAGCAGGCTAAGTGAGACACGTGGATATACTATATCTCTGTCTTCTACCTCTGCTGTTCCTTTTGAGCAGGCTGAGTAAGGTGTAGATCAGACACATGGATATACTCTATATCTGTCTTCTACCTCTGCTGTTCCTTCTGAGCAGGCTGAGTGAGACACGTGGATATACTCTATCTCTGTCTTCTACCTCTGCTGTTCCTTCTGAGCAGGCTAAGTGAGACACGTGGATATACTCTATCTCTGTATTCTACCTCTGCTGTTCCTTCTGAGGATGCTGAGTTAGGTGTAGATCAGACACGTGGATATACTATATCTCTGTCGTGTACCCCTGCTGTTCCTTCTGAGCAGGCTAAGTGAGACACGTGGATATACTCTATCTCTGTCTTCTAGCTCTGCTGTTCCCTCTGAGCAGGCTGAGTGAGGTGTAGATCAGACACGTGGATATACTCTATCTCTGTCTTCTACCTCTGCTGTTCCTTCTGAGCAGGCTGAGTAAGACACGTGGATATACTCTATATCAGTCTTCTACCTCTGCTGTTCCTTCTGAGCAGGCTGAGTGAGGTGTAGATCAGACACGTGGATATACTCTATCTCTGTTTTGTACCTCTGCTGTTCCTTCTGAGCAGGCTGAGTGAGACACGTGGATATACTCTATCTCTGTCTTCTACCTCTGCTGTTTCTTCTGAGCAGGCTGAGTAAGACACGTGGATATACTCTATCTCTGTCTTCTACCTCTGCTGTTCCTTCTGAGCAGGCTGAGTGAGACACGTGGATATACTCTATCTCTGTCTTATACCTCTGCTGTTCCTTCTGAGCAGGCTAAGTGAGACACGTGGATATACTCTATCTCTGTCTTCTACCTCTGCTGTTCCTTCTGAGGATGCTGAGTTAGGTGTAGATCAGACACGTGGATATACTCTATCTCTGTCGTGTACCCCTGCTGTTCCTTCTGAGCAGGCTAATTGAGACACGTGGATATACTCTATCTCTGTCTTCTACCTCTGCTGTTCCTTCTGAGCAGGCTGAGTGAGGTGTAGATCAGACACGTGGATATACTCTATCTCTGTTTTGTACCTCTGCTGTTACTTCTGAGCAGGCTGAGTGAGACACGTGGATATACTCTATCTCTGTCTTCTACCTCTGCTGTTCCTTCTGAGCAGGTTGAGTGAGGTGTATATCAGACACGTAGATATACTCTATCTCTGTCTTCTACCTCTGCTGTTCCTTCTGAGCAGGCTGAGTGAGACACGTGGATATACTATATCTCTGTCTTCTACCTCTGCTCTTCCTTCTGAGCAGGCTGAGTGAGACACGTGGATATACTCTATCTCTGTCTTCTACCTCTGCTGTTCCTTCTGAGCAGGCTGAGTGAGACACGTGGATATACTCTATCTCTGTCTTCTACCTCTGCTGTTCCTTCTGAGGATGCTGAGTTAGGTGTAGATCAGACACGTGGATATACTCTATCTCTGTCGTGTACCCCTGCTGTTCCTTCTAAGCAGGCTGAGTGAGACACGTGGATATACTCTATCTCTGTCTTCTACCTCTGCTGTTCCTTCTGAGCAGGCGGAGTGAGACACGTGGATATACTCTATCTCTGTCTTCTACCTCTGCTGTTCCTTCTGAGCAGGCGGAGTGAGACACGTGGATATACTCTATCTCTGTCTTCTACCTCTGCTGTTCCTTCTGAGCAGGCTGAGTAAGACACGTGGATATACTCTATATCTGTCTTCTACCTCTGCTGTTCCTTCTGAGCAGGCTGAGTGAGGTGTAGATCAGACACGTGGATATACTCTATCTCTGTCTTCTACCTCTGCTGTTCCTTCTGAGCAGGCTGAGTGAAACACGTGGATATACTCTATCTCTGTCTTCTACCTCTGCTGTTCCTTCTGAGCAGGCTAAGTGAGACACGTGGATATACTCTATCTCTGTCTTCTACCTCTGCTGTTCCTTCTGAGGATGCTGAGTTAGGTGTAGACCAGACACGTGGATATACTCTACCTCTGTCGTGTACCCCTGCTGTTCCTTCTGAGCAGGCTAAGTGAGACACGTGGATATAGTCTATCTCTGTCTTCTACCTCTGCTGTTCCTTCTGAGCAGGCTGAGTGAGGTGTAGATCAGACACGTGGATATACTCTATCTCTGTTTTGTACCTCTGCTGTTACTTCTGAGCAGGCTGAGTGAGACACGTGGATATACTCTATCTCTGTCTTCTACCTCTGCTGTTCCTTCTGAGCAGGCTGAGTGAGGTGTATATCAGACACGTAGATATACTCTATCTCTGTCTTCTACCTCTGCTGTTCCTTCTGAGCAGGCTGAGTGAGACACGTGGATATACTATATCTCTGTCTTCTACCTCTGCTCTTCCTTCTGAGCAGGCTGAGTGAGACACGTGGATATACTCTATCTCTGTCTTCTACCTCTGCTGTTCCTTCTGAGCAGGCTGAGTGAGACACGTGGATATACTCTATCTCTGTCTTCTACCTCTGCTGTTCCTTCTGAGGATGCTGAGTTAGGTGTAGATCAGACACGTGGATATACTCTATCTCTGTCGTGTACCCCTGCTGTTCCTTTTGAGCAGGCTAAGTGATACACGTGGATATACTCTATCTCTGTCTTCTACCTCTGCTGTTCCTTTTGAGCAGGCTGAGTGAGGTGTAGATCAGACACATGGATATACTCTATCTCTGTCTTCTACCTCTGCTGTTCCTTCTGAGCAGGCTGAGTGAGGTGTAGTTCAGACACGTGGATATACTCTATCTCTGTCTTCTACCTCTGCTGTTCCTTCTGAGCAGGCTGAGTGAGACACGTGGATATACTCTATCTCTGTCTTGTACCTATGATGTTCCTTCTGAGCAGGCTGAGTGAGGTGTAGATCAGACACGTGGATATTCTCTATCTCTGTCTTCTACCTCTGCTGTTGCTTCTGAGCAGGCTGAGTGAGACACGTGGATATACTCTATCTCTGTCTTCTACCTCTGCTGTTCCTTCTGAGCAGGATGAGTGAGACACGTGGATATACTCTATTTCTGTCTTCAACCTCTGCTGTTCCTTCTGAGGATGCTGAGTGAGGTGTAGATCAGACACGTGGATATACTCTATCTCTGTCGTGTACCCCTGCTGTTCCTTCTGAGCAGGCTAAGTGAGACACGTGGATATACTCTATCTCTGTCTTCTACCTCTGCTGTTCCTTTTGAGCAGGCTGAGTGAGGTGTAGATCAGACACATGGATATACTCTATCTCTGTCTTCTACCTCTGCTGTTCCTTCTGAGCAGGCTGAGTGAGACACGTGGATATACTCTATCTCTGTCTTCTACCTCTGCTGTTCCTTCTGAGCAGGCTGAGTAAGACACGTGGATATACTCTATATCTGTCTTCTACCTCTGCTGTTCCTTCTGAGCAGGCTGAGTGAGGTGTAGATCAGACACGTGGATATACTCTATCTCTGTTTTGTACCTCTGCTGTTCCTTCTGAGCAGGCTGAGTGAGACACGTGGATATACTCTATATCTGTCTTCTACCTCTGCTGTTCCTTCTGAGCAGGCGGAGTGAGGTGTAGATCAGACACGTGGATATACTCTATCTCTGTTTTGTACCTCTGCTGTTCCTTCTGAGCAGGCTGAGTGAGACACGTGGATATACTCTATCTCTGTCTTCTACCTCTGCTGTTCCTTCTGAGCAGGCTGAGTGAGGTGTAGATCAGACACGTATATATACTCTATCTCTGTCTTCTACCTCTGCTGTTCCTTCTGAGCAGGCTGAGTGAGACACGTGGATATACTCTATCTCTGTCTTCTACATCTGCTCTTCCTTCTGAGCAGGCTGAGTGAGACACGTGGATATACTCTATCTCTGTCTTCTACCTCTGCTGTTCCTTCTGAGCAGGCTGAGTGAGACACGTGGATATACTCTATCTCTGTCTTCTACCTCTGATGTTCCTTCTGAGCAGGCTGAGTGAGACACGTGGATATACTCTATCTCTGTCTTCTACCTCTGCTGTTCCTTTTGAGCAGGCTGAGTGAGGTGTAGATCAGACACATGGATATACTCTATCTCTGTCTTCTACCTCTGCTGTTCCTTCTGAGCAGGCTGAGTGAGACACGTGGATATACTCTATCTCTGTCTTCTACCTCTGCTGTTCCTTCTGAGCAGGCTGAGTAAGACACGTGGATATACTCTATATCTGTCTTCTACCTCTGCTGTTCCTTCTGAGCAGGCGGAGTGAGGTGTATATCAGACACGTGGATATACTCTATCTCTGTTTTGTACCTCTGCTGTTCCTTCTGAGCAGGCTGAGTGAGACACGTGGATATACTCTATCTCTGTCTTCTACCTCTGCTGTTCCTTCTGAGCAGGCTGAGTGAGGTGTAGATCAGACACGTATATATACTCTATCTCTGTCTTCTACCTCTACTGTTCCTTCTGAGCAGGCTGAGTGAGACACGTGGATATACTCTATCTCTGTCTTCTACATCTGCTCTTCCTTCTGAGCAGGCTGAGTGAGACACGTGGATATACTCTATCTCTGTCTTCTACCTCTGCTGTTCCTTCTGAGCAGGCTGAGTGAGACACGCGGATATACTCTATCTCTGTCTTCTACCTCGGCTGTTCCTTCTGAGGATGCTGAGTTAGGTGTAGATCAGACACGTGGATATACTCCATCTCTGTCGTGTACCCCTGCTGTTCCTTCTGAGCAGGCTAAGTGAGACACGTGGATATACTCTATCTCTGTCTTCTACCTCTGCTGTTCCTTTTGAGCAGGCTGAGTGAGGTGTAGATCAGACACATGGATATACTCTATCTCTGTCTTCTACCTCTGCTGTTCCTTCTGAGCAGGCTGAGTGAGGTGTAGTTCAGACACGTGGATATACTCTATCTCTGTCTTCTACCTCTGCTGTTTCTTCTGAGCAGGCTGAGTGAGACACGTGGATATACTCTATCTCTGTCTTCTACCTCTGATGTTCCTTCTGAGCAGGCTGAGTGAGGTGTAGATCAGACACGTGGATATACTCTATCTCTGTCTTCTACCTCTGCTGTTTCTTCTGAGCAGGCTGAGTGAGACACGTGGATATACTCTATCTCTGTCTTCTACCTCTGCTGTTCCTTCTGAGCAGGCTGAGTGAGACACGTGGATATACTCTATTTCTGTCTTCAACCTCTGCTGTTCCTTCTGAGGATGCTGAGTGAGGTGTAGATCAGTCACGTGGATATACTCTATCTCTGTCGTGTACCCCTGCTGTTCCTTCTGAGCAGGCTAAGTGAGACACGTGGATATACTCTATCTCTGTCTTCTACCTCTGCTGTTCCTTTTGAGCAGGCTGAGTGAGGTGTAGATCAGACACATGGATATACTCTATCTCTGTCTTCTACCTCTGCTGTTCCTTCTGAGCAGGCTGAGTGAGACACGTGGATATACTCTATCTCTGTCTTCTACCTCTGCTGTTCCTTCTGAGCAGGCTGAGTAATACACGTGGATATACTCTATATCTGTCTTCTACCTCTGCTGTTCCTTCTGAGCAGGCTGAGTGAGGTGTAGATCAGACACGTGGATATACTCTATCTCTGTTTTGTACCTCTGCTCTTCCTTCTGAGCAGGCTGAGTGAGACACGTGGATATACTCTATATCTGTCTTCTACCTCTGCTGTTCCTTCTGAGCAGGCGGAGTGAGGTGTAGATCAGACACGTGGATATACTCTATCTCTGTTTTGTACCTCTGCTGTTCCTTCTGAGCAGGCTGAGTGAGACACGTGGATATACTCTATCTCTGTCTTCTACCTCTGCTGTTCCTTCTGAGCAGGCTGAGTGAGGTGTAGATCAGACACGTATATATACTCTATCTCTGTCTTCTACCTCTGCTGTTCCTTCTGAGCAGGCTGAGTGAGACACGTGGATATACTCTATCTCTGTCTTCTACATCTGCTCTTCCTTCTGAGCAGGCTGAGTGAGACACGTGGATATACTCTATCTCTGTCTTCTACCTCTGCTGTTCCTTCTGAGGATGCTGAGTTAGGTGTAGATCAGACACGTGGATATACTCTATCTCTGTCGTGTACCCCTGCTGTTCCTTCTGAGCAGGCTAAGTGAGACACGTGGATATACTCTATCTCTGTCTCCTACCTCTGCTGTTCCTTTTGAGCAGGCTGAGTGAGGTGTAGATCAGACACATGGATATACTCTATCTCTGTCTTCTACCTCTGCTGTTCCTTCTGAGCAGGCTGAGTGAGACACGTGGATATACTCTATCTCTGTCTTCTACCTCTGCTGTTCCTTCTGAGCAGGCTAAGTAAGACACGTGGATATACTCTATATCTGTCTTCTACCTCTGATGTTCCTTCTGAGGATGCTGAGTGAGGTGTAGATCAGACACGTGGATATACTCTATCTCTGTCGTGTACCCCTGCTGTTCCTTCTGAGCAGGCTAAGTGAGACACGTGGATATACTCTATCTCTGTCTTCTACCTCTGCTGTTCCTTTTGAGCAGGCTGAGTGAGGTGTAGATCAGACACATGGATATACTCTATCTCTGTCTTCTACCTCTGATGTTCCTTCTGAGCAGGCTGAGTGAGGTGTAGATCAGACACGTGGATATACTCTATCTCTGTCTTATACCTCTGCTGTTTCTTCTGAGCAGGCTGAGTGAAACACGTGGATATACTCTATCTCTGTCTTCTACCTCTGCTGTTCCTTCTGAGCAGGCTGAGTGAGACACGTGGATATACTCTATTTCTGTCTTCTACCTCTGCTGTTCCTTTTGAGCAGGCTGAGTAAGGTGTAGATCAGACACATGGATATACTCTATCTCTGTCTTCTACCTCTGCTGTTCCTTCTGAGCAGGCTGAGTGAGACACGTGGATATACTCTATCTCTGTCTTCTACCTCTGCTGTTCCTTCTGAGCAGGCTGAGTAAGACACGTGGATATACTCTATATCTGTCTTCTACCTCTGCTGTTCCTTCTGAGCAGGCTGAGTGAGGTGTAGATCAGACACGTGGATATACTCTATCTCTGTTTTGTACCTCTGCTGTTCCTTCTGAGCAGGCTGAGTGAGACACGTGGATATACTCTATCTCTGTCTTCTACCTCTGCTGTTCCTTCTGAGCAGGCTGAGTGAGACACGTGGATATACTCTATCTCTGTCTTCTACATCTGCTCTTCCTTCTGAGCAGGCTGAGTGAGACACGTGGATATACTCTATCTCTGTCTTCTACCTCTGCTGTTCCTTCTGAGCAGGCGGAGTGAGACACGTGGATATACTCTATATCTGTCTTCTACCTCTGCTGTTCCTTCTGAGCAGGCTGAGTAAGACACGTGGATATACTCTATATATGTCTTCTAACTCTGCTGTTCCTTCTGAGCAGGCTGAGTGAGGTGTAGATCAGACACGTGGATATACTCTATCTCTGTCTTCTACCTCTGCTGTTCCTTCTGAGCAGGCTGAGTGAGACACGTGGATATACTCTATCTCTGTCTTCTACCTCTGCTGTTCCTTTTGAGCAGGCTGAGTGAGGTGTAGATCAGACACATGGATATACTCTATCTCTGTCTTCTACCTCTGCTGTTCCTTCTGAGCAGGCTGAGTGAGACACGTGGATATACTCTATCTCTGTCTTCTACCTCTGCTGTTCCTTCTGAGCAGGCTGAGTAAGACACGTGGATATACTCTATATCTGTCTTCTACCTCTGCTGTTCCTTCTGAGCAGGCGGAGTGAGGTGTAGATCAGACACGTGGATATACTCTATCTCTGTTTTGTACCTCTGCTGTTCCTTCTGAGCAGGCTGAGTGAGACACGTGGATATACTCTATCTCTGTCTTCTACCTCTGCTGTTCCTTCTGAGCAGGCTGAGTGAGGTGTAGATCAGACACGTATATATACTCTATCTCTGTCTTCTACCTCTACTGTTCCTTCTGAGCAGGCTGAGTGAGACACGTGGATATACTCTATCTCTGTCTTCTACATCTGCTCTTCCTTCTGAGCAGGCTGAGTGAGACACGTGGATATACTCTATCTCTGTCTTCTACCTCTGCTGTTCCTTCTGAGCAGGCTGAGTGAGACACGCGGATATACTCTATCTCTGTCTTCTACCTCTGCTGTTCCTTCTGAGGATGCTGAGTTAGGTGTAGATCAGACACGTGGATATACTCTATCTCTGTCGTGTACCCCTGCTGTTCCTTCTGAGCAGGCTAAGTGAGACACGTGGATATACTCTATCTCTGTCTTCTACCTCTGCTGTTCCTTTTGAGCAGGCTGAGTGAGGTGTAGATCAGACACATGGATATACTCTATCTCTGTCTTCTACCTCTGCTGTTCCTTCTGAGCAGGCTGAGTGAGGTGTAGTTCAGACACGTGGATATACTCTATCTCTGTCTTCTACCTCTGCTGTTTCTTCTGAGCAGGCTGAGTGAGACACGTGGATATACTCTATCTCTGTCTTCTACCTCTGATGTTCCTTCTGAGCATCCTGAGTGAGGTGTAGATCAGACACGTGGATATACTCTATCTCTGTCTTCTACCTCTGCTGTTTCTTCTGAGCAGGCTGAGTGAGACACGTGGATATACTCTATCTCTGTCTTCTACCTCTGCTGTTCCTTCTGAGCAGGCTGAGTGAGACACGTGGATATACTCTATTTCTGTCTTCAACCTCTGCTGTTCCTTCTGAGGATGCTGAGTGAGGTGTAGATCAGGCACGTGGATATACTCTATCTCTGTCGTGTACCCCTGCTGTTCCTTCTGAGCAGGCTAAGTGAGACACGTGGATATACTCTATCTCTGTCTTCTACCTCTGCTGTTCCTTTTGAGCAGGCTGAGTGAGGTGTAGATCAGACACATGGATATACTCTATCTCTGTCTTCTACCTCTGCTGTTCCTTCTGAGCAGGCTGAGTGAGACACGTGGATATACTCTATCTCTGTCTTCTACCTCTGCTGTTCCTTCTGAGCAGGCTGAGTAATACACGGGGATATACTCTATATCTGTCTTCTACCTCTGCTGTTCCTTCTGAGCAGGCTGAGTGAGGTGTAGATCAGACACGTGGATATACTCTATCTCTGTTTTGTACCTCTGCTGTTCCTTCTGAGCAGGCTGAGTGAGACACGTGGATATACTCTATATCTGTCTTCTACCTCTGCTGTTCCTTCTGAGCAGGCGGAGTGAGGTGTAGATCAGACACGTGGATATACTCTATCTCTGTTTTGTACCTCTGCTGTTCCTTCTGAGCAGGCTGAGTGAGACACGTGGATATACTCTATCTCTGTCTTCTACCTCTGCTGTTCCTTCTGAGCAGGCTGAGTGAGACACGTGGATATACTCTATCTCTGTCTTCTACATCTGCTCTTCCTTCTGAGCAGGCTGAGTGAGACACGTGGATATACTCTATCTCTGTCTTCTACCTCTGCTGTTCCTTCTGAGCAGGCTGAGTGAGGTGTAGATCAGACACGTGTATATACTCTATCTCTGTTTTGTACCTCTGCCTTTCCTTCTGAGCAGGCTGAGTGAGACACGTGGATATACTCTATCTATGTCTTCTACCTCTGCTGTTCCTTCTGAGCAGGCTGAGTGAGGTGTAGATCAGACACGTGGATATACTATATCTCTGTTTTGTACCTCTGCTGTTCCTTCTGAGCAGGCTGAGTGAGACACGTGGATATACTCTATCTCTGTCTTCTACCTCTGCTGTTCCTTCTGAGCAGGCTGAGTGAGGTGTAGATCAGACACGTATATATACTCTATCTCTGTCTTCTACCTCTGCTGTTCCTTCTGAGCAGGCTGAGTGAGACACGTGGATATACTCTATCTCTGTCTTCTACATCTGCTCTTCCTTCTGAGCAGGCTGAGTGAGACACGTGGATATACTCTATCTCTGTCTTCTACCTCTGCTGTTCCTTCTGAGCAGGCGGAGTGAGACACGTGGATATACTCTATCTCTGTCTTCTACCTCTGCTGTTCCTTCTGAGCAGGCTGAGTAAGACACGTGGATATACTCTATATCTGTCTTCTACCTCTGCTGTTCCTTCTGAGCAGGCTGAGTGAGGTGTAGATCAGACACGTGGATATACTCTATCTCTGTCTTCTACCTCTGCTGTTCCTTCTGAGCAGGCTGAGTGAGACACGTGGATATACTCTATCTCTGTCTTCTACCTCTGCTGTTCCTTTTGAGCAGGCTGAGTGAGGTGTAGATCAGACACATGGATATACTCTATCTCTGTCTTCTACCTCTGCTGTTCCTTCTGAGCAGGCTGAGTGAGACACGTGGATATACTCTATCTCTGTCTTCTACCTCTGCTGTTCCTTCTGAGCAGGCTGAGTAAGACACGTGGATATACTCTATATCTGTCTTCTACCTCTGCTGTTCCTTCTGAGCAGGCGGAGTGAGGTGTAGATCAGACACGTGGATATACTCTATCTCTGTTTTGTACCTCTGCTGTTCCTTCTGAGCAGGCTGAGTGAGACACGTGGATATACTCTATCTCTGTCTTCTACCTCTGCTGTTCCTTCTGAGCAGGCTGAGTGAGGTGTAGATCAGACACGTATATATACTCTATCTCTGTCTTCTACCTCTACTGTTCCTTCTGAGCAGGCTGAGTGAGACACGTGGATATACTCTATCTCTGTCTTCTACATCTGCTCTTCCTTCTGAGCAGGCTGAGTGAGACACGTGGATATACTCTATCTCTGTCTTCTACCTCTGCTGTTCCTTCTGAGCAGGCTGAGTGAGACACGCGGATATACTCTATCTCTGTCTTCTACCTCTGCTGTTCCTTCTGAGGATGCTGAGTTAGGTGTAGATCAGACACGTGGATATACTCTATCTCTGTCGTGTACCCCTGCTGTTCCTTCTGAGCAGGCTAAGTGAGACACGTGGATATACTCTATCTCTGTCTTCTACCTCTGCTGTTCCTTTTGAGCAGGCTGAGTGAGGTGTAGATCAGACACATGGATATACTCTATCTCTGTCTTCTACCTCTGCTGTTCCTTCTGAGCAGGCTGAGTGAGGTGTAGGTCAGACACGTGGATATACTCTATCTCTGTCTTCTACCTCTGCTGTTTCTTCTGAGCAGGCTGAGTGAGACACGTGGATATACTCTATCTCTGTCTTCTACCTCTGATGTTCCTTCTGAGCAGGCTGAGTGAGGTGTAGATCAGACACGTGGATATACTCTATCTCTGTCTTCTACCTCTGCTGTTTTTTCTGAGCAGGCTGAGTGAGACACGTGGATATACTCTATCTCTGTCTTCTACCTCTGCTGTTCCTTCTGAGCAGGCTGAGTGAGACACGTGGATATACTCTATTTCTGTCTTCAACCTCTGCTGTTCCTTCTGAGGATGCTGAGTGAGGTGTAGATCAGGCACGTGGATATACTCTATCTCTGTCGTGTACCCCTGCTGTTCCTTCTGAGCAGGCTAAGTGAGACACGTGGATATACTCTATCTCTGTCTTCTACCTCTGCTGTTCCTTTTGAGCAGGCTGAGTGAGGTGTAGATCAGACACATGGATATACTCTATCTCTGTCTTCTACCTCTGCAGTTCCTTCTGAGCAGGCTGAGTGAGACACGTGGATATACTCTATCTATGTCTTCTACCTCTGCTGTTCCTTCTGAGCAGGCTGAGTGAGGTGTAGATCAGACACGTGGATATACTCTATCTCTGCTTTGTACCTCTGCTGTTCCTTCTGAGCAGGCTGAGTGAGACACGTGGATATACTCTATCTCTGTCTTCTACCTCTGCTGTTCCTTCTGAGCAGGCTGAGTGAGGTGTAGATCAGACACGTATATATACTCTATCTCTGTCTTCTACCTCTGCTGTTCCTTCTGAGCAGGCTGAGTGAGACACGTGGATATACTCTATCTCTGTCTTCTACATCTGCTCTTCCTTCTGAGCAGGCTGAGTGAGACACGTGGATATACTCTATCTCTGTCTTCTACCTCTGCTGTTCCTTCTGAGCAGGCGGAGTGAGACACGTGGATATACTCTATCTCTGTCTTCTACCTCTGCTGTTCCTTCTGAGCAGGCTGAGTAAGACACGTGGATATACTCTATATCTGTCTTATACCTCTGCTGTTCCTTCTGAGCAGGCTGAGTGAGGTGTAGATCAGACACGTGGATATACTCTGTCTCTGTCTTCTACCTCTGCTGTTCCTTCTGAGCAGGCTGAGTGAGACACGTGGATATACTCTATCTCTGTCTTCTACCTCTGCTGTTCCTTTTGAGCAGGCTGAGTGAGGTGTAGATCAGACACATGGATATACTCTATCTCTGTCTTCAACCTCTGCTGTTCCTTCTGAGCAGGCTGAGTGAGACACGTGGATATACTCTATCTCTGTCTTCTACCTCTGCTGTTCCTTCTGAGCAGGCTGAGTAAGACACGTGGATATACTCTATATCTGTCTTCTACCTCTGCTGTTCCTTCTGAGCAGGCGGAGTGAGGTGTAGATCAGACACGTGGATATACTCTATCTCTGTTTTGTACCTCTGCTGTTCCTTCTGAGCAGGCTGAGTGAGACACGTGGATATACTCTATCTCTGTCTTCTACCTCTGCTGTTCCTTCTGAGCAGGCTGAGTGAGGTGTAGATCAGACACGTATATATACTCTATCTCTGTCTTCTACCTCTACTGTTCCTTCTGAGCAGGCTGAGTGAGACACGTGGATATACTCTATCTCTGTCTTCTACATCTGCTCTTCCTTCTGAGCAGGCTGAGTGAGACACGTGGATATACTCTATCTCTGTCTTCTACCTCTGCTGTTCCTTCTGAGCAGGCTGAGTGAGACACGCGGATATACTCTATCTCTGTCTTCTACCTCTGCTGTTCCTTCTGAGCAGGCTGAGTGAGACACGTGGATATACTCTATCTCTGTCTTCTACATCTGCTCTTCCTTCTGAGCAGGCTGAGTGAGACACGTGGATATACTCTATCTCTGTCTTCTACCTCTGCTGTTCCTTCTGAGCAGGCTGAGTGAGACACGTGGATATACTCTATCTCTGTCTTCTACCTCTGCTGTTCCTTCTGAGGATGCTGAGTTAGGTGTAGATCAGACACGTGGATATACTCTATCTCTGTCGTGTACCCCTGCTGCTCCTTCTGAGCAGGCTAAGTGAGACACGTGGATATACTCTATCTCTGTCTTCTACCTCTGCTGTTCCTTTTGAGCAGGCTGAGTGAGGTGTAGATCAGACACATGGATAAACTCTATCTCTGTCTTCTACCTCTGCTGTTCCTTCTGAGCAGGCTGAGTGAGGTGTAGTTCAGAAACGTGGATATACTCTATCTCTGTCTTCTACCTCTGCTGTTCCTTCTGAGCAGGCTGAGTGAGGTGTAGATCAGACACGTGGATATACTCTATCTCTGTCTTCTACCTCTGCTGTTTCTTCTGAGCAGACTGAGTGAGACACGTGGATATACTCTATCTCTGTCTTCTACCTCTGCTGTTCCTTCTGAGCAGGCTGAGTGAGACACGTGGATATACTCTATTTCTGTCTTCTACCTCTGCTGTTCCTTTTGAGCAGGCTGAGTGAGGTGTAGATCAGACACGTATATATACTCTATCTCTGTCTTCTACCTCTACTGTTCCTTCTGAGCAGGCTGAGTGAGACACGTGGATATACTCTATCTCTGTCTTCTACATCTGCTCTTCCTTCTGAGCAGGCTGAGTGAGACACGTGGATATACTCTATTTCTGTCTTCTACCTCTGTTGTTCCTTCTGAGGATGCTGAGTGAGGTGTAGATCAGACACGTGGATATACTCTATATCTGTCGTGTACCCCTGCTGTTCCTTCTGAGCAGGCTAAGTGAGACACGTGGATATACTCTATCTCTGTCTTCTATCTCTGCTGTTCCTTTTGAGCAGGCTGAGTGAGGTGTAGATCAGACACATGGATATACTCTATCTCTGTCTTCTACCTCTGCTGTTCCTTCTGAGCAGGCTGAGTGAGACACGTGGATATACTCTATCTCTGTCTTCTACCTCTGCTGTTCCTTCTGAGCAGGCTGAGTAAGACACGTGTATATACTCTATATCTGTCTTCTACCTCTGCTGTTCCTTCTGAGCAGGCTGAGTGAGGTGTAGATCAGACACGTGGATATACTCTATCTCTGTTTTGTACCTCTGCTGTTCCTTCTGAGCAGGCTGAGTGAGACACGTGGATATACTCTATCTCTGTCTTCTACCTCTGCTGTTCCTTCTGAGGATGCTGAGTTAGGTGTAGATCAGACACGTGGATATACTCTATCTCTGTCGTGTACCCCTGCTGTTCCTTCTGAGCAGGCTAAGTGAGACACGTGGATATACTCTTTCTCTGTCTTCTACCTCTGCTGTTCCTTCTGAGCAGGCTGAGTGAGGTGTAGATCAGACACGTGGATATACTCTATCTCTGTTTTGTACCTCTGCTGTTCCTTCTGAACAGGCTGAGTGAGACACGTGGATATACTCTATCTCTGTCTTCTACCTCTGCTGTTCCTTCTGAGCAGGCTAAGTGAGACACGTGGATATACTATATCTCTGTCTTCTACCTCTGCTCTTCCTTCTGAGCAGGCTGAGTGATACACGTGGATATACTCTATCTCTGTCTTCTACCTCTGCTGTTCCTTCTGAGCAGGCTGAGTGAGACACGTGGATATACTCTATCTCTGTCTTCTACCTCTGCTGTTCCTTCTGAGGATGCTGAGTTAGGTGTAGATCAGACACGTGGATATACTCTATCTCTGTCGTGTACCCCTGCTGCTCCTTCTGAGCAGGCTAAGTGAGACACGTGGATATACTCTATCTCTGTCTTCTACCTCTGCTGTTCCTTTTGAGCAGGCTGAGTGAGGTGTAGATCAGACACATGGATAAACTCTATCTCTGTCTTCTACCTCTGCTGTTCCTTCTGAGCAGGCTGAGTGAGGTGTAGTTCAGAAACGTGGATATACTCTATCTCTGTCTTCTACCTCTGCTGTTCCTTCTGAGCAGGCTGAGTGAGGTGTAGATCAGACACGTGGATATACTCTATCTCTGTCTTCTACCTCTGCTGTTTCTTCTGAGCAGACTGAGTGAGACACGTGGATATACTCTATCTCTGTCTTCTACCTCTGCTGTTCCTTCTGAGCAGGCTGAGTGAGACACGTGGATATACTCTATTTCTGTCTTCTACCTCTGCTGTTCCTTTTGAGCAGGCTGAGTGAGGTGTAGATCAGACACATGGATATACTCTATCTCTGTCTTCTACCTCTGCTGTTCCTTCTGAGCAGGCTGAGTGAGACACGTGGATATACTCTATCTCTGTCTTCTACCTCTGCTGTTTCTTCTGAGCAGGCTGAGTGAGACACGTGGATATACTCTATCTCTGTCTTCTACCTCTGCTGTTCCTTCTGAGCAGGCTGAGTGAGACACGTGGATATACTCTATTTCTGTCTTCTACCTCTGCTGTTCCTTTTGAGCAGGCAGAGTGAGGTGTAGATCAGACACATGGATATACTCTATCTCTGTCTTCTACCTCTGCTGTTCCTTCTGAGCAGGCTGAGTAAGACACGTGGATATACTCTATATCTGTCTTCTACCTCTGCTGTTCCTTCTGAGCAGGCGGAGTGAGGTGTAGATCAGACACGTGGATATACTCTATCTCTGTTTTGTACCTCTGCTGTTCCTTCTGAGCAGGCTGAGTGAGACACGTGGATATACTCTATCTCTGTCTTCTACCTCTGATGTTCCTTCTGAGCAGGCGGAGTGAGGTGTAGATCAGACACGTGGATATACTCTATCTCTGTTTTGTACCTCTGCTGTTCCTTCTGAGCAGGCTGAGTGAGACACGTGGATATACTCTATCTCTGTCTTCTACCTCTGCTGTTCCTTCTGAGCAGGCTGAGTGAGGTGTAGATCAGACACGTATATATACTCTATCTCTGTCTTCTACCTCTACTGTTCCTTCTGAGCAGGCTGAGTGAGACACGTGGATATACTCTATCTCTGTCTTCTACATCTGCTCTTCCTTCTGAGCAGGCTGAGTGAGACACGTGGATATACTCTATCTCTGTCTTCTACCTCTGCTGTTCCTTCTGAGCAGGCTGAGTGAGACACGCGGATATACTCTATCTCTGTCTTCTACCTCTGCTGTTCCTTCTGAGCAGGCTGAGTGAGACACGTGGATATACTCTATCTCTGTCTTCTACATCTGCTCTTCCTTCTGAGCAGGCTGAGTGAGACACGTGGATATACTCTATCTCTGTCTTCTACCTCTGCTGTTCCTTCTGAGCAGGCTGAGTGAGACACGTGGATATACTCTATCTCTGTCTTCTACCTCTGCTGTTCCTTCTGAGGATGCTGAGTTAGGTGTAGATCAGACACGTGGATATACTCTATCTCTGTCGTGTACCCCTGCTGCTCCTTCTGAGCAGGCTAAGTGAGACACGTGGATATACTCTATCTCTGTCTTCTACCTCTGCTGTTCCTTTTGAGCAGGCTGAGTGAGGTGTAGATCAGACACATGGATAAACTCTATCTCTGTCTTCTACCTCTGCTGTTCCTTCTGAGCAGGCTGAGTGAGGTGTAGTTCAGAAACGTGGATATACTCTATCTCTGTCTTCTACCTCTGCTGTTCCTTCTGAGCAGGCTGAGTGAGGTGTAGATCAGACACGTGGATATACTCTATCTCTGTCTTCTACCTCTGCTGTTTCTTCTGAGCAGACTGAGTGAGACACGTGGATATACTCTATCTCTGTCTTCTACCTCTGCTGTTCCTTCTGAGCAGGCTGAGTGAGACACGTGGATATACTCTATTTCTGTCTTCTACCTCTGCTGTTCCTTTTGAGCAGGCTGAGTGAGGTGTAGATCAGACACGTATATATACTCTATCTCTGTCTTCTACCTCTACTGTTCCTTCTGAGCAGGCTGAGTGAGACACGTGGATATACTCTATCTCTGTCTTCTACATCTGCTCTTCCTTCTGAGCAGGCTGAGTGAGACACGTGGATATACTCTATTTCTGTCTTCTACCTCTGTTGTTCCTTCTGAGGATGCTGAGTGAGGTGTAGATCAGACACGTGGATATACTCTATATCTGTCGTGTACCCCTGCTGTTCCTTCTGAGCAGGCTAAGTGAGACACGTGGATATACTCTATCTCTGTCTTCTATCTCTGCTGTTCCTTTTGAGCAGGCTGAGTGAGGTGTAGATCAGACACATGGATATACTCTATCTCTGTCTTCTACCTCTGCTGTTCCTTCTGAGCAGGCTGAGTGAGACACGTGGATATACTCTATCTCTGTCTTCTACCTCTGCTGTTCCTTCTGAGCAGGCTGAGTAAGACACGTGTATATACTCTATATCTGTCTTCTACCTCTGCTGTTCCTTCTGAGCAGGCTGAGTGAGGTGTAGATCAGACACGTGGATATACTCTATCTCTGTTTTGTACCTCTGCTGTTCCTTCTGAGCAGGCTGAGTGAGACACGTGGATATACTCTATCTCTGTCTTCTACCTCTGCTGTTCCTTCTGAGGATGCTGAGTTAGGTGTAGATCAGACACGTGGATATACTCTATCTCTGTCGTGTACCCCTGCTGTTCCTTCTGAGCAGGCTAAGTGAGACACGTGGATATACTCTTTCTCTGTCTTCTACCTCTGCTGTTCCTTCTGAGCAGGCTGAGTGAGGTGTAGATCAGACACGTGGATATACTCTATCTCTGTTTTGTACCTCTGCTGTTCCTTCTGAACAGGCTGAGTGAGACACGTGGATATACTCTATCTCTGTCTTCTACCTCTGCTGTTCCTTCTGAGCAGGCTAAGTGAGACACGTGGATATACTATATCTCTGTCTTCTACCTCTGCTCTTCCTTCTGAGCAGGCTGAGTGATACACGTGGATATACTCTATCTCTGTCTTCTACCTCTGCTGTTCCTTCTGAGCAGGCTGAGTGAGACACGTGGATATACTCTATCTCTGTCTTCTACCTCTGCTGTTCCTTCTGAGGATGCTGAGTTAGGTGTAGATCAGACACGTGGATATACTCTATCTCTGTCGTGTACCCCTGCTGCTCCTTCTGAGCAGGCTAAGTGAGACACGTGGATATACTCTATCTCTGTCTTCTACCTCTGCTGTTCCTTTTGAGCAGGCTGAGTGAGGTGTAGATCAGACACATGGATAAACTCTATCTCTGTCTTCTACCTCTGCTGTTCCTTCTGAGCAGGCTGAGTGAGGTGTAGTTCAGAAACGTGGATATACTCTATCTCTGTCTTCTACCGCTGCTGTTCCTTCTGAGCAGGCTGAGTGAGGTGTAGATCAGACACGTGGATATACTCTATCTCTGTCTTCTACCTCTGCTGTTTCTTCTGAGCAGACTGAGTGAGACACGTGGATATACTCTATCTCTGTCTTCTACCTCTGCTGTTCCTTCTGAGCAGGCTGAGTGAGACACGTGGATATACTCTATTTCTGTCTTCTACCTCTGCTGTTCCTTTTGAGCAGGCTGAGTGAGGTGTAGATCAGACACATGGATATACTCTATCTCTGTCTTCTACCTCTGCTGTTCCTTCTGAGCAGGCTGAGTGAGACACGTGGATATACTCTATCTCTGTCTTCTACCTCTGCTGTTTCTTCTGAGCAGGCTGAGTGAGACACGTGGATATACTCTATCTCTGTCTTCTACCTCTGCTGTTCCTTCTGAGCAGGCTGAGTGAGACACGTGGATATACTCTATTTCTGTCTTCTACCTCTGCTGTTCCTTTTGAGCAGGCAGAGTGAGGTGTAGATCAGACACATGGATATACTCTATCTCTGTCTTCTACCTCTGCTGTTCCTTCTGAGCAGGCTGAGTAAGACACGTGGATATACTCTATATCTGTCTTCTACCTCTGCTGTTCCTTCTGAGCAGGCGGAGTGAGGTGTAGATCAGACACGTGGATATACTCTATCTCTGTTTTGTACCTCTGCTGTTCCTTCTGAGCAGGCTGAGTGAGACACGTGGATATACTCTATCTCTGTCTTCTACCTCTGATGTTCCTTCTGAGCAGGCTGAGTGAGGTGTAGATCAGACACGTGGATATACTCTATCTCTGTCTTCTACCTCTGCTGTTTCTTCTGAGCAGGCTGAGTGAGACACGTGGATATACTCTATCTCTGTCTTCTACCTCTGCTGTTCCTTCTGAGCAGGCTGAGTGAGACACGTGGATATACTCTATTTCTGTCTTCTACCTCTGCTGTTCCTTTTGAGCAGGCTGAGTGAGGTGTAGATCAGACACATGGATATACTCTATCTCTGTCTTCTACCTCTGCTGTTCCTTCTGAGCAGGCTGAGTGAGACACGTGGATATACTCTATCTCTGTCTTCTACCTCTGCTGTTCCTTCTGAGCAGGCTGAGTAAGACACGTGGATATACTCTATATCTGTCTTCTACCTCTGCTGTTCCTTCTGAGCAGGCTGAGTGAGACACGTTGATATACTCTATCTCTGTCTTCTACCTCTGATGTTCCTTCTGAGCAGGCTGAGTGAGGTGTAGATCAGACACGTGGATATACTCTATCTCTGTCTTCTACCTCTGCTGTTCCTTCTGAGCAGGATGAGTGAGGTGTATTTCAGACACGTGGATATACTCTATCTCTGTTTTGTACCTCTGCTGTTCCTTCTGAACAGGCTGAGTGAGACACGTGGATATACTCTATCTCTGTCTTCTACCTCTGCTGTTCCTTCTGAGCAGGCTGAGTGAGGTGTAGATCAGACACGTGGATATACTCTATCTCTGTTTTGTACCTCTGCTGTTCCTTCTGGGCAGGCTGAGTGAGACACGTGGATATACTCTATCTCTGTATTCTACCTCTGCTGTTCCTTCTGAGCAGGCTGAGTAAGACACGTGGATATACTCTATATCTGTCTTCTACCTCTGCTGTTCCTTCTGAGGATGCTGAGTGAGGTGTAGATCAGACACGTGGATATACTCTATCTCTGTCGTGTACCCCTGCTGTTCCTTCTGAGCAGGCTAAGTGAGACACGTGGATATACTCTATCTCTGTCTTCTACCTCTGCTGTTCCTTCTGAGCAGGCTGAGTGAGACACGTGGAAATACTCTATCTCTGTCTTCTACCTCTGCTGTTCCTTCTGAGCAGGCTGAGTAAGACACGTGGATATACTCTATATCTGTCTTCTACCTCTGCTGTTCCTTCTGAGCAGGCTGAGTGAGGTGTAGATCAGACACGTGGATATACTCTATCTCTGTTTTGTACCTCTGCTGTTCCTTCTGAGCAGGCTGAGTGAGACACGTGGATATACTCTATCTCTGTCTTCTACCTCTGCTGTTCCTTCTGAGGATGCTGAGTTAGGTGTAGATCAGACACGTGGATATACTCTATCTCTGTCGTGTACCCCTGCTGTTCCTTCTGAGCAGGCTAAGTGAGACACGTGGATATACTCTATCTCTGTCTTCTACCTCTGCTGTTCCTTCTGAGCAGGATGAGTGAGGTGTATTTCAGACACGTGGATATACTCTATCTCTGTTTTGTACCTCTGCTGTTCCTTCTGAACAGGCTGAGTGAGACACGTGGATATACTCTATCTCTGTCTTCTACCTCTGCTGTTCCTTCTGAGCAGGCTGAGTGAGGTGTAGATCAGACACGTAGATATACTCTATCTCTGTCTTCTACCTCTGCTGTTCCTTCTGAGCAGGCTAAGTGAGACACGTGGATATACTATATCTCTGTCTTCTACCTCTGCTCTTCCTTCTGAGCAGGCTGAGTGAGACACGTGGATATACTCTATCTCTGTCTTCTACCTCTGCTGTTCCTTCTGAGCAGGCTGAGTGAGACACGTGGATATACTCTATCTCTGTCTTCTACCTCTGCTGTTCCTTCTGAGGATGCTGAGTTAGGTGTAGATCAGACACGTGGATATACTCTATCTCTGTCGTGTACCCCTGCTGCTCCTTCTGAGCAGGCTAAGTGAGACACGTGGATATACTCTATCTCTGTCTTCTACCTCTGCTGTTCCTTTTGAGCAGGCTAAGTGAGGTGTAGATCAGACACATGGATAAACTCTATCTCTGTCTTCTACCTCTGCTGTTCCTTCTGAGCAGGCTGAGTGAGGTGTAGTTCAGAAACGTGGATATACTCTATCTCTGTCTTCTACCTCTGATGTTCCTTCTGAGCAGGCTGAGTGAGGTGTAGATCAGACACGTGGATATACTCTATCTCTGTCTTCTACCTCTGCTGTTTCTTCTGAGCAGGCTGAGTGAGACACGTGGATATACTCTATCTCTGTCTTCTACCTCTGCTGTTCCTTCTGAGCAGGCTGAGTGAGACACGTGGATATACTCTATCTCTGTCTTCTACCTCTGCTGTTCCTTCTGAGCAGGCTGAGTGAGGTGTAGATCAGACACGTAAATATACTCTATCTCTGTCTTCTACCTCTGCTGTTCCTTCTGAGCAGGCTAAGTGAGACACGTGGATATACTATATCTCTGTCTTCTACCTCTGCTCTTCCTTCTGAGCAGGCTGAGTGATACACGTGGATATACTCTATCTCTGTCTTCTACCTCTGCTGTTCCTTCTGAGCAGGCTGAGTGAGACACGTGGATATACTCTATCTCTGTCTTCTACCTCTGCTGTTCCTTCTGAGGATGCTGAGTTAGGTGTAGATCAGACACGTGGATATACTCTATCTCTGTCGTGTACCCCTGCTGCTCCTTCTGAGCAGGCTAAGTGAGACACGTGGATATACTCTATCTCTGTCTTCTACCTGTGCTGTTCCTTTTGAGCAGGCTGAGTGAGGTGTAGATCAGAAACGTGGATATACTCTATCTCTGTCTTCTACCTCTGCTGTTCCTTCTGAGCAGGCTGAGTGAGGTGTAGATCAGACACGTGGATATACTCTATCTCTGTCTTCTACCTCTGCTGTTTCTTCAGAGCAGACTGAGTGAGACACGTGGATATACTCTATCTCTGTCTTCTACCTCTGCTGTTCCTTCTGAGCAGGCTGAGTGAGACACGTGGATATACTCTATTTCTGTCTTCTACCTCTGCTGTTCCTTTTGAGCAGGCTGAGTGAGGTGTAGATCAGACACATGGATATACTCTATCTCTGTCTTCTACCTCTGCTGTTCCTTCTGAGCAGGCTGAGTGAGACACGTGGATATACTCTATCTCTGTCTTCTACCTCTGCTGTTTCTTCTGAGCAGGCTGAGTGAGACACGTGGATATACTCTATTTCTGTCTTCTACTTCTGCTGTTCCTTTTGAGCAGGCAGAGTGAGGTGTAGATCAGACACATGGATATACTCTATCTCTGTCTTCTACCTCTGCTGTTCCTTCTGAGCAGGCTGAGTGAGACACGTGGATATACTCTATCTCTGTCTTCTACCTCTGATGTTCCTTCTGAGCAGGCTGAGTGATGTGTAGATCAGACACGTGGATATACTCTATCTCTGTCTTCTACCTCTGCTGTTTCTTCTGAGCAGGCTGAGTGAGACACGTGGATATACTCTATCTCTGTCTTCTACCTCTGCTGTTCCTTCTGAGCAGGCTGAGTGAGACACGTGGATATACTCTATTTCTGTCTTCTACCTCTGTTGTTCCTTCTGAGGATGCTGAGTGAGGTGTAAATCAGACACGTGGATATACTCTATCTCTGTCGTGTACCCCTGCTGTTCCTTCTGAGCAGGCTAAGTGAGACACGTGGATATACTCTATCTCTGTCTTCTACCTCTGCTGTTCCTTTTGAGCAGGCTGAGTGAGGTGTAGATCAGACACATGGATATACTCTATCTCTGTCTTCTACCTCTGCTGTTCCTTCTGAGCAGGCTGAGTGAGACACGTGGATATACTCTATCTCTGTCTTCTACCTCTGCTGTTCCTTCTGAGCAGGCTGAGTAAGACACGTGGATATACTCTATATCTGTCTTCTACCTCTGCTGTTCCTTCTGAGCAGGCTGAGTGAGGTGTAGATCAGACACGTGGATATACTCTATCTCTGTTTTGTACCTCTGCTGTTCCTTCTGGGCAGGCTGAGTGAGACACGTGGATATACTCTATCTCTGTCTTCTACCTCTGCTGTTCCTTCTGAGCAGGCTGAGTAAGACACGTGGATATACTCTATATCTGTCTTCTACCTCTGCTGTTCCTTCTGAGGATGCTGAGTGAGGTGTAGATCAGACACGTGGATATACTCTATCTCTGTCGTGTACCCCTGCTGTTCCTTCTGAGCAGGCTAAGTGAGACACGTGGATATACTCTATCTCTGTCTTCTACCTCTGCTGTTCCTTTTGAGCAGGCTGAGTGAGGTGTAGATCAGACACATGGATATACTCTATCTCTGTCTTCTACCTCTGCTGTTCCTTCTGAGCAGGCTGAGTGAGACACGTGGATATACTCTATCTCTGTCTTCTACCTCTGCTGTTCCTTCTGAGCAGGCTGAGTAAGACACGTGGATATACTCTATATCTGTCTTCTACCTCTGCTGTTCCTTCTGAGCAGGCTGAGTGAGGTGTAGATCAGACACGTGGATATACTCTATCTCTGTTTTGTACCTCTGCTGTTCCTTCTGAGCAGGCTGAGTGAGACACGTGGATATACTCTATCTCTGTCTTCTACCTCTGCTGTTCCTTCTGAGGATGCTGAGTTAGGTGTAGATCAGACACGTGGATATACTCTATCTCTGTCGTGTACCCCTGCTTTTCCTTCTGAGCAGGCTAAGTGAGACACGTGGATATACTATATCTCTGTCTTCTACCTCTGCTCTTCCTTCTGAGCAGGCTGAGTGAGACACGTGGATATACTCTATCTCTGTCTTCTACCTCTGCTGTTCCTTCTGAGCAGGCTGAGTGAGACACGTGGATATACTCTATCTCTGTCTTCTACCTCTGCTGTTCCTTCTGAGGATGCTGAGTTAGGTGTAGATCAGACACGTGGATATACTCTATCTCTGTCGTGTACCCCTGCTGCTCCTTCTGAGCAGGCTAAGTGAGACACGTGGATATACTCTATCTCTGTCTTCTACCTCTGCTGTTCCTTTTGAGCAGGCTGAGTGAGGTGTAGATCAGACACATGGATAAACTCTATCTCTGTCTTCTACCTCTGCTGTTCCTTCTGAGCAGGCTGAGTGAGGTGTAGTTCAGAAACGTGGATATACTCTATCTCTGTCTTCTACCTCTGCTGTTCCTTCTGAGCAGGCTGAGTGAGGTGTAGATCAGACACGTGGATATACTCTATCTCTGTCTTCTACCTCTGCTGTTCCTTCTGAGCAGGCTGAGTGAGGTGTAGATCAGACACGTGGATATACTCTATCTCTGTCTTCTACCTCTGCTGTTTCTTCTGAGCAGGCTGAGTGAGACACGTGGATATACTCTATCTCTGTCTTCTACCTCTGCTGTTCCTTCTGAGCAGGCTGAGTGAGACACGTGGATATACTCTATTTCTGTCTTCTACCTCTGCTGTTCCTTTTGAGCAGGCTGAGTGAGGTGTAGATCAGACACATGGATATACTCTATCTCTGTCTTCTACCTCTGCTGTTCCTTCTGAGCAGGCTGAGTGAGACACGTGGATATACTCTATCTCTGTCTTCTACCTCTGCTGTTTCTTCTGAGCAGGCTGAGTGAGACACGTGGATATACTCTATCTCTGTCTTCTAGCTCTGCTGTTCCTTCTGAGCAGGCTGAGTGAGACACGTGGATATACTCTATTTCTGTCTTCTACCTCTGCTGTTCCTTTTGAGCAGGCAGAGTGAGGTGTAGATCAGACACATGGATATACTCTATCTCTGTCTTCTACCTCTGCTGTTCCTTCTGAGCAGGCTGAGTGAGACACGTGGATATACTCTATCTCTGTCTTCTACCTCTGATGTTCCTTCTGAGCAGGCTGAGTGAGGTGTAGATCAGACACGTGGATATACTCTATCTCTGTCTTCTACCTCTGCTGTTTCTTCTGAGCAGGCTGAGTGAGACACGTGGATATACTCTATCTCTGTCTTCTACCTCTGCTGTTCCTTCTGAGCAGGCTGAGTGAGACACGTGGATATACTCTATTTCTGTCTTCTACCTCTGCTGTTCCTTCTGAGGATGCTGAGTGAGGTGTAGATCAGACACGTGGATATACTCTATCTCTGTCGTGTACCCCTGCTGTTCCTTCTGAGCAGGCTAAGTGAGACACGTGGATATACTCTATCTCTGTCTTCTACCTCTGCTGTTCCTTTTGAGCAGGCTGAGTGAGGTGTAGATCAGACACATGGATATACTCTATCTCTGTCTTCTACCTCTGCTGTTCCTTCTGAGCAGGCTGAGTGAGACACGTGGATATACTCTATCTCTGTCTTCTACCTCTGCTGTTCCTTCTGAGCAGGCTGAGTAAGAGACATGGATATACTCTATATCTGTCTTCTACCTCTGCTGTTCCTTCTGAGCAGGCTGAGTGAGGTGTAGATCAGACACGTGGATATACTCTATCTCTGTTTTGTACCTCTGCTGTTCCTTCTGGGCAGGCTGAGTGAGACACGTGGATATACTCTATCTCTGTCTTCTACCTCTGCTGTTCCTTCTGAGCAGGCTGAGTAAGACACGTGGATATACTCTATATCTGTCTTCTACCTCTGCTGTTCCTTCTGAGCAGGCTGAGTGAGGTGTAGATCAGACACGTGGATATACTCTATCTCTGTCTTCTACCTCTGCTGTTCCTTCTGAGCAGGCTGAGTGAGACACGTGGATATACTCTATCTCTGTCTTCTACCTCTGCTGTTCCTTCTGAGCAGGCTAAGTGAGACACGTGGATATACTCTATCTCTGTCTTCTACCTCTGCTGTTCCTTCTGAGGATGCTGAGTTAGGTGTAGATCAGACACGTGGATATACTCTATCTCTGTCGTGTACCCCTGCTGTTCCTTCTGAGCAGGTTAAGTGAGACACGTGGATATACTCTATCTCTGTCTTCTACCTCTGCTGTTCCTTCTGAGCAGGCTGAGTGAGGTGTAGATCAGACACGTGGATATACTCTATCTCTGTTTTGTACCTCTGCTGTTCCTTCCGAGCAGGCTGAGTGAGACACGTGGATATACTCTATCTCTGTCTTCTACCTCTGCTGTTCCTTCTGAGCAGGCTGAGTGAGGTGTAGATCAGACACGTAGATATACTCTATCTCTGTCTTCTACCTCTGCTGTTCCTTCTGAGCAGGCTGAGTGAGACACGTGGATATACTATATCTCTGTCTTCTACCTCTGCTCTTCCTTCTGAGCAGGCTGAGTGAGACACGTGGATATACTCTATCTCTGTCTTCTACCTCTGCTGTTCCTTCTGAGCAGGCTGAGTGAGACACGTGGATATACTCTATCTCTGTCTTCTACCTCTGCTGTTCCTTCTGAGGATGCTGAGTTAGGTGTAGATCAGACACGTGGATATACTCTATCTCTGTCGTGTACCCCTGCTGTTCCTTCTGAGCAGGCTAAGTGAGACACGTGGATATACTCTATCTCTGTCTTCTACCTCTGATGTTCCTTTTGAGCAGGCTGAGTGAGGTGTAGATCAGACACATGGATATACTCTATCTCTGTCTTCTACCTCTGCTGTTCCTTTTGAGCAGGCTGAGTGAGGTGTAGTTCAGACACGTGGATATACTCTATATCTGTCTTCTACCTCTGCTGTTCCCTCTGAGCAGGCTGAGTGAGACACGTGGATATACTCTATCTCTGTCTTCTACCTCTGATGTTCCTTCTGAGCAGGCTGAGTGAGGTGTAGATCAGACACGTGGATATACTCTATCTCTGTCTTCTACCTCTGCTGTTTCTTCTGAGCAGGCTGAGTGAGACACGTGGATATACTCTATCTCTGTCTTCTACCTCTGCTGTTCCTTCTGAGCAGGCTGAGTGAGACACGTGGATATACTCTATTTCTGTCTTCTACCTCTGCTGTTCCTTCTGAGGATGCTGAGTGAGGTGTAGATCAGACACGTGGATATACTCTATCTCTGTCGTGTACCCCTGCTGTTCCTTCTGAGCAGGCTAAGTGAGACACGTGGATATACTCTATCTCTGTCTTCTACCTCTGCTGTTCCTTTTGAGCAGGCTGAGTGAGGTGTAGATCAGACACATGGATATACTCTATCTCTGTCTTCTACCTCTGCTGTTCCTTCTGAGCAGGCTGAGTGAGACACGTGGATATACTCTATCTCTGTCTTCTACCTCTGCTGTTCCTTTTGAGCAGGCTGAGTGAGGTGTAGATCAGACACATGGATATACTCTATCTCTGTCTTCTACCTCTGCTGTTCCTTCTGAGCAGGCTGAGTGAGACACGTGGATATACTCTATCTCTGTCTTCTACCTCTGCTGTTCCTTCTGAGCAGGCTGAGTAAGAGACATGGATATACTCTATATCTGTCTTCTACCTCTGCTGTTCCTTCTGAGCAGGCTGAGTGAGGTGTAGATCAGACACGTGGATATACTCTATCTCTGTTTTGTACCTCTGCTGTTCCTTCTGGGCAGGCTGAGTGAGACACGTGGATATACTCTATCTCTGTCTTCTACCTCTGCTGTTCCTTCTGAGCAGGCTGAGTAAGACACGTGGATATACTCTATATCTGTCTTCTACCTCTGCTGTTCCTTCTGAGCAGGCTGAGTGAGGTGTAGATCAGACACGTGGATATACTCTATCTCTGTCTTCTACCTCTGCTGTTCCTTCTAAGCAGGCTGAGTGAGACACGTGGATATACTCTATCTCTGTCTTCTACCTCTGCTGTTCCTTCTGAGCAGGCTAAGTGAGACACGTGGATATACTCTATCTCTGTCTTCTACCTCTGCTGTTCCTTCTGAGGATGCTGAGTTAGGTGTAGATCAGACACGTGGATATACTCTATCTCTGTCGTGTACCCCTGCTGTTCCTTCTGAGCAGGTTAAGTGAGACACGTGGATATACTCTATCTCTGTCTTCTACCTCTGCTGTTCCTTCTGAGCAGGCTGAGTGAGGTGTAGATCAGACACGTGGATATACTCTATCTCTGTTTTGTACCTCTGCTGTTCCTTCCGAGCAGGCTGAGTGAGACACGTGGATATACTCTATCTCTGTCTTCTACCTCTGCTGTTCCTTCTGAGCAGGCTGAGTGAGGTGTAGATCAGACACGTAGATATACTCTATCTCTGTCTTCTACCTCTGCTGTTCCTTCTGAGCAGGCTGAGTGAGACACGTGGATATACTATATCTCTGTCTTCTACCTCTGCTCTTCCTTCTGAGCAGGCTGAGTGAGACACGTGGATATACTCTATCTCTGTCTTCTACCTCTGCTGTTCCTTCTGAGCAGGCTGAGTGAGACACGTGGATATACTCTATCTCTGTCTTCTACCTCTGCTGTTCCTTCTGAGCAGGCTAAGTGAGACACGTGGATATACTCTATCTCTGTCTTCTACCTCTGATGTTCCTTTTGAGCAGGCTGAGTGAGGTGTAGATCAGACACATGGATATACTCTATCTCTGTCTTCTACCTCTGCTGTTCCTTTTGAGCAGGCTGAGTGAGGTGTAGTTCAGACACGTGGATATACTCTATATCTGTCTTCTACCTCTGCTGTTCCCTCTGAGCAGGCTGAGTGAGACACGTGGATATACTCTATCTCTGTCTTCTACCTCTGATGTTCCTTCTGAGCAGGCTGAGTGAGGTGTAGATCAGACACGTGGATATACTCTATCTCTGTCTTCTACCTCTGCTGTTTCTTCTGAGCAGGCTGAGTGAGACACGTGGATATACTCTATCTCTGTCTTCTACCTCTGCTGTTCCTTCTGAGCAGGCTGAGTGAGACACGTGGATATACTCTATTTCTGTCTTCTACCTCTGCTGTTCCTTCTGAGGATGCTGAGTGAGGTGTAGATCAGACACGTGGATATACTCTATCTCTGTCGTGTACCCCTGCTGTTCCTTCTGAGCAGGCTAAGTGAGACACGTGGATATACTCTATCTCTGTCTTCTACCTCTGCTGTTCCTTTTGAGCAGGCTGAGTGAGGTGTAGATCAGACACGTGGATATACTATATCTCTGTCTTCTACCTCTGCTGTTCCTTCTGAGCAGGCTGAGTGAGATACGTGGATATACTCTATCTCTGTCTTCTACCTCTGCTGTTCCTTCTGAGCAGGCTGAGTGAGACACGTGGATATACTCTATCTCTGTCTTCTACCTCTGCTGTTCCTTCTGAGGATGCTGAGTTAGGTGTAGATCAGACACGTGGATATACTCTATCTCTGTCGTGTACCCCTGCTGTTCCTTCTGAGCAGGCTAAGTGAGACACGTGGATATACTCTATCTCTGTCTTCTACCTCTGATGTTCCTTTTGAGCAGGCTGAGTGAGGTGTAGATCAGACACATGGATATACTCTATCTCTGTCTTCTACCTCTGCTGTTCCTTTTGAGCAGGCTGAGTGAGGTGTAGTTCAGACACGTGGATATACTCTATATCTGTCTTCTACCTCTGCTGTTCCCTCTGAGCAGGCTGAGTGAGACACGTGGATATACTCTATCTCTGTCTTCTACCTCTGATGTTCCTTCTGAGCAGGCTGAGTGAGGTGTAGATCAGACACGTGGATATACTCTATCTCTGTCTTCTACCTCTGCTGTTTCTTCTGAGCAGGCTGAGTGAGACACGTGGATATACTCTATCTCTGTCTTCTACCTCTGCTGTTCCTTCTGAGCAGGCTGAGTGAGACACGTGGATATACTCTATTTCTGTCTTCTACCTCTGCTGTTCCTTCTGAGGATGCTGAGTGAGGTGTAGATCAGACACGTGGATATACTCTATCTCTGTCTTCTACCTCTGCTGTTCCTTCTGAGCAGGCTAAGTGAGACACGTGGATATACTCTATCTCTGTCTTCTACCTCTGCTGTTCCTTCTGAGGATGCTGAGTTAGGTGTAGATCAGACACGTGGATATACTCTATCTCTGTCGTGTACCCCTGCTGTTCCTTCTGAGCAGGTTAAGTGAGACACGTGGATATACTCTATCTCTGTCTTCTACCTCTGCTGTTCCTTCTGAGCAGGCTGAGTGAGGTGTAGATCAGACACGTGGATATACTCTATCTCTGTTTTGTACCTCTGCTGTTCCTTCCGAGCAGGCTGAGTGAGACACGTGGATATACTCTATCTCTGTCTTCTACCTCTGCTGTTCCTTCTGAGCAGGCTGAGTGAGGTGTAGATCAGACACGTAGATATACTCTATCTCTGTCTTCTACCTCTGCTGTTCCTTCTGAGCAGGCTGAGTGAGACACGTGGATATACTATATCTCTGTCTTCTACCTCTGCTCTTCCTTCTGAGCAGGCTGAGTGAGACACGTGGATATACTCTATCTCTGTCTTCTACCTCTGCTGTTCCTTCTGAGCAGGCTGAGTGAGACACGTGGATATACTCTATCTCTGTCTTCTACCTCTGCTGTTCCTTCTGAGCAGGCTAAGTGAGACACGTGGATATACTCTATCTCTGTCTTCTACCTCTGATGTTCCTTTTGAGCAGGCTGAGTGAGGTGTAGATCAGACACATGGATATACTCTATCTCTGTCTTCTACCTCTGCTGTTCCTTTTGAGCAGGCTGAGTGAGGTGTAGTTCAGACACGTGGATATACTCTATATCTGTCTTCTACCTCTGCTGTTCCCTCTGAGCAGGCTGAGTGAGACACGTGGATATACTCTATCTCTGTCTTCTACCTCTGATGTTCCTTCTGAGCAGGCTGAGTGAGGTGTAGATCAGACACGTGGATATACTCTATCTCTGTCTTCTACCTCTGCTGTTTCTTCTGAGCAGGCTGAGTGAGACACGTGGATATACTCTATCTCTGTCTTCTACCTCTGCTGTTCCTTCTGAGCAGGCTGAGTGAGACACGTGGATATACTCTATTTCTGTCTTCTACCTCTGCTGTTCCTTCTGAGGATGCTGAGTGAGGTGTAGATCAGACACGTGGATATACTCTATCTCTGTCGTGTACCCCTGCTGTTCCTTCTGAGCAGGCTAAGTGAGACACGTGGATATACTCTATCTCTGTCTTCTACCTCTGCTGTTCCTTTTGAGCAGGCTGAGTGAGGTGTAGATCAGACACGTGGATATACTATATCTCTGTCTTCTACCTCTGCTGTTCCTTCTGAGCAGGCTGAGTGAGACACGTGGATATACTCTATCTCTGTCTTCTACCTCTGCTGTTCCTTCTGAGCAGGCTGAGTGAGACACGTGGATATACTCTATCTCTGTCTTCTACCTCTGCTGTTCCTTCTGAGGATGCTGAGTTAGGTGTAGATCAGACACGTGGATATACTCTATCTCTGTCGTGTACCCCTGCTGTTCCTTCTGAGCAGGCTAAGTGAGACACGTGGATATACTCTATCTCTGTCTTCTACCTCTGATGTTCCTTTTGAGCAGGCTGAGTGAGGTGTAGATCAGACACATGGATATACTCTATCTCTGTCTTCTACCTCTGCTGTTCCTTTTGAGCAGGCTGAGTGAGGTGTAGTTCAGACACGTGGATATACTCTATATCTGTCTTCTACCTCTGCTGTTCCCTCTGAGCAGGCTGAGTGAGACACGTGGATATACTCTATCTCTGTCTTCTACCTCTGATGTTCCTTCTGAACAGGCTGAGTGAGGTGTAGATCAGACACGTGGATATACTCTATCTCTGTCTTCTACCTCTGCTGTTTCTTCTGAGCAGGCTGAGTGAGACACGTGGATATACTCTATCTCTGTCTTCTACCTCTGCTGTTCCTTCTGAGCAGGCTGAGTGAGACACGTGGATATACTCTATTTCTGTCTTCTACCTCTGCTGTTCCTTCTGAGGATGCTGAGTGAGGTGTAGATCAGACACGTGGATATACTCTATCTCTGTCGTGTACCCCTGCTGTTCCTTCTGAGCAGGCTAAGTGAGACACGTGGATATACTCTATCTCTGTCTTCTACCTCTGCTGTTCCTTTTGAGCAGGCTGAGTGAGGTGTAGATCAGACACATGGATATACTCTATATCTGTCTTCTACCTCTGCTGTTCCTTCTGAGCAGGCTGAGTGAGACACGTGGATATACTCTATCTCTGTCTTCTACCTCTGCTGTTTCTTTTGAGCAGGCTGAGTGAGGTGTAGATCAGACACATGGATATACTCTATCTCTGTCTTCTACCTCTGCTGTTCCTTCTGAGCAGGCTGAGTGAGACACGTGGATATACTCTATCTCTGTCTTCTACCTCTGCTGTTCCTTCTGAGCAGGCTGAGTAAGAGACATGGATATACTCTATATCTGTCTTCTACCTCTGCTGTTCCTTCTGAGCAGGCTGAGTGAGGTGTAGATCAGACACGTGGATATACTCTATCTCTGTTTTGTACCTCTGCTGTTCCTTCTGGGCAGGCTGAGTGAGACACGTGGATATACTCTATCTCTGTCTTCTACCTCTGCTGTTCCTTCTGAGCAGGCTGAGTAAGACACGTGGATATACTCTATATCTGTCTTCTACCTCTGCTGTTCCTTCTGAGCAGGCTGAGTGAGGTGTAGATCAGACACGTGGATATACTCTATCTCTGTCTTCTACCTCTGCTGTTCCTTCTGAGCAGGCTGAGTGAGACACGTGGATATACTCTATCTCTGTCTTCTACCTCTGCTGTTCCTTCTGAGCAGGCTAAGTGAGACACGTGGATATACTCTATCTCTGTCTTCTACCTCTGCTGTTCCTTCTGAGGATGCTGAGTTAGGTGTAGATCAGACACGTGGATATACTCTATCTCTGTCGTGTACCCCTGCTGTTCCTTCTGAGCAGGTTAAGTGAGACACGTGGATATACTCTATCTCTGTCTTCTACCTCTGCTGTTCCTTCTGAGCAGGCTGAGTGAGGTGTAGATCAGACACGTGGATATACTCTATCTCTGTTTTGTACCTCTGCTGTTCCTTCCGAGCAGGCTGAGTGAGACACGTGGATATACTCTATCTCTGTCTTCTACCTCTGCTGTTCCTTCTGAGCAGGCTGAGTGAGGTGTAGATCAGACACGTAGATATACTCTATCTCTGTCTTCTACCTCTGCTGTTCCTTCTGAGCAGGCTGAGTGAGACACGTGGATATACTATATCTCTGTCTTCTACCTCTGCTCTTCCTTCTGAGCAGGCTGAGTGAGACACGTGGATATACTCTATCTCTGTCTTCTACCTCTGCTGTTCCTTCTGAGCAGGCTGAGTGAGACACGTGGATATACTCTATCTCTGTCTTCTACCTCTGCTGTTCCTTCTGAGCAGGCTAAGTGAGACACGTGGATATACTCTATCTCTGTCTTCTACCTCTGATGTTCCTTTTGAGCAGGCTGAGTGAGGTGTAGATCAGACACATGGATATACTCTATCTCTGTCTTCTACCTCTGCTGTTCCTTTTGAGCAGGCTGAGTGAGGTGTAGTTCAGACACGTGGATATACTCTATATCTGTCTTCTACCTCTGCTGTTCCCTCTGAGCAGGCTGAGTGAGACACGTGGATATACTCTATCTCTGTCTTCTACCTCTGATGTTCCTTCTGAGCAGGCTGAGTGAGGTGTAGATCAGACACGTGGATATACTCTATCTCTGTCTTCTACCTCTGCTGTTTCTTCTGAGCAGGCTGAGTGAGACACGTGGATATACTCTATCTCTGTCTTCTACCTCTGCTGTTCCTTCTGAGCAGGCTGAGTGAGACACGTGGATATACTCTATTTCTGTCTTCTACCTCTGCTGTTCCTTCTGAGGATGCTGAGTGAGGTGTAGATCAGACACGTGGATATACTCTATCTCTGTCGTGTACCCCTGCTGTTCCTTCTGAGCAGGCTAAGTGAGACACGTGGATATACTCTATCTCTGTCTTCTACCTCTGCTGTTCCTTTTGAGCAGGCTGAGTGAGGTGTAGATCAGACACATGGATATACTCTATCTCTGTCTTCTACCTCTGCTGTTCCTTCTGAGCAGGCTGAGTGAGACACGTGGATATACTCTATCTCTGTCTTCTACCTCTGCTGTTTCTTCTGAGCAGGCTGAGTAAGACACGTGGATATACTCTATATTTGTCTTCTACCTCTGCTGTTCCTTCTGAGCAGGCTGAGTGAGGTGTAGATCAGACACGTGGATATACTCTATCTCTGTTTTGTACCTCTGCTGTTCCTTCTGAGCAGGCTGAGTGAGACACGTGGATATACTCTATATCTGTCTTCTACCTCTGCTGTTCCTTCTGAGCAGGCTGAGTGAGGTGTAGATCAGACACGTGGATATACTCTATCTCTGTTTTGTACCTCTGCTGTTCCTTCTGAGCAGGCTGAGTGAGACACGTGGATATACTCTATCTCTGTCTTCTACCTCTGCTGTTCCTTCTGAGCAGGCTGATTAAGACACGTGGATATACTCTATCTCTGTCTTCTACCTCTGCTGTTCCTTCTGAGCAGGCTGAGTGAGACACGTGGATATACTCTATCTCTGTCTTCTACCTCTGCTGTTCCTTCTGAACAGGCTGAGTGAGACACGTGGATATACTCTATTTCTGTCTTCTACCTCTGCTGTTCCTTCTGAGGATGCTGAGTGAGGTGTAGATCAGACACGTGGATATACTCTATCTCTGTCGTGTACCCCTGCTGTTCCTTCTGAGCAGGCTAAGTGAGACACGTGGATATACTCTATCTCTGTCTTCTACCTCTGCTGTTCCTTTTGAGCAGGCTGAGTGAGGTGTAGATCAGACACGTAGATATACTCTATCTCTGTCTTCTACCTCTGATGTTCCTTCTGAGCAGGCTGAGTGAGACACGTGGATATACTATATCTCTGTCTTCTACCTCTGCTCTTCCTTCTGAGCAGGCTGAGTGAGACACGTGGATATACTCTATCTCTGTCTTCTACCTCTGCTGTTCCTTCTGAGCAGGCTGAGTGAGACACGTGGATATACTCTATCTCTGTCTTCTACCTCTGCTGTTCCTTCTGAGGATGCTGAGTTAGGTGTAGATCAGACACGTGGATATACTCTATCTCTGTCGTGTACCCCTGCTGT
This sequence comes from Crossaster papposus, assembly GCA_037893245.1. Taxonomy (NCBI): domain Eukaryota; kingdom Metazoa; phylum Echinodermata; class Asteroidea; order Velatida; family Solasteridae; genus Crossaster; species Crossaster papposus. The sequence goes on from JBAIAA010000176.1 coordinate 1,112,251, forward strand.
TCCTTCTGAGCAGGCTAAGTGAGACACGTGGATATACTCTATCTCTGTCTTCTACCTCTGATGTTCCTTTTGAGCAGGCTGAGTGAGGTGTAGATCAGACACATGGATATACTCTATCTCTGTCTTCTACCTCTGCTGTTCCTTCTGAGCAGGCTGAGTGAGGTGTAGTTCAGACACGTGGATATACTCTATCTCTGTCTTCTACCTCTGCTGTTCCCTCTGAGCAGGCTGAGTGAGACATGTGGATATACTCTATCTATGTCTTCTACCTCTGATGTTCCTTCTGAGCAGGCTGAGTGAGGTGTAGATCAGACACGTGGATATACTCTATCTCTGTCTTCTACCTCTGCTGTTTCTTCTGAGCAGGCTGAGTGAGACACGTGGATATACTCTATCTCTGTCTTCTACCTCTGCTGTTCCTTCTGAGCAGGCTGAGTGAGACACGTGGATATACTCTATTTCTGTCTTCTACCTCTGCTGTTCCTTCTGAGGATGCTGAGTGAGGTGTAGATCAGACACGTGGATATACTCTATCTCTGTCGTGTACCCATGCTGTTCCTTCTGAGCAGGCTAAGTGAGACACGTGGATATACTATATCTCTGTCTTCTACCTCTGCTGTTCCTTTTGAGCAGGCTGAGTGAGGTGTAGATCAGACACATGGATATACTCTATCTCTGTCTTCTACCTCTGCTGTTCCTTCTGAGCAGGCTAAGTGAGACACGTGGATATACTCTATCTCTGTCTTCTACCTCTGATGTTCCTTTTGAGCAGGCTGAGTGAGGTGTAGATCAGACACATGGATATACTCTATCTCTGTCTTCTACCTCTGCTGTTCCCTCTGAGCAGGCTGAGTGAGACACGTGGATATACTCTATCTCTGTCTTCTACCTCTGATGTTCCTTCTGAGCAGGCTGAGTGAGGTGTAGATCAGACACGTGGATATACTCTATCTCTGTCTTCTACCTCTGCTGTTTCTTCTGAGCAGGCTGAGTGAGACACGTGGATATACTCTATCTCTGTCTTCTACCTCTGCTGTTCCTTCTGAGCAGGCTGAGTGAGACACGTGGATATACTCTATTTCTGTCTTCTACCTCTGCTGTTCCTTCTGAGGATGCTGAGTGAGGTGTAGATCAGACACGTGGATATACTCTATCTCTGTCGTGTACCCCTGCTGTTCCTTCTGAGCAGGCTAAGTGAGACACGTGGATATACTCTATCTCTGTCTTCTACCTCTGCTGTTCCTTTTGAGCAGGCTGAGTGAGGTGTAGATCAGACACATGGATATACTCTATCTCTGTCTTCTACCTCTGCTGTTCCTTCTGAGCAGGCTGAGTGAGACACGTGGATATACTCTATCTCTGTCTTCTACCTCTGCTGTTTCTTCTGAGCAGGCTGAGTAAGACACGTGGATATACTCTATATTTGTCTTCTACCTCTGCTGTTCCTTCTGAGCAGGCTGAGTGAGGTGTAGATCAGACACGTGGATATACTCTATCTCTGTTTTGTACCTCTGCTGTTCCTTCTGAGCAGGCTGAGTGAGACACGTGGATATACTCTATATCTGTCTTCTACCTCTGCTGTTCCTTCTGAGCAGGCTGAGTGAGGTGTAGATCAGACACGTGGATATACTCTATCTCTGTTTTGTACCTCTGCTGTTCCTTCTGAGCAGGCTGAGTGAGACACGTGGATATACTCTATCTCTGTCTTCTACCTCTGCTGTTCCTTCTGAGCAGGCTGATTAAGACACGTGGATATACTCTATCTCTGTCTTCTACCTCTGCTGTTCCTTCTGAGCAGGCTGAGTGAGACACGTGGATATACTCTATCTCTGTCTTCTACCTCTGCTGTTCCTTCTGAGCAGGCTGAGTGAGACACGTGGATATACTCTATTTCTGTCTTCTACCTCTGCTGTTCCTTCTGAGGATGCTGAGTGAGGTGTAGATCAGACACGTGGATATACTCTATCTCTGTCGTGTACCCCTGCTGTTCCTTCTGAGCAGGCTAAGTGAGACACGTGGATATACTCTATCTCTGTCTTCTACCTCTGCTGTTCCTTTTGAGCAGGCTGAGTGAGGTGTAGATCAGACACGTAGATATACTCTATCTCTGTCTTCTACCTCTGATGTTCCTTCTGAGCAGGCTGAGTGAGACACGTGGATATACTATATCTCTGTCTTCTACCTCTGCTCTTCCTTCTGAGCAGGCTGAGTGAGACACGTGGATATACTCTATCTCTGTCTTCTACCTCTGCTGTTCCTTCTGAGCAGGCTGAGTGAGACACGTGGATATACTCTATCTCTGTCTTCTACCTCTGCTGTTCCTTCTGAGGATGCTGAGTTAGGTGTAGATCAGACACGTGGATATACTCTATCTCTGTCGTGTACCCCTGCTGTTCCTTCTGAGCAGGCTAAGTGAGACACGTGGATATACTCTATCTCTGTCTTCTACCTCTGATGTTCCTTTTGAGCAGGCTGAGTGAGGTGTAGATCAGACACATGGATATACTCTATCTCTGTCTTCTACCTCTGCTGTTCCTTCTGAGCAGGCTGAGTGAGGTGTAGTTCAGACACGTGGATATACTCTATCTCTGTCTTCTACCTCTGCTGTTCCCTCTGAGCAGGCTGAGTGAGACATGTGGATATACTCTATCTATGTCTTCTACCTCTGATGTTCCTTCTGAGCAGGCTGAGTGAGGTGTAGATCAGACACGTGGATATACTCTATCTCTGTCTTCTACCTCTGCTGTTTCTTCTGAGCAGGCTGAGTGAGACACGTGGATATACTCTATCTCTGTCTTCTACCTCTGCTGTTCCTTCTGAGCAGGCTGAGTGAGACACGTGGATATACTCTATTTCTGTCTTCTACCTCTGCTGTTCCTTCTGAGGATGCTGAGTGAGGTGTAGATCAGACACGTGGATATACTCTATCTCTGTCGTGTACCCATGCTGTTCCTTCTGAGCAGGCTAAGTGAGACACGTGGATATACTCTATCTCTGTCTTCTACCTCTGCTGTTCCTTTTGAGCAGGCTGAGTGAGGTGTAGATCAGACACATGGATATACTCTATCTCTGTCTTCTACCTCTGCTGTTCCTTCTGAGCAGGCTGAGTGAGACACGTGGATATACTCTATCTCTGTCTTCTACCTCTGCTGTTCCTTCTGAGCAGGCTGAGTAAGACACGTGGATATACTCTATATCTGTCTTCTACCTCTGCTGTTCCTTCTGAGCAGGCTGAGTGAGGTGTAGATCAGACACGTGGATATACTCTATCTCTGTTTTGTACCTCTGCTGTTTTTCTTCTGAGCAGGCTGAGTGAGACACGTGGATATACTCTATATCTGTCTTCTACCTCTGCTGTTCCTTCTGAGCAGGCTGAGTGAGGTGTAGATCAGACACGTGGATATACTCTATCTCTGTTTTGTACCTCTGCTGTTCCTTCTGAGCAGGCTGAGTGAGACACGTGGATATACGCTATCTCTGTCTTCTACCTCTGCTGTTCCTTCTGAGCAGGCTGATTAAGACACGTGGATATACTCTATCTCTGTCTTCTACCTCTGCTGTTCCTTCTGAGCAGGCTGAGTGAGGTGTAGATCAGACACGTAGATATACTCTATCTCTGTCTTCTACCTCTGCTGTTCCTTCTGAGCAGGCTGAGTGAGACACGTGGATATACTATATCTCTGTCTTCTACCTCTGCTCTTCCTTCTGAGCAGGCTGAGTGAGACACGTGGATATACTCTATCTCTGTCTTCTACCTCTGCTGTTCCTTCTGAGCAGGCTGAGTGAGACACGTGGATATACTCTATCTCTGTCTTCTACCTCTGCTGTTCCTTCTGAGGATGCTGAGTGAGGTGTAGATCAGACACGTGGATATACTCTATCTCTGTCTTCTACCTCTGCTGTTCCTTCTGAGCAGGCTGAGTGAGACACGTGGATATACTCTATCTCTGTCTTCTACCTCTGCTGTTCCTTCTGAGCAGGCTGAGTAAGACACGTGGATATACTCTATATCTGTCTTCTACCTCTGCTGTTCCTTCTGAGCAGGCTGAGTGAGGTGTAGATCAGACACGTGGATATACTCTATCTCTGTTTTGTACCTCTGCTGTTCCTTCTGGGCAGGCTGAGTGAGACACGTGGATATACTCTATCTCTGTCTTCTACCTCTGCTGTTCCTTCTGAGTAGGCTGAGTAAGACACGTGGATATACTATATCTCTGTCTTCTACCTCTGCTGTTCCTTCTGAGCAGGCTGATTAAGACACGTGGATATACTCTATCTCTGTCTTCTACCTCTGCTGTTCCTTCTGAGCAGGCTGAGTGAGACACGTGGATATACTCTATCTCTGTCTTCTACCTCTGCTGTTCCTTCTGAGCAGGCTGAGTGAGACACGTGGATATACTCTATTTCTGTCTTCTACCTCTGCTGTTCCTTCTGAGGATGCTGAGTGAGGTGTAGATCAGACACGTGGATATACTCTATCTCTGTCGTGTACCCCTGCTGTTCCTTCTGAGCAGGCTAAGTGAGACACGTGGATATACTCTATCTCTGTCTTCTACCTCTGCTGTTCCTTTTGAGCAGGCTGAGTGAGGTGTAGATCAGACACGTAGATATACTCTATCTCTGTCTTCTACCTCTGATGTTCCTTCTGAGCAGGCTGAGTGAGACACGTGGATATACTATATCTCTGTCTTCTACCTCTGCTCTTCCTTCTGAGCAGGCTGAGTGAGACACGTGGATATACTCTATCTCTGTCTTCTACCTCTGCTGTTCCTTCTGAGCAGGCTGAGTGAGACACGTGGATATACTCTATCTCTGTCTTCTACCTCTGCTGTTCCTTCTGAGGATGCTGAGTTAGGTGTAGATCAGACACGTGGATATACTCTATCTCTGTCGTGTACCCCTGCTGTTCCTTCTGAGCAGGCTAAGTGAGACACGTGGATATACTCTATCTCTGTCTTCTACCTCTGATGTTCCTTTTGAGCAGGCTGAGTGAGGTGTAGATCAGACACATGGATATACTCTATCTCTGTCTTCTACCTCTGCTGTTCCTTCTGAGCAGGCTGAGTGAGGTGTAGTTCAGACACGTGGATATACTCTATCTCTGTCTTCTACCTCTGCTGTTCCCTCTGAGCAGGCTGAGTGAGACATGTGGATATACTCTATCTATGTCTTCTACCTCTGATGTTCCTTCTGAGCAGGCTGAGTGAGGTGTAGATCAGACACGTGGATATACTCTATCTCTGTCTTCTACCTCTGCTGTTTCTTCTGAGCAGGCTGAGTGAGACACGTGGATATACTCTATCTCTGTCTTCTACCTCTGCTGTTCCTTCTGAGCAGGCTGAGTGAGACACGTGGATATACTCTATTTCTGTCTTCTACCTCTGCTGTTCCTTCTGAGGATGCTGAGTGAGGTGTAGATCAGACACGTGGATATACTCTATCTCTGTCGTGTACCCATGCTGTTCCTTCTGAGCAGGCTAAGTGAGACACGTGGATATACTCTATCTCTGTCTTCTACCTCTGCTGTTCCTTTTGAGCAGGCTGAGTGAGGTGTAGATCAGACACATGGATATACTCTATCTCTGTCTTCTACCTCTGCTGTTCCTTCTGAGCAGGCTGAGTGAGACACGTGGATATACTCTATCTCTGTCTTCTACCTCTGCTGTTCCTTCTGAGCAGGCTGAGTAAGACACGTGGATATACTCTATATCTGTCTTCTACCTCTGCTGTTCCTTCTGAGCAGGCTGAGTGAGGTGTAGATCAGACACGTGGATATACTCTATCTCTGTTTTGTACCTCTGCTGTTTTTCTTCTGAGCAGGCTGAGTGAGACACGTGGATATACTCTATATCTGTCTTCTACCTCTGCTGTTCCTTCTGAGCAGGCTGAGTGAGGTGTAGATCAGACACGTGGATATACTCTATCTCTGTTTTGTACCTCTGCTGTTCCTTCTGAGCAGGCTGAGTGAGACACGTGGATATACGCTATCTCTGTCTTCTACCTCTGCTGTTCCTTCTGAGCAGGCTGATTAAGACACGTGGATATACTCTATCTCTGTCTTCTACCTCTGCTGTTCCTTCTGAGCAGGCTGAGTGAGGTGTAGATCAGACACGTAGATATACTCTATCTCTGTCTTCTACCTCTGCTGTTCCTTCTGAGCAGGCTGAGTGAGACACGTGGATATACTATATCTCTGTCTTCTACCTCTGCTCTTCCTTCTGAGCAGGCTGAGTGAGACACGTGGATATACTCTATCTCTGTCTTCTACCTCTGCTGTTCCTTCTGAGCAGGCTGAGTGAGACACGTGGATATACTCTATCTCTGTCTTCTACCTCTGCTGTTCCTTCTGAGGATGCTGAGTGAGGTGTAGATCAGACACGTGGATATACTCTATCTCTGTCTTCTACCTCTGCTGTTCCTTCTGAGCAGGCTGAGTGAGACACGTGGATATACTCTATCTCTGTCTTCTACCTCTGCTGTTCCTTCTGAGCAGGCTGAGTAAGACACGTGGATATACTCTATATCTGTCTTCTACCTCTGCTGTTCCTTCTGAGCAGGCTGAGTGAGGTGTAGATCAGACACGTGGATATACTCTATCTCTGTTTTGTACCTCTGCTGTTCCTTCTGGGCAGGCTGAGTGAGACACGTGGATATACTCTATCTCTGTCTTCTACCTCTGCTGTTCCTTCTGAGTAGGCTGAGTAAGACACGTGGATATACTATATCTCTGTCTTCTACCTCTGCTGTTCCTTCTGAGGATGCTGAGTGAGGTGTAGACCAGACACGTATATATACTCTATCTCTGTCTTCTACCTCTGCTGTTCCTTCTGAGCAGGCTAAGTGAGACACGTGGATATACTATATCTCTGTCTTCTACCTCTGCTCTTCCTTCTGAGCAGGCTGAGTGAGACACGTGGATATACTCTATCTCTGTCTTCTACCTCTGCTGTTCCTTCTGATCAGGCTGAGTGAGACACGTGGATATACTCTATCTCTGTCTTCTACCTCTGCTGTTCCTTCTGAGGATGCTGAGTTAGGTGTAGATCAGACACGTGGATATACTCTATCTCTGTCGTGTACCCCTGCTGCTCCTTCTGAGCAGGCTAAGTGAGACACGTGGATATACTCTATCTCTGTCTTCTACCTCTGCTGTTCCTTTTGAGCAGGCTGAGTGAGGTGTAGATCAGACACATGGATAAACTCTATCTCTGTCTTCTACCTCTGCTGTTCCTTCTGAGCAGGCTGAGTGAGGTGTAGTTCAGAAACGTGGATATACTCTATCTCTGTCTTCTACCTCTGCTGTTCCTTCTGAGCAGGCTGAGTGAGGTGTAGATCAGACACGTGGATATACTCTATCTCTGTCTTCTACCTCTGCTGTTCCTTCTGAGCAGGCTGAGTGAGACACGTGGATATACTCTATCTCTGTCTTCTACCTCTGCTGTTCCTTCTGAGCAGGCTGAGTGAGACACGTGGATATACTCTATTTCTGTCTTCTACCTCTGATGTTCCTTTTGAGCAGGCTGAGTGAGGTGTAGATCAGACACATGGATATACTCTATCTCTGTCTTCTACCTCTGCTGTTCCTTCTGAGCAGGCTGAGTGAGACACGTGGATATACTCTATCTCTGTCTTCTACCTCTGCTGTTTCTTCTGAGCAGGCTGAGTGAGACACGTGGATATACTCTATCTCTGTTTTCTACCTCTGCTGTTCCTTCTGAGCAGGCTGAGTGAGACACGTGGATATACTCTATTTCTGTCTTCTACCTCTGCTGTTCCTTCTGAGGATGCTGAGTGAGGTGTAGATCAGACACGTGGATATACTCTATCTCTGTCGTGTACCCCTGCTGTTCCTTCTGAGCAGGCTAAGTGAGACACGTGGATATACTCTATCTCTGTCTTCTACCTCTGCTGTTCCTTTTGAGCAGGCTGAGTGAGGTGTAGATCAGACACATGGATATACTCTATCTCTGTCTTCTACCTCTGCTGTTCCTTCTGAGCAGGCTGAGTGAGACACGTGGATATACTCTATCTCTGTCTTCTACCTCTGCTGTTCCTTCTGAGCAGGCTGAGTAAGACACGTGGATATACTCTATATCTGTCTTCTACCTCTGCTGTTCCTTCTGAGCAGGCTGAGTGAGGTGTAGATCAGACACGTGGATATACTCTATCTCTGTTTTGTACCTCTGCTGTTCCTTCTGGGCAGGCTGAGTGAGACACGTGGATATACTCTATCTCTGTCTTCTACCTCTGCTGTTCCTTCTGAGCAGGCTGAGTAAGACACGTGGATATACTATATATCTGTCTTCTACCTCTGCTGTTCCTTCTGAGCAGGCTGAGTGAGGTGTAGATCAGACACGTGGATATACTCTATCTCTGTCTTCTACCTCTGCTGTTCCTTCTGAGCAGGCTGAGTGAGACACGTGGATATACTCTATCTCTGTCTTCTACCTCTGCTGTTCCTTCTGAGCAGGCTAAGTGAGACACGTGGATATACTCTATCTCTGTCTTCTACCTCTGCTGTTCCTTCTGAGGATGCTGAGTTAGGTGTAGATCAGACACGTGGATATACTCTATCTCTGTTGTGTACCTCTGCTGTTCCTTCCGAGCAGGCTGAGTTAGACACGTGGATATACTCTATCTCTGTCTTCTACCTCTGCTGTTCCTTCTGAGCAGGCTGAGTGAGGTGTAGATCAGACACGTAGATATACTCTATCTCTGTCTTCTACCTCTGCTGTTCCTTCTGAGCAGGCTGAGTGAGACACGTGGATATACTATATCTCTGTCTTCTACCTCTGCTCTTCCTTCTGAGCAGGCTGAGTGAGACACGTGGGTATACTCTATCTCTGTCTTCTACCTCTGCTGTTCCTTCTGAGCAGGCTGAGTTAGACACGTGGATATACTCTATCTCTGTCTTCTACCTCTGCTGTTCCTTCTGAGCAGGCTGAGTGAGGTGTAGATCAGACACGTAGATATACTCTATCTCTGTCTTCTACCTCTGCTGTTCCTTCTGAGCAGGCTGAGTGAGACACGTGGATATACTATATCTCTGTCTTCTACCTCTGCTCTTCCTTCTGAGCAGGCTGAGTGAGACACGTGGATATACTCTATCTCTGTCTTCTACCTCTGCTGTTCCTTCTGAGCAGGCTGAGTGAGACACGTGGATATACTCTATCTCTGTCTTCTACCTCTGCTGTTCCTTCTGAGGATGCTGAGTTAGGTGTAGATCAGACACGTGGATATACTCTATCTCTGTCGTGTACCCCTGCTGTTCCTTCTGAGCAGGCTAAGTGAGACACGTGGATATACTCTATCTCTGTCTTCTACCTCTGATGTTCCTTTTGAGCAGGCTGAGTGAGGTGTAGATCAGACACATTGATATACTCTATCTCTGTCTTCTACCTCTGCTGTTCCTTCTGAGCAGGCTGAGTGAGGTGTAGTTCAGACACGTGGATATACTCTATCTCTGTCTTCTACCTCTGCTGTTCCCTCTGAGCAGGCTGAGTGAGACACGTGGATATACTCTATCTCTGTCTTCTACCTCTGATGTTCCTTCTGAGCAGGCTGAGTGAGGTGTAGATCAGACACGTGGATATACTCTATCTCTGTCTTCTACCTCTGCTGTTTCTTCTGAGCAGGCTGAGTGAGACACGTGGATATACTCTATCACTGTCTTCTACCTCTGCTGTTCCTTCTGAGCAGGCTGAGTGAGACACGTGGATATACTCTATTTCTGTCTTCTACCTCTGCTGTTCCTTCTGAGGATGCTGAGTGAGGTGTAGATCAGACACGTGGATATACTCTATCTCTGTCGTGTACCCCTGCTGTTCCTTCTGAGCAGGCTAAGTGAGACACGTGGATATACTCTATCTCTGTCTTCTACCTCTGCTGTTCCTTTTGAGCAGGCTGAGTGAGGTGTAGATCAGACACATGGATATACTCTATCTCCGTCTTCTACCTCTGCTGTTTCTTCTGAGCAGGCTGAGTGAGACACGTGGATATACTCTATCTCTGTCTTCTACCTCTGCTGTTCCTTCTGAGCAGGCTGAGTGAGACACGTGGATATACTCTATTTCTGTCTTCTACCTCTGCTGTTCCTTCTGAGGATGCTGAGTGAGGTGTAGATCAGACACGTGGATATACTCTATCTCTGTCGTGTACCCCTGCTGTTCCTTCTGAGCAGGCTAAGTGAGACACGTGGATATACTCTATCTCTGTCTTCTACCTCTGCTGTTCCTTCTGAGCAGGCTGAGTGAGACACGTGGATATACTCTATCTCTGTCTTCTACCTCTGCTGTTCCTTCTGAGCAGGCTGAGTAAGACACGTGGATATACTCTATATCTGTCTTCTACCTCTGCTGTTCCTTCTGAGCAGGCTGAGTGAGGTGTAGATCAGACACGTGGATATACTATATCTCTGTTTTGTACCTCTGCTGTTCCTTCTGAGCAGGCTGAGTGAGACACGTGGATATACTCTATCTCTGTCTTCTACCTCTGCTGTTTCTTCTGAGCAGGCTGAGTGAGACACGTGGATATACTCTATCTCTGTTTTCTACCTCTGCTGTTCCTTCTGAGCAGGCTGAGTGAGACACGTGGATATACTCTATTTCTGTCTTCTACCTCTGCTGTTCCTTCTGAGGATGCTGAGTGAGGTGTAGATCAGACACGTGGATATACTCTATCTCTGTCGTGTACCCCTGCTGTTCCTTCTGAGCAGGCTAAGTGAGACACGTGGATATACTCTATCTCTGTCTTCTACCTCTGCTGTTCCTTTTGAGCAGGCTGAGTGAGGTGTAGATCAGACACATGGATATACTCTATCTCTGTCTTCTACCTCTGCTGTTCCTTCTGAGCAGGCTGAGTGAGACACGTGGATATACTCTATCTCTGTCTTCTACCTCTGCTGTTCCTTCTGAGCAGGCTGAGTAAGACACGTGGATATACTCTATATCTGTCTTCTACCTCTGCTGTTCCTTCTGAGCAGGCTGAGTGAGGTGTAGATCAGACACGTGGATATACTCTATCTCTGTTTTGTACCTCTGCTGTTCCTTCTGGGCAGGCTGAGTGAGACACGTGGATATACTCTATCTCTGTCTTCTACCTCTGCTGTTCCTTCTGAGCAGGCTGAGTAAGACACGTGGATATACTATATATCTGTCTTCTACCTCTGCTGTTCCTTCTGAGCAGGCTGAGTGAGGTGTAGATCAGACACGTGGATATACTCTATCTCTGTCTTCTACCTCTGCTGTTCCTTCTGAGCAGGCTGAGTGAGACACGTGGATATACTCTATCTCTGTCTTCTACCTCTGCTGTTCCTTCTGAGCAGGCTAAGTGAGACACGTGGATATACTCTATCTCTGTCTTCTACCTCTGCTGTTCCTTCTGAGGATGCTGAGTTAGGTGTAGATCAGACACGTGGATATACTCTATCTCTGTTGTGTACCTCTGCTGTTCCTTCCGAGCAGGCTGAGTTAGACACGTGGATATACTCTATCTCTGTCTTCTACCTCTGCTGTTCCTTCTGAGCAGGCTGAGTGAGGTGTAGATCAGACACGTAGATATACTCTATCTCTGTCTTCTACCTCTGCTGTTCCTTCTGAGCAGGCTGAGTGAGACACGTGGATATACTATATCTCTGTCTTCTACCTCTGCTCTTCCTTCTGAGCAGGCTGAGTGAGACACGTGGATATACTCTATCTCTGTCTTCTACCTCTGCTGTTCCTTCTGAGCAGGCTGAGTTAGACACGTGGATATACTCTATCTCTGTCTTCTACCTCTGCTGTTCCTTCTGAGCAGGCTGAGTGAGGTGTAGATCAGACACGTAGATATACTCTATCTCTGTCTTCTACCTCTGCTGTTCCTTCTGAGCAGGCTGAGTGAGACACGTGGATATACTATATCTCTGTCTTCTACCTCTGCTCTTCCTTCTGAGCAGGCTGAGTGAGACACGTGGATATACTCTATCTCTGTCTTCTACCTCTGCTGTTCCTTCTGAGCAGGCTGAGTGAGACACGTGGATATACTCTATCTCTGTCTTCTACCTCTGCTGTTCCTTCTGAGGATGCTGAGTTAGGTGTAGATCAGACACGTGGATATACTCTATCTCTGTCGTGTACCCCTGCTGTTCCTTCTGAGCAGGCTAAGTGAGACACGTGGATATACTCTATCTCTGTCTTCTACCTCTGATGTTCCTTTTGAGCAGGCTGAGTGAGGTGTAGATCAGACACATTGATATACTCTATCTCTGTCTTCTACCTCTGCTGTTCCTTCTGAGCAGGCTGAGTGAGGTGTAGTTCAGACACGTGGATATACTCTATCTCTGTCTTCTACCTCTGCTGTTCCCTCTGAGCAGGCTGAGTGAGACACGTGGATATACTCTATCTCTGTCTTCTACCTCTGATGTTCCTTCTGAGCAGGCTGAGTGAGGTGTAGATCAGACACGTGGATATACTCTATCTCTGTCTTCTACCTCTGCTGTTTCTTCTGAGCAGGCTGAGTGAGACACGTGGATATACTCTATCACTGTCTTCTACCTCTGCTGTTCCTTCTGAGCAGGCTGAGTGAGACACGTGGATATACTCTATTTCTGTCTTCTACCTCTGCTGTTCCTTCTGAGGATGCTGAGTGAGGTGTAGATCAGACACGTGGATATACTCTATCTCTGTCGTGTACCCCTGCTGTTCCTTCTGAGCAGGCTAAGTGAGACACGTGGATATACTCTATCTCTGTCTTCTACCTCTGCTGTTCCTTTTGAGCAGGCTGAGTGAGGTGTAGATCAGACACATGGATATACTCTATCTCCGTCTTCTACCTCTGCTGTTTCTTCTGAGCAGGCTGAGTGAGACACGTGGATATACTCTATCTCTGTCTTCTACCTCTGCTGTTCCTTCTGAGCAGGCTGAGTGAGACACGTGGATATACTCTATTTCTGTCTTCTACCTCTGCTGTTCCTTCTGAGGATGCTGAGTGAGGTGTAGATCAGACACGTGGATATACTCTATCTCTGTCGTGTACCCCTGCTGTTCCTTCTGAGCAGGCTAAGTGAGACACGTGGATATACTCTATCTCTGTCTTCTACCTCTGCTGTTCCTTCTGAGCAGGCTGAGTGAGACACGTGGATATACTCTATCTCTGTCTTCTACCTCTGCTGTTCCTTCTGAGCAGGCTGAGTAAGACACGTGGATATACTCTATATCTGTCTTCTACCTCTGCTGTTCCTTCTGAGCAGGCTGAGTGAGGTGTAGATCAGACACGTGGATATACTATATCTCTGTTTTGTACCTCTGCTGTTCCTTCTGAGCAGGCTGAGTGAGACACGTGGATATACTCTATATCTGTCTTCTACCTCTGCTGTTCCTTCTGAGCAGGCTGAGTGAGGTGTAGATCAGACACGTGGATATACTCTATCTCTGTCGTGTACCCCTGCTGTTCCTTCTGAGCAGGCTAAGTGAGACACGTGGATATACTCTATCTCTGTCTTCTACCTCTGCTGTTCCTTCTGAGCAGGCTGAGTGAGACACGTGGATATACTCTATCTCTGTCTTCTACCTCTGCTGTTCCTTCTGAGCAGGCTGAGTAAGACACGTGGATATACTCTATATCTGTCTTCTACCTCTGCTGTTCCTTCTGAGCAGGCTGAGTGAGGTGTAGATCAGACACGTGGATATACTCTATCTCTGTTTTGTACCTCTGCTGTTCCTTCTGAGCAGGCTGAGTGAGACACGTGGATATACTCTATCTATGTCTTCTACCTCTGCTCTTCCTTCTGAGCAGGCTGAGTGAGACACGTGGATATACTCTATCTCTGTCTTCTACCTCTGCTGTTTCTTCTGAGCAGGCTGAGTGAGACACGTGGATATACTCTATCTCTGTCTTCTACCTCTGCTGTTCCTTCTGAGGATGCTGAGTTAGGTGTAGATCAGACACGTGGATATACTCTATCTCTGTCGTGTACCCCTGCTGTTCCTTCTGAGCAGGCTAAGTGAGACACGTAGATATACTCTATCTCTGTCTTCTACCTCTGATGTTCCTTTTGAGCAGGCTGAGTGAGGTGTAGATCAGACACATGGATATACTCTATCTCTGTCTTCTACCTCTGCTGTTCCTTCTGAGCAGGCTGAGTGAGGTGTAGTTCAGACACGTGGATATACTCTATCTCTGTCTTCTACCTCTGATGTTCCTTCTGAGCAGGCTGAGTGAGGTGTAGATCAGACACGTGGATATACTCTATCTCTGTCTTCTACCTCTGCTCTTCCTTCTGAGCAGGCTGAGTGAGACACGTGGATATACTCTATCTCTGTCTTCTACCTCTGCTGTTCCTTCTGAGCAGGCTGAGTGAGACACGTGGATATACTCTATCTCTGTCTTCTACCTCTGCTGTTCCTTCTGAGGATGCTGAGTTAGGTGTAGATCAGACACGTGGATATACTCTATCTCTGTCGTGTACCCCTGCTGTTCCTTCTGAGCAGGCTAAGTGAGACACGTGGATATACTCTATCTCTGTCTTCTACCTCTGCTGTTCCTTTTGAGCAGGCTGAGTGAGGTGTAGATCAGACACATGGATATACTCTATCTCTGTCTTCTACCTCTGCTGTTCCTTCTGAGCAGGCTGAGTGAGGTGTAGATCAGACACGTGGATATACTCTATCTCTGTCTTCTACCTCTGCTGTTTCTTCTGAGCAGGCTGAGTGAGACACGTGGATATACTCTATCTCTGTCTTCTACCTCTGCTGTTCCTTCTGAGCAGGCTGAGTGAGACACGTGGATATACTCTATTTCTGTCTTCTACCTCTGCTGTTCCTTCTGAGGATGCTGAGTGAGGTGTAGATCAGACACGTGGATATACTCTATCTCTGTCGTGTACCCCTGCTGTTCCTTCTGAGCAGGCTAAGTGAGACACGTGGATATACTCTATCTCTGTCTTCTACCTCTGCTGTTCCTTTTGAGCAGGCTGAGTGAGGTGTAGATCAGACACATGGATATACTCTATCTCTGTCTTCTACCTCTGCTGTTCCTTCTGAGCAGGCTGAGTAAGACACGTGGATATACTCTATATCTGTCTTCTACCTCTGCTGTTCCTTCTGAGCAGGCTGAGTGAGGTGTAGATCAGACACGTGGATATACTCTATCTCTGTTTTGTACCTCTGCTGTTCCTTCTGAGCAGGCTGAGTGAGACACGTGGATATACTCTATATCTGTCTTCTACCTCTGCTGTTCCTTCTGAGCAGGCTGAGTGAGCTGTAGATCAGACACGTGGATATACTCTAAATCTGTTTTGTACCTCTGCTGTTCCTTCTGAGCAGGCTGAGTGAGACACGTGGATATACTCTATCTCTGTCTTCTACCTCTGCTGTTCCTTCTGAGCAGGCTGATTAAGACACGTGGATATACTCTATCTCTGTCTTCTACCTCTGCTGTTCCTTCTGAGCAGGCTGAGTGAGACACGTGGATATACTCTATCTCTGTCTTCTAACTCTGCTGTTCCTTCTGAGCAGGCTGAGTAAGACACGTGGATATACTCTATATCTGTCTTCTACCTCTGCTGTTCCTTCTGAGCAGGCTGAGTGAGGTGTAGATCAGACACGTGGATATACTCTATCTCTGTTTTGTACCTCTGCTGTTCCTTCTGAGCAGGCTGAGTGAGACACGTGGATATACTTTATATCTGTCTTCTACCTCTGCTGTTCCTTCTGAGCAGGCTGAGTGAGGTGTAGATCAGACACGTGGATATACTCTATCTCTGTTTTGTACCTCTGCTGTTCCTTCTGAGCAGGCTGAGTGAGACACGTGGATATACTCTATCTCTGTCTTCTACCTCTGCTCTTCCTTCTGAGCAGGCTGAGTGAGACACGTGGATATACTCTATCTCTGTCTTCTACCTCTGCTGTTCCTTCTGAGCAGGCTGAGTGAGACACGTGGATATACTCTATCTCTGTCTTCTACCTCTGCTGTTCCTTCTGAGGATGCTGAGTTAGGTGTAGATCAGACACGTGGATATACTCTATCTCTGTCGTGTACCCCTGCTGTTCCTTCTGAGCAGGCTAAGTGAGACACGTGGATATACTCTATCTCTGTCTTCTACCTCTGATGTTCCTTTTGAGCAGGCTGAGTGAGGTGTAGATCAGACACATGGATATACTCTATCTCTGTCTTCTACCTCTGCTGTTCCTTCTGAGCAGGCTGAGTGAGGTGTAGTTCAGACACGTGGATATACTCTATCTCTGTCTTCTACCTCTGCTGTTCCCTCTGAGCAGGCTGAGTGAGACACGTGGATATACTCTATCTCTGTCTTCTACCTCTGATGTTCCTTCTGAGCAGGCTGAGTGAGGTGTAGATCAGACACGTGGATATACTCTATCTCTGTCTTCTACCTCTGCTGTTTCTTCTGAGCAGGCTGAGTGAGACACGTGGATATACTCTATCTCTGTCTCCTACCTCTGCTGTTCCTTCTGAGCAGGCTGAGTGAGACACGTGGATATACTCTATCTCTGTCTTCTACCTCTGCTGTTCCTTCTGAGCAGGCTGAGTGAGACACGTGGATATACTCTATCTCTGTCTTCTAACTCTGCTGTTCCTTCTGAGCAGGCTGAGTAAGACACGTGGATATACTCTATATCTGTCTTCTACCTCTGCTGTTCCTTCTGAGCAGGCTGAGTGAGGTGTAGATCAGACACGTGGATATACTCTATCTCTGTTTTGTACCTCTGCTGTTCCTTCTGAGCAGGCTGAGTGAGACACGTGGATATACTTTATATCTGTCTTCTACCTCTGCTGTTCCTTCTGAGCAGGCTGAGTGAGGTGTAGATCAGACACGTGGATATACTCTATCTCTGTTTTGTACCTCTGCTGTTCCTTCTGAGCAGGCTGAGTGAGACACGTGGATATACTCTATCTCTGTCTTCTACCTCTGCTCTTCCTTCTGAGCAGGCTGAGTGAGACACGTGGATATACTCTATCTCTGTCTTCTACCTCTGCTGTTCCTTCTGAGCAGGCTGAGTGAGACACGTGGATATACTCTATCTCTGTCTTCTACCTCTGCTGTTCCTTCTGAGGATGCTGAGTTAGGTGTAGATCAGACACGTGGATATACTCTATCTCTGTCGTGTACCCCTGCTGTTCCTTCTGAGCAGGCTAAGTGAGACACGTGGATATACTCTATCTCTGTCTTCTACCTCTGATGTTCCTTTTGAGCAGGCTGAGTGAGGTGTAGATCAGACACATGGATATACTCTATCTCTGTCTTCTACCTCTGCTGTTCCTTCTGAGCAGGCTGAGTGAGGTGTAGTTCAGACACGTGGATATACTCTATCTCTGTCTTCTACCTCTGCTGTTCCCTCTGAGCAGGCTGAGTGAGACACGTGGATATACTCTATCTCTGTCTTCTACCTCTGATGTTCCTTCTGAGCAGGCTGAGTGAGGTGTAGATCAGACACGTGGATATACTCTATCTCTGTCTTCTACCTCTGCTGTTTCTTCTGAGCAGGCTGAGTGAGACACGTGGATATACTCTATCTCTGTCTTCTACCTCTGCTGTTCCTTCTGAGCAGGCTGAGTGAGACACGTGGATATACTCTATTTCTGTCTTCTACCTCTGCTGTTCCTTCTGAGGATGCTGAGTGAGGTGTAGATCAGACACGTGGATATACTCTATCTCTGTCGTGTACCCCTGCTGTTCCTTCTGAGCAGGCTAAGTGAGACACGTGGATATACTCTATCTCTGTCTTCTACCTCTGCTGTTCCTTTTGAGCAGGCTGAGTGAGGTGTAGATCAGACACATGGATATACTCTATCTCTGTCTTCTACCTCTGCTGTTCCTTCTGAGCAGGCTGAGTGAGACACGTGGATATACTCTATCTCTGTCTTCTACCTCTGCTGTTCCTTCTGAGCAGGCTGAGTGAGACATGTGGATATACTCTATTTCTGTCTTCTACCTCTGCTGTTCCTTCTGAGGATGCTGAGTGAGGTGTAGATCAGACACGTGGATATACTCTATCTCTGTCGTGTACACCTGCTGTTCCTTCTGAGCAGGCTAAGTGAGACACGTGGATATACTCTATCTCTGTCTTCTACCTCTGCTGTTCCTTTTGAGCAGGCTGAGTGAGGTGTAGATCAGACACATGGATATACTCTATCTCTGTCTTCTACCTCTGCTGTTCCTTCTGAGCAGGCTGAGTGAGACACGTGGATATACTCTATCTCTGTCTTCTACCTCTGCTGTTCCTTCTGAGCAGGCTGAGTAAGACACGTGGATATACTCTATATCTGTCTTCTACCTCTGCTGTTCCTTCTGAGCAGGCTGAGTGAGGTGTAGATCAGACACGTGGATATACTCTATCTCTGTTTTGTACCTCTGCTGTTCCTTCTGAGCAGGCTGAGTGAGACACGTGGATATACTCTATATCTGTCTTCTACCTCTGCTGTTCCTTCTGAGCAGGCTGAGTGAGCTGTAGATCAGACACGTGGATATACTCTATCTCTGTTTTGTACCTCTGCTGTTCCTTCTGAGCAGGCTGAGTGAGACACGTGGATATACTCTATCTCTGTCTTCTACCTCTGCTGTTCCTTCTGAGCAGGCTGATTAAGACACTTGGATATACTCTATCTCTGTCTTCTACCTCTGCTGTTCCTTCTGAGCAGGCTGAGTGAGGTGTAGATCAGACACGTAGATATACTCTATCTCTGTCTTCTACCTCTGCTGTTCCTTCTGAGCAGGCTGAGTGAGACACGTGGATATACTATATCTCTGTCTTCTACCTCTGCTCTTCCTTCTGAGCAGGCTGAGTGAGACACGTGGATATACTCTATCTCTGTCTTCTACCTCTGCTGTTCCTTCTGAGCAGGCTGAGTGAGACACGTGAATATACTCTATCTCTGTCTTCTACCTCTGCTGTTCCTTCTGAGGATGCTGAGTGATGTGTAGATCAGACACGTGGATATACTCTATCTCTGTCGTGTACCCCTGCTGTTCCTTCTGAGCAGGCTAAGTGAGACACGTGGATATACTCTATCTCTGTCTTCTACCTCTGCTGTTCCTTTTGAGCAGGCTGAGTGAGGTGTAGATCAGACACATGGATATACTCTATATCTGTCTTCTACCTCTGCTGATCCTTCTGAGCAGGCTGAGTGAGGTGTAGTTCAGACACGTGGATATACTCTATCTCTGTCGTGTACCCCTGCTGTTCCTTCTGAGCAGGCTGAGTAAGACACGTGGATATACTCTATATCTGTCTTCTACCTCTGCTGTTCCTTCTGAGCAGGCTGAGTGAGGTGTAGATCAGACACGTGGATATACTCTATCTCTGTTTTGTACCTCTGCTGTTCCTTCTGAGCAGGCTGAGTAAGACACGTGGATATACTCTATATCTGTCTTCTACCTCTGCTGTTCCTTCTGAGCAGGCTGAGTAAGACACGTGGATATACTCTATATCTGTCTTCTACCTCTGCTGTTCCTTCTGAGCAGGCTGAGTGAGGTGTAGATCAGACACGTGGATATACTCTATCTCTGTCTTCTACCTCTGCTGTTCCTTCTGAGCAGGCTGAGTGATACACGTGGATATACTCTATCTCTGTCTTCTACCTCTGCTGTTCCTTCTGAGCAGGCTGAGTGAGACACGTGGATATACTCTATCTCTGTCTTCTAACTCTGCTGTTCTTTCTGAGCAGGCTGAGTAAGACACGTGGATATACTCTATATCTGTCTTCTACCTCTGCTGTTCCTTCTGAGCAGGCTGAGTGAGGTGTAGATCAGACACGTGGATATACTCTATCTCTGTTTTGTACCTCTGCTGTTCCTTCTGAGCAGGCTGAGTGAGACACGTGGATATACTTTATATCTGTCTTCTACCTCTGCTGTTCCTTCTGAGCAGGCTGAGTGAGGTGTAGATCAGACACGTGGATATACTCTATCTCTGTTTTGTACCTCTGCTGTTCCTTCTGAGCAGGCTGAGTGAGACACGTGGATATACTCTATCTCTGTCTTCTACCTCTGCTCTTCCTTCTGAGCAGGCTGAGTGAGACACGTGGATATACTCTATCTCTGTCTTCTACCTCTGCTGTTCCTTCTGAGCAGGCTGAGTGAGACACGTGGATATACTCTATCTCTGTCTTCTACCTCTGCTGTTCCTTCTGAGGATGCTGAGTTAGGTGTAGATCAGACACGTGGATATACTCTATCTCTGTCGTGTACCCCTGCTGTTCCTTCTGAGCAGGCTAAGTGAGACACGTGGATATACTCTATCTCTGTCTTCTACCTCTGATGTTCCTTTTGAGCAGGCTGAGTGAGGTGTAGATCAGACACATGGATATACTCTATCTCTGTCTTCTACCTCTGCTGTTCCTTCTGAGCAGGCTG
Source organism: Crossaster papposus (assembly GCA_037893245.1). Classification (NCBI taxonomy): domain Eukaryota; kingdom Metazoa; phylum Echinodermata; class Asteroidea; order Velatida; family Solasteridae; genus Crossaster; species Crossaster papposus. The sequence continues at coordinate 1,132,598 of JBAIAA010000176.1, forward strand.
AGTGAGGTGTAGTTCAGACACGTGGATATACTCTATCTCTGTCTTCTACCTCTGCTGTTCCCTCTGAGCAGGCTGAGTGAGACACGTGGATATACTCTATCTCTGTCTTCTACCTCTGATGTTCCTTCTGAGCAGGCTGAGTGAGGTGTAGATCAGACACGTGGATATACTCTATCTCTGTCTTCTACCTCTGCTGTTTCTTCTGAGCAGGCTGAGTGAGACACGTGGATATACTCTATCTCTGTCTTCTACCTCTGCTGTTCCTTCTGAGCAGGCTGAGTGAGACACGTGGATATACTCTATTTCTGTCTTCTACCTCTGCTGTTCCTTCTGAGGATGCTGAGTGAGGTGTAGATCAGACACGTGGATATACTCTATCTCTGTCGTGTACCCCTGCTGTTCCTTCTGAGCAGGCTAAGTGAGACACGTGGATATACTCTATCTCTGTCTTCTACCTCTGCTGTTCCTTTTGAGCAGGCTGAGTGAGGTGTAGATCAGACACATGGATATACTCTATCTCTGTCTTCTACCTCTGCTGTTCCTTCTGAGCAGGCTGAGTGAGACACGTGGATATACTCTATCTCTGTCTTCTACCTCTGCTGTTCCTTCTGAGCAGGCTGAGTGAGACATGTGGATATACTCTATTTCTGTCTTCTACCTCTGCTGTTCCTTCTGAGGATGCTGAGTGAGGTGTAGATCAGACACGTGGATATACTCTATCTCTGTCGTGTACCCCTGCTGTTCCTTCTGAGCAGGCTAAGTGAGACACGTGGATATACTCTATCTCTGTCTTCTACCTCTGCTGTTCCTTTTGAGCAGGCTGAGTGAGGTGTAGATCAGACACATGGATATACTCTATCTCTGTCTTCTACCTCTGCTGTTCCTTCTGAGCAGGCTGAGTGAGACACGTGGATATACTCTATCTCTGTCTTCTACCTCTGCTGTTCCTTCTGAGCAGGCTGAGTAAGACACGTGGATATACTCTATATCTGTCTTCTACCTCTGCTGTTCCTTCTGAGCAGGCTGAGTGAGGTGTAGATCAGACACGTGGATATACTCTATCTCTGTTTTGTACCTCTGCTGTTCCTTCTGAGCAGGCTGAGTGAGACACGTGGATATACTCTATATCTGTCTTCTACCTCTGCTGTTCCTTCTGAGCAGGCTGAGTGAGCTGTAGATCAGACACGTGGATATACTCTATCTCTGTTTTGTACCTCTGCTGTTCCTTCTGAGCAGGCTGAGTGAGACACGTGGATATACTCTATCTCTGTCTTCTACCTCTGCTGTTCCTTCTGAGCAGGCTGATTAAGACACTTGGATATACTCTATCTCTGTCTTCTACCTCTGCTGTTCCTTCTGAGCAGGCTGAGTGAGGTGTAGATCAGACACGTAGATATACTCTATCTCTGTCTTCTACCTCTGCTGTTCCTTCTGAGCAGGCTGAGTGAGACACGTGGATATACTATATCTCTGTCTTCTACCTCTGCTCTTCCTTCTGAGCAGGCTGAGTGAGACACGTGGATATACTCTATCTCTGTCTTCTACCTCTGCTGTTCCTTCTGAGCAGGCTGAGTGAGACACGTGAATATACTCTATCTCTGTCTTCTACCTCTGCTGTTCCTTCTGAGGATGCTGAGTGATGTGTAGATCAGACACGTGGATATACTCTAACTCTGTCGTGTACCCCTGCTGTTCCTTCTGAGCAGGCTAAGTGAGACACGTGGATATACTCTATCTCTGTCTTCTACCTCTGCTGTTCCTTTTGAGCAGGCTGAGTGAGGTGTAGATCAGACACATGGATATACTCTATATCTGTCTTCTACCTCTGCTGGTCCTTCTGAGCAGGCTGAGTGAGGTGTAGTTCAGACACGTGGATATACTCTATCTCTGTCGTGTACCCCTGCTGTTCCTTCTGAGCAGGCTGAGTAAGACACGTGGATATACTCTATATCTGTCTTCTACCTCTGCTGTTCCTTCTGAGCAGGCTGAGTGAGGTGTAGATCAGACACGTGGATATACTCTATCTCTGTTTTGTACCTCTGCTGTTCCTTCTGAGCAGGCTGAGTAAGACACGTGGATATACTCTATATCTGTCTTCTACCTCTGCTGTTCCTTCTGAGCAGGCTGAGTAAGACACGTGGATATACTCTATATCTGTCTTCTACCTCTGCTGTTCCTTCTGAGCAGGCTGAGTGAGGTGTAGATCAGACACGTGGATATACTCTATCTCTGTCTTCTACCTCTGCTGTTCCTTCTGAGCAGGCTGAGTGATACACGTGGATATACTCTATCTCTGTCTTCTACCTCTGCTGTTCCTTCTGAGCAGGCTAAGTGAGACACGTGGATATACTCTATCTCTGTCTTCTACCTCTGCTGTTCCTTCTGAGGATGCTGAGTTAGGTGTAGATCAGACACGTGGATATACTCTATCTCTGTCGTGTACCCCTGCTGTTCCTTTTGAGCAGGTTAAGTGAGACACGTGGATATACTCTATCTCTGTCTTCTACCTCTGCTGTTCCTTCTGAGCAGGCTGAGTGAGGTGTAGATCAGACACGTGGATATACTCTATCTCTGTTTTGTACCTCTGCTGTTCCTTCCGAGCAGGCTGAGTGAGACACGTGGATATACTCTATCTCTGTCTTCTACCTCTGCTGTTCCTTCTGAGCAGGCTGAGTGAGGTGTAGATCAGACACGTAGATATACTCTATCTCTGTCTTCTACCTCTGCTGTTCCTTCTGAGCAGGCTGAGTGAGACACGTGGATATACTATATCTCTGTCTTCTACCTCTGCTCTTCCTTCTGAGCAGGCTGAGTGAGACACGTGGATATACTCTATCTCTGTCTTCTACCTCTGCTGTTCCTTCTGAGCAGGCTGAGTGAGACACGTGGATATACTCTATCTCTGTCTTCTACCTCTGCTGTTCCTTCTGAGGATGCTGAGTTAGGTGTAGATCAGACACGTGGATATACTCTATCTCTGTCGTGTACCCCTGCTGTTCCTTCTGAGCAGGCTAAGTGAGACACGTGGATATACTCTATCTCTGTCTTCTACCTCTGATGTTCCTTTTGAGCAGGCTGAGTGAGGTGTAGATCAGACACATGGATATACTCTATCTCTGTCTTCTACCTCTGCTGTTCCTTCTGAGCAGGCTGAGTGAGGTGTAGTTCAGACACGTGGATATACTCTATCTCTGTCTTCTACCTCTGCTGTTCCCTCTGAACAGGCTGAGTGAGACACGTGGATATACTCTATCTCTGTCTTCTACCTCTGATGTTCCTTCTGAGCAGGCTGAGTGAGGTGTAGATCAGACACGTGGATATACTCTATCTCTGTCTTCTACCTCTGCTGTTTCTTCTGAGCAGGCTGAGTGAGACACGTGGATATACTCTATCTCTGTCTTCTACCTCTGCTGTTCCTTCTGAGCAGGCTGAGTGAGACACGTGGATATACTCTATTTCTGTCTTCTACCTCTGCTGTTCCTTCTGAGGATGCTGAGTGAGGTGTAGATCAGACACGTGGATATACTCTATCTCTGTCGTGTACCCCTGCTGTTCCTTCTGAGCAGGCTAAGTGAGACACGTGGATATACTCTATCTCTGTCTTCTACCTCTGCTGTTCCTTTTGAGCAGGCAGAGTGAGGTGTAGATCAGACACATGGATATACTCTATCTCTGTCTTCTACCTCTGCTGTTCCTTCTGAGCAGGCTGAGTGAGACACGTGGATATACTCTATCTCTGTCTTCTACCTCTGCTGTTCCTTCTGAGCAGGCTGAGTGAGACACGTGGATATACTCTATTTCTGTCTTCTACCTCTGCTGTTCCTTCTGAGGATGCTGAGTGAGGTGTAGATCAGACACGTGGATATACTCTATCTCTGTCGTGTACCCCTGCTGTTCCTTCTGAGCAGGCTAAGTGAGACACGTGGATATACTCTATCTCTGTCTTCTACCTCTGCTGTTCCTTTTGAGCAGGCTGAGTGAGGTGTAGATCAGACACATGGATATACTCTATCTCTGTCTTCTACCTCTGCTGTTCCTTCTGAGCAGGCTGAGTGAGACACGTGGATATACTCTATCTCTGTCTTCTACCTCTGCTGTTCCTTCTGAGCAGGCTGAGTAAGACACGTGGATATACTCTATATCTGTCTTCTACCTCTGCTGTTCCTTCTGAGCAGGCTGAGTGAGGTGTAGATCAGACACGTGGATATACTCTATCTCTGTTTTGTACCTCTGCTGTTCCTTCTGAGCAGGCTGAGTGAGACACGTGGATATACTCTATCTCTGTCTTCTACCTCTGCTGTTCCTTCTGAGCAGGCTGATTAAGACACTTGGATATACTCTATCTCTGTCTTCTACCTCTGCTGTTCCTTCTGAGCAGGCTGAGTGAGGTGTAGATCAGACACGTAGATATACTCTATCTCTGTCTTCTACCTCTGCTGTTCCTTCTAAGCAGGCTGAGTGAGACACGTGGTTATACTATATCTCTGTCTTCTACCTCTGCTCTTCCTTCTGAGCAGGCTGAGTGAGACACGTGGATATACTCTATCTCTGTCTTCTACCTCTGCTGTTCCTTCTGAGCAGGCTGAGTGAGACACGTGAATATACTCTATCTCTGTCTTCTACCTCTGCTGTTCCTTCTGAGGATGCTGAGTGAGGTGTAGATCAGACACGTGGATATACTCTATCTCTGTCGTGTACCCCTGCTGTTCCTTCTGAGCAGGCTAAGTGAGACACGTGGATATACTCTATCTCTGTCTTCTACCTCTGCTGTTCCTTTTGAGCAGGCTGAGTGAGGTGTAGATCAGACACATGGATATACTCTATATCTGTCTTCTACCTCTGCTGATCCTTCTGAGCAGGCTGAGTGAGGTGTAGTTCAGACACGTGGATATACTCTATCTCTGTCGTGTACCCCTGCTGTTCCTTCTGAGCAGGCTGAGTAAGACACGTGGATATACTCTATATCTGTCTTCTACCTCTGCTGTTCCCCTCTGAGCAGGCTGAGTGAGGTGTAGATCAGACACGTGGATATACTCTATCTCTGTTTTGTACCTCTGCTGTTCCTTCTGAGCAGGCTGAGTAAGACACGTGGATATACTCTATATCTGTCTTCTACCTCTGCTGTTCCTTCTGAGCAGGCTGAGTAAGACACGTGGATATACTCTATATCTGTCTTCTACCTCTGCTGTTCCTTCTGAGCAGGCTGAGTGAGGTGTAGATCAGACACGTGGATATACTCTATCTCTGTCTTCTACCTCTGCTGTTCCTTCTGAGCAGGCTGAGTGATACACGTGGATATACTCTATCTCTGTCTTCTACCTCTGCTGTTCCTTCTGAGCAGGCTAAGTGAGACACGTGGATATACTCTATCTCTGTCTTCTACCTCTGCTGTTCCTTCTGAGGATGCTGAGTGAGGTGTAGATCAGACACGTGGATATACTCTATCTCTGTCGTGTACCCCTGCTGTTCCTTTTGAGCAGGTTAAGTGAGACACGTGGATATACTCTATCTCTGTCTTCTACCTCTGCTGTTCCTTCTGAGCAGGCTGAGTGAGGTGTAGATCAGACACGTGGATATACTCTATCTCTGTTTTGTACCTCTGCTGTTCCTTCCGAGCAGGCTGAGTGAGACACGTGGATATACTCTATCTCTGTCTTCTACCTCTGCTGTTCCTTCTGAGCAGGCTGAGTGAGGTGTAGATCAGACACGTAGATATACTCTATCTCTGTCTTCTACCTCTGCTGTTCCTTCTGAGCAGGCTGAGTGAGACACGTGGATATACTATATCTCTGTCTTCTACCTCTGCTCTTCCTTCTGAGCAGGCTGAGTGAGACACGTGGATATACTCTATCTCTGTCTTCTACCTCTGCTGTTCCTTCTGAGCAGGCTGAGTGAGACACGTGGATATACTCTATCTCTGTCTTCTACCTCTGCTGTTCCTTCTGAGGATGCTGAGTTAGGTGTAGATCAGACACGTGGATATACTCTATCTCTGTCGTGTACCCCTGCTGTTCCTTCTGAGCAGGCTAAGTGAGACACGTGGATATACTCTATCTCTGTCTTCTACCTCTGATGTTCCTTTTGAGCAGGCTGAGTGAGGTGTAGATCAGACACATGGATATACTCTATCTCTGTCTTCTACCTCTGCTGTTCCTTCTGAGCAGGCTGAGTGAGGTGTAGTTCAGACACGTGGATATACTCTATCTCTGTCTTCTACCTCTGCTGTTCCCTCTGAGCAGGCTGAGTGAGACACGTGGATATACTCTATCTCTGTCTTCTACCTCTGATGTTCCTTCTGAGCAGGCTGAGTGAGGTGTAGATCAGACACGTGGATATACTCTATCTCTGTCTTCTACCTCTGCTGTTTCTTCTGAGCAGGCTGAATGAGACACGTGGATATACTCTATCTCTGTCTTCTACCTCTGCTGTTCCTTCTGAGCAGGCTGAGTGAGACACGTGGATATACTCTATTTCTGTCTTCTACCTCTGCTGTTCCTTCTGAGGATGCTGAGTGAGGTGTAGATCAGACACGTGGATATACTCTATCTCTGTCGTGTACCCCTGCTGTTCCTTCTGAGCAGGCTAAGTGAGACACGTGGATATACTCTATCTCTGTCTTCTACCTCTGCTGTTCCTTTTGAGCAGGCTGAGTGAGGTGTAGATCAGACACATGGATATACTCTATCTCTGTCTTCTACCTCTGCTGTTCCTTCTGAGCAGGCTGAGTGAGACACGTGGATATACTCTATCTCTGTCTTCTACCTCTGCTGTTCCTTCTGAGCAGGCTGAGTAAGACACGTGGATATACTCTATATCTGTCTTCTACCTCTGCTGTTCCTTCTGAGCAGGCTGAGTGAGGTGTAGATCAGACACGTGGATATACTCTATCTCTGTTTTGTACCTCTGCTGTTCCTTCTGAGCAAGATGAGTGAGACACGTGGATATACTCTATATCTGTCTTCTACCTCTGCTGTTCCTTCTGAGCAGGCTGAGTGAGGTGTAGATCAGACACGTGGATATACTCTATCTCTGTTTTGTACCTCTGCTGTTCCTTCTGAGCAGGCTGAGTGAGACACGTGGATATACTCTATCTCTGTCTTCTACCTCTGCTGTTCCTTCTGAGCAGGCTGAGTGAGGTGTAGATCAGACACGTATATATACTCTATATCTGTCTTCTACCTCTGCTGTTCCTTCTGAGCAGGCTGAGTGAGACACGTGGATATACTCTATCTCTGTCTTCTACCTCTGCTCTTCCTTCTGAGCAGGCTGAGTGAGACACGTGGATATACTCTATCTCTGTCTTCTACCTCTGCTGTTCCTTTTGAGCAGGCTGAGTGAGACACGTGGATATACTCTATCTCTGTCTTCTACCTCTGCTGTTCCTTCTGAGGATGCTGAGTTAGGTGTAGATCAGACACGTGGATATACTCTATCTCTGTCGTGTACCCCTGCTGTTCCTTCTGAGCAGGCTAAGTGAGACACGTGGATATACTCTATCTCTGTCTTCTACCTCTGCTGTTCCTTTTGAGCAGGCTGAGTGAGGTGTAGATCAGACACATGGATATACTCTATCTCTGTCTTCTACCTCTGCTGTTCCTTCTGAGCAGGCTGAGTGAGACACGTGGATATACTCTATCTCTGTCTTCTACCTCTGCTGTTCCTTCTGAGCAGGCTGAGTAAGACACGTGGATATACTATATATCTGTATTCTACCTCTGCTGTTCCTTCTGAGCAGGCTGAGTGAGGTGTAGATCAGACACGTGGATATACTCTATCTCTGTTTTGTACCTCTGCTGTTCCTTCTGAGCAGGCTGAGTGAGACACGTGGATATACTCTATCTCTGTCTTCTACCTCTGCTGTTCCTTCTGAGCAGGCTGAGTGAGGTGTAGATCAGACACGTGGATATACTCTATCTCTGTCGTGTACCCCTGCTGTTCCTTCTGAGCAGGCTAAGTGAGACACGTGGATATACTCTATCTCTGTCTTCTACCTCTGCTGTTCCTTTTGAGCAGGCTGAGTGAGGTGTAGATCAGACACATGGATATACTCTATCTCTGTCTTCTACCTCTGCTGTTCCTTCTGAGCAGGCTGAGTGAGACACGTGGATATACTCTATCTCTGTCTTCTACCTCTGCTGTTCCTTCTGAGCAGGCTGAGTAAGACACGTGGATATACTCTATATCTGTCTTCTACCTATGCTGTTCCTTCTGAGCAGGCTGAGTGAGGTGTAGATCAGACACGTGGATATACTCTATCTCTGTCTTCTACCTCTGCGGTTCCTTCTGAGCAGGCTGAGTGAGACACGTGGATATACTCTATCTCTGTCTTCTACCTCTGCTGTTCCTTCTGAGCAGGCTGAGTAAGACACGTGGATATACTCTATATCTGTCTTCTACCTCTGCTGTTCCTTCTGAGCAGGCTGAGTGAGGTGTAGATCAGACACGTGGATATACTCTATCTCTGTTTTGTACCTCTGCTGTTTCTTCTGAGCAGGCTGGGTGAGACACGTGGATATACTCTATATCTGTCTTCTACCTCTGCTGTTCCTTCTGAGCAGGCTTAGTGAGGTGTAGATCAGACACGTGGATATACTCTATCTCTGTTTTGTACCTCTGCTGTTCCTTCTGAGCAGGCTGAGTGAGACACGTGGATATACTCTATCTCTGTCTTCTACCTCTGCTGTTCCTTCTGAGCAGGCTGAGTAAGACACGTGGATATACTCTATATCTGTCTTCTACCTCTGATGTTCCTTCTGAGCAGGCTGAGTGAGGTGTAGATCAGACACGTGGATATACTCTATCTCTGTCTTCTACCTCTGCTGTTTCTTCTGAGCAGGCTGAGTGAGACACGTGGATATACTCTATCTCTGTCTTCTATCTCTGCTGTTCCTTCTGAGCATGCTGAGTGAGACACGTGGATATACTCTATCTCTGTCTTCTACCTCTGCTGTTCCTTCTGAGGATGCTGAGTGAGGTGTAGATCAGACACGTGGATATACTCTATCTCTGTCGTGTACCCCTGCTGTTCCTTCTGAGCAGGCTAAGTGAGACACGTGGATATACTCTATCTCTGTCTTCTTCCTCTGCTGTTCCTTTTGAGCAGGCTGAGTGAGGTGTAGATCAGACACATGGATATACTCTATCTCTGTCTTCTACCTCTGCTGTTCCTTCTGAGCATGCTGAGTGAGACACGTGGATATACTATATCTCTGTCTTCTACCTCTGCTCTTCCTTCTGAGCAGGCTGAGTGAGACACGTGGATATACTCTATCTCTGTCTTCTACCTCTGCTGTTCCTTCTGAGCAGGCTGAGTGAGACACGTGGATATACTCTATCTCTGTCTTCTACCTCTGCTGTTCCTTCTGAGGATGCTGAGTTAGGTGTAGATCAGACACGTGGATATACTCTATCTCTGTCGTGTACCCCTGCTGTTCCTTCTGAGCAGGCTAAGTGAGACACGTGGATATACTCTATCTCTGTCTTCTACCTCTGATGTTCCTTTTGAGCAGGCTGAGTGAGGTGTAGATCAGACACATGGATATACTCTATCTCTGTCTTCTACCTCTGCTGTTCCTTCTGAGCAGGCTGAGTGAGGTGTAGTTCAGACACGTGGATATACTCTATCTCTGTCTTCTACCTCTGCTGTTCCCTCTGAGCAGGCTGAGTGAGACACGTGGATATACTCTATCTCTGTCTTCTACCTCTGATGTTCCTTCTGAGCAGGCTGAGTGAGGTGTAGATCAGACACGTGGATATACTCTATCTCTGTCTTCTACCTCTGCTGTTTCTTCTGAGCAGGCTGAATGAGACACGTGGATATACTCTATCTCTGTCTTCTACCTCTGCTGTTCCTTCTGAGCAGGCTGAGTGAGACACGTGGATATACTCTATTTCTGTCTTCTACCTCTGCTGTTCCTTCTGAGGATGCTGAGTGAGGTGTAGATCAGACACGTGGATATACTCTATCTCTGTCGTGTACCCCTGCTGTTCCTTCTGAGCAGGCTAAGTGAGATACGTGGATATACTCTATCTCTGTCTTCTACCTCTGCTGTTCCTTTTGAGCAGGCTGAGTGAGGTGTAGATCAGACACATGGATATACTCTATCTCTGTCTTCTACCTCTGCTGTTCCTTCTGAGCAGGCTGAGTGAGACACGTGGATATACTCTATCTCTGTCTTCTACCTCTGCTGTTCCTTCTGAGCAGGCTGAGTAAGACACGTGGATATACTCTATATCTGTCTTCTACCTCTGCTGTTCCTTCTGAGCAGGCTGAGTGAGGTGTAGATCAGACACGTGGATATACTCTATCTCTGTTTTGTACCTCTGCTGTTCCTTCTGAGCAGGCTGAGTGAGACACGTGGATATACTCTATATCTGTCTTCTACCTCTGCTGTTCCTTCTGAGCAGGCTGAGTGAGGTGTAGATCAGACACGTGGATATACTCTATCTCTGTTTTGTACCTCTGCTGTTCCTTCTGAGCAGGCTGAGTGAGACACATGGATATACTCTATCTCTGTCTTCTACCTCTGCTGTTCCTTCTGAGCAGGCTGAGTGAGGTGTAGATCAGACACGTATATATACTCTATATCTGTCTTCTACCTCTGCTGTTCCTTCTGAGCAGGCTGAGTGAGACACGTGGATATACTCTATCTCTGTCTTCTACCTCTGCTCTTCCTTCTGAGCAGGCTGAGTGAGACACGTGGATATACTCTATCTCTGTCTTCTACCTCTGCTGTTCCTTCTGAGCAGGCTGAGTGAGACACGTGGATATACTCTACCTCTGTCTTCTACCTCTGCTGTTCCTTCTGAGGATGCTGAGTTAGGTGTAGATCAGACACGTGGATATACTCTATCTCTGTCGTGTACCCCTGCTGTTCCTTCTGAGCAGGCTAAGTGAGACACGTGGATATACTCTATCTCTGTCTTCTACCTCTGCTGTTCCTTTTGAGCAGGCTGAGTGAGGTGTAGATCAGACACATGGATATACTCTATCTCTGTCTTCTACCTCTGCTGTTCCTTCTGAGCAGGCTGAGTGAGACACGTGGATATACTCTATCTCTGTCTTCTACCTCTGCTGTTCCTTCTGAGCAGGCTGAGTAAGACACGTGGATATACTATATATCTGTATTCTACCTCTGCTGTTCCTTCTGAGCAGGCTGAGTGAGGTGTAGAACAGACACGTGGATATACTCTATCTCTGTTTTGTACCTCTGCTGTTCCTTCTGAGCAGGCTGAGTGAGACACGAGGATATACTCTATCTCTGTATTCTACCTCTGCTGTTCCTTCTGAGCAGGCTGAGTGAGGTGTAGATCAGACACGTGGATATACTCTATCTCTGTCGTGTACCCCTGCTGTTCCTTCTGAGCAGGCTAAGTGAGACACGTGGATATACTCTATCTCTGTCTTCTACCTCTGCTGTTCCTTTTGAGCAGGCTGAGTGAGGTGTAGATCAGACACATGGATATACTCTATCTCTGTCTTCTACCTCTGCTGTTCCTTCTGAGCAGGCTGAGTGAGACACGTGGATATACTCTATCTCTGTCTTCTACCTCTGCTGTTCCTTCTGAGCAGGCTGAGTAAGACACGTGGATATACTCTATATCTGTCTTCTACCTATGCTGTTCCTTCTGAGCAGGCTGAGTGAGGTGTAGATCAGACACGTGGATATACTCTATCTCTGTCTTCTACCTCTGCGGTTCCTTCTGAGCAGGCTGAGTGAGACACGTGGATATACTCTATCTCTGTCTTCTACCTCTGCTGTTCCTTCTGAGCAGGCTGAGTAAGACACGTGGATATACTCTATATCTGTCTTCTACCTCTGCTGTTCCTTCTGAGCAGGCTGAGTGAGGTGTAGATCAGACACGTGGATATACTCTATCTCTGTTTTGTACCTCTGCTGTTTCTTCTGAGCAGGCTGAGTGAGACACGTGGATATACTCTATATCTGTCTTCTACCTCTGCTGTTCCTTCTGAGCAGGCTTAGTGAGGTGTAGATCAGACACGTGGATATACTCTATCTCTGTTTTGTACCTCTGCTGTTCCTTCTGAGCAGGCTGAGTGAGACACGTGGATATACTCTATCTCTGTCTTCTACCTCTGCTGTTCCTTCTGAGCAGGCTGAGTAAGACACGTGGATATACTCTATATCTGTCTTCTACCTCTGATGTTCCTTCTGAGCAGGCTGAGTGAGGTGTAGATCAGACACGTGGATATACTCTATCTCTGTCTTCTACCTCTGCTGTTTCTTCTGAGCAGGCTGAGTGAGACACGTGGATATACTCTATCTCTGTCTTCTATCTCTGCTGTTCCTTCTGAGCATGCTGAGTGAGACACGTGGATATACTCTATCTCTGTCTTCTACCTCTGCTGTTCCTTCTGAGGATGCTGAGTGAGGTGTAGATCAGACACGTGGATATACTCTATCTCTGTCGTGTACCCCTGCTGTTCCTTCTGAGCAGGCTAAGTGAGACACGTGGATATACTCTATCTCTGTCTTCTTCCTCTGCTGTTCCTTTTGAGCAGGCTGAGTGAGGTGTAGATCAGACACATGGATATACTCTATCTCTGTCTTCTACCTCTGCTGTTCCTTCTGAGCATGCTGAGTGAGACACGTGGATATACTCTATCTCTGTCTTCTACCTCTGCTGTTCCTTCTGAGGATGCTGAGTGAGGTGTAGATCAGACACGTGGATATACTCTATCTCTGTCGTGTACCCCTGCTGTTACTTCTGAGCAGGCTAAGTGAGACACGTGGATATACTCTATCTCTGTCTTCTACCTCTGCTGTTCCTTTTGAGCAGGCTGAGTGAGGTGTAGATCAGACACATGGATATACCTCTATCTCTGTCTTCTACCTCTGCTGTTCCTTCTGAGCAGGCTGAGTGAGACACGTGGATATACTCTATCTCTGTCTTCTACCTCTGCTGTTCCTTCTGAGCAGGCTGAGTAAGACACGTGGATATACTATATATCTGTATTCTACCTCTGCTGTTCCTTCTGGGCAGGCTGAGTGAGGTGTAGATCAGACACGTGGATATACTCTATCTCTGTTTTGTACCTCTGCTGTTCCTTCTGAGCAGGCTGAGTGAGACACGTGGATATACTCTATCTCTGTCTTCTACCTCTGCTGTTCCTTCTGAGCAGGCTGAGTGAGGTGTAGATCAGACACGTGGATATACTCTATCTCTGTCGTGTACCCCTGCTGTTCCTTCTGAGCAGGCTAAGTGAGACACGTGGATATACTCTATCTCTGTCTTCTACCTCTGCTGTTCCTTTTGAGCAGGCTGAGTGAGGTGTAGATCAGACACATGGATATACTCTATCTCTGTCTTCTACCTCTGCTGTTCCTTCTGAGCAGGCTGAGTGAGACACGTGGATATACTCTATCTCTGTCTTCTACCTCTGCTGTTCCTTCTGAGCAGGCTGAGTAAGACACGTGGATATACTCTATATCTGTCTTCTACCTCTGCTGTTCCTTCTGAGCAGGCTGAGTGAGACACGTGGATATACTCTATCTCTGTCTTCTACCTCTGCTGTTCCTTCTGAGCAGGCTGAGTAAGACACGTGGATATACTCTATATCTGTCTTCTACCTCTGCTGTTCCTTCTGAGCAGGCTGAGTGAGGTGTAGATCAGACACGTGGATATACTCTATCTCTGTTTTGTACCTCTGCTGTTCCTTCTGAGCAGGCTGAGTGAGACACGTGGATATACTCTATATCTGTCTTCTACCTCTGCTGTTCCTTCTGAGCAGGCTTAGTGAGGTGTAGATCAGACACGTGGATATACTCTATCTCTGTTTTGTACCTCTGCTGTTCCTTCTGAGCAGGCTGAGTGAGACACGTGGATATACTCTATCTCTGTCTTCTACCTCTGCTGTTCCTTCTGAGCAGGCTGAGTAAGACACGTGGATATACTCTATATCTGTCTTCTACCTCTGCTGTTTCTTCTGAGCAGGCTGAGTGAGACACGTGGATATACTCTATCTCTGTCTTCTATCTCTGCTGTTCCTTCTGAGCATGCTGAGTGAGACACGTGGATATACTCTATCTCTGTCTTCTACCTCTGCTGTTCCTTCTGAGGATGCTGAGTGAGGTGTAGATCAGACACGTGGATATACTCTATCTCTGTCGTGTACCCCTGCTGTTCCTTCTGAGCAGGCTAAGTGAGACACGTGGATATACTCTATCTCTGTCTTCTACCTCTGCTGTTCCTTTTGAGCAGGCTGAGTGAGGTGTAGATCAGACACGTGGATATACTCTATCTCTGTCTTCTACCTCTGCTGTTCCTTCTGAGCAGGCTGAGTAAGACACGTGGATATACTATATATCTGTATTCTACCTCTGCTGTTCCTTCTGAGCAGGCTGAGTGAGGTGTAGATCAGACACGTGGATATACTCTATCTCTGTTTTGTACCTCTGCTGTTCCTTCTGGGCAGGCTGAGTGAGACACGTGGATATACTCTATCTCTGTCTTCTACCTCTGCTGTTCCTTCTGAGCAGGCTGAGTAAGACACGTGGATATACTCTATATCTGTCTTCTACCTATGCTGTTCCTTCTGAGCAGGCTGAGTGAGGTGTAGATCAGACACGTGGATATACTCTATCTCTGTCTTCTACCTCTGCGGTTCCTTCTGAGCAGGCTGAGTGAGACACGTGGATATACTCTATCTCTGTCTTCTACCTCTGCTGTTCCTTCTGAGCAGGCTGAGTAAGACACGTGGATATACTCTATATCTGTCTTCTACCTCTGATGTTCCTTCTGAGCAGGCTGAGTGAGGTGTAGATCAGACACGTGGATATACTCTATCTCTGTCTTCTACCTCTGCTGTTTCTTCTGAGCAGGCTGAGTGAGACACGTGGATATACTCTATCTCTGTCTTCTATCTCTGCTGTTCCTTCTGAGCATGCTGAGTGAGACACGTGGATATACTCTATCTCTGTCTTCTACCTCTGCTGTTCCTTCTGAGGATGCTGAGTGAGGTGTAGATCAGACACGTGGATATACTCTATCTCTGTCGTGTACCCCTGCTGTTCCTTCTGAGCAGGCTAAGTGAGACACGTGGATATACTCTATCTCTGTCTTCTACCTCTGCTGTTCCTTTTGAGCAGGCTGAGTGAGGTGTAGATCAGACACATGGATATACTCTATCTCTGTCTTCTACCTCTGCTGTTCCTTCTGAGCAGGCTGAGTGAGACACGTGGATATACTCTATCTCTGTCTTCTACCTCTGCTGTTCCTTCTGAGCAGGCTGAGTAAGACACGTGGATATACTATATATCTGTATTCTACCTCTGCTGTTCCTTCTGAGCAGGCTGAGTGAGGTGTAGATCAGACACGTGGATATACTCTATCTCTGTTTTGTACCTCTGCTGTTCCTTCTGAGCAGGCTGAGTGAGACACGTGGATATACTCTATCTCTGTCTTCTACCTCTGCTGTTCCTTCTGAGCAGGCTGAGTGAGGTGTAGATCAGACACGTGGATATACTCTATCTCTGTCGTGTACCCCTGCTGTTCCTTCTGAGCAGGCTAAGTGAGACACGTGGAAATACTCTATCTCTGTCTTCTACCTCTGCTGTTCCTTTTGAGCAGGCTGAGTGAGGTGTAGATCAGACACATGGATATACTCTATCTCTGTCTTCTACCTCTGCTGTTCCTTCTGAGCAGGCTGAGTGAGACACGTGGATATACTCTATCTCTGTCTTCTACCTCTGCTGTTCCTTCTGAGCAGGCTGAGTAAGACACGTGGATATACTCTATATCTGTCTTCTACCTATGCTGTTCCTTCTGAGCAGGCTGAGTGAGGTGTAGATCAGACACGTGGATATACTCTATCTCTGTCTTCTACCTCTGCTGTTCCTTCTGAGCAGGTTGAGTGAGACACGTGGATATACTCTATCTCTGTCTTCTACCTCTGCTGTTCCTTCTGAGCAGGCTGAGTAAGACACGTGGATATACTCTATATCTGTCTTCTACCTCTGCTGTTCCTTCTGAGCAGGCTGAGTGAGGTGTAGATCAGACACGTGGATATACTCTATCTCTGTTTTGTACCTCTGCTGTTCCTTCTGAGCAGGCTGAGTGAGACACGTGGATATACTCTATATCTGTCTTCTACCTCTGCTGTTCCTTCTGAGCAGGCTTAGTGAGGTGTAGATCAGACACGTGGATATACTCTATCTCTGTCTTCTACCTCTGCTGTTCCCTCTGAGCAGGCTGAGTGAGACACGTGGATATACTCTATCTCTGTCTTCAACCTCTGATGTTCCTTCTGAGCAGGCTGAGTGAGGTGTAGATCAGACACGTGGATATACTCTATCTCTGTCTTCTACCTCTGCTGTTTCTTCTGAGCAGGCTGAGTGAGACACGTGGATATACTCTATCTCTGTCTTCTACCTCTGCTGTTCCTTCTGAGCAGGCTGAGTGAGACACGTGGATATACTCTATTTCTGTCTTCTACCTCTGCTGTTCCTTCTGAGGATGCTGAGTGAGGTGTAGATCAGACACGTGGATATACTCTATCTCTGTCGTGTACCCCTGCTGTTCCTTCTGAGCAGGCTAAGTGAGACACGTGCATATACTCTATCTCTGTCTTCTACCTCTGCTGTTCCTTTTGAGCAGGCTGAGTGAGGTGTAGATCAGACACATGGATATACTCTATCTCTGTCTTCTACCTCTGCTGTTCCTTCTGAGCAGGCTGAGTGAGACACGTGGATATACTCTATCTCTGTCTTCTACCTCTGCTGTTCCTTCTGAGCAGGCTGAGTAAGACACGTGGATATACTCTATATCTGTCTTCTACCTCTGCTGTTCCTTCTGAGCAGGCTGAGTGAGGTGTAGATCAGACACGTGGATATACTCTATCTCTGTTTTGTACCTCTGCTGTTCCTTCTGAGCAGGCTGAGTGAGACACGTGGATATACTCTATATCTGTCTTCTACCTCTGCTGTTCCTTCTGAGCAGGCTGAGTGAGGTGTAGATCAGACACGTGGTTATACTCTATCTCTGTTTTGTACCTCTGCTGTTCCTTCTGAGCAGGCTGAGTGAGACACGTGGATATACTCTATCTCTGTCTTCTACCTCTGCTGTTCCTTCTGAGCAGGCTGAGTGAGGTGTAGATCAGACACGTATATATACTCTATATCTGTCTTCTACCTCTGCTGTTCCTTCTGAGCAGGCTGAGTGAGACACGTGGATATACTCTATCTCTGTCTTCTACCTCTGCTCTTCCTTCTGAGCAGGCTGAGTGAGACACGTGGATATACTCTATCTCTGTCTTCTACCTCTGCTGTTCCTTCTGAGCAGGCTGAGTGAGACACGTGGATATACTCTATCTCTGTCTTCTACCTCTGCTGTTCCTTCTGAGGATGCTGAGTTAGGTGTAGATCAGACACGTGGATATACTCTATCTCTGTCGTGTACCCCTGCTGTTCCTTCTGAGCAGGCTAAGTGAGACACGTGGATATACTCTATCTCTGTCTTCTACCTCTGCTGTTCCTTTTGAGCAGGCTGAGTGAGGTGTAGATCAGACACATGGATATACTCTATCTCTGTCTTCTACCTCTGCTGTTCCTTCTGAGCAGGCTGAGTGAGACACGTGGATATACTCTATCTCTGTCTTCTACCTCTGCTGTTCCTTCTGAGCAGGCTGAGTAAGACACGTGGATATACTCTATATCTGTCTTCTACCTCTGCTGTTCTTTCTGAGCAGGCTGAGTGAGGTGTAGATCAGACACGTGGATATACTCTATCTCTGTTTTGTACCTCTGCTGTTCCTTCTGAGCAGGCTGAGTGAGACACGTGGATATACTCTATATCTGTCTTCTACCTCTGCTGTTCCTTCTGAGCAGGCTGAGTGAGGTGTAGATCAGACACGTGGATATACTCTATCTCTGTTTTGTACCTCTGCTGTTCCTTCTGAGCAGGCTGAGTGAGACACGTGGATATACTCTATCTCTGTCTTCTACCTCTGCTGTTCCTTCTGAGCAGGCTGAGTGAGGTGTAGATCAGACACGTATATATACTCTATATCTGTCTTCTACCTCTGCTGTTCCTTCTGAGCAGGCTGAGTGAGACACGTGGATATACTCTATCTCTGTCTTCTACCTCTGCTCTTCCTTCTGAGCAGGCTGAGTGAGACACGTGGATATACTCTATCTCTGTCTTCTACCTCTGCTGTTCCTTCTGAGCAGGCTGAGTGAGACACGTGGATATACTCTATCTCTGTCTTCTACCTCTGCTGTTCCTTCTGAGGATGCTGAGTTAGGTGTAGATCAGACACGTGGATATACTCTATCTCTGTCGTGTACCCCTGCTGTTCCTTCTGAGCAGGCTAAGTGAGACACGTGGATATACTCTATCTCTGTCTTCTACCTCTGCTGTTCCTTTTGAGCAGGCTGAGTGAGGTGTAGATCAGACACATGGATATACTCTATCTCTGTCTTCTACCTCTGCTGTTCCTTCTGAGCAGGCTGAGTGAGACACGTGGATATACTCTATCTCTGTCTTCTACCTCTGCTGTTCCTTCTGAGCAGGCTGAGTAAGACACGTGGATATACTATATATCTGTATTCTACCTCTGCTGTTCCTTCTGAGCAGGCTGAGTGAGGTGTAGATCAGACACGTGGATATACTCTATCTCTGTTTTGTACCTCTGCTGTTCCTTCTGAGCAGGCTGAGTGAGACACGTGGATATACTCTATCTCTGTCTTCTACCTCTGCTGTTCCTTCTGAGCAGGCTGAGTGAGGTGTAGATCAGACACGTGGATATACTCTATCTCTGTCGTGTACCCCTGCTGTTCCTTCTGAGCAGGCTAAGTGAGACACGTGGATATACTCTATCTCTGTCTTCTACCTCTGCTGTTCCTTTTGAGCAGGCTGAGTGAGGTGTAGATCAGACACATGGATATACTCTATCTCTGTCTTCTACCTCTGCTGTTCCTTCTGAGCAGGCTGAGTGAGACACGTGGATATACTCTATCTCTGTCTTCTACCTCTGCTGTTCCTTCTGAGCAGGCTGAGTAAGACACGTGGATATACTCTATATCTGTCTTCTACCTATGCTGTTCCTTCTGAGCAGGCTGAGTGAGGTGTAGATCAGACACGTGGATATACTCTATCTCTGTCTTCTACCTCTGCGGTTCCTTCTGAGCAGGCTGAGTGAGACACGTGGATATACTCTATCTCTGTCTTCTACCTCTGCTGTTCCTTCTGAGCAGGCTGAGTAAGACACGTGGATATACTCTATATCTGTCTTCTACCTCTGCTGTTCCTTCTGAGCAGGCTGAGTGAGGTGTAGATCAGACACGTGGATATACTCTATCTCTGTTTTGTACCTCTGCTGTTTCTTCTGAGCAGGCTGAGTGAGACACGTGGATATACTCTATATCTGTCTTCTACCTCTGCTGTTCCTTCTGAGCAGGCTTAGTGAGGTGTAGATCAGACACGTGGATATACTCTTTCTCTGTTTTGTACCTCTGCTGTTCCTTCTGAGCAGGCTGAGTGAGACACGTGGATATACTCTATCTCTGTCTTCTACCTCTGCTGTTCCTTCTGAGCAGGCTGAGTAAGACACGTGGATATACTCTATATCTGTCTTCTACCTCTGATGTTCCTTCTGAGCAGGCTGAGTGAGGTGTAGATCAGACACGTGGATATACTCTATCTCTGTCTTCTACCTCTGCTGTTTCTTCTGAGCAGGCTGAGTGAGACACGTGGATATACTCTATCTCTGTCTTCTATCTCTGCTGTTCCTTCTGAGCATGCTGAGTGAGACACGTGGATATACTCTATCTCTGTCTTCTACCTCTGCTGTTCCTTCTGAGGATGCTGAGTGAGGTGTAGATCAGACACGTGGATATACTCTATCTCTGTCGTGTACCCCTGCTGTTCCTTCTGAGCAGGCTAAGTGAGACACGTGGATATACTCTATCTCTGTCTTCTACCTCTGCTGTTCCTTTTGAGCAGGCTGAGTGAGGTGTAGATCAGACACATGGATATACTCTATCTCTGTCTTCTACCTCTGCTGTTCCTTCTGAGCAGGCTGAGTGAGACACGTGGATATACTCTATCTCTGTCTTCTACCTCTGCTGTTCCTTCTGAGCAGGCTGAGTAAGACACGTGGATATACTATATATCTGTATTCTACCTCTGCTGTTCCTTCTGAGCAGGCTGAGTGAGGTGTAGATCAGACACGTGGATATACTCTATCTCTGTTTTGTACCTCTGCTGTTCCTTCTGAGCAGGCTGAGTGAGACACGTGGATATACTCTATCTCTGTCTTCTACCTCTGCTGTTCCTTCTGAGCAGGCTGAGTGAGGTGTAGATCAGACACGTGGATATACTCTATCTCTGTCGTGTACCCCTGCTGTTCCTTCTGAGCAGGCTAAGTGAGACACGTGGAAATACTCTATCTCTGTCTTCTACCTCTGCTGTTCCTTTTGAGCAGGCTGAGTGAGGTGTAGATCAGACACATGGATATACTCTATCTCTGTCTTCTACCTCTGCTGTTCCTTCTGAGCAGGCTGAGTGAGACACGTGGATATACTCTATCTCTGTCTTCTACCTCTGCTGTTCCTTCTGAGCAGGCTGAGTAAGACACGTGGATATACTCTATATCTGTCTTCTACCTATGCTGTTCCTTCTGAGCAGGCTGAGTGAGGTGTAGATCAGACACGTGGATATACTCTATCTCTGTCTTCTACCTCTGCTGTTCCTTCTGAGCAGGCTGAGTGAGACACGTGGATATACTCTATCTCTGTCTTCTACCTCTGCTGTTCCTTCTGAGCAGGCTGAGTAAGACACGTGGATATACTCTATATCTGTCTTCTACCTCTGCTGTTCCTTCTGAGCAGGCTGAGTGAGGTGTAGATCAGACACGTGGATATACTCTATCTCTGTTTTGTACCTCTGCTGTTCCTTCTGAGCAGGCTGAGTGAGACACGTGGATATACTCTATATCTGTCTTCTACCTCTGCTGTTCCTTCTGAGCAGGCTTAGTGAGGTGTAGATCAGACACGTGGATATACTCTATCTCTGTCTTCTACCTCTGCTGTTCCCTCTGAGCAGTCTGAGTGAGACACGTGGATATACTCTATCTCTGTCTTCAACCTCTGATGTTCCTTCTGAGCAGGCTGAGTGAGGTGTAGATCAGACACGTGGATATACTCTATCT
Source organism: Crossaster papposus (assembly GCA_037893245.1). Lineage (NCBI taxonomy): Eukaryota > Metazoa > Echinodermata > Asteroidea > Velatida > Solasteridae > Crossaster > Crossaster papposus. The sequence goes on from JBAIAA010000176.1 coordinate 1,153,767, forward strand.
CTGTCTTCTACCTCTGCTGTTTCTTCTGAGCAGGCTGAGTGAGACACGTGGATATACTCTATCTCTGTCTTCTACCTCTGCTGTTCCTTCTGAGCAGGCTGAGTGAGACACGTGGATATACTCTATTTCTGTCTTCTACCTCTGCTGTTCCTTCTGAGGATGCTGAGTGAGGTGTAGATCAGACACGTGGATATACTCTATCTCTGTCGTGTACCCCTGCTGTTCCTTCTGAGCAGGCTAAGTGAGACACGTGGATATACTCTATCTCTGTCTTCTACCTCTGCTGTTCCTTTTGAGCAGGCTGAGTGAGGTGTAGATCAGACACATGGATATACTCTATCTCTGTCTTCTACCTCTGCTGTTCCTTCTGAGCAGGCTGAGTGAGACACGTGGATATACTCTATCTCTGTCTTCTACCTCTGCTGTTCCTTCTGAGCAGGCTGAGTAAGACACGTGGATATACTCTATATCTGTCTTCTACCTCTGCTGTTCCTTCTGAGCAGGCTGAGTGAGGTGTAGATCAGACACGTGGATATACTCTATCTCTGTTTTGTACCTCTGCTGTTCCTTCTGAGCAGGCTGAGTGAGACACGTGGATATACTCTATATCTGTCTTCTACCTCTGCTGTTCCTTCTGAGCAGGCTGAGTGAGGTGTAGATCAGACACGTGGTTATACTCTATCTCTGTTTTGTACCTCTGCTGTTCCTTCTGAGCAGGCTGAGTGAGACACGTGGATATACTCTATCTCTGTCTTCTACCTCTGCTGTTCCTTCTGAGCAGGCTGAGTGAGACACGTGGATATACTCTATCTCTGTCTTCTACCTCTGCTCTTCCTTCTGAGCAGGCTGAGTGAGACACGTGGATATACTCTATCTCTGTCTTCTACCTCTGCTGTTCCTTCTGAGCAGGCTGAGTGAGACACGTGGATATACTCTATCTCTGTCTTCTACCTCTGCTGTTCCTTCTGAGGATGCTGAGTTAGGTGTAGATCAGACACGTGGATATACTCTATCTCTGTCGTGTACCCCTGCTGTTCCTTCTGAGCAGGCTAAGTGAGACACGTGGATATACTCTATCTCTGTCTTCTACCTCTGCTGTTCCTTTTGAGCAGGCTGAGTGAGGTGTAGATCAGACACATGGATATACTCTATCTCTGTCTTCTACCTCTGCTGTTCCTTCTGAGCAGGCTGAGTGAGACACGTGGATATACTCTATCTCTGTCTTCTACCTCTGCTGTTCCTTCTGAGCAGGCTGAGTAAGACACGTGGATATACTCTATATCTGTCTTCTACCTCTGCTGTTCCTTCTGAGCAGGCTGAGTGAGGTGTAGATCAGACACGTGGATATACTCTATCTCTGTTTTGTACCTCTGCTGTTCCTTCTGAGCAGGCTGAGTGAGACACGTGGATATACTCTATATCTGTCTTCTACCTCTGCTGTTCCTTTTGAGCAGGCTGAGTGAGGTGTAGATCAGACACGTGGATATACTCTATCTCTGTTTTGTACCTCTGCTGTTCCTTCTGAGCAGGCTGAGTGAGACACGTGGATATACTCTATCTCTGTCTTCTACCTCTGCTGTTCCTTCTGAGCAGGCTGAGTGAGGTGTAGATCAGACACGTATATATACTCTATATCTGTCTTCTACCTCTGCTGTTCCTTCTGAGCAGGCTGAGTGAGACACGTGGATATACTCTATCTCTGTCTTCTACCTCTGCTCTTCCTTCTGAGCAGGCTGAGTGAGACACGTGGATATACTCTATCTCTGTCTTCTACCTCTGCTGTTCCTTCTGAGCAGGCTGAGTGAGGTGTAGATCAGACACATGGATATACTCTATCTCTGTCTTCTACCTCTGCTGTTCCTTCTGAGCAGGCTGAGTGAGACACGTGGATATACTCTATCTCTGTCTTCTACCTCTGCTGTTCCTTCTGAGCAGGCTGCGTAAGACACGTGGATATACTCTATATCTGTCTTCTACCTATGCTGTTCCTTCTGAGCAGGCTGAGTGAGGTGTAGATCAGACACGTGGATATACTCTATCTCTGTCTTCTACCTCTGCGGTTCCTTCTGAGCAGGCTGAGTGAGACACGTGGATATACTCTATCTCTGTCTTCTACCTCTGCTGTTCCTTCTGAGCAGGCTGAGTAAGACACGTGGATATACTCTATATCTGTCTTCTACCTCTGCTGTTCCTTCTGAGCAGGCTGAGTGAGGTGTAGATCAGACACGTGGATATACTCTATCTCTGTTTTGTACCTCTGCTGTTTCTTCTGAGCAGGCTGAGTGAGACACGTGGATATACTCTATATCTGTCTTCTACCTCTGCTGTTCCTTCTGAGCAGGCTTAGTGAGGTGTAGATCAGACACGTGGATATACTCTATCTCTGTTTTGTACCTCTGCTGTTCCTTCTGAGCAGGCTGAGTGAGACACGTGGATATACTCTATCTCTGTCTTCTACCTCTGCTGTTCCTTCTGAGCAGGCTGAGTGAGACACGTGGATATACTCTATCTCTGTCTTCTACCTCTGCTGTTCCTTCTGAGCAGGCTGAGTAAGACACGTGGATATACTCTATATCTGTCTTCTACCTATGCTGTTCCTTCTGAGCAGGCTGAGTGAGGTGTAGATCAGACACGTGGATATACTCTATCTCTGTCTTCTACCTCTGCGGTTCCTTCTGAGCAGGCTGAGTGAGACACGTGGATATACTCTATCTCTGTCTTCTACCTCTGCTGTTCCTTCTGAGCAGGCTGAGTAAGACACGTGGATATACTCTATATCTGTCTTCTACCTCTGCTGTTCCTTCTGAGCAGGCTGAGTGAGGTGTAGATCAGACACGTGGATATACTCTATCTCTGTTTTGTACCTCTGCTGTTTCTTCTGAGCAGGCTGAGTGAGACACGTGGATATACTCTATATCTGTCTTCTACCTCTGCTGTTCCTTCTGAGCAGGCTTAGTGAGGTGTAGATCAGACACGTGGATATACTCTATCTCTGTTTTGTACCTCTGCTGTTCCTTCTGAGCAGGCTGAGTGAGACACGTGGATATACTCTATCTCTGTCTTCTACCTCTGCTGTTCCTTCTGAGCAGGCTGAGTAAGACACGTGGATATACTCTATATCTGTCTTCTACCTCTGATGTTCCTTCTGAGCAGGCTGAGTGAGGTGTAGATCAGACACGTGGATATACTCTATCTCTGTCTTCTACCTCTGCTGTTTCTTCTGAGCAGGCTGAGTGAGACACGTGGATATACTCTATCTCTGTCTTCTATCTCTGCTGTTCCTTCTGAGCATGCTGAGTGAGACACGTGGATATACTCTATCTCTGTCTTCTACCTCTGTGTTCCTTCTGAGGATGCTGAGTGAGGTGTAGATCAGACACGTGGATATACTCTATCTCTGTCGTGTACCCCTGCTGTTCCTTCTGAGCAGGCTAAGTGAGACACGTGGATATACTCTATCTCTGTCTTCTACCTCTGCTGTTCCTTTTGAGCAGGCTGAGTGAGGTGTAGATCAGACACATGGATATACTCTATCTCTGTCTTCTACCTCTGCTGTTCCTTCTGAGCAGGCTGAGTGAGACACGTGGATATACTCTATCTCTGTCTTCTACCTCTGCTGTTCCTTCTGAGCAGGCTGAGTAAGACACGTGGATATACTATATATCTGTATTCTACCTCTGCTGTTCCTTCTGAGCAGGCTGAGTGAGGTGTAGATCAGACACGTGGATATACTCTATCTCTGTTTTGTACCTCTGCTGTTCCTTCTGAGCAGGCTGAGTGAGACACGTGGATATACTCTATCTCTGTCTTCTACCTCTGCTGTTCCTTCTGAGCAGGCTGAGTGAGGTGTAGATCAGACACGTGGATATACTCTATCTCTGTCGTGTACCCCTGCTGTTCCTTCTGAGCAGGCTAAGTGAGACACGTGGAAATACTCTATCTCTGTCTTCTACCTCTGCTGTTCCTTTTGAGCAGGCTGAGTGAGGTGTAGATCAGACACATGGATATACTCTATCTCTGTCTTCTACCTCTGCTGTTCCTTCTGAGCAGGCTGAGTGAAACACGTGGATATACTCTATCTCTGTCTTCTACCTCTGCTGTTCCTTCTGAGCAGGCTGAGTAAGACACGTGGATATACTCTATATCTGTCTTCTACCTATGCTGTTCCTTCTGAGCAGGCTGAGTGAGGTGTAGATCAGACACGTGGATATACTCTATCTCTGTCTTCTACCTCTGCTGTTCCTTCTGAGCAGGCTGAGTGAGACACGTGGATATACTCTATCTCTGTCTTCTACCTCTGCTGTTCCTTCTGAGCAGGCTGAGTAAGACACGTGGATATACTCTATATCTGTCTTCTATCTCTGCTGTTCCTTCTGAGCAGGCTGAGTGAGGTGTAGATCAGACACGTGGATATACTCTATCTCTGTTTTGTACCTCTGCTGTTCCTTCTGAGCAGGCTGAGTGAGACACGTGGATATACTCTATATCTGTCTTCTACCTCTGCTGTTCCTTCTGAGCAGGCTTAGTGAGGTGTAGATCAGACACGTGGATATACTCTATCTCTGTCTTCTACCTCTGCTGTTCCCTCTGAGCAGGCTGAGTGAGACACGTGGATATACTCTATCTCTGTCTTCAACCTCTGATGTTCCTTCTGAGCAGGCTGAGTGAGGTGTAGATCAGACACGTGGATATACTCTATCTCTGTCTTCTACCTCTGCTGTTTCTTCTGAGCAGGCTGAGTGAGACACGTGGATATACTCTATCTCTGTCTTCTACCTCTGCTGTTCCTTCTGAGCAGGCTGAGTGAGACACGTGGATATACTCTATTTCTGTCTTCTACCTCTGCTGTTCCTTCTGAGGATGCTGAGTGAGGTGTAGATCAGACACGTGGATATACTCTATCTCTGTCGTGTACCCCTGCTGTTCCTTCTGAGCAGGCTAAGTGAGACACGTGGATATACTCTATCTCTGTCTTCTACCTCTGCTGTTCCTTTTGAGCAGGCTGAGTGAGGTGTAGATCAGACACATGGATATACTCTATCTCTGTCTTCTACCTCTGCTGTTCCTTCTGAGCAGGCTGAGTAAGACACGTGGATATACTCTATATCTGTCTTCTACCTCTGCTGTTCCTTCTGAGCAGGCTGAGTGAGGTGTAGATCAGACACGTGGATATACTCTATCTCTGTTTTGTACCTCTGCTGTTCCTTCTGAGCAGGCTGAGTGAGACACGTGGATATACTCTATATCTGTCTTCTACCTCTGCTGTTCCTTCTGAGCAGGCTGAGTGAGGTGTAGATCAGACACGTGGATATACTCTATCTCTGTTTTGTACCTCTGCTGTTCCTTCTGAGCAGGCTGAGTGAGACACGTGGATATACTCTATCTCTGTCTTCTACCTCTGCTGTTCCTTCTGAGCAGGCTGAGTGAGACACGTGGATATACTCTATCTCTGTCTTCTACCTCTGCTCTTCCTTCTGAGCAGGCTGAGTGAGACACGTGGATATACTCTATCTCTGTCTTCTACCTCTGCTGTTCCTTCTGAGCAGGCTGAGTGAGACACGTGGATATACTCTATCTCTGTCTTCTACCTCTGCTGTTCCTTCTGAGGATGCTGAGTTAGGTGTAGATCAGACACGTGGATATACTCTATCTCTGTCGTGTACCCCTGCTGTTCCTTCTGAGCAGGCTAAGTGAGACACGTGGATATACTCTATCTCTGTCTTCTACCTCTGCTGTTCCTTTTGAGCAGGCTGAGTGAGGTGTAGATCAGACACATGGATATACTCTATCTCTGTCTTCTACCTCTGCTGTTCCTTCTGAGCAGGCTGAGTGAGACACGTGGATATACTCTATCTCTGTCTTCTACCTCTGCTGTTCCTTCTGAGCAGGCTGAGTAAGACACGTGGATATACTCTATATCTGTCTTCTACCTCTGCTGTTCCTTCTGAGCAGGCTGAGTGAGGTGTAGATCAGACACGTGGATATACTCTATCTCTGTTTTGTACCTCTGCTGTTCCTTCTGAGCAGGCTGAGTGAGACACGTGGATATACTCTATATCTGTCTTCTACCTCTGCTGTTCCTTCTGAGCAGGCTGAGTGAGGTGTAGATCAGACACGTGGATATACTCTATCTCTGTTTTGTACCTCTGCTGTTCCTTCTGAGCAGGCTGAGTGAGACACGTGGATATACTCTATCTCTGTCTTCTACCTCTGCTGTTCCTTCTGAGCAGGCTGAGTGAGGTGTAGATCAGACACGTATATATACTCTATATCTGTCTTCTACCTCTGCTGTTCCTTCTGAGCAGGCTGAGTGAGACACGTGGATATACTCTATCTCTGTCTTCTACCTCTGCTCTTCCTTCTGAGCAGGCTGAGTGAGACACGTGGATATACTCTATCTCTGTCTTCTACCTCTGCTGTTCCTTCTGAGCAGGCTGAGTGAGACACGTGGATATACTCTATCTCTGTCTTCTACCTCTGCTGTTCCTTCTGAGGATGCTGAGTTAGGTGTAGATCAGACACGTGGATATACTCTATCTCTGTCGTGTACCCCTGCTGTTCCTTCTGAGCAGGCTAAGTGAGACACGTGGATATACTCTATCTCTGTCTTCTACCTCTGCTGTTCCTTTTGAGCAGGCTGAGTGAGGTGTAGATCAGACACATGGATATACTCTATCTCTGTCTTCTACCTCTGCTGTTCCTTCTGAGCAGGCTGAGTGAGACACGTGGATATACTCTATCTCTGTCTTCTACCTCTGCTGTTCCTTCTGAGCAGGCTGAGTAAGACACGTGGATATACTATATATCTGTATTCTACCTCTGCTGTTCCTTCTGAGCAGGCTGAGTGAGGTGTAGATCAGACACGTGGATATACTCTATCTCTGTTTTGTACCTCTGCTGTTCCTTCTGAGCAGGCTGAGTGAGACACGTGGATATACTCTATCTCTGTCTTCTACCTCTGCTGTTCCTTCTGAGCAGGCTGAGTGAGGTGTAGATCAGACACGTGGATATACTCTATCTCTGTCGTGTACCCCTGCTGTTCCTTCTGAGCAGGCTAAGTGAGACACGTGGATATACTCTATCTCTGTCCTCTACCTCTGCTGTTCCTTTTGAGCAGGCTGAGTGAGGTGTAGATCAGACACATGGATATACTCTATCTCTGTCTTCTACCTCTGCTGTTCCTTCTGAGCAGGCTGAGTGAGACACGTGGATATACTCTATCTCTGTCTTCTACCTCTGCTGTTCCTTCTGAGCAGGCTGAGTAAGACACGTGGATATACTCTATATCTGTCTTCTACCTATGCTGTTCCTTCTGAGCAGGCTGAGTGAGGTGTAGATCAGACACGTGGATATACTCTATCTCTGTCTTCTACCTCTGCGGTTCCTTCTGAGCAGGCTGAGTGAGACACGTGGATATACTCTATCTCTGTCTTCTACCTCTGCTGTTCCTTCTGAGCAGGCTGAGTAAGACACGTGGATATACTCTATATCTGTCTTCTACCTCTGCTGTTCCTTCTGAGCAGGCTGAGTGAGGTGTAGATCAGACACGTGGATATACTCTATCTCTGTTTTGTACCTCTGCTGTTTCTTCTGAGCAGGCTGAGTGAGACACGTGGATATACTCTATATCTGTCTTCTACCTCTGCTGTTCCTTCTGAGCAGGCTTAGTGAGGTGTAGATCAGACACGTGGATATACTCTATCTCTGTTTTGTACCTCTGCTGTTCCTTCTGAGCAGGCTGAGTGAGACACGTGGATATACTCTATCTCTGTCTTCTACCTCTGCTGTTCCTTCTGAGCAGGCTGAGTAAGACACGTGGATATACTCTATATCTGTCTTCTACCTCTGATGTTCCTTCTGAGCAGGCTGAGTGAGGTGTAGATCAGACACGTGGATATACTCTATCTCTGTCTTCTACCTCTGCTGTTTCTTCTGAGCAGGCTGAGTGAGACACGTGGATATACTCTATCTCTGTCTTCTATCTCTGCTGTTCCTTCTGAGCATGCTGAGTGAGACACGTGGATATACTCTATCTCTGTCTTCTACCTCTGCTGTTCCTTCTGAGGATGCTGAGTGAGGTGTAGATCAGACACGTGGATATACTCTATCTCTGTCGTGTACCCCTGCTGTTCCTTCTGAGCAGGCTAAGTGAGACACGTGGATATACTCTATCTCTGTCTTCTTCCTCTGCTGTTCCTTTTGAGCAGGCTGAGTGAGGTGTAGATCAGACACATGGATATACTCTATCTCTGTCTTCTACCTCTGCTGTTCCTTCTGAGCAGGCTGAGTGAGACACGTGGATATACTCTATCTCTGTCTTCTACCTCTGCTGTTCCTTCTGAGGATGCTGAGTGAGGTGTAGATCAGACACGTGGATATACTCTATCTCTGTCGTGTACCCCTGCTGTTCCTTCTGAGCAGGCTAAGTGAGACACGTGGATATACTCTATCTCTGTCTTCTACCTCTGCTGTTCCTTTTGAGCAGGCTGAGTGAGGTGTAGATCAGACACATGGATATACTCTATCTCTGTCTTCTACCTCTGCTGTTCCTTCTGAGCAGGCTGAGTGAGACACGTGGATATACTCTATCTCTGTCTTCTACCTCTGCTGTTCCTTCTGAGCAGGCTGAGTAAGACACGTGGATATACTATATATCTGTATTCTACCTCTGCTGTTCCTTCTGAGCAGGCTGAGTGAGGTGTAGATCAGACACGTGGATATACTCTATCTCTGTTTTGTACCTCTGCTGTTCCTTCTGAGCAGGCTGAGTGAGACACGTGGATATACTCTATCTCTGTCTTCTACCTCTGCTGTTCCTTTTGAGCAGGCTGAGTGAGGTGTAGATCAGACACATGGATATACTCTATCTCTGTCTTCTACCTCTGCTGTTCCTTCTGAGCAGGCTGAGTGAGACACGTGGATATACTCTATCTCTGTCTTCTACCTCTGCTGTTCCTTCTGAGCAGGCTGAGTAAGACACGTGGATATACTCTATATCTGTCTTCTACCTATGCTGTTCCTTCTGAGCAGGCTGAGTGAGGTGTAGATCAGACACGTGGATATACTCTATCTCTGTCTTCTACCTCTGCTGTTCCTTCTGAGCAGGCTGAGTGAGACACGTGGATATACTCTATCTCTGTCTTCTACCTCTGCTGTTCCTTCTGAGCAGGCTGAGTAAGACACGTGGATATACTCTATATCTGTCTTCTACCTCTGCTGTTCCTTCTGAGCAGGCTGAGTGAGGTGTAGATCAGACACGTGGATATACTCTATCTCTGTTTTGTACATCTGCTGTTCCTTCTGAGCAGGCTGAGTGAGACACGTGGATATACTCTATATCTGTCTTCTACCTCTGCTGTTCCTTCTGAGCAGGCTTAGTGAGGTGTAGATCAGACACGTGGATATACTCTATCTCTGTTTTGTACCTCTGCTGTTCCTTCTGAGCAGGCTGAGTGAGACACGTGGATATACTCTATCTCTGTCTTCTACCTCTGCTGTTCCTTCTGAGCAGGCTGAGTAAGACACGTGGATATACTCTATATCTGTCTTCTACCTCTGATGTTCCTTCTGAGCAGGCTGAGTGAGGTGTAGATCAGACACGTGGATATACTCTATCTCTGTCTTCTACCTCTGCTGTTTCTTCTGAGCAGGCTGAGTGAGACACGTGGATATACTCTATCTCTGTCTTCTATCTCTGCTGTTCCTTCTGAGCATGCTGAGTGAGACACGTGGATATACTCTATCTCTGTCTTCTACCTCTGCTGTTCCTTCTGAGGATGCTGAGTGAGGTGTAGATCAGACACGTGGATATACTCTATCTCTGTCGTGTACCCCTGCTGTTCCTTCTGAGCAGGCTAAGTGAGACACGTGGATATACTCTATCTCTGTCTTCTACCTCTGCTGTTCCTTTTGAGCAGGCTGAGTGAGGTGTAGATCAGACACATGGATATACTCTATCTCTGTCTTCTACCTCTGCTGTTCCTTCTGAGCAGGCTGAGTGAGACACGTGGATATACTCTATCTCTGTCTTCTACCTCTGCTGTTCCTTCTGAGCAGGCTGAGTAAGACACGTGGATATACTATATATCTGTATTCTACCTCTGCTGTTCCTTCTGAGCAGGCTGAGTGAGGTGTAGATCAGACACGTGGATATACTCTATCTCTGTTTTGTACCTCTGCTGTTCCTTCTGAGCAGGCTGAGTGAGACACGTGGATATACTCTATCTCTGTCTTCTACCTCTGCTGTTCCTTCTGAGCAGGCTGAGTGAGGTGTAGATCAGACACGTGGATATACTCTATCTCTGTCGTGTACCCCTGCTGTTCCTTCTGAGCAGGCTAAGTGAGACACGTGGATATACTCTATCTCTGTCTTCTACCTCTGCTGTTCCTTTTGAGCAGGCTGAGTGAGGTGTAGATCAGACACATGGATATACTCTATCTCTGTCTTCTACCTCTGCTGTTCCTTCTGAGCAGGCTGAGTGAGACACGTGGATATACTCTATCTCTGTCTTCTACCTCTGCTGTTCCTTCTGAGCAGGCTGAGTAAGACACGTGGATATACTCTATATCTGTCTTCTACCTATGCTGTTCCTTCTGAGCAGGCTGAGTGAGGTGTAGATCAGACACGTGGATATACTCTATCTCTGTCTTCTACCTCTGCGGTTCCTTCTGAGCAGGCTGAGTGAGACACGTGGATATACTCTATCTCTGTCTTCTACCTCTGCTGTTCCTTCTGAGCAGGCTGAGTAAGACACGTGGATATACTCTATATCTGTCTTCTACCTCTGCTGTTCCTTCTGAGCAGGCTGAGTGAGGTGTAGATCAGACACGTGGATATACTCTATCTCTGTTTTGTACCTCTGCTGTTTCTTCTGAGCAGGCTGAGTGAGACACGTGGATATACTCTATATCTGTCTTCTACCTCTGCTGTTCCTTCTGAGCAGGCTGAGTAAGACACGTGGATATACTCTATATCTGTCTTCTACCTCTGATGTTCCTTCTGAGCAGGCTGAGTGAGGTGTAGATCAGACACGTGGATATACTCTATCTCTGTCTTCTACCTCTGCTGTTTCTTCTGAGCAGGCTGAGTGAGACACGTGGATATACTCTATCTCTGTCTTCTATCTCTGCTGTTCCTTCTGAGCATGCTGAGTGAGACACGTGGATATACTCTATCTCTGTCTTCTACCTCTGCTGTTCCTTCTGAGGATGCTGAGTGAGGTGTAGATCAGACACGTGGATATACTCTATCTCTGTCTTCTACCTCTGCTGTTCCTTCTGAGCAGGCTGAGTGAGGTGTAGATCAGACACGTGGATATACTCTATCTCTGTTTTGTACCTCTGCTGTTCCTTCTGAGCAGGCTGAGTGAGACACGTGGATATACTCTATATCTGTCTTCTACCTCTGCTGTTCCTTCTGAGCAGGCTGAGTGAGGTGTAGATCAGACACGTGGATATACTCTATCTCTGTTTTGTACCTCTGCTGTTCCTTCTGAGCAGGCTGAGTGAGACACGTGGATATACTCTATCTCTGTCTTCTACCTCTGCTGTTCCTTCTGAGCAGGCTGAGTGAGGTGTAGATCAGACACGTATATATACTCTATATCTGTCTTCTACCTCTGCTGTTCCTTCTGAGCAGGCTGAGTGAGACACGTGGATATACTCTATCTCTGTCTTCTACCTCTGCTCTTCCTTCTGAGCAGGCTGAGTGAGACACGTGGATATACTCTATCTCTGTCTTCTACCTCTGCTGTTCCTTCTGAGCAGGCTGAGTGAGACACGTGGATATACTCTATCTCTGTCTTCTACCTCTGCTGTTCCTTCTGAGGATGCTGAGTTAGGTGTAGATCAGACACGTGGATATACTCTATCTCTGTCGTGTACCCCTGCTGTTCCTTCTGAGCAGGCTAAGTGAGACACGTGGATATACTCTATCTCTGTCTTCTACCTCTGCTGTTCCTTTTGAGCAGGCTGAGTGAGGTGTAGATCAGACACATGGATATACTCTATCTCTGTCTTCTACCTCTGCTGTTCCTTCTGAGCAGGCTGAGTGAGACACGTGGATATACTCTTTCTCTGTCTTCTACCTCTGCTGTTCCTTCTGAGCAGGCTGAGTAAGACACGTGGATATACTATATATCTGTATTCTACCTCTGCTGTTCCTTCTGAGCAGGCTGAGTGAGGTGTAGATCAGACACGTGGATATACTCTATCTCTGTTTTGTACCTCTGCTGTTCCTTCTGAGCAGGCTGAGTGAGACACGTGGATATACTCTATCTCTGTCTTCTACCTCTGCTGTTCCTTCTGAGCAGGCTGAGTGAGGTGTAGATCAGACACGTGGATATACTCTATCTCTGTCGTGTACCCCTGCTGTTCCTTCTGAGCAGGCTAAGTGAGACACGTGGATATACTCTATCTCTGTCCTCTACCTCTGCTGTTCCTTTTGAGCAGGCTGAGTGAGGTGTAGATCAGACACATGGATATACTCTATCTCTGTCTTCTACCTCTGCTGTTCCTTCTGAGCAGGCTGAGTGAGACACGTGGATATACTCTATCTCTGTCTTCTACCTCTGCTGTTCCTTCTGAGCAGGCTGAGTAAGACACGTGGATATACTCTATATCTGTCTTCTACCTATGCTGTTCCTTCTGAGCAGGCTGAGTGAGGTGTAGATCAGACACGTGGATATACTCTATCTCTGTCTTCTACCTCTGCGGTTCCTTCTGAGCAGGCTGAGTGAGACACGTGGATATACTCTATCTCTGTCTTCTACCTCTGCTGTTCCTTCTGAGCAGGCTGAGTAAGACACGTGGATATACTCTATATCTGTCTTCTACCTCTGCTGTTCCTTCTGAGCAGGCTGAGTGAGGTGTAGATCAGACACGTGGATATACTCTATCTCTGTTTTGTACCTCTGCTGTTTCTTCTGAGCAGGCTGAGTGAGACACGTGGATATACTCTATATCTGTCTTCTACCTCTGCTGTTCCTTCTGAGCAGGCTTAGTGAGGTGTAGATCAGACACGTGGATATACTCTATCTCTGTTTTGTACCTCTGCTGTTCCTTCTGAGCAGGCTGAGTGAGACACGTGGATATACTCTATCTCTGTCTTCTACCTCTGCTGTTCCTTCTGAGCAGGCTGAGTAAGACACGTGGATATACTCTATATCTGTCTTCTACCTCTGATGTTCCTTCTGAGCAGGCTGAGTGAGGTGTAGATCAGACACGTGGATATACTCTATCTCTGTCTTCTACCTCTGCTGTTTCTTCTGAGCAGGCTGAGTGAGACACGTGGATATACTCTATCTCTGTCTTCTATCTCTGCTGTTCCTTCTGAGCATGCTGAGTGAGACACGTGGATATACTCTATCTCTGTCTTCTACCTCTGCTGTTCCTTCTGAGGATGCTGAGTGAGGTGTAGATCAGACACGTGGATATACTCTATCTCTGTCGTGTACCCCTGCTGTTCCTTCTGAGCAGGCTAAGTGAGACACGTGGATATACTCTATCTCTGTCTTCTTCCTCTGCTGTTCCTTTTGAGCAGGCTGGGTGAGGTGTAGATCAGACACATGGATATACTCTATCTCTGTCTTCTACCTCTGCTGTTCCTTCTGAGCAGGCTGAGTGAGACACGTGGATATACTCTATCTCTGTCTTCTACCTCTGCTGTTCCTTCTGAGGATGCTGAGTGAGGTGTAGATCAGACACGTGGATATACTCTATCTCTGTCGTGTACCCCTGCTGTTCCTTCTGAGCAGGCTAAGTGAGACACGTGGATATACTCTATCTCTGTCTTCTACCTCTGCTGTTCCTTTTGAGCAGGCTGAGTGAGGTGTAGATCAGACACATGGATATACTCTATCTCTGTCTTCTACCTCTGCTGTTCCTTCTGAGCAGGCTGAGTGAGACACGTGGATATACTCTATCTCTGTCTTCTACCTCTGCTGTTCCTTCTGAGCAGGCTGAGTAAGACACGTGGATATACTATATATCTGTATTCTACCTCTGCTGTTCCTTCTGAGCAGGCTGAGTGAGGTGTAGATCAGACACGTGGATATACTCTATCTCTGTTTTGTACCTCTGCTGTTCCTTCTGAGCAGGCTGAGTGAGACACGTGGATATACTCTATCTCTGTCTTCTACCTCTGCTGTTCCTTTTGAGCATTCTGAGTGAGGTGTAGATCAGACACATGGATATACTCTATCTCTGTCTTCTACCTCTGCTGTTCCTTCTGAGCAGGCTGAGTGAGACACGTGGATATACTCTATCTCTGTCTTCTACCTCTGCTGTTCCTTCTGAGCAGGCTGAGTAAGACACGTGGATATACTCTATATCTGTCTTCTACCTATGCTGTTCCTTCTGAGCAGGCTGAGTGAGGTGTAGATCAGACACGTGGATATACTCTATCTCTGTCTTCTACCTCTGCTGTTCCTTCTGAGCAGGCTGAGTGAGACACGTGGATATACTCTATCTCTGTCTTCTACCTCTGCTGTTCCTTCTGAGCAGGCTGAGTAAGACACGTGGATATACTCTATATCTGTCTTCTACCTCTGCTGTTCCTTCTGAGCAGGCTGAGTGAGGTGTAGATCAGACACGTGGATATACTCTATCTCTGTTTTGTACATCTGCTGTTCCTTCTGAGCAGGCTGAGTGAGACACGTGGATATACTCTATATCTGTCTTCTACCTCTGCTGTTCCTTCTGAGCAGGCTTAGTGAGGTGTAGATCAGACACGTGGATATACTCTATCTCTGTTTTGTACCTCTGCTGTTCCTTCTGAGCAGGCTGAGTGAGACACGTGGATATACTCTATCTCTGTCTTCTACCTCTGCTGTTCCTTCTGAGCAGGCTGAGTAAGACACGTGGATATACTCTATATCTGTCTTCTACCTCTGATGTTCCTTCTGAGCAGGCTGAGTGAGGTGTAGATCAGACACGTGGATATACTCTATCTCTGTCTTCTACCTCTGCTGTTTCTTCTGAGCAGGCTGAGTGAGACACGTGGATATACTCTATCTCTGTCTTCTATCTCTGCTGTTCCTTCTGAGCATGCTGAGTGAGACACGTGGATATACTCTATCTCTGTCTTCTACCTCTGCTGTTCCTTCTGAGGATGCTGAGTGAGGTGTAGATCAGACACGTGGATATACTCTATCTCTGTCGTGTACCCCTGCTGTTCCTTCTGAGCAGGCTAAGTGAGACACGTGGATATACTCTATCTCTGTCTTCTACCTCTGCTGTTCCTTTTGAGCAGGCTGAGTGAGGTGTAGATCAGACACATGGATATACTCTATCTCTGTCTTCTACCTCTGCTGTTCCTTCTGAGCAGGCTGAGTGAGACACGTGGATATACTCTATCTCTGTCTTCTACCTCTGCTGTTCCTTCTGAGCAGGCTGAGTAAGACACGTGGATATACTATATATCTGTATTCTACCTCTGCTGTTCCTTCTGAGCAGGCTGAGTGAGGTGTAGATCAGACACGTGGATATACTCTATCTCTGTTTTGTACCTCTGCTGTTCCTTCTGAGCAGGCTGAGTGAGACACGTGGATATACTCTATCTCTGTCTTCTACCTCTGCTGTTCCTTCTGAGCAGGCTGAGTGAGGTGTAGATCAGACACGTGGATATACTCTATCTCTGTCGTGTACCCCTGCTGTTCCTTCTGAGCAGGCTAAGTGAGACACGTGGATATACTCTATCTCTGTCTTCTACCTCTGCTGTTCCTTTTGAGCAGGCTGAGTGAGGTGTAGATCAGACACATGGATATACTCTATCTCTGTCTTCTACCTCTGCTGTTCCTTCTGAGCAGGCTGAGTGAGACACGTGGATATACTCTATCTCTGTCTTCTACCTCTGCTGTTCCTTCTGAGCAGGCTGAGTAAGACACGTGGATATACTCTATATCTGTCTTCTACCTATGCTGTTCCTTCTGAGCAGGCTGAGTGAGGTGTAGATCAGACACGTGGATATACTCTATCTCTGTCTTCTACCTCTGCGGTTCCTTCTGAGCAGGCTGAGTGAGACACGTGGATATACTCTATCTCTGTCTTCTACCTCTGCTGTTCCTTCTGAGCAGGCTGAGTAAGACACGTGGATATACTCTATATCTGTCTTCTACCTCTGCTGTTCCTTCTGAGCAGGCTGAGTGAGGTGTAGATCAGACACGTGGATATACTCTATCTCTGTTTTGTACCTCTGCTGTTTCTTCTGAGCAGGCTGAGTGAGACACGTGGATATACTCTATATCTGTCTTCTACCTCTGCTGTTCCTTCTGAGCAGGCTGAGTAAGACACGTGGATATACTCTATATCTGTCTTCTACCTCTGATGTTCCTTCTGAGCAGGCTGAGTGAGGTGTAGATCAGACACGTGGATATACTCTATCTCTGTCTTCTACCTCTGCTGTTTCTTCTGAGCAGGCTGAGTGAGACACGTGGATATACTCTATCTCTGTCTTCTATCTCTGCTGTTCCTTCTGAGCATGCTGAGTGAGACACGTGGATATACTCTATCTCTGTCTTCTACCTCTGCTGTTCCTTCTGAGGATGCTGAGTGAGGTGTAGATCAGACACGTGGATATACTCTATCTCTGTCGTGTACCCCTGCTGTTCCTTCTGAGCAGGCTAAGTGAGACACGTGGATATACTCTATCTCTGTCTTCTACCTCTGCTGTTCCTTTTGAGCAGGCTGAGTGAGGTGTAGATCAGACACATGGATATACTCTATCTCTGTCTTCTACCTCTGCTGTTCCTTCTGAGCAGGCTGAGTGAGACACGTGGATATACTCTATCTCTGTCTTCTACCTCTGCTGTTCCTTCTGAGGATGCTGAGTGAGGTGTAGATCAGACACGTGGATATACTCTATCTCTGTCTTCTACCTCTGCTGTTTCTTCTGAGCAGGCTGAGTGAGACACGTGGATATACTCTATCTCTGTCTTCTACCTCTGCTGTTCCTTCTGAGGATGCTGAGTGAGGTGTAGATCAGACACGTGGATATACTCTATCTCTGTCGTGTACCCCTGCTGTTCCTTCTGAGCAGGCTAAGTGAGACACGTGGATATACTCTATCTCTGTCTTCTACCTCTGCTGTTCCTTTTGAGCAGGCTGAGTGAGGTGTAGATCAGACACATGGATATACTCTATCTCTGTCTTCTACCTCTGCTGTTCCTTCTGAGCAGGCTGAGTGAGACACGTGGATATACTCTATCTCTGTCTTCTACCTCTGCTGTTCCTTCTGAGCAGGCTGAGTAAGACACGTGGATATACTCTATATCTGTCTTCTACCTATGCTGTTCCTTCTGAGCAGGCTGAGTGAGGTGTAGATCAGACACGTGGATATACTCTATCTCTGTCTTCTACCTCTGCGGTTCCTTCTGAGCAGGCTGAGTGAGACACGTGGATATACTCTATCTCTGTCTTCTACCTCTGCTGTTCCTTCTGAGCAGGCTGAGTAAGACACGTGGATATACTCTATATCTGTCTTCTACCTCTGATGTTCCTTCTGAGCAGGCTGAGTGAGGTGTAGATCAGACACGTGGATATACTCTATCTCTGTCTTCTACCTCTGCTGTTTCTTCTGAGCAGGCTGAGTGAGACACGTGGATATACTCTATCTCTGTCTTCTATCTCTGCTGTTCCTTCTGAGCATGCTGAGTGAGACACGTGGATATACTCTATCTCTGTCTTCTACCTCTGCTGTTCCTTCTGAGGATGCTGAGTGAGGTGTAGATCAGAAACGTGGATATACTCTATCTCTGTCGTGTACCCCTGCTGTTCCTTCTGAGCAGGCTAAGTGAGACACGTGGATATACTCTATCTCTGTCTTCTACCTCTGCTGTTCCTTCTGAGGATGCTGAGTGAGGTGTAGATCAGACACGTGGATATACTCTATCTCTGTCGTGTACCCCTGCAGTTCCTTCTGAGCAGGCTAAGTGAGACACGTGGATATACTCTATCTCTGTCTTCTACCTCTGCTGTTCCTTTTGAGCAGGCTGAGTGAGGTGTAGATCAGACACATGGATATACTCTATCTCTGTCTTCTACCTCTGCTGTTCCTTCTGAGCAGGCTGAGTGAGACACGTGGATATACTCTATCTCTGTCTTCTACCTCTGCTGTTCCTTCTGAGCAGGCTGAGTAAGACACGTGGATATACTATATATCTGTATTCTACCTCTGGTGTTCCTTCTGAGCAGGCTGAGTGAGGTGTAGATCAGACACGTGGATATACTCTATCTCTGTTTTGTACCTCTGCTGTTCCTTCTGAGCAGGCTGAGTGAGACACGTGGATATACTCTATCTCTGTCTTCTACCTCTGCTATTCCTTCTGAGCAGGCTGAGTGAGGTGTAGATCAGACACGTGGATATACTCTATCTCTGTCGTGTACCCCTGCTGTTCCTTCTGAGCAGGCTAAGTGAGACACGTGGATATACTCTATCTCTGTCTTCTACCTCTGCTGTTCCTTTTGAGCAGGCTGAGTGAGGTGTAGATCAGACACATGGATATACTCTATCTCTGTCTTCTACCTCTGCTGTTCCTTCTGAGCAGGCTGAGTGAGACACGTGGATATACTCTATCTCTGTCTTCTACCTCTGCTGTTCCTTCTGAGCAGGCTGAGTAAGACACGTGGATATACTCTATATCTGTCTTCTACCTATGCTGTTTCTTCTGAGCAGGCTGAGTGAGGTGTAGATCAGACACGTGGATATACTCTATCTCTGTCTTCTACCTCTGCTGTTCCTTCTGAGCAGGCTGAGTGAGACACGTGGATATACTCTATCTCTGTCTTCTACCTCTGCTGTTCCTTCTGAGCAGGCTGAGTAAGACACGTGGATATACTCTATATCTGTCTTCTACCTCTGCTGTTCCTTCTGAGCAGGCTGAGTGAGGTGTAGATCAGACACGTGGATATACTCTATCTCTGTGTTGTACCTCTGCTGTTCCTTCTGAGCAGGCTGAGTGAGACACGTGGATATACTCTATATCTGTCTTCTACCTCTGCTGTTCCTTCTGAGCAGGCTTAGTGAGGTGTAGATCAGACACGTGGATATACTCTATCTCTGTTTTGTACCTCTGCTGTTCCTTCTGAGCAGGCTGAGTGAGACACGTGGATATACTCTATCTCTGTATTCTACCTCTGCTGTTCCTTCTGAGCAGGCTGAGTAAGACACGTGGATATACTCTATATCTGTCTTCTACCTCTGATGTTCCTTCTGAGCAGGCTGAGTGAGGTGTAGATCAGACACGTGGATATACTCTATCTCTGTCTTCTACCTCTGCTGTTTCTTCTGAGCAGGCTGAGTGAGACACGTGGATATACTCTATCTCTGTCTTCTATCTCTGCTGTTCCTTCTGAGCATGCTGAGTGAGACACGTGGATATACTCTCTCTCTGTCTTCTACCTCTGCTGTTCCTTCTGAGGATGCTGAGTGAGGTGTAGATCAGAAACGTGGATATACTCTATCTCTGTCGTGTACCCCTGCTGTTCCTTCTGAGCAGGCTAAGTGAGACACGTGGATATACTCTATCTCTGTCTTCTACCTCTGCTGTTCCTTTTGAGCAGGCTGAGTGAGGTGTAGATCAGACACATGGATATACTCTATCTCTGTCTTCTACCTCTGCTGTTCCTTCTGAGCAGGCTGAGTGAGACACGTGGATATACTCTATCTCTGTCTTCTACCTCTGCTGTTCCTTCTGAGGATGCTGAGTGAGGTGTAGATCAGACACGTGGATATACTCTATCTCTGTCGTGTACCCCTGCAGTTCCTTCTGAGCAGGCTAAGTGAGACACGTGGATATACTCTATCTCTGTCTTCTACCTCTGCTGTTCCTTTTGAGCAGGCTGAGTGAGGTGTAGATCAGACACATGGATATACTCTATCTCTGTCTTCTACCTCTGCTGTTCCTTCTGAGCAGGCTGAGTGAGACACGTGGATATACTCTATCTCTGTCTTCTACCTCTGCTGTTCCTTCTGAGCAGGCTGAGTAAGACACGTGGATATACTATATATCTGTATTCTACCTCTGGTGTTCCTTCTGAGCAGGCTGAGTGAGGTGTAGATCAGACACGTGGATATACTCTATCTCTGTTTTGTACCTCTGCTGTTCCTTCTGAGCAGGCTGAGTGAGACACGTGGATATACTCTATCTCTGTCTTCTACCTCTGCTGTTCCTTCTGAGCAGGCTGAGTGAGGTGTAGATCAGACACGTGGATATACTCTATCTCTGTCGTGTACCCCTGCTGTTCCTTCTGAGCAGGCTAAGTGAGACACGTGGATATACTCTATCTCTGTCTTCTACCTCTGCTGTTCCTTTTGAGCAGGCTGAGTGAGGTGTAGATCAGACACATGGATATACTCTATCTCTGTCTTCTACCTCTGCTGTTCCTTCTGAGCAGGCTGAGTGAGACACGTGGATATACTCTATCTCTGTCTTCTACCTCTGCTGTTCCTTCTGAGCAGGCTGAGTAAGACACGTGGATATACTCTATATCTGTCTTCTACCTATGCTGTTCCTTCTGAGCAGGCTGAGTGAGGTGTAGATCAGACACGTGGATATACTCTATCTCTGTCTTCTACCTCTGCTGTTCCTTCTGAGCAGGCTGAGTGAGACACGTGGATATACTCTATCTCTGTCTTCTACCTCTGCTGTTCCTTCTGAGCAGGCTGAGTAAGACACGTGGATATACTCTATATCTGTCTTCTACCTCTGCTGTTCCTTCTGAGCAGGCTGAGTGAGGTGTAGATCAGACACGTGGATATACTCTATCTCTGTTTTGTACCTCTGCTGTTCCTTCTGAGCAGGCTGAGTGAGACACGTGGATATACTCTATATCTGTCTTCTACCTCTGCTGTTCCTTCTGAGCAGGCTTAGTGAGGTGTAGATCAGACACGTGGATATACTCTATCTCTGTTTTGTACCTCTGCTGTTCCTTCTGAGCAGGCTGAGTGAGACACGTGGATATACTCTATCTCTGTCTTCTACCTCTGCTGTTCCTTCTGAGCAGGCTGAGTAAGACACGTGGATATACTCTATATCTGTCTTCTACCTCTGATGTTCCTTCTGAGCAGGCTGAGTGAGGTGTAGATCAGACACGTGGATATACTCTATCTCTGTCTTCTACCTCTGCTGTTTCTTCTGAGCAGGCTGAGTGAGACACGTGGATATACTCTATCTCTGTCTTCTATCTCTGCTGTTCCTTCTGAGCATGCTGAGTGAGACACGTGGATATACTCTATCTCTGTCTTCTACCTCTGCTGTTCCTTCTGAGGATGCTGAGTGAGGTGTAGATCAGACACGTGGATATACTCTATCTCTGTCGTGTACCCCTGCTGTTCCTTCTGAGCAGGCTAAGTGAGACACGTGGATATACTCTATCTCTGTCTTCTACCTCTGCTGTTCCTTTTGAGCAGGCTGAGTGAGGTGTAGATCAGACACATGGATATACTCTATCTCTGTCTTCTACCTCTGCTGTTCCTTCTGAGCAGGCTGAGTGAGACACGTGGATATACTCTATCTCTGTCTTCTACCTCTGCTGTTCCTTCTGAGGATGCTGAGTGAGGTGTAGATCAGACACGTGGATATACTCTATCTCTGTCGTGTACCCCTTCTGTTCCTTCTGAGCAGGCTAAGTGAGACACGTGGATATACTCTATCTCTGTCTTCTACCTCTGCTGTTCCTTTTGAGCAGGCTGAGTGAGGTGTAGATCAGACACATGGATATACTCTATCTCTGTCTTCTACCTCTGCTGTTCCTTCTGAGCAGGCTGAGTGAGACACGTGGATATACTCTATCTCTGTCTTCTACCTCTGCTGTTCATTCTGAGCAGGCTGAGTAAGACACGTGGATATACTATATATCTGTATTCTACCTCTGCTGTTCCTTCTGAGCAGGCTGAGTGAGGTGTAGATCAGACACGTGGATATACTCTATCTCTGTTTTGTACCTCTGCTGTTCCTTCTGAGCAGGCTGAGTGAGACACGTGGATATACTCTATCTCTGTCTTCTACCTCTGCTGTTCCTTCTGAGCAGGCTGAGTGAGGTGTAGATCAGACACGTGGATATACTCTATCTCTGTCGTGTACCCCTGCTGTTCCTTCTGAGCAGGCTAAGTGAGACACGTGGATATACTCTATCTCTGTCTTCTACCTCTGCTGTTCCTTTTGAGCAGGCTGAGTGAGGTGTAGATCAGACACGTGGATATACTCTATCTCTGTCTTCTACCTCTGCTGTTCCTTCTGAGCAGGCTGAGTGAGACACGTGGATATACTCTATCTCTGTCTTCTACCTCTGCTGTTCCTTCTGAGCAGGCTGAGTAAGACACGTGGATATACTCTATATCTGTCTTCTACCTCTGCTGTTCCTTCTGAGCAGGCTGAGTGAGGTGTAGATCAGACACGTGGATATACTCTATCTCTGTTTTGTACCTCTGCTGTTCCTTCTGAGCAGGCTGAGTGAGACACGTGGATATACTCTATCTCTGTCTTCTACCTCTGCTGTTCCTTCTGAGCAGGCTGAGTGAGGTGTAGATCAGACACGTATATACTCTATCTCTGTCTTCTACCTCTGCTGTTCCTTCTGAGCAGGCTGAGTGAGACACGTGGATATACTCTATCTCTGTCTTCTACCTCTGCTCTTCCTTCTGAGCAGGCTGAGTGAGACACGTGGATATACTCTATCTCTGTCTTCTACCTCTGCTGTTCCTTCTGAGCAGGCTGAGTGAGACACGTGGATATACTCTATCTCTGTCTTCTACCTCTGCTGTTTCTTCTGAGGATGCTGAGTTAGGTGTAGATCAGACACGTGGATATACTCTATCTCTGTCGTGTAACCCTGCTGTTCCTTCTGAGCAGGCTAAGTGAGACACGTGGATATACTCTATCTCTGTCTTCTACCTCTGCTGTTCCTTTTGAGCAGGCTGAGTGAGGTGTAGATCAGACACGTGGATATACACTATCTCTGTCTTCTACCTCTGCTGTTCCTTCTGAGCAGGCTGAGTAAGACACGTGGATATACTCTATATCTGTCTTCTACCTCTGATGTTCCTTCTGAGCAGGCTGAGTGAGGTGTAGATCAGACACGTGGATATACTCTTTCTCTGTCTTCTACCTCTGCTGTTTCTTCTGAGCAGGCTGAGTGAGACACGTGGATATACTCTATCTCTGTCGTGTACCCCTGCTGTTCCTTCTGAGCAGGCTAAGCGAGACACGTGGATATACTCTATCTCTGTCTTCTACCTCTGCTGTTCCTTTTGAGCAGGCTGAGTGAGGTGTAGATCAGACACATGGATATACTCAATCTCTGTCTTCTACCTCTGCTGTTCCTTCTGAGCAGGCTGAGTGAGACACGTGGATATACTCTATCTCTGTCTTCTACCTCTGCTGTTCCTTCTGAGCAGGCTGAGTAAGACACGTGGATATACTATATATCTGTATTCTACCTCTGCTGTTCCTTCTGAGCAGGCTGAGTGAGGTGTAGATCAGACACGTGGATATACTCTATCTCTGTCGTGTACCCCTGCTGTTCCTTCTGAGCAGGCTAAGTGAGACACGTGGATATACTCTATCTCTGTCTTCTACCTCTGCTGTTCCTTTTGAGCAGGCTGAGTGAGGTGTAGATCAGACACATGGATATACTCTATCTCTGTCTTCTACCTCTGCTGTTTCTTCTGAGCAGGCTGAGTGAGACACGTGGATATACTCTATCTCTGTCTTCTACCTCTGCTGTTCCTTCTGAGCAGGCTGAGTGAGGTGTAGATCAGACACGTATATATACTCTATATCTGTCTTCTACCTCTGCTGTTCCTTCTGAGCAGGCTGAGTGAGACACGTGGATATACTCTATCTCTGTCTTCTACCTCTGCTCTTCCTTCTGAGCAGGCTGAGTGAGACACGTGGATATACTCTATCTCTGTCTTCTACCTCTGCTGTTCCTTCTGAGCAGGCTGAGTGAGACACGTGGATATACTCTATCTCTGTCTTCTACCTCTGCTGTTCCTTCTGAGGATGCTGAGTTAGGTGTAGATCAGACACGTGGATATACTCTATCTCTGTCGTGTACCCCTGCTGTTCCTTCTGAGCAGGCTAAGTGAGACACGTGGATATACTCTATCTCTGTCTTCTACCTCTGCTGTTCCTGTTGAGCAGGCTGAGTGAGGTGTAGATCAGACACGTGGATATACTCTATCTCTGTTTTGTACCTCTGCTGTTCCTTCTGAGCAGGCTGAGTGAGACACGTGGATATACTCTATCTCTGTCTTCTACCTCTGCTGTTCCTTCTGAGCAGGCTGAGTGAGGTGTAGATCAGACACGTGGATATACTCTATCTCTGTCGTGTACCCCTGCTGTTCCTTCTGAGCAGGCTAAGTGAGACACGTGGATATACTCTATCTCTGTCTTCTACCTCTGCTGTTCCTTTTGAGCAGGCTGAGTGAGGTGTAGATCAGACACATGGATATACTCTATCTCTGTCTTCTACCTCTGCTGTTCCTTCTGAGCAGGCTGAGTGAGACACGTGGATATACTCTATTTCTGTCTTCTACCTCTGCTGTTCCTTCTGAGCAGGCTGAGTAAGACACGTGGATATACTCTATATCTGTCTTCTACCTATGCTGTTCCTTCTGAGCAGGCTGAGTGAGGTGTAGATCAGACACGTGGATATACTCTATCTCTGTCTTCTACCTCTGCGGTTCCTTTTGAGCAGGCTGAGTGAGACACGTGGATATACTCTATCTCTGTCTTCTACCTCTGCTGTTCCTTCTGAGCAGGCTGAGTAAGACACGTGGATATACTCTATATCTGTCTTCTACCTCTGCTGTTCCTTCTGAGCAGGCTGAGTGAGGTGTAGATCAGACACGTGGATATACTCTATCTCTGTTTTGTACCTCTGCTGTTCCTTCTGAGCAGGCTGAGTGAGACACGTGGATATACTCTATATTCGTCTTCTACCTCTGCTGTTCCTTCTGAGCAGGCTTAGTGAGGTGTAGATCAGACACGTGGATATACTCTATCTCTGTTTTGTACCTCTGCTGTTCCTTCTGAGCAGGCTGAGTGAGACACGTGGATATACTCTATCTCTGTCTTCTACCTCTGCTGTTCCTTCTGAGCAGGCTGAGTAAGACACGTGGATATACTCTATATCTGTCTTCTACCTCTGATGTTCCTTCTGAGCAGGCTGAGTGAGGTGTAGATCAGACACGTGGATATACTCTATCTCTGTCTTCTACCTCTGCTGTTTCTTCTGAGCAGGCTGAGTGAGACACGTGGATATACTCTATCCCTGTCTTCTATTTCTGCTGTTCCTTCTGAGCATGCTGAGTGAGACACGTGGATATACTCTATCTCTGTCTTCTACCTCTGCTGTTCCTTCTGAGGATGCTGAGTGAGGTGTAGATCAGACACGTGGATATACTCTATCTCTGTCGTGTACCCCTGCTGTTCCTTCTGAGCAGGCTAAGTGAGACACGTGGATATACTCTATCTCTGTCTTCTACCTCTGCTGTTCCTTTTGAGCAGGCTGAGTGAGGTGTAGATCAGACACATGGATATACTCTATCTCTGTCTTCTACCTCTGCTGTTCCTTCTGAGCAGGCTGAGTGAGACACGTGGATATACTCTATCTCTGTCTTCTACCTCTGCTGTTCCTTCTGAGGATGCTGAGTGAGGTGTAGATCAGACACGTGGATATACTCTATCTATGTCGTGTACCCCTGCTGTTCCTTCTGAGCAGGCTAAGTGAGACACGTGGATATACTCTATCTCTGTCTTCTACCTCTGCTGTTCCTTTTGAGCAGGCTGAGTGAGACACGTGGATATACTCTATCTCTGTCTTCTACCTCTGCTGTTCCTTCTGAGCAGGCTGAGTAAGACACGTGGATATACTATATATCTGTATTCTACCTCTGCTGTTCCTTCTGAGCAGGCTGAGTGAGGTGTAGATCAGACACGTGGATATACTCTATCTCTGTTTTGTACCTCTGCTGTTCCTTCTGAGCAGGCTGAGTGAGACACGTGGATATACTCTATCTCTGTCTTCTACCTCTGCTGTTCCTTCTGAGCAGGCTGAGTGAGGTGTAGATCAGACACGTGGATATACTCTATCTCTGTCGTGTACCCCTGCTGTTCCTTCTGAGCAGGCTAAGTGAGACACGTGGATATACTCTATCTCTGTCTTCTACCTCTGCTGTTCCTTTTGAGCAGGCTGAGTGAGGTGTAGATCAGACACATGGATATACTCTATCTCTGTCTTCTACCTCTGCTGTTCCTTCTGAGCAGGCTAAGTGAGACACGTGGATATACTCTATCTCTGTCTTCTACCTCTGCTGTTCCTTCTGAGCAGGCTAAGTGAGACACGTGGATATACTCTATCTCTGTCTTCTACCTCTGCTGTTCCTTCTGAGGATGCTGAGTTAGGTGTAGATCAGACACGTGGATATACTCTATCTCTGTCGTGTATACCTGCTGTTCCTTCTGAGCAGGCTAAGTGAGACACGTGGATATACTCTATCTCTGTCTTCTACCTCTGCTGTTCCTTCTGAGCAGGCTGAGTGAGGTGTAGATCAGACACGTGGATATACTCTATCTCTGTTTTGTACCTCTGCTGTTCCTTCTGAGCAGGCTGAGTGAGACACGTGGAAATACTATATTTCTGTCTTCTACCTCTGCTGTTCCTTCTGAGCAGGCTGAGTAAGACACGTGGATATACTCTATATCTGTCTTCTACCTATGCTGTTCCTTCTGAGCAGGCTGAGTGAGGTGTAGATCAGACACGTGGATATACTCTATCTCTGTCTTCTACCTCTGCGGTTCCTTTTGAGCAGGCTGAGTGAGACACGTGGATATACTCTATCTCTGTCTTCTACCTCTGCTGTTCCTTCTGAGCAGGCTGAGTAAGACACGTGGATATACTCTATATCTGTCTTCTACCTCTGCTGTTCCTTCTGAGCAGGCTGAGTGAGGTGTAGATCAGACACGTGGATATACTCTATCTCTGTTTTGTACCTCTGCTGTTCCTTCTGAGCAGGCTGAGTGAGACACGTGGATATACTCTATATCTGTCTTCTACCTCTGCTGTTCCTTCTGAGCAGGCTTAGTGAGGTGTAGATCAGACACGTGGATATACTCTATCTCTGTTTTGTACCTCTGCTGTTCCTTCTGAGCAGGCTGAGTGAGACACGTGGATATACTCTATCTCTGTCTTCTACCTCTGCTGTTCCTTCTGAGCAGGCTGAGTAAGACACGTGGATATACTCTATATCTGTCTTCTACCTCTGATGTTCCTTCTGAGCAGGCTGAGTGAGGTGTAGATCAGACACGTGGATATACTCTATCTCTGTCTTCTACCTCTGCTGTTTCTTCTGAGCAGGCTGAGTGAGACACGTGGATATACTCTATCTCTGTCTTCTATCTCTGCTGTTCCTTCTGAGCATGCTGAGTGAGACACGTGGATATACTCTATCTCTGTCTTCTACCTCTGCTGTTCCTTCTGAGGATGCTGAGTGAGGTGTAGATCAGACACGTGGATATACTCTATCTCTGTCGTGTACCCCTGCTGTTCCTTCTGAGCAGGCTAAGTGAGACACGTGGATATACTCTATCTCTGTCTTCTACCTCTGCTGTTCCTTTTGAGCAGGCTGAGTGAGGTGTAGATCAGACACATGGATATACTCTATCTCTGTCTTCTACCTCTGCTGTTCCTTCTGAGCAGGCTGAGTGAGACACGTGGATATACTCTATCTCTGTCTTCTACCTCTGCTGTTCCTTCTGAGGATGCTGAGTGAGGTGTAGATCAGACACGTGGATATACTCTATCTCTGTCGTGTACCCCTGCTGTTCCTTCTGAGCAGGCTAAGTGAGACACGTGGATATACTCTATCTCTGTCTTCTACCTCTGCTGTTCCTTTTGAGCAGGCTGAGTGAGACACGTGGATATACTCTATCTCTGTCTTCTACCTCTGCTGTTCCTTCTGAGCAGGCTGAGTAAGACACGTGGATATACTATATATCTGTATTCTACCTCTGCTGTTCCTTCTGAGCAGGCTGAGTGAGGTGTAGATCAGACACGTGGATATACTCTATCTCTGTTTTGTACCTCTGCTGTTCCTTCTGAGCAGGCTGAGTGAGACACGTGGATATACTCTATCTCTGTCTTCTACCTCTGCTGTTCCTTCTGAGCAGGCTGAGTGAGGTGTAGATCAGACACGTGGATATACTCTATCTCTGTCGTGTACCCCTGCTGTTCCTTCTGAGCAGGCTAAGTGAGACACGTGGATATACTCTATCTCTGTCTTCTACCTCTGCTGTTCTTTTTGAGCAGGCTGAGTGAGGTGTAGATCAGACACATGGATATACTCTATCTCTGTCTTCTACCTCTGCTGTTCCTTCTGAGCAGGCTGAGTGAGACACGTGGATATACTCTATCTCTGTCTTCTACCTCTGCTGTTCATTCTGAGCAGGCTGAGTAAGACACGTGGATATACTCTATATCTGTCTTCTACCTATGCTGTTCCTTCTGAGCAGGCTGAGTGAGGTGTAGATCAGACACGTGGATATACTCTATCTCTGTCTTCTACCTCTGCTGTTTCTTCTGAGCAGGCTGAGTGAGACACGTGGATATACTCTATCCCTGTCTTCTATCTCTGCTGTTCCTTCTGAGCATGCTGAGTGAGACACGTGGATATACTCTATCTCTGTCTTCTACCTCTGCTGTTCCTTCTGAGGATGCTGAGTGAGGTGTAGATCAGACACGTGGATATACTCTATCTCTGTCGTGTACCCCTGCTGTTCCTTCTGAGCAGGCTAAGTGAGACACGTGGATATACTCTATCTCTGTCTTCTACCTCTGCTGTTCCTTTTGAGCAGGCTGAGTGAGGTGTAGATCAGACACATGGATATACTCTATCTCTGTCTTCTACCTCTGCTGTTCCTTCTGAGCAGGCTGAGTGAGACACGTGGATATACTCTATCTCTGTCTTCTACCTCTGCTGTTCCTTCTGAGGATGCTGAGTGAGGTGTAGATCAGACACGTGGATATACTCTATCTATGTCGTGTACCCCTGCTGTTCCTTCTGAGCAGGCTAAGTGAGACACGTGGATATACTCTATCTCTGTCTTCTACCTCTGCTGTTCCTTTTGAGCAGGCTGAGTGAGACACGTGGATATACTCTATCTCTGTCTTCTACCTCTGCTGTTCCTTCTGAGCAGGCTGAGTAAGACACGTGGATATACTATATATCTGTATTCTACCTCTGCTGTTCCTTCTGAGCAGGCTGAGTGAGGTGTAGATCAGACACGTGGATATACTCTATCTCTGTTTTGTACCTCTGCTGTTCCTTCTGAGCAGGCTGAGTGAGACACGTGGATATACTCTATCTCTGTCTTCTACCTCTGCTGTTCCTTCTGAGCAGGCTGAGTGAGGTGTAGATCAGACACATGGATATACTCTATCTCTGTCTTCTACCTCTGCTGTTCCTTCTGAGCAGGCTAAGTGAGACACGTGGATATACTCTATCTCTGTCTTCTACCTCTGCTGTTCCTTCTGAGCAGGCTAAGTGAGACACGTGGATATACTCTATCTCTGTCTTCTACCTCTGCTGTTCCTTCTGAGGATGCTGAGTTAGGTGTAGATCAGACACGTGGATATACTCTATCTCTGTCGTGTATACCTGCTGTTCCTTCTGAGCAGGCTAAGTGAGACACGTGGATATACTCTATCTCTGTCTTCTACCTCTGCTGTTCCTTCTGAGCAGGCTGAGTGAGGTGTAGATCAGACACGTGGATATACTCTATCTCTGTTTTGTACCTCTGCTGTTCCTTCTGAGCAGGCTGAGTGAGACACGTGGAAATACTATATTTCTGTCTTCTACCTCTGCTGTTCCTTCTGAGCAGGCTGAGTAAGACACGTGGATATACTCTATATCTGTCTTCTACCTATGCTGTTCCTTCTGAGCAGGCTGAGTGAGGTGTAGATCAGACACGTGGATATACTCTATCTCTGTCTTCTACCTCTGCGGTTCCTTTTGAGCAGGCTGAGTGAGACACGTGGATATACTCTATCTCTGTCTTCTACCTCTGCTGTTCCTTCTGAGCAGGCTGAGTAAGACACGTGGATATACTCTATATCTGTCTTCTACCTCTGCTGTTCCTTCTGAGCAGGCTGAGTGAGGTGTAGATCAGACACGTGGATATACTCTATCTCTGTTTTGTACCTCTGCTGTTCCTTCTGAGCAGGCTGAGTGAGACACGTGGATATACTCTATATCTGTCTTCTACCTCTGCTGTTCCTTCTGAGCAGGCTCAGTGAGGTGTAGATCAGACACGTGGATATACTCTATCTCTGTTTTGTACCTCTGCTGTTCCTTCTGAGCAGGCTGAGTGAGACACGTGGATATACTCTATCTCTGTCTTCTACCTCTGCTGTTCCTTCTGAGCAGGCTGAGTAAGACACGTGGATATACTCTATATCTGTCTTCTACCTCTGATGTTCCTTCTGAGCAGGCTGAGTGAGGTGTAGATCAGACACGTGGATATACTCTATCTCTGTCTTCTACCTCTGCTGTTTCTTCTGAGCAGGCTGAGTGAGACACGTGGATATACTCTATCTCTGTCTTCTATCTCTGCTGTTCCTTCTGAGCATGCTGAGTGAGACACGTGGATATACTCTATCTCTGTCTTCTACCTCTGCTGTTCCTTCTGAGGATGCTGAGTGAGGTGTAGATCAGACACGTGGATATACTCTATCTCTGTCGTGTACCCCTGCTGTTCCTTCTGAGCAGGCTAAGTGAGACACGTGGATATACTCTATCTCTGTCTTCTACCTCTGCTGTTCCTTTTGAGCAGGCTGAGTGAGGTGTAGATCAGACACATGGATATACTCTATCTCTGTCTTCTACCTCTGCTGTTCCTTCTGAGCAGGCTGAGTGAGACACGTGGATATACTCTATCTCTGTCTTCTACCTCTGCTGTTCCTTCTGAGGATGCTGAGTGAGGTGTAGATCAGACACGTGGATATACTCTATCTCTGTCGTGTACCCCTGCTGTTCCTTCTGAGCAGGCTAAGTGAGACACGTGGATATACTCTATCTCTGTCTTCTACCTCTGCTGTTCCTTTTGAGCAGGCTGAGTGAGACACGTGGATATACTCTATCTCTGTCTTCTACCTCTACTGTTCCTTCTGAGCAGGCTGAGTAAGACACGTGGATATACTATATATCTGTATTCTACCTCTGCTGTTCCTTCTGAGCAGGCTGAGTGAGGTGTAGATCAGACACGTGGATATACTCTATCTCTGTTTTGTACCTCTGCTGTTCCTTCTGAGCAGGCTGAGTGAGACACGTGGATATACTCTATCTCTGTCTTCTACCTCTGCTGTTCCTTCTGAGCAGGCTGAGTGAGGTGTAGATCAGACACGTGGATATACTCTATCTCTGTCGTGTACCCCTGCTGTTCCTTCTGAGCAGGCTAAGTGAGACACGTGGATATACTCTATCTCTGTCTTCTACCTCTGCTGTTCTTTTTGAGCAGGCTGAGTGAGGTGTAGATCAGACACATGGATATACTCTATCTCTGTCTTCTACCTCTGCTGTTCCTTCTGAGCAGGCTGAGTGAGACACGTGGATATACTCTATCTCTGTCTTCTACCTCTGCTGTTCATTCTGAGCAGGCTGAGTAAGACACGTGGATATACTCTATATCTGTCTTCTACCTATGCTGTTCCTTCTGAGCAGGCTGAGTGAGGTGTAGATCAGACACGTGGATATACTCTATCTCTGTCTTCTACCTCTGCTGTTCCTTCTGAGCAGGCTGAGTGAGACACGTGGATATACTCTATCTCTGTCTTCTACCTCTGCTGTTCCTTCTGAGCAGGCTGAGTAAGACACGTGGATATACTCTATATCTGTCTTCTACCTCTGCTGTTCCTTCTGAGCAGGCTGAGTGAGGTGTAGATCAGACACGTGGATATACTCTATCTCTGTTTTGTACCTCTGCTGTTCCTTCTGAGCAGGCTGAGTGAGACACGTGGATATACTCTATATCTGTCTTCTACCTCTGCTGTTCCTTCTGAGCAGGCTTAGTGAGGTGTAGATCAGACACGTGGATATACTCTATCTCTGTTTTGTACCTCTGCTGTTCCTTCTGAGCAGGCTGAGTGAGACACGTGGATATACTCTATCTCTGTCTTCTACCTCTGCTGTTCCTTCTGAGCAGGCTGAGTAAGACACGTGGATATACTCTATATCTGTCTTCTACCTTTGATGTTCCTTCTGAGCAGGCTGAGTGAGGTGTAGATCAGACACGTGGATATACTCTATCTCTGTCTTCTACCTCTGCTGTTTCTTCTGAGCAGGCTGAGTGAGACACGTGGATATACTCTATCTCTGTCTTCTACCTCTGCTCTTCCTTCTGAGCAGGCTGAGTGAGACACGTGGATATACTCTATCTCTGTCTTCTACCTCTGCTGTTCCTTCAGAGCAGGCTGAGTGAGACACGTGGATATACTCTATCTCTGTCTTCTACCTCTGCTGTTCCTTCTGAGGATGCTGAGTTAGGTGTATATCAGACACGTGGATATACTCTATCTCTGTCGTGTACCCCTGCTGTTCCTTCTGAGCAGGCTAAGTGAGACACGTGGATATACTCTATCTCTGTCTTCTACCTCTGCTGTTCCTTTTGAGCAGGCTGAGTGAGGTGTAGATCAGACACGTGGATATACTCTATCTCTGTTTTGTACCTCTGCTGTTCCTTCTGAGCAGGCTGAGTGAGACAAGTGGATATACTCTATCTCTGTCTTCTACCTCTGCTGTTCCTTCTGAGGATGCTGAGTGAGGTGTAGATCAGACACGTGGATATACTCTATCTCTGTCGTGTACCCCTGCTGTTCCTTCTGAGCAGGCTAAGTGAGACACGTGGATATACTCTATCTCTGTCTTCTACCTCTGCTGTTCCTTTTGAGCAGGCTGAGTGAGACACGTGGATATACTCTATCTCTGTCTTCTACCTCTGCTGTTCCTTCTGAGCAGGCTGAGTAAGACACGTGGATATACTATATATCTGTATTCTACCTCTGCTGTTCCTTCTGAGCAGGCTGAGTGAGGTGTAGATCAGACACGTGGATATACTCTATCTCTGTTTTGTACCTCTGCTGTTCCTTCTGAGCAGGCTGAGTGAGACACGTGGATATACTCTATCTCTGTCTTCTACCTCTGCTGTTCCTTCTGAGCAGGCTGAGTGAGGTGTAGATCAGACACGTGGATATACACTATCTCTGTCGTGTACCCCTGCTGTTCCTTCTGAGCAGGCTAAGTGAGACACGTGGATATACTCTATCTCTGTCTTCTACCTCTGCTGTTCCTTTTGAGCAGGCTGAGTGAGGTGTAGATCAGACACATGGATATACTCTATCTCTGTCTTCTACCTCTGCTGTTCCTTCTGAGCAGGCTGAGTGAGACACGTGGATATACTCTATCTCTGTCTTCTACCTCTGCTGTTCCTTCTGAGCAGGCTGAGTAAGACACGTGGATATACTCTATATCTGTCTTCTACCTATGCTGTTCCTTCTGAGCAGGCTGAGTGAGGTGTAGATCAGACACGTGGATATACTCTATCTCTGTCTTCTACCTCTGCTGTTCCTTTTGAGCAGGCTGAGTGAGACACGTGGATATACTCTATCTCTGTCTTCTACCTCTGCTGTTCCTTCTGAGCAGGCTGAGTAAGACACGTGGATATACTCTATATCTGTCTTCTACCTCTGCTGTTCCTTCTGAGCAGGCTGAGTGAGGTGTAGATCAGACACGTGGATATACTCTATCTCTGTTTTGTACCTCTGCTGTTCCTTCTGAGCAGGCTGAGTGAGACACGTGGATATACTCTATATCTGTCTTCTACCTCTGCTGTTCCTTCTGAGCAGGCTTAGTGAGGTGTAGATCAGACACGTGGATATACTCTATCTCTGTTTTGTACCTCTGCTGTTCCTTCTGAGCAGGCTGAGTGAGACACGTGGATATACTCTATCTCTGTCTTCTACCTCTGCTGTTCCTTCTGAGCAGGCTGAGTAAGACACGTGGATATACTCTATATCTGTCTTCTACCTCTGATGTTCCTTCTGAGCAGGCTGAGTGAGGTGTAGATCAGACACGTGGATATACTCTATCTCTGTCTTCTACCTCTGCTGTTTCTTCTGAGCAGGCTGAGTGAGACACGTGGATATACTCTATCTCTGTCTTCTATCTCTGCTGTTCCTTCTGAGCATGCTGAGTGAGACACGTGGATATACTCTATCTCTGTCTTCTACCTCTGCTGTTCCTTCTGAGGATGCTGAGTGAGATGTAGATCAGACACGTGGATATACTCTATCTCTGTCGTGTACCCCTGCTGTTCCTTCTGAGCAGGCTAAGTGAGACACGTGGATATACTCTATCTCTGTCTTCTACCTCTGCTGTTCCTTTTGAGCAGGCTGAGTGAGGTGTAAATCAGACACATGGATATACTCTATCTCTGTCTTCTACCTCTGCTGTTCCTTCTGAGCAGGCTGAGTGAGACACCTGGATATACTCTATCTCTGTCTTCTACCTCTGCTGTTCCTTCTGAGCAGGCTGAGTAAGACACGTGGATATACTATATATCTGTATTCTACCTCTGCTGTTCCTTCTGAGCAGGCTGAGTGAGGTGTAGATCAGACACGTGGATATACTCTATCTCTGTTTTGTACCCCTGCAGTTCCTTCTGAGCAGGCTAAGTGAGACACGTGGATATACTCTATCTCTGTCTTCTACCTCTGCTGTTCCTTCTGAGGATGCTGAGTTAGGTGTATATCAGACACGTGGATATACTCTATCTCTGTCTTCTACCTCTGCTGTTTCTTCTGAGCAGGCTGAGTGAGACACGTGGATATACTCTATCTCTGTCTTCTACCTCTGCTCTTCCTTCTGAGCAGGCTGAGTGAGACACGTGGATATACTCTATCTCTGTCTTCTACCTCTGCTGTTCCTTCAGAGCAGGCTGAGTGAGACACGTGGATATACTCTATCTCTGTCTTCTACCTCTGCTGTTCCTTCTGAGGATGCTGAGTTAGGTGTATATCAGACACGTGGATATACTCTATCTCTGTCGTGTACCCCTGCTGTTCCTTCTGAGCAGGCTAAGTGAGACACGTGGATATACTCTATCTCTGTCTTCTACCTCTGCTGTTCCTTTTGAGCAGGCTGAGTGAGGTGTAGATCAGACACGTGGATATACTCTATCTCTGTTTTGTACCTCTGCTGTTCCTTCTGAGCAGGCTGAGTGAGACAAGTGGATATACTCTATCTCTGTCTTCTACCTCTGCTGTTCCTTCTGAGGATGCTGAGTGAGGTGTAGATCAGACACGTGGATATACTCTATCTCTGTCGTGTACCCCTGCTGTTCCTTCTGAGCAGGCTAAGTGAGACACGTGGATATACTCTATCTCTGTCTTCTACCTCTGCTGTTCCTTTTGAGCAGGCTGAGTGAGACACGTGGATATACTCTATCTCTGTCTTCTACCTCTGCTGTTCCTTCTGAGCAGGCTGAGTAAGACACGTGGATATACTATATATCTGTATTCTACCTCTGCTGTTCCTTCTGAGCAGGCTGAGTGAGGTGTAGATCAGACACGTGGATATACTCTATCTCTGTTTTGTACCTCTGCTGTTCCTTCTGAGCAGGCTG
Organism: Crossaster papposus; assembly: GCA_037893245.1. Lineage (NCBI taxonomy): Eukaryota > Metazoa > Echinodermata > Asteroidea > Velatida > Solasteridae > Crossaster > Crossaster papposus. Next base: position 1,189,442 of record JBAIAA010000176.1, read on the forward strand.
AGTGAGACACGTGGATATACTCTATCTCTGTCTTCTACCTCTGCTGTTCCTTCTGAGCAGGCTGAGTGAGGTGTAGATCAGACACGTGGATATACACTATCTCTGTCGTGTACCCCTGCTGTTCCTTCTGAGCAGGCTAAGTGAGACACGTGGATATACTCTATCTCTGTCTTCTACCTCTGCTGTTCCTTTTGAGCAGGCTGAGTGAGGTGTAGATCAGACACATGGATATACTCTATCTCTGTCTTCTACCTCTGCTGTTCCTTCTGAGCAGGCTGAGTGAGACACGTGGATATACTCTATCTCTGTCTTCTACCTCTGCTGTTCCTTCTGAGCAGGCTGAGTAAGACACGTGGATATACTCTATATCTGTCTTCTACCTATGCTGTTCCTTCTGAGCAGGCTGAGTGAGGTGTAGATCAGACACGTGGATATACTCTATCTCTGTCTTCTACCTCTGCTGTTCCTTCTGAGCAGGCTGAGTGAGACACGTGGATATACTCTATCTCTGTCTTCTACCTCTGCTGTTCCTTCTGAGCAGGCTGAGTAAGACACGTGGATATACTCTATATCTGTCTTCTACCTCTGCTGTTCCTTCTGAGCAGGCTGAGTGAGGTGTAGATCAGACACGTGGATATACTCTATCTCTGTTTTGTACCTCTGCTGTTCCTTCTGAGCAGGCTGAGTGAGACACGTGGATATACTCTATATCTGTCTTCTACCTCTGCTGTTCCTTCTGAGCAGGCTTAGTGAGGTGTAGATCAGACACGTGGATATACTCTATCTCTGTTTTGTACCTCTGCTGTTCCTTCTGAGCAGGCTGAGTGAGACACGTGGATATACTCTATCTCTGTCTTCTACCTCTGCTGTTCCTTCTGAGCAGGCTGAGTAAGACACGTGGATATACTCTATATCTGTCTTCTACCTCTGATGTTCCTTCTGAGCAGGCTGAGTGAGGTGTAGATCAGACACGTGGATATACTCTATCTCTGTCTTCTACCTCTGCTGTTTCTTCTGAGCAGGCTGAGTGAGACACGTGGATATACTCTATCTCTGTCTTCTATCTCTGCTGTTCCTTCTGAGCATGCTGAGTGAGACACGTGGATATACTCTATCTCTGTCTTCTACCTCTGCTGTTCCTTCTGAGGATGCTGAGTGAGATGTAGATCAGACACGTGGATATACTCTATCTCTGTCGTGTACCCCTGCTGTTCCTTCTGAGCAGGCTAAGTGAGACACGTGGATATACTCTATCTCTGTCTTCTACCTCTGCTGTTCCTTTTGAGCAGGCTGAGTGAGGTGTAAATCAGACACATGGATATACTCTATCTCTGTCTTCTACCTCTGCTGTTCCTTCTGAGCAGGCTGAGTGAGACACCTGGATATACTCTATCTCTGTCTTCTACCTCTGCTGTTCCTTCTGAGCAGGCTGAGTAAGACACGTGGATATACTATATATCTGTATTCTACCTCTGCTGTTCCTTCTGAGCAGGCTGAGTGAGGTGTAGATCAGACACGTGGATATACTCTATCTCTGTTTTGTACCCCTGCAGTTCCTTCTGAGCAGGCTAAGTGAGACACGTGGATATACTCTATCTCTGTCTTCTACCTCTGCTGTTCCTTTTGAGCAGGCTGAGTGAGGTGTAGATCAGACACATGGATATACTCTATCTCTGTCTTCTACCTCTGCTGTTCCTTCTGAGCAGGCTGAGTGAGACACGTGGATATACTCTATCTCTGTCTTCTACCTCTGCTGTTCCTTCTGAGCAGGCTGAGTAAGACACGTGGATATACTATATATCTGTATTCTACCTCTGGTGTTCCTTCTGAGCAGGCTGAGTGAGGTGTAGATCAGACACGTGGATATACTCTATCTCTGTTTTGTACCTCTGCTGTTCCTTCTGAGCAGGCTGAGTGAGACACGTGGATATACTCTATCTCTGTCTTCTACCTCTGCTGTTCCTTCTGAGCAGGCTGAGTGAGGTGTAGATCAGACACGTGGATATACTCTATCTCTGTCGTGTACCCCTGCTGTTCCTTCTGAGCAGGCTAAGTGAGACACGTGGATATACTCTATCTCTGTCTTCTACCTCTGCTGTTCCTTTTGAGCAGGCTGAGTGAGGTGTAGATCAGACACATGGATATACTCTATCTCTGTCTTCTACCTCTGCTGTTCCTTCTGAGCAGGCTGAGTGAGACACGTGGATATACTCTATCTCTGTCTTCTACCTCTGCTGTTCCTTCTGAGCAGGCTGAGTAAGACACGTGGATATACTCTATATCTGTCTTCTACCTATGCTGTTCCTTCTGAGCAGGCTGAGTGAGGTGTAGATCAGACACGTGGATATACTCTATCTCTGTCTTCTACCTCTGCTGTTCCTTCTGAGCAGGCTGAGTGAGACACGTGGATATACTCTATCTCTGTCTTCTACCTCTGCTGTTCCTTCTGAGCAGGCTGAGTAAGACACGTGGATATACTCTATATCTGTCTTCTACCTCTGCTGTTCCTTCTGAGCAGGCTGAGTGAGGTGTAGATCAGACACGTGGATATACTCTATCTCTGTTTTGTACCTCTGCTGTTCCTTCTGAGCAGGCTGAGTGAGACACGTGGATATACTCTATATCTGTCTTCTACCTCTGCTGTTCCTTCTGAGCAGGCTTAGTGAGGTGTAGATCAGACACGTGGATATACTCTATCTCTGTTTTGTACCTCTGCTGTTCCTTCTGAGCAGGCTGAGTGAGACACGTGGATATACTCTATCTCTGTCTTCTACCTCTGCTGTTCCTTCTGAGCAGGCTGAGTAAGACACGTGGATATACTCTATATCTGTCTTCTACCTCTGATGTTCCTTCTGAGCAGGCTGAGTGAGGTGTAGATCAGACACGTGGATATACTCTATCTCTGTCTTCTACCTCTGCTGTTTCTTCTGAGCAGGCTGAGTGAGACACGTGGATATACTCTATCTCTGTCTTCTATCTCTGCTGTTCCTTCTGAGCATGCTGAGTGAGACACGTGGATATACTCTATCTCTGTCTTCTACCTCTGCTGTTCCTTCTGAGGATGCTGAGTGAGGTGTAGATCAGACACGTGGATATACTCTATCTCTGTCGTGTACCCCTGCTGTTCCTTCTGAGCAGGCTAAGTGAGACACGTGGATATACTCTATCTCTGTCTTCTACCTCTGCTGTTCCTTTTGAGCAGGCTGAGTGAGGTGTAGATCAGACACATGGATATACTCTATCTCTGTCTTCTACCTCTGCTGTTCCTTCTGAGCAGGCTGAGTGAGACACGTGGATATACTCTATCTCTGTCTTCTACCTCTGCTGTTCCTTCTGAGGATGCTGAGTGAGGTGTAGATCAGACACGTGGATATACTCTATCTCTGTCGTGTACCCCTTCTGTTCCTTCTGAGCAGGCTAAGTGAGACACGTGGATATACTCTATCTCTGTCTTCTACCTCTGCTGTTCCTTTTGAGCAGGCTGAGTGAGGTGTAGATCAGACACATAGATATACTCTATCTCTGTCTTCTACCTCTGCTGTTCCTTCTGAGCAGGCTGAGTAAGACACGTGGATATACTCTATATCTGTCTTCTACCTCTGCTGTTCCTTCTGAGCAGGCTGAGTGAGGTGTAGATCAGACACGTGGATATACTCTATCTCTGTTTTGTACCTCTGCTGTTCCTTCTGAGCAGGCTGAGTGAGACACGTGGATATACTCTATATCTGTCTTCTACCTCTGCTGTTCCTTCTGAGCAGGCTTAGTGAGGTGTAGATCAGACACGTGGATATACTCTATCTCTGTTTTGTACCTCTGCTGTTCCTTCTGAGCAGGCTGAGTGAGACACGTGGATATACTCTATCTCTGTCTTCTACCTCTGCTGTTCCTTCTGAGCAGGCTGAGTAAGACACGTGGATATACTCTATATCTGTCTTCTACCTCTGATGTTCCTTCTGAGCAGGCTGAGTGAGGTGTAGATCAGACACGTGGATATACTCTATCTCTGTCTTCTACCTCTGCTGTTTCTTCTGAGCAGGCTGAGTGAGACACGTGGATATACTCTATCTCTGTCTTCTATCTCTGCTGTTCCTTCTGAGCATGCTGAGTGAGACACGTGGATATACTCTATCTCTGTCTTCTACCTCTGCTGTTCCTTCTGAGGATGCTGAGTGAGGTGTAGATCAGACACGTGGATATACTCTATCTCTGTCGTGTACCCCTGCTGTTCCTTCTGAGCAGGCTAAGTGAGACACGTGGATATACTCTATCTCTGTCTTCTACCTCTGCTGTTCCTTTTGAGCAGGCTGAGTGAGGTGTAGATCAGACACATGGATATACTCTATCTCTGTCTTCTACCTCTGCTGTTCCTTCTGAGCAGGCTGAGTGAGACACGTGGATATACTCTATCTCTGTCTTCTACCTCTGCTGTTCCTTCTGAGGATGCTGAGTGAGGTGTAGATCAGACACGTGGATATACTCTATCTCTGTCGTGTACCCCTGCTGTTCCTTCTGAGCAGGCTAAGTGAGACACGTGGATATACTCTATCTCTGTCTTCTACCTCTGCTGTTCCTTTTGAGCAGGCTGAGTGAGACACGTGGATATACTCTATCTCTGTCTTCTACCTCTGCTGTTCCTTCTGAGCAGGCTGAGTAAGACACGTGGATATACTATATATCTGTATTCTACCTCTGCTGTTCCTTCTGAGCAGGCTGAGTGAGGTGTAGATCAGACACGTGGATATACTCTATCTCTGTTTTGTACCTCTGCTGTTCCTTCTGAGCAGGCTGAGTGAGACACGTGGATATACTCTATCTCTGTCTTCTACCTCTGCTGTTCCTTCTGAGCAGGCTGAGTGAGGTGTAGATCAGACACGTGGATATACTCTATCTCTGTCGTGTACCCCTGCTGTTCCTTCTGAGCAGGCTAAGTGAGACACGTGGATATACTCTATCTCTGTCTTCTACCTCTGCTGTTCTTTTTGAGCAGGCTGAGTGAGGTGTAGATCAGACACATGGATATACTCTATCTCTGTCTTCTACCTCTGCTGTTCCTTCTGAGCAGGCTGAGTGAGACACGTGGATATACTCTATCTCTGTCTTCTACCTCTGCTGTTCATTCTGAGCAGGCTGAGTAAGACACGTGGATATACTCTATATCTGTCTTCTACCTATGCTGTTCCTTCTGAGCAGGCTGAGTGAGGTGTAGATCAGACACGTGGATATACTCTATCTCTGTCTTCTACCTCTGCTGTTCCTTCTGAGCAGGCTGAGTGAGACACGTGGATATACTCTATCTCTGTCTTCTACCTCTGCTGTTCCTTCTGAGCAGGCTGAGTAAGACACGTGGATATACTCTATATCTGTCTTCTACCTCTGCTGTTCCTTCTGAGCAGGCTGAGTGAGGTGTAGATCAGACACGTGGATATACTCTATCTCTGTTTTGTACCTCTGCTGTTCCTTCTGAGCAGGCTGAGTGAGACACGTGGATATACTCTATATCTGTCTTCTACCTCTGCTGTTCCTTCTGAGCAGGCTTAGTGAGGTGTAGATCAGACACGTGGATATACTCTATCTCTGTTTTGTACCTCTGCTGTTCCTTCTGAGCAGGCTGAGTGAGACACGTGGATATACTCTATCTCTGTCTTCTACCTCTGCTGTTCCTTCTGAGCAGGCTGAGTAAGACACGTGGATATACTCTATATCTGTCTTCTACCTTTGATGTTCCTTCTGAGCAGGCTGAGTGAGGTGTAGATCAGACACGTGGATATACTCTATCTCTGTCTTCTACCTCTGCTGTTTCTTCTGAGCAGGCTGAGTGAGACACGTGGATATACTCTATCTCTGTCTTCTACCTCTGCTCTTCCTTCTGAGCAGGCTGAGTGAGACACGTGGATATACTCTATCTCTGTCTTCTACCTCTGCTGTTCCTTCAGAGCAGGCTGAGTGAGACACGTGGATATACTCTATCTCTGTCTTCTACCTCTGCTGTTCCTTCTGAGGATGCTGAGTTAGGTGTATATCAGACACGTGGATATACTCTATCTCTGTCGTGTACCCCTGCTGTTCCTTCTGAGCAGGCTAAGTGAGACACGTGGATATACTCTATCTCTGTCTTCTACCTCTGCTGTTCCTTTTGAGCAGGCTGAGTGAGGTGTAGATCAGACACGTGGATATACTCTATCTCTGTTTTGTACCTCTGCTGTTCCTTCTGAGCAGGCTGAGTGAGACACGTGGATATACTCTATCTCTGTCTTCTACCTCTGCTGTTCCTTCTGAGGATGCTGAGTGAGGTGTAGATCAGACACGTGGATATACTCTATCTCTGTCGTGTACCCCTGCTGTTCCTTCTGAGCAGGCTAAGTGAGACACGTGGATATACTCTATCTCTGTCTTCTACCTCTGCTGTTCCTTTTGAGCAGGCTGAGTGAGACACGTGGATATACTCTATCTCTGTCTTCTACCTCTGCTGTTCCTTCTGAGCAGGCTGAGTAAGACACGTGGATATACTATATATCTGTATTCTACCTCTGCTGTTCCTTCTGAGCAGGCTGAGTGAGGTGTAGATCAGACACGTGGATATACTCTATCTCTGTTTTGTACCTCTGCTGTTCCTTCTGAGCAGGCTGAGTGAGACACGTGGATATACTCTATCTCTGTCTTCTACCTCTGCTGTTCCTTCTGAGCAGGCTGAGTGAGGTGTAGATCAGACACGTGGATATACACTATCTCTGTCGTGTACCCCTGCTGTTCCTTCTGAGCAGGCTAAGTGAGACACGTGGATATACTCTATCTCTGTCTTCTACCTCTGCTGTTCCTTTTGAGCAGGCTGAGTGAGGTGTAGATCAGACACATGGATATACTCTATCTCTGTCTTCTACCTCTGCTGTTCCTTCTGAGCAGGCTGAGTGAGACACGTGGATATACTCTATCTCTGTCTTCTACCTCTGCTGTTCCTTCTGAGCAGGCTGAGTAAGACACGTGGATATACTATATATCTGTATTCTACCTCTGCTGTTCCTTCTGAGCAGGCTGAGTGAGGTGTAGATCAGACACGTGGATATACTCTATCTCTGTTTTGTACCTCTGCTGTTCCTTCTGAGCAGGCTGAGTGAGACACGTGGATATACTCTATCTCTGTCTTCTACCTCTGCTGTTCCTTCTGAGCAGGCTGAGTGAGGTGTAGATCAGACACGTGGATATACACTATCTCTGTCGTGTACCCCTGCTGTTCCTTCTGAGCAGGCTAAGTGAGACACGTGGATATACTCTATCTCTGTCTTCTACCTCTGCTGTTCCTTTTGAGCAGGCTGAGTGAGGTGTAGATCAGACACATGGATATACTCTATCTCTGTCTTCTACCTCTGCTGTTCCTTCTGAGCAGGCTGAGTGAGACACGTGGATATACTCTATCTCTGTCTTCTACCTCTGCTGTTCCTTCTGAGCAGGCTGAGTAAGACACGTGGATATACTCTATATCTGTCTTCTACCTATGCTGTTCCTTCTGAGCAGGCTGAGTGAGGTGTAGATCAGACACGTGGATATACTCTATCTCTGTCTTCTACCTCTGCTGTTCCTTCTGAGCAGGCTGAGTGAGACACGTGGATATACTCTATCTCTGTCTTCTACCTCTGCTGTTCCTTCTGAGCAGGCTGAGTAAGACACGTGGATATACTCTATATCTGTCTTCTACCTCTGCTGTTCCTTCTGAGCAGGCTGAGTGAGGTGTAGATCAGACACGTGGATATACTCTATCTCTGTTTTGTACCTCTGCTGTTCCTTCTGAGCAGGCTGAGTGAGACACGTGGATATACTCTATATCTGTCTTCTACCTCTGCTGTTCCTTCTGAGCAGGCTTAGTGAGGTGTAGATCAGACACGTGGATATACTCTATCTCTGTTTTGTACCTCTGCTGTTCCTTCTGAGCAGGCTGAGTGAGACACGTGGATATACTCTATCTCTGTCTTCTACCTCTGCTGTTCCTTCTGAGCAGGCTGAGTAAGACACGTGGATATACTCTATATCTGTCTTCTACCTCTGATGTTCCTTCTGAGCAGGCTGAGTGAGGTGTAGATCAGACACGTGGATATACTCTATCTCTGTCTTCTACCTCTACTGTTTCTTCTGAGCAGGCTGAGTGAGACACGTGGATATACTCTATCTCTGTCTTCTATCTCTGCTGTTCCTTCTGAGCATGCTGAGTGAGACACGTGGATATACTCTATCTCTGTCTTCTACCTCTGCTGTTCCTTCTGAGGATGCTGAGTGAGATGTAGATCAGACACGTGGATATACTCTATCTCTGTCGTGTACCCCTGCTGTTCCTTCTGAGCAGGCTAAGTGAGACACGTGGATATACTCTATCTCTGTCTTCTACCTCTGCTGTTCCTTTTGAGCAGGCTGAGTGAGGTGTAAATCAGACACATGGATATACTCTATCTCTGTCTTCTACCTCTGCTGTTCCTTCTGAGCAGGCTGAGTGAGACACCTGGATATACTCTATCTCTGTCTTCTACCTCTGCTGTTCCTTCTGAGCAGGCTGAGTAAGACACGTGGATATACTATATATCTGTATTCTACCTCTGCTGTTCCTTCTGAGCAGGCTGAGTGAGGTGTAGATCAGACACGTGGATATACTCTATCTCTGTTTTGTACCCCTGCAGTTCCTTCTGAGCAGGCTAAGTGAGACACGTGGATATACTCTATCTCTGTCTTCTACCTCTGCTGTTCCTTTTGAGCAGGCTGAGTGAGGTGTAGATCAGACACATGGATATACTCTATCTCTGTCTTCTACCTCTGCTGTTCCTTCTGAGCAGGCTGAGTGAGACACGTGGATATACTCTATCTCTGTCTTCTACCTCTGCTGTTCCTTCTGAGCAGGCTGAGTAAGACACGTGGATATACTATATATCTGTATTCTACCTCTGGTGTTCCTTCTGAGCAGGCTGAGTGAGGTGTAGATCAGACACGTGGATATACTCTATCTCTGTTTTGTACCTCTGCTGTTCCTTCTGAGCAGGCTGAGTGAGACACGTGGATATACTCTATCTCTGTCTTCTACCTCTGCTGTTCCTTCTGAGCAGGCTGAGTGAGGTGTAGATCAGACACGTGGATATACTCTATCTCTGTCGTGTACCCCTGCTGTTCCTTCTGAGCAGGCTAAGTGAGACACGTGGATATACTCTATCTCTGTCTTCTACCTCTGCTGTTCCTTTTGAGCAGGCTGAGTGAGGTGTAGATCAGACACATGGATATACTCTATCTCTGTCTTCTACCTCTGCTGTTCCTTCTGAGCAGGCTGAGTGAGACACGTGGATATACTCTATCTCTGTCTTCTACCTCTGCTGTTCCTTCTGAGCAGGCTGAGTAAGACACGTGGATATACTCTATATCTGTCTTCTACCTATGCTGTTCCTTCTGAGCAGGCTGAGTGAGGTGTAGATCAGACACGTGGATATACTCTATCTCTGTCTTCTACCTCTGCTGTTCCTTCTGAGCAGGCTGAGTGAGACACGTGGATATACTCTATCTCTGTCTTCTACCTCTGCTGTTCCTTCTGAGCAGGCTGAGTAAGACACGTGGATATACTCTATATCTGTCTTCTACCTCTGCTGTTCCTTCTGAGCAGGCTGAGTGAGGTGTAGATCAGACACGTGGATATACTCTATCTCTGTTTTGTACCTCTGCTGTTCCTTCTGAGCAGGCTGAGTGAGACACGTGGATATACTCTATATCTGTCTTCTACCTCTGCTGTTCCTTCTGAGCAGGCTTAGTGAGGTGTAGATCAGACACGTGGATATACTCTATCTCTGTTTTGTACCTCTGCTGTTCCTTCTGAGCAGGCTGAGTGAGACACGTGGATATACTCTATCTCTGTCTTCTACCTCTGCTGTTCCTTCTGAGCAGGCTGAGTAAGACACGTGGATATACTCTATATCTGTCTTCTACCTCTGATGTTCCTTCTGAGCAGGCTGAGTGAGGTGTAGATCAGACACGTGGATATACTCTATCTCTGTCTTCTACCTCTGCTGTTTCGTCTGAGCAGGCTGAGTGAGACACGTGGATATACTCTATCTCTGTCTTCTATCTCTGCTGTTCCTTCTGAGCATGCTGAGTGAGACACGTGGATATACTCTATCTCTGTCTTCTACCTCTGCTGTTCCTTCTGAGGATGCTGAGTGAGGTGTAGATCAGACACGTGGATATACTCTATCTCTGTCGTGTACCCCTGCTGTTCCTTCTGAGCAGGCTAAGTGAGACACGTGGATATACTCTATCTCTGTCTTCTACCTCTGCTGTTCCTTTTGAGCAGGCTGAGTGAGGTGTAGATCAGACACATGGATATACTCTATCTCTGTCTTCTACCTCTGCTGTTCCTTCTGAGCAGGCTGAGTGAGACACGTGGATATACTCTATCTCTGTCTTCTACCTCTGCTGTTCCTTCTGAGGATGCTGAGTGAGGTGTAGATCAGACACGTGGATATACTCTATCTCTGTCGTGTACCCCTTCTGTTCCTTCTGAGCAGGCTAAGTGAGACACGTGGATATACTCTATCTCTGTC